>CM061552.1:247155854-247770854 GCA_030864225.1 Capsicum baccatum var. pendulum | reverse complement strand
TGATTTCACCTGAGTTTTTTTGTCTGCATTTTTTCTTTCTATATGTACCTGTATTCAATGTACACAATTAGTATACATAATGCCTCTCTCACTGGCATCCACAGTTAAATTTGCAAAAGTTTAAATGACAAATACTCAGCATCATAATCTGAATGGGTTAATCCACTATTCTTCCTCTTTTCTGAGAATTATTTAAATACCAGACTCACTAGATATAAAAGAATGGGTAAAGTCCTTTTTTGGGGTCACTCAAATACGTTCTTTTTGCTTCAATGAATTTTAAGGAAGAATTTCCGCTCTTTATCCTATTGAGTGATCCTTTATATTGTTGTATTTATTGTGCAGACTCCTTTGGTTACACCTGTGCTCAAAGTAAATACTTAATAGACTCAAAGTTGCTTATGCTAGCGACTGCTTTTATAAAGAAGATAAGGCACCTTTGTTTGTCCTTCACTGTCTCAAGAAATGAGATAAGACAATTCAAAAGATCCTTGATAAATGGATATTAAACTCGTCTTTGGGACTACACAAAAATATTGTTCTTGATCATTATATGCTTTGGTGTAGCTTACAATTCACTTGGGTATTTTTTAAAAAAGATTCTTATTTTTGTGTATTGATCCCTGCATCCACAGAAAAATGATTAGTCTTGAGTGAAACTACTCCGTGTTGACCTTCGTCGATCCTCAGTTTTCTCCTCGCTATCTTTTGGGTACTCCGTTATGTTAGGACTTCTACTCTGACTCCCTATCCCAATAGATGCTTAGGCAATCAGTACGTAAGAGATTTTTATAGATTTTCAAAAATAGTCTTAATTTTTAGAAACTAGTTTCAAAAATTTCTATAAAAATTTTGGAAACTTTCTACCAGTCATGTCATGTGCTAGATCAACAAGCGTCTTTCTCTTGATTCTGACTATATTTGACATTTGACGGGGGATTGCCAGGGATTCATCATCGTTAAGGATTTTTATCAAAAGTTTTGTCATAGCCGTAGATTTAATGTGCCTAGACTTTATCATGGCTGGTGATATCCAAAACTTTCCTTTGACCCCTAGTGCTGGGGGATTTAAAATATATTTGAATATATTAGTGGAAATTTTGAGGACCTCCTCAAACTTTTTGCCCCAGTTTACTGCTATTTGAGATGATCTTGTCTTGAGAGGATCTGAAGTCTTTATTAGTCTTCATTCGCTTTATTGGATTATGATCTTCTTCTTATGAAGTTTTGAGATTCCTTCTTGAAAATTCTGCCCTAGATTCCATTTCTTGATATTATACGACCGAGCCATTAGGGCACCTACATATCCCATTGAAGCAGGAATCAGTCAAACATAGTTCAGGACTACGCTAGGGATATATAGAAAAATCTAATGGGTTGACTAAAGTCGATGTAGGCCTCCTATATATCCCTTTTTTTTGGAAATTCAGATCATCATGTAGTTATACATAAAAAGAAAGCATAAATCATCCTAATGGGTTGACCAAAGCCGACATAGGCCACCTATGTATCCCTTTCTTCGGAATTCAGGTCAAACATAGTTTGTACATAAACGAAAATGATAAATTCTCCTAAGGGGTTGAACGAAGCCAACATAGGCCACCTACAAATCCCTTTCTTGGGAATTCAGGTCAAATGTAGTTCGTACAAAAAAAAGTGATTCTAGGCAATTACACATCATAAAAAAATACTATCATAAAGGCAATTACAAATAAAGAAAACTAAAACATCCATAAAACATAATATCTCTTTACCACATTGGAATTTATTGGTTTAGTCCACACTCAATCATCCATCTCGAACAAAATCAGGGCTCCTCTAGATAGTACTTTGCAAACTATGTATGGTGTCTGCCAATTTGGAGCAAACTTGCCTTTGTACTCTTCTTGGTGCAGGAATATGGATTTGAGAACCAATTTCCAAACTTTAAATTTTCGAGATCTTACTTTCTTGTTGAAGGCATGGATCATCCTGTGTTAGTACAACTAACCATGACATACGACAACCTTTCTTTTCTCATCAACCAATATGAGTTGTTCATAGTGAGTGCAAACCCATTCTTCATTACTTAATCCAACTTATTGAATAATCTTTAAGGAAGGTATTTCAACCTCAGCAGGTATTACCTCTTTATTATGATAAACAAGTAGGTAAGGAGTTGCCCCAGCAATCTTCCTATAATGATAAACACCCTAGGGCATCATGAAAGCCATATTTTCTACATCTTCCTCATCCATTAATATCTGATAATACCCAGCGAAACAATCCATAAAAGACTCATTTTATGCTTTGTGCAATTATAGATGAGGATATGGATGTGGCATAGTGAAAAATTATCTTTAGTACTGACTCTATTCAAATCTCTATAGTCAACTTAAATTCGGATCTTGTCATCCTTTTTTGGGACTTGGGACAATATTGGCTAGCCATGTTGGATACTTTGTGACCCCCACAACATTAGATTGAATTTTCCTCCTCATTTCTTCCTTGATTTTCAAACGTAAGTCCAGCTTGAATTTTTGTATGTCGGATTTACTGGATGAAATCCAGGATTAATTGGTAGCTTATACGACATGATGTTGGTGCTCAATCTCGGAAGACAACAAAGTTTTTGAAGATAGGGATTGGGCCAAAAGGCTGCCTACGTATCTCACGGAGAAGAAATCAGGCCCTGCGTAGTTTGAACATATAATGGCTTCTTCTGAGTCCATAGTAAACCTTCCTAAAATGGTAGCGAGCTTTTAGAAAGTTTTAAGAATGATTTCAGACTTTTCTGAGAGACTTGGAAGACCTGATGTATGTTTGGTCGGACTTTTGTATAGTGGGTATTTTTCTACTTGGAGGTACTCTTTGAAAAATGGGATTGGATCAATTTACCCTTGATTCTAATCAACATAACACATATAAGCTCATAAAGTAGTTATATCTCATAAGCATATTGTGATAAACGTGCATCCTAATTGGGTGACCCTTTTGAGCCAAGGGTTGGCCTAACATATTTGAAGGAATTATATGCTTTTTAAAATCAATCCATTATCCCATGAACCTCCATAGGGAAAAAAAAGGCATAGATGCTTTTAAAAGTCGCATAAAAGGGATACAATCTTTAGGGAAAGGGTAATAACATGAGAAAAGAAAAATGTCACACGCAAGGGATAGTAGAATCTAAATGTTCTTTTATCATCCTTCACCCTACCCCTGAAGGATAATGGATTGGATTAAATAGAATATATTTCTTCAACACATAAATATGATTCGTCTGTAATTGGATCATGGATAATAGATGCAGGGTATGTTTTATAATGGGCCCAATACCCCCTTGGGTATTAGGTCATCCCAGGCTTATGCCTAACAAGAGGGTTTTGGTTTTGCTCTATCCTAGGTCTCTAGAAACAGGTTCCCAAACGAACAACTTGGGTTTGAAAATACGAATAGCCATTAGACGCCTCACATTCTAATAAACCGTCATAATTTTATCACTTTATTTGGAGTTTAACAATCGGGGTAAGGACATCCACGAAACCCAAAAATAGTTTAACAATTATCATGTGGGATTATGTCATAAAATACAATAGTTAAATTTTGCAGAATTGAAACATATAAGCATATAAATAGTTTAATAATTAGTCAAAGAGCTATTTCAAATATTTGGTTAGAACCTAGTTAAACTCCCTAGCAGAGTCGCCATTTTTGTTTTAACCCTTTTTTTAACTCGAAGGGTTGGAAAACATTGATTTTGACTTTTTAAACTATTTCAAAACTTTAAAGAAAATTTTGAAACAATCTAAGAAATTACAGATTCGCCACTTAATTTATTTAAAAAGAAATTGAAAAAAACTTTTTAAAATAAAATCATAAGTCTCAAAATAGAAAAACACTTTTAGGCCTTTAAGAAAATAATGGATAAGAGGTTCTTATTGACATTTTAGGAAGGTTTTGAAGGAACCTAAAATGTCCGCTAACTTGCGGGTATCCGAACTATTTGAAAATGGTTCTTTTGACTAACTTTTAAAAAAGGAGTTGGTTTTTAAAAAAAGTGATTTTAGGAAAAACACTTGTATAAAATAAATTTGCGCGACTTAGTAGGAAATTTAACGAAGTCTTAGAAAATTAATAACAACTAGCACGCAAAAGGGGAAGGGAGAAACTATAAAACTTAGGCCATTAGGCCCAAATCAATAAACCTGTCCTAATCTAATTTAGGCTTTCAGCCCATCATCACCTGTCCTAATCTAACTATTGTGCTTTCGGCCCTCAACCTGCTTCACTTGTATTAATTTACAACTTTGTCTTTGAGGCCCAAATGAATGAACAAATAGATAAATAACTAAATCGATAAAGAATAAGACAATAATAAAAACAGAGACTTTTCAAGTCTCTTAGAGACCTCATCAATGGGTTTTGACCCATTTTCCTTATTCTCCCATATTCTTGCACCCACACACCATATAGTCGACCTTAGGTTTGAACTTGGAACTTGACTCGAAAAGGTGGGCCTCATTTGCCAATTACTTAATACAAGTATAGAGGTGTCCTTTGGACTCGAGACATTTTTTGCATGCAAATGAAAGATAAGAAAATTAATATACGTTCAAGGCATAAAAGTGAAATATTTCAACGTAAAAGAAAATATCAAAAATCAATTTTTAAATGACAATGAAAAGCACACTTGCACTCGTATAACAAGAATAAGAGTCAACAGACAAAATGCAAAGTAAAGACACCCACTTACTTGCTTCAGGATTTATGTTTATATTAAGAATGAATAAAGGTAAAAGGAAGAAGGTCATATTCAATAAATTAATGCGAGAACAAATAACGTAATCTTGCGAAAGTAAAGGGATGAGGCAATAAGAAAAATAACAATAACTTCTAAAATTGAACAAACATAGACACTAATCCATCTAACAAAATAAAATAAAGACTAACTTTTCAAGAAAGAGAATCTTTACATTTTAATTAAGGTGATATTAACGAAGATTCATACATCTAAATTACAAACAATATTTTAGGGGAAAATGTGTAACGATCTATGGTTCATCCTTCAAAAACATCGTTGATTCTCTTTTGATATTATGAATCCAAGAAAGACACGAATCAAGTCTTTACACACACAAAGAGGACATATAACAATCCAAAGGGAGTAAAGATATTAGAATAAAAGTTTAGCATTTTTAAAAGTAAAATATCGTTCAACAATCATACTTTGCATGACTCGAAAATATCTAAACAGTTCTATTTATCCACACAGCCCAAACTTTCTCATCATTTTGATAAGTCAACATCCAAAAAATTAGGAATAAATGTCTTGGACAAAAAATAGGTAGCACTTCATCTCTCATATGAGAATTTTGAAATCCATTAAAATAATTAGCAAGTAAATGACAAGTTCTTGACTTAACCAGTTACTATTATATTAAGGCAAAACAAACAATAGTAACTATTCTTTTTTACATAAAGATAACAACTTTACATGGTAAAAATAAATATATCTGCCAACAATGAATTTAAACAAAGCATAAGAACGTCTTTTAAGCAAAGATTGAAACTTTATCCATAATAAACAAGGAATAAAGTCAAAAAGAGAAACAATAAATATCATCCATTCTTTTCAACATAAGGAAATAACTTTACATGCTAAAAATAATTATATCCGCTAACAATGAATTAAAACAAAGCATAAGTACATCTTTTAAGAAAAGATTGAATTTTTATCTATAATAATCAAAGAATAAAATAAAAAATGAGAAAAAATCAATACAAACTATTTTTTTCAACATAAAGGAATCAACTTTACGTGCTAAAAACAAACATATCTGCCAACAAATGAATTTAAACAAAGCATAAGTACATCTTTTAAGTAAAGATTGAAACTTTATATATAATAAACAAGGAATAAAGTAAAAAAAAATAAAAATAATTATAATATCTATACCAAAACGTCCTATGGCCTTCAAGGCCGTTTACAACAAATAATCCCAACAAACAAAATTATAATTACGAACTACGATGAAGAAAAAGTTGAAAAAGAAAATGATAATTAACTAAAAAAAGAAAAGGTGTGTTTACCTTTTTTAGGCAGCAAAATGGGACTATAAGCTTTCTTCGGAGTCTTGATCACCACCGAAAAGGTTTCAACTCGAGAACTTTTATTAGCTCATGAATTTTATGGAAAAGGAAAACATTTTACTACAATAAAAATTCTTCTTTGCTCAAAGCTTTTTTTTTTTTTCAACTTTGAAACTTGGTCTTTCTACCAAAATATTGGTAGTATTTATAGTAAATGATAGAATTCAATTCTTTTCATTCACCAATGTAGGAGAGAGAATTTAGAGGTGTTTTTGAAATTTTGAAATTGAAGATAAGGTGAGGTGGAAGATAACTTGGGGAAATTGTACAATGTAGTACAATTTTTGAATTTCAAAATTTGAATTTTAAAAAAAGATGAGGCTGAGGAAAAATTGTATAATGTGGTACAATTTTTGAATATCAAAATTGAAAAAAGGATAAAGTTGTGGGAAAATTGTACAATCTAGTATAATTTTGAATTTATTTTTGGTGGAAATTGGGTAGAAGTTATGAGAGTTTTTGGAAATTTGAGGTTATTTAAAATTTAACCCCAATTGAAATTTAAAATTTATCCAAATTAAAAATCAGTTGACGGATTGCATTGCAATTATAGCCAATTTGATTTTAATTATGGCCAAATCTAATAAATTGGCTAAATTAAATTAAAATTTGATACGAATTAATACTTCTTTTAATTTCGAGCTTCTTGATTTAATAAAATCAAATACATATTTATACAAATAAATTATTTTTGAGAGTAAATTATATTTAAATAAAGACTTATATCCGTTTGAATTAATTTTCTTGCTTATCTCCATAAAAGCTCAAATTTTGATTAAAATATTTATTCAAGTAACAAAATTTATAAAATCTCGTATATGTGAATACGAAAATTTATAATCGTCACTTAAATGAAAATATTAACCTAAACAAATATTTTAGAGCACATTTATCTGGATGAAATAAATATTTTACTTTTATTTAAAATTAAAGAAACTCAGGATTAAATTTAGTCATGGGGGAAAATATTAGGTGTCAACACTTCTTAATAAGAAAAATTTTGAAGCTTGAAAAGAGCATAGACGATTTGCATTCATGGTAGCCATATTTGGAACAATAGTGTTTCCAAGGAGAGAATAAAAGATTAACATCCATTTTTCTAGAGTGGTACATATATTGATTACGAAAGACGATTACACCATTTTGCCAATGATTTTGTCTAACATATACCGTGCTCTAACTATTTGCCAGAAATGGAAAAGTTCTTTGAAGGATGTAACATCTTGCTACAAATGTGGATTGTGGAATATTTTTACCAACATCCTATGGTGGCAAGGTTTGTTCTTGAGTGAATTGATCATATCATAGACTATGAAGAGAAGATGGAGAAATATAAATGTCCAGAAGGAGTTAGTGCTTGGGATAAGTGTTTTCGTTCACAGACTGTAGATAAAATCACCTGAAACCTCCCTTGGTTCCCTTAGAGGCGGCAGGTCACACATAAGTCTATTATTCACCTTTTTATTGTTGATGAGTATTAGAGGTGCTAAACATTATGTGCCATTATGGGTTCTGCATCAGCTAGGAAGGTGTCAAATAATTCCCATAACAAAAGATATGAGAGAGGTTTTATTTGAGGCCAGACCAGAGATCCCTCTTCCAGAGGGATTGGCCCAACAGATTTGGGATAGTTGTCGTCTTATGGGAATTTAAATAATAGTTATAGAATGCCAGAAAGAAGAAGTACAACTGGGCTACTTTGAGTGGTTTGAGAGACAACCACCTCTATCAGTCAGACCAGAAAGATCAGTTAATAGACCAATAGATCAACAGGATGCGATAAAGATAGGGATTTAAATGGCTATCTAAAATCATCATGTTGTCAATTAGGTTAGAGAGCAGATTTAGAGCATTCTAGGGCATCTTTGACTCAACAATAAGTAGAGAAGGACGTAGATAATGAAACAAGAGTCAAGCAAGCTTGATAGGAAATGGAGAGAGATTATCAGTCTACTATTCAAGTACTAAATTCTGATTTGGAGCAAGCTAAGGAAAGAATTGAGGAGCAACAAAGGGAATTTGCTGAGCTGAAGGCTAAGTCGGCTGAAAATTAAGGTTACACTTTGAGGACAAATTAAGGTGGAAACAACTAGGAGGTCACAAGTCGTAGAATTCGTTGCATCTCACCACCAATAATTATAGAAATATGAAAAAAAATACAGTCAGAATTTTATCAAGAGAGGTCTCAGTGGATTCATGAAAGGGAAATAATGCGAGAAAAACTCGAGATACTTTCGCTCGAGAGAAACACGCAAAGGAGATAATTACCTCCAATGATCAGTAGGTTCAACGATGGAATCAAGATTTTAGTTCCCTTCAATAGAAGGTCTGTTGTGTTGCAGAGCACACTGCTCTAATGGGTTTGGACTTTCAAGAGTTGAATCATGAACAGTTTGTGTCGCAAGTACCAACATTTTCTTAGCATTTCACTACTTCGTTGCAAGATATATACTTGGGTGTAGGAGGACATCTAAAACTGAAATATCCTTGATCGAGCATATTTTGGTCATGAAAATGACTTGTAGATCTTAAGACATTTTAGTCTAGTTCCATTGATGGGCATGTATTTTTTTTATTTCCATATTTCAATTTTAGTCTTTAAAAATTCTGTCTAGAATTTATGTATTTTAGTTAATCATGTATGTTTAAGTTCAGTTTTATTTGTCAGGTGTCAGTTTGTGGGATCTATCTTTAGGTGTCGTGTCGTTTGTTCTTTTGCACTTATATTTGAAAAAAAATGTTAAATGAATGTTATGAATTTTGCCATTTATTTTTGTTCTTTTTTAATATATATTTTACTTTATTATTTTTCTTGAAAAAGGAAAAAACAACAAAAAAACAAACAACAAACTATTTTGTTAGTTTTCTCCAAACTATGCAAAGATATGATAAATGTCCTGACATGATACATAGGCAATCAACCAAAAGGTTCGATCAAGAAATTTTAAAAAAATTGGAGAGTGCACATAGAAAAGCCTAGATAAACACAAGGCCTTTCAGTATAGGATGGGAAATGCATATAGGGGCATAACATACAATGTGTCATTATAATATATTAAATATGTAACACTCACCCATTTACTACTTGGTACACAAAAAATCTAATATAGTAAGGTGGTTGGTTTGTGGTTAAACTGGCATCTCATTTGTACAACACCAGATTCAAAGGAAAGAAAAAGATGACCCGCAAACATGGTATAGAGTCTGACAACAAAGAAGACCAAAAGTAGTTAATTCCACAAGAATTCACATCAATAAAGGAGAATAGGTTATACGACAGATCGAGAAAATGTATCAAGATTGGGTGAATGGTCAAGTGCTGTGGAGAATAGGTTATTGGAACAACAGATAGAGGAAATGTATCAAGATTGGGTGAATGGGCAAGTTCTGCCTTCCTCTAGTTTTGCAGTTCCGAAAATGAATGATACAACTTCCACTTAAGGAAAAATTAGTGATAAACTTTACCCACCTAGATTCGGTAACTATACGAACGTGTTTAGCATGGATTATACCTCCAATATATGCCCTCCAAATCCATATCTCACAAATAACCCATTTTATATTCCCACAGTACCAATTAATGCAGACCTACAAATGATGATACAGAATCCTGTCACCGATGCACATCAGGATCAATTCTATCCTCCTGAATTGACTTTCAAACCCCTAGACTCATATTATCCTTCTCATCACCACGGTTCCCCTATCGTGATTGAGAAAACTATTAAGGATAAGGAAAAAAAAATAGCTAGGAAGGTGAGAAGTTTAGAGCAAAATATGAGTAATATGCAAGGAATATGAGGGTAAAAGAGTTTCATACAAGTATTTATATATGTACCCCAATGTCCACTTGACTCTATGGTTCAAAACTCTTAAGTTTGATAAGTATGAAGGCCATAATGATCCTTTGGCTTATTAAAGGTTTTTTAATCAACTAAGTGGAGCAGGGGAAAAGCAAAATTGCTAATGGCTTACTTTGGAGAGAGTTTGGCGGATATAGCTTCAATATGGTTCATTGATCAAGATATCTCTCGCTGGCATGGTTTTGATGACATAGCTCATATGTCGTCTATCAGTCTTAATACAATATTGACATAGTGCCAGATCGTACCACACTTGCCAACAAGAGGAAAAAAATCATCAAAAGTTTTTGAGAATATGGTTTTAGATGGAGGGATCAAGCTTCTAGAGTTAAGTCATCAATAAATGAGTATGAGATGATTGATATATTTCTCTAGGAATAGGAAACTGACTATTACCATTATTTGATCTGCACTATTGGAAATATATTTGTTGAGGTTATTAGGGGTAGCGAAATGGTAGAAAATGGGATTTAGTTCAAGAAAATCATAAGCCATGATGCTTTGAAATATACAACACGTAATTCAAAATGGTTCAAAAAGTTTCAGAGGAAAGAAAAGAAATAAGGAAGTGGCTAATGTTGTGTCAGGACCATGACAAAGTACGAGAGGTCTGCATCACCCATATGCATAATCTCATTTATAAATATATATTTAAGACCCATATAACCATCTATGATACTATGTTTCTCCCTAAAACCTTTTATATTCCATTCCATCCCTTCAATATCCTATTTATAATGTATAACCATATACCTGAGCCTATTCTTTCCCACAATGGCATACAATATCCCTTTAAAATCATTCTCCACCACTACAAGTTCACCAAGGACCTACTAAATCCAACTTTTGATCGAGAATAGAGTAAAACAAGTTTAATGTAGGCAAATAGAATTTCACTCCAATTGAATAATTATATGCCAACTTTTTTCATAAACTGAGAGCTTAAAGTGTTCAAAGCGCATTTGAGAGAAGGATCTTGAATCATCTCCCAAACAATTTTGATTATTCCCAAGAATGTGCATACTATTCCGATGCCCTCGGGCATGACATAGATAAATGTTGTTACTTGCAAAAAATAATTCAACACTTGATTGACACATGACAAATTATGGTGCAAAGTCGAGATGCTCCGAACATTAATCAAAATCAACTATCGACTCATATTGAAACAAATATTCTCAAGATGATTCCTAGAGAAGAGGAGGTTGTAGTTTTCTTCAGGCCTATCATTAAGATCAAAAGTAATGTGGAAAAGTCATCAAATATAGTGGATTTGACAAAGGCGATACCTGCAGGAGTAAATAAGGTAGTAGTAAAGCCCAAACCATCGAATACTCCCATGGTTATAGGGAAAGAGACTTCAGAAAGTATTGGGGCAAGTCAGATAAAACCAAAGTTAATTATCCCTAGAAGGACTACCAAGACTTTCTTTATTATAAAAGAATCTACCTTAACTCTGATTATTATTAAACTAGCATCATATCTTTCTATGGCTAATGTCAAGACAATCCCTTGGAACTATCTACAACCGCTATATGGTGACATACAAGGGGAACAACGTTATTAAAGAATTGGATGGAGTAGGGAAATTAAACCATTGTAGAAGATGTTTTATCCCACAAAAATTAAGGAAATCTAAATAAGGTAAGGAAGATCGAATGCCAATCAAGACACTAGTTGTCGAAAAAGGGCCTGAAGAATTCCTAAAAAAAGATGAAGTTTCCAAAATATTATATTGCAGAACAATTGAGCAAAACATCAACCCAAAGTTTTTTAATGTCTTTATTAATACACTCAGATGATCATGGCAAATCAATAATAAAGATTTTGAATGAGGCACATGTGCCTAGTGAAATTACGGTGAACCAATAAGAAAAAATAATTGGAAAAATCTTTGAGGTAAAAATGGTAACATTTTCAGAGAATGAATTACTCATGGAAGGTACTGGACATAATCGATGACTCTATATTACTGTGAAATAGTACTAGGTTAATTGAGTATTGATTGATGGAGGATCTGGTGCTAATATTTATCCTCTATCAACTTTGAAAAATTTAAATGTTAGTGTGGAAAGTATTCGACCTAATAATGTATGTGTTAGAGGTTTTGATGGAGAAAAAATAGATTCCATTGTTGATGTTTTGTGGAAATTTTGAATTATTCAGAGTCACCACTTAATTTATCTGAAAAGAAATTAAGAAAACCTTTATACGATACTTTAAACGATCCAAAATAGAAAAATTATTTAAATTTGAAGATTTCGAGTAAGAGGTTCCTATTAACATTTTAGAAAGGTTTTAAGGCACCTAAAACGTCCGCTAACTTGCGGTTATCCAGACTGTTTGAAAATATTTTTTGACTAACTTTAATAAGATTAATTGTTTAAAAGTGATTGATTTTAGAAAAAGATTTGTGTAAAATAAATTTGGATAACTTAGTAGGGATTTAACCAAGTCTAAGCAAATGCAAAACAAATAAGCACATAAAAGGGGAAAGAGAGGAGGAAGTAAAAGACTAAGCCCATTGGGCCCAAATCAACAAAACCTATCCTAATGTAATTGGACTTTTGGCCTACTTGCACCTATCCTAACTAAAAATTGGGCTTTCGGCCCACAATCTGTCCTAAGCTAGATTTTGACCCTTTGAGGCTCGAAATTGACCTTACCTATATTAAAATACAACTTTGGCTTCAAAACCCAAATGAATGAATAAATAAATGACTAAATGAATAAATCAAAAAAAGACAATAGTAAAAAATTGAGATTTTTCAAGTCTCTTAGTGACCTCATCAATGGGTTTTGACCCATTTTCCTTTTTCGTCTATCTTTTAGTACCCGCACGCCCTGTAGTGGACCTTGAGTTTAAACTTCGGACTTGACTCGAAGAGGTGAGCCTCATTGGCCCATTACGAAATGTAAGAGGAGAGAGTCCATTTGGACTTGAGATATTTTTTGCATGCAAAGAAAAGATAAATAAATTAATATACGTTCAAGGCATAAAAGTGACATATTTCAAAGCAGAAGAAACTATCAAGAACCAATTTTTGAATAACAATGATAAGCACACTTGCACAAGAATGAGAGTCAACAAATAAAATGCAAAGCAAAGGCAATCACTTACGTGCCTCATGATTAATGTTCATATAAGAATGAATAAAGGCAAAAGGAAGAAGGTCATATTTAATAAATTAATGGGTGAACAAACAACGTAAATTTACGTGAGTAAAGGGATGAAGAGATAAGGAAAATACCCATGACTTCTAAAATTGATCAAATATAGACACTAATCCATACAACAAAAGAAAATATAGCTTAACTTTTTCAAGAAAGAGAATCTTTAAATTTCAATTAAGGCAACATTAACAAAGATTCATAGATCTAAATCACAACCAACATTTTATGGAAAAACGTGTAATGACCTACGGTTTATATTTCTAATACATTGTTGATTCTCTTTTGATATTATGAATAAAAGGGAGACATGAATCAAGTCTTTACACATACAAAGAACATGTATACCAATCCAAAGGGATTAAGAAAATTAGAATAAAAGTTAAGCGTCTCTAAAAGTGGAATTTCGTTCAACAATCATACTATGCATGACTCAAAAATATTTAAATAATTCTATTTAACCACAAAAGTCTGAACTTTGTCATCATTTTTTGTCACGCCTCAAATCCTATTGGGGTGGAATGGCACCCGTAACCGAGGAGGACCGGTAGAACCAGCTTATAACCTTATACTTCCCATGCATACCTCTATGACAACCCAAAATTCGGACAACATTATGTCGCATATAAAAGAAAATAATTACCTGTATAAGCTCGAGCATATATATATATATATGTATATACAATACTTGGCCGTTGGATCCATCACGTCTATTAACAAAATACCACCTTGACTGTACATTAGGTCTACAAAGCCTCTAGACAATACATAGAGTTTAACTAAGGTCGGGACACACCCCGCCATATAACAAACTTCTATACAATACCAAAAGTGACTGTATGTGACACGGAAAGCCCCGAAGCAAACTGAAGCTCACCAAAAGCAGCTAGGTATCCTGGCTCCTACTTGTGTGGTGTATGAGCTGAGGTACCTGTGGCTGCAACATAAAAAGCAGGTCCCCCGTGGGGGACATCAGTACGAAATATGTACTGAGTATGTAAAGCTGTAGATAATCACATATGTATAGGAGCTCAATAAAAATCAGAAACAAGTGAATAAATCGTAATAGGAGTGGACCACACTTACTAGAACTTGTGACAACCTGTACATTGTATTTATTCAATCACTTTACCTTTGTTCTTATCATCTTTGTAATCATTACTGTACTGTACTATGACCATTAGACTGCCTGCAGTACATATCAACTGGGATCGACCCATGCTAGGCTTATGCCCCTGGGATACCACCCATAAACACATAAATAGGGATCGACCCATGATAGGCTTATGCCCCTGGGATACCACCCGATAAGAGAGAACTTCCTTCACTTAGTTTAATTAATCTTTGAGATTGTTATTTCGGTCGCCACCATATTTTTGATACTTTGAAACAATGATACATCAATAAGAGACATATAAATAGACCATCAATGCAATAACAATAAAGTAAGAACTCATTGGCACAACAATAAAGTTTTTGGGAGTCATCAATGCCATAACAATGAAGTAGGAACTTAATGGTATATCAATGAAATGTTTTGGAGTCATTAATAGCAAATAGATCTTGTTCGAGTAACCGGATACCTTCTGACATTCATTAGTACAATAAACATTTAGAATTTGGAAAACAAGTAAGTATTGGAATGTCTTGACATCTTGTAGGGTGGAAACAAGTTCATTGGTAACGTAGGACATCATACAAAATCATTATGGATCATATGTTACTGAATAACTTTGGAAACTTTGTTAATAGAACAATTGTTCACTTTCATGCCAAAGATATGGTATAGAGTATGCTTTACATACCTAACTGTCAACCTTCAATACTAGTCCCAAATGGACTTCTCGTCTTTTCGGATTACTTATCTACAATGAACATATATAGCAATCTAGTATTAGCGACCAAATGTCACAATTCAATTATTTGAATTCACTAAACTAGTGGTTAATTAGTAAGACTTAATTACACCATAAAGGGTGTCACTTTAACCCTCTTATACTCCAATTACATTCACATGCCATGCATATTCATACAACATTCTCCAATATCAAGTTTGAATTCATTTATCCTTTCAACCAATCCATTAAACCAAATTGAGCCATAAACATAAATAATCATCAATTAAATAGTATATCACCATATCCACCTTCCATAACTCAATTACCATATCCACCCTCCATAATTCAATACAACCAAACCATGCAAAATAGTCCATAACCTTATTTCTATCACTTTTCAATAACAATCAATACATATAATCCTCTATCACACATATACATATGGAAGAGAACAAAGTCAAACAATTTTCATACCTTAGAATTCACATCTTGATTATGCAATCCTGTTTGTACAAATAATAGGTGCCGTTCTAATCTCTCGAGATGACAAACGCAGTTATCAAATTACTTTGGAATTTCTACGTTTGAATCAAAAGTAATTTAAAGGTCAAATGTAGCTAGGGTTTGTTCTTTCTCAGTGATTGATGATGAAAATGAGTTTTTGAACTCATATACATGTATATATACACATATTCCCATCCATAATATCATAGGGAATGACCAAAGTGCCTTTAAAATTTAAATAATGTCAAATCTGTCCTTTGATGGACTATTTTGATAAGCTAAAGTAGATCGACCATACTCTTTGCTCCAATATCGGATTTGAGTGAAATTGGTATCGTTGGAAAGATAATTCAAAGGTATTTCATTTCATATAAATTAGGCCATCCAGTTCATCTTGTACAAGGAGTTATGATCGTTTGAAGTTGACCCTAAAAATCTGTTTTGAGAGGCTGAAGTAAATCGAGTATAACTCCTTACTCAGATGTTGGATTTGGATGAAACCAATTGCATTGGAAATAAGACTCAAAGATATTTATTTTCATAGGTCGCAGATCTTCCAGATCATTATATTAAGGTAGTTATGATCGTTCAAAGTTGACCCAAAAAATTGGCTGGCCTCAATAGTTTGTGTGCAGGAAATTTTCCTGCACATTTACTATTCCCAATATCCCAGCCACCGTTTTATAGTTTCGAACGTGCTCGATTATATCCAAAACCTATCCGTTTTTTGAAATATTTATATCGTTGGAAAGCTTAATCAATAACTTTCGCATGGAACCATCGATGGGCAAATTCTGGTATAAATAAAATAAAAAAATTAATTCCATATAAATAAGACCAATACACGTACTTGAATAGGCCAATACACGTACTTGAATACGGGGTGTTACAATTTTGATAAGACAAAATTCGAACAAAAGAGGAATAAACATCTTGGATGGAAAATAAAGCTAGCACTTTATCTCTTATATGAGGATTTTGAAATCCATTAAAATGATTAGCAAGCAAATGATAAATTCTTGACTTAACTAATTACCATTTTTATTAAGGAGAGATAAACAATAATAATTATTTTTCCAACATAAAAGAAACAACTTTACTTGCTAAAACAAGCATATCAGCCAAAAATGAATTTAAACAAGGCATGGGTTCGTGTTTTGAGTAAAGATCAAAACTTTATACATAACGATTAAAGAATAAAGTCAAAGACAAAACAATCAATATTAACTATTTTTTTCAACATAAATAAAATAAATTCACATGCTAAAAATAAACATACCTACTAACAATGAGTTTAAAGAAGACATGAGTATCTTTTTCAAGCAAAGATCTAAACTTTATACAAAATAAGCAAAGAATAAGGTCAAAAGATAAAATAATCAATATTAACTATTCTTTTCAACATAAAGAAAATAAATTTACAAGTTAAAAATAAATATATCCACCAAAAATAAGTTTAAACAAGACATTAGTATGTTTTTTCAAGCAAAGATCTAAACTTTATTCAAATAATCAAAGATTAAGATGAAAAGGTGAAACAATCAATATTAACTATTCCTTTCAACATAAAGGAAATAACTTTACATGCTAAAAACAAACATATACACCAACAATAATTTAAAAAAAGCATAAGCAGATCTTTTAATCAAAGATTAAAACTTTATCTAAAATAATCAACGAATAAAGTCAAAAAAGGCATGTACACCTATTGCTAGGTCATTTTTATATCATGAACATGAAAATAATTAAAATATCAATACTACAACGTCCTATGACCTTCAAGTCCATCTACAGTAAATAATACCAGTAAATAAAATTATAACTACGAACTACGAAGAAGAGAAAGATGAAGAAGAAAACGATAATAAAACTAAAACAGAAAAAGGTATGTTTACCTTTTAGGGGACAATAAAAAGAGACTACGAGCTTCATCAGAATCAACCATCACCAGAAAACGCTGCGGGTAACTTGAAAATTTTGATTAGCCGACCAACTCTATGAAACAAAAATTTTTACTAAATAAAAATAATTATTTTGCTCAAAAGGATTTTTTTACCTTTCTAGCCTTTTTTTTTCTTTTTTTTTTTTAACTTTTCAACCCCTTTATACCAAGGTAGTGGTAGTATTTATAGGAGAGAATGAGTTTTTTTTTTCCTTTTCTAACCTTTTTTTTTTACTTTTCCACCTTCTTTCTACCAATGTAGTGCTAGTATTTATAGGAAAGATTGAGTTTTCTTTTTTCTTTTCTAACCTTTTTTTTTTTTTACTTTTTCACCTCTTTTTTACCAAAGTTGTGGTAGTATTTATAGGAGAGATTGTGGTTTTGTTTCCTTTCCTCGACCAATGTGGGAGAAAAGTATTTATAGGAAAGGGTGAGGATTTATTTCTTGTCATCCTCCAATGTGGCATAAAAACCATTTAGAGGTGTTTTTGAAATTTTAAAATTAAAGATAAGGTGAGGTGAAAAATAATGTGTGTGTGTGTGGGGGGGGAGTTGTACAATGTAGTACAATTTTTGAATTTCAAAATTAGAAAAAGACAAAGTTAGGGGGAAATAGTATAATGTAGTACAATTTGGAATTATTTTTTATTGGAAATTGGGTAGAAGTTATGAGAGTTTTTGGGAATTTTTGGATTATTTAAAAAATAATCCCTATTGGGATTTAAAATTTAGCCATATTCATTTACTTTTGACCAAATTAAAAATCAATTGACAGATTGCAATGCAATTATGGCCAAATCTAATAGATTAGCTAAATTAAATTAAAATTTGATACGAATTGATACTTCTTTTAATCTTAAGCTTCTTGATTTAATAAAATCAAACACATATTTACCTGAATAAATTATTTTTTCAAAATAAATTATATTTAAAACAAGATTTTAATCCTTTAAATTTATTTCAAGACAAATCTTGATTAAAATTCAATATTTTATAAAAATGGATATCTAAGTAGAAAAATTATATAAATTCATAGAATTGAGTACGTTAATATATAATTGTTACTTAAAATGACACACTTACCCAGATAAAGATTTTGAAATGCTTTTTATCCGGATAAATTAAATATTGTAATTTTATTTAAAAATTGAAGAAACTCAGGATTAAATTTAGTCATGGAGGGAAAAAATGAGGTGTCAACAACATCCCCCTCCTTTTGGGTAGGGTCGATACAAGTAACCCTGGGCAAAGGGAGGTTGACGTTCCTAATTTTTATCTTAATACAAATTTGAATCTGAATGAGACTGACTTTCGCACGGGTTTCATGGTGTTAGGAATGAACCTTGGTATCAGGTTTCCTACATCTCTTAGGTTACATGAGAATTCATGCCACTTGTAGTTCATAAATCTTGATTTAGAGCAAGATTTTCAAAAGATTCACCAGCTATCTCGGTTTTAGAGTTTTTGATAAAATCAAAAAGTTCGAGAATAAAGGGATTTGGGGGGAGGTTGGAATGCAGTCAAGTTTTTAACAAAGAGTTTAGCCTATATATCTCGACGACTCATGGAATCAAACTGCTTGTAGTTTGACTCAATCGGTAGAAAAGATAGTCTTTTTTTAGACGATCTTTGACTCGGGATGCGTGACAAGTTGATCGAGTTGTGGAAAAGAGGCTTGTAACCTCTTAACCATGAATGTGGGATCCTTCACATCCATACACAAGAACTTACCTAGAAATAATTTCCAAAACTCTAGGTGCACTATCACTCGAATTTGAAAGAAAGAGAAGTTTACCCTCGGTATGATTTTAGAAATATACCAAAGATGAAGCTGAAACTAGAATATCCCAAAATACCCACATTCATTTTTACAGGGCTGTGGTTGGATGGTGGTGGTGATGATCCTTTAGCTCACGTCCAAAGAGTTTGACATCCCTTTCTAGACTATGTCCCAATTTGTTGCTAAGAAAGAGTTGTACGTTGTGTTGCGTCCTATCTGTGGTCGTCTGCACCTGTGGTTTTTAATTGAGATTTTCATCCTCTAAGATGCTCTCGACAATATTTTAAACAAAAAGTGTTAGTGCTAAACACAATTCACGAAAGAGGTATATAGTCTTTACCATATCTCCACGTGAGTTATTTCCTGAAATGCAAAGTCATTCCTTTCATGTACATGTTTGGAAGGAAATAAATTGCAACAAAAGTCACAACAACCCTCTTAGTTGTTGCATAATAATCTTATTTGTCTGTTAAATATGTCTTTAAAGTGGGGCATCCCTTTGGGCACCAACAATACTTTATGCAGAATAGTCCTTGCAACTGTGTAATCTTACGTTAATGCAGCAAACTTTTTGGTCACTTATAATCATGGTTGGATGTCGAATGATAACCTCTCCGATTTGAGAAAATGATTCTTTGCGTATGATATCGGATAAGTCTTTCTCATTTTTTCTATCGATACAACTTATAGATTCTCTTTGAATTGTCAATCTTTGGATAATCTCGCACATTATTTGATGTTGGATACGAGCCAAATTATAGATATCCTTTGAATTTCTAGCCCTTAGGTAATCCTGTACATTATCCAACCTTAGATAAGAGATGGCTTACAGATATCCCTCTAACTGCTAGTTTTCGGGTATTCCTGCACATTATCTGACCTTAGATATAATATGACTTATAGATAGATATTAGATATGATACAACTTATAGATACCCCTTGGACTTATCAATTTTATAATCTCGTATATTCTCCATTAAGGATTTAGTTGCAACTTATGGATAACTTTCGGACAATCGATTTTTGGGTAACCTTGCACACTATCCGGCTAGGATATTGTTGTGGCTTATGCATAACCAATGGGATATCAACTCAAAGGTAATATTGAACACTATATTATTTCAAATAATATTACTTATAGATAATCCCTAAATTGTCAATTTCAAAGAAATCTCATATGTCGTTCGCTTTCAGATAGCGACTTACAAACGTCCCTTTGAATTATGTGCTTTTAATGCATTCAAATGCTGATTCATAAAATAATGATATATTCTTGATGCCAGCATATTCTATCTCGTGTGTCAACAAATATTAGATGCTGATGATATTCTCAATGCCATCGTATGCTATCATGCATGTCAACAGATATTAGATGCTGATGATATCCTTGACACCAGCGTATATTATATCGTATGTCAATAGATATTAGATGCTGATGATATCCTCGATGCCAGCGTATACTATTTTGTGTGTCAATAGATATTGAATGGTACTGATATCCTCGACGCCAGCGTATGCTATCTCGTATGTAAACAAATATTAAAAGCAGATGATATCCTCACTGCCAACATATGCTATCTCGCGTGTCAACATATATTAGATGTTGATGATATTCTTAATCCCAGCGTATTGATGTCAGGCGAATTTACACGCCTAAAGGACTATAATTTACCCATATTTTAGATAAGTTTTTGAGGACAAAATATATAATTCATGTACTTTTAGTCCTTTTTCCTCTAATCGAGCTAACAAACGTGATTAGCAAGTTTTCGGGTATAAATGATGAAGATTTCAGCATTTTATGGATAACTTAATGCCAAATGAAGTTTCACGACAGAAGGAAAGCAAAGCTTGGACGCCTAAGGACCGAAAGTGACGCATGGAAAACCTGTCTAGGGCAAAAACAACATTTTCAAAGACTTTGTGGATCAGCAGTAACATAGTAGGATTAGGATAATGATGCAGTAACTTATTAGGATTAGGATAAGTACGCAGTAGCCTAGTAGGAATAGGATATGGGTATTATAAATACCCTATTTTTCTAGAGATTTTTATCAATTCTTCTATTATTAATTCTACTCTTAATTCATTCCTCATAATTCTCATTCTACTTCTTATTCCACAACTTACAACTCGGATTCGAATTCTTCCATTAATTCTACTTTTTATTATTCTTCTATTCATCTATTAATTCTTAATTTCCACAACAAGAGAAATGTTACTTTGCAAGGGAGTTCACACCTAACGCCTACCACACTTTACTACGCGTGATCTTTATTGTGGTATAATAAAAATGTCGATTGTGATTTCCCTTGCACTCATGGGTAACTAAACTTCTCTGTTGGGGTTATGGAAGCCATATGAGATACTATCTATTGCTATGAGTTTGTGAATTCGTGACACGTATGCTGCTTATATCATTATTCTCTTCATCTTAATCTAAATTCTTTGTGGTTGCAAAACGCATAGAATATGCCAGTATAGCATTAACTTGTTCGAAAGAAAAGTTATATGTCTGGAAAAGAGATAATGTCAAGGTAATAGGGTCCCATCTCCTATTAAAAAGTTAGTGCCGTAACTGGATTAACCTCTTGGAGAATTTGTACCGTTAGATACGCTTTAAGCTCGAATGAGTTAAAGTGAAATAGTCCCTGTTGAGGTCGAAAAATGCTTGGATTTACCATCGAATACAATTCTCTATAAGAACATGCATGTCTGAATTCCGCATAACTCATAGCCAATAGACACGTATAACTCATAAGGTGGACATAACCCCAACTTCTCAATTGTCATTGTTTTACATCTTACCAAACATTCTTTATTTTTACTTTGCTATTTTTCCATTTTTACTTTAATATTTTGGTTACATTACTTGCACGACAAAACTCCCCCCTTTTACGAGACTTACACTAAAAGTCTAGTAATCTTTGCTTACTTGTTGACCAAGCTAATCCCTGTGGGATCGATACCCAACCCAGTTGGGTTATATATTTGACAACGACCGGTTTACACTCTTACGAGAGCTGTAGATTGAGCGTTATCAAAATTTGGTGCCGTTGCCGGGGAATACGAGTGTCAATTAAGTTTGTGATAATTACTAGACCCTTTGGTCAAAGAGTCTCGCACTTTTACTTTTAGTTTTTGTTTTTGTTTTCTGCTGGTTTTTATTCAGTGCATGCCCTATACTCGAAGTTCTGGTCAACCGTTATTACCTATCAATCCTTAACTACAACGTATTGGCAGAATGGAAGCACAACACGAAATTGACAGGATGGCTGCTCAACAGAAACAGGCGAGACTAGCTGATCTAGCCGCCGCTCAAGTGTATCAACAGAATATTGATAACCCTTGGCGAGCAACAAATCCTGACGATGAGGATCTAGGCGATGACGAGTTACTAAACCCTAGGCGTGATGCTGAGATAGTAACACCTGCCAACATAAGAGATCGTCAAGCTAGGTTTAGGCCTGAACACCGAGTTATGCAACCAGGTTTCGACGATGATGATGATGATCTTGATGGAGACGGAGCCACAGGAGCCATTATTCCTCCACCATTGGCACCTGGAGCCAAGTTCAACACCATAAGCACCATGATTCCATTATTACAACTCAACAGAGTATTTGGTGGACTAGTAGGTGATGATCCGAATATGCATCTCATCAACTTTATTTCTACATGCAAATCGTTTGACCCTGGTGTTGGTCAGAATGCAATTCGATTACGTCTATTTCCATTGTCTCTGTCTGGGAAGGCAACTCTATGGTTGAATGGGCTGACTCCTGATTCTATTACAAATTGGAGGCAATTGAGAGACGCTTTCCTAGAAAGATTCTTTCCGCCATCCAAAAGAGCACAATTAAGAGATGAAATCAGCAACTTTCAGTAGCCTCCTACCGAAGCTCTTCATAAAACATGGGAGAGGTTCAAGACGAAGCTTATGAGGTGCCCAAATCATCATATGACCAATGTCCACTTAATGGAGATACTATACAGATCCTTGAATTCAATAACTAAACCAGTGGTGGATAATGAGGCTGGAGGATCATTTATGTACCTCACCTTTGGGCAGGTAAGCAATATGCTAGATAGGATGACGAAGCAAAGTAGAGCTTGGAATACTAGGGATTCTGAGGTAGCAAACCCCACTTTATCTATTGGCATGACTACTGAACAAAGGAGAAGAGAAGAAGAACGTGATCAAGATATGGCGCATATGAAAACACAAGTAGATCTTCTTACAAAGCATCTATTATCATGAAAGACCGAAAAAGTCAAAGCTGTTGCGTTAAAAGGAAGAGACGAATCTAATTCGGAAAAATAAGCCAACTACTTAAACAATCAGGGGGGTTTCCGAGGCAATGCCCAAGGAAACCAAGGTCGGAACTATTATGATAAATCTAGAAACAAGGACCAAGGTAGTTAGAATAACAAGAATGAAAAGAGTGGTTTGTACGTTCCCCCAGGAAGACGCGACACCACTGCATCTGGTTCCGGAAGTATGGAAGACATGATGGCTAAACTATTGAAAGGAGTGGAGGCAACCAGCACTGGAGTAACGGAGGTAATAAATGACTTGTCCTCAATGATATAATTGGTTGACTCGCCAGCAATTGAGCCAACATTCAGCAGTACTCAATCAAAGAAAGGTTGGCACTTTACCTAGCGACACTGTACAAAACCCAAGGAATGATGGGTCATGCATGGCTATTACTACCCGAAGTGGTAAGGTGCTGGAAACTTCATCAAAAGGTAAGCAAGTGGTTGACGAAGTAGCGGACATTGATGATAAAGCGAAAGGAGAAGATTCTGCAAAAGCTGGCCACGACGTCCATGACGTCACCCCCATCGATTTGTAGCGTGAAATTACCAAAATTCGGAAGCAAGAGGAGAAGAAATCCATGGAGAAAAATATTCCATATCCACCACCACCTTTTCCTCAAAGATTGAAGAAAGTGGCGGATGATACAAAGTTCAGCAAATTCATGACTATGTTAAAACAACTGACCATTAATGTTCCATTGGTGGAGGCACTTGAACAAATGCCCGTGTATGCAAAATTTATGAAGGATCTTTTGACAAAGAAGCAGGCAGCAAGCTATGAGTTGAATGATAATGTTCATCACTGCAGTGCAATCGCTACCCAATCACTAGTCTAGAAGAAGGCTGACCCCGGTGCTTTCACTATTCCTTGCACCGTCGGATCTTTGAATTTTGCCAAGGCATTATGCGACTTAGGAACCATCATCAATTTGATGCCATTATCTATATATAAAAAGTTGGGGTTGGGTGATCCTACTCCAACCAATATGAGGCTCGTAATGGCGGATAGGTCGGTAAAACAACCTGTTGGTATTCTATGTGATGTATTGGTAAAGGTTTCTTCATTCATCTTTCTGGCAGACTTTGTTATTGTGGATTGTGAGGCAGTCTCAAAAGTTCCCATAATCTTGGGGCACCCTTTCCTTGCTACAGGAATCATGCTTATTGATTGAAGTCCTAATGAGCTTTCATTCCAAATAAATGACGAAGTAGTTCACTTTGATGTGTGCAAATCAATGAAGCAACCCAAAGATCTGAACGTATTTTCGGTGGCTGATGTTTACTTTGATGATGAGAAGGAATTACTTGAAGAAGAGCAAAATATTGATGACCCATTGGCGATTGTGCTCATGAATGGAGAGAGTAAGGATGCTGAAAATTGTGAAGAAACTACTGGTGTTCTATCAGGATTAGGGACATATCGCTATGCTCCCAAGAAGCTGGACCTTGATCTCGAAAATCGACCCACACCACCAGCGAAGCCATCTATTGAAGATCCACCCACGTTAGAATTGAAGGAGCTGCCTAGTCATTTAAAGTATGCATTCTTAGGAAGCGGAAATACACTTCCAGTCATTGTGGCGGCAGATTTGGGTTAGCAACAAGTTGCAGCTCTCATTGCTATTCTACGGAAGTATATAAGAGCCATTGATTGGACCATTGCTGATATTATTGGTATTCCACCTGGGATTCGTACACACAAGATTCAGCTTGAAAAAAATTGAACACCCACCATTAAGAACCAAAGACGTGTCAATCCACCTATGAAAGAAGTGGTCAAGAAAGAAATAATTAAGTGGTTAGACGCAGGAGTTATGTATCCAATCTATGACAGTACATAGTTAAGCCCGGTACAATGTGTTCCCAAGAAAGGAGGAATGACGGTGGTTGCGAATGAAAAGAATGAGCTTATTCCACTCAGACCCATCACTGGATGGAGAGTATGCATGGATTACCGAAAGCTGAATTCATAGATACTCAAATATCACTTTCCAATGCCATTCATGGACCAAATACTACATCGATTAGAGGGGAAAGGATGGTTTTGTTTCTTAGATGGTTATTCAGGCTATAATCAGATTTGAATTGCCCCCAAGGACCAAGAGAAGACAACATTCATATGTCCATATGGCACGTTTGACTTCAAACGTATGCCATTCGGGCTATGTAACGCACCAGCCACCTTTCATCGTTATATGATGTCCATTTTTTCTGATATGGTTGAAGATACTTTGGAGGTATTCATGGACGAATTTTCAGTTGTTGGCGAGTCTTTTGAAGCATGCTTGGCAAACCTAAGTATGGCATTGCAAAGATATGTAGAATTCAACCTAGTGCTGAATTGGGAAAAGTGCCACTAAATGGTAAAAGAAGGAATCGTTCTTGGGCATAAAATCTTTGAAATAGTAATTGAGGTTGATAGAGCAAAAACTGAAGTCATTGAGAAGCTACCGCCCCCAATTTCAGTGAAGCGAGTTCGTAGTTTCCTCGGTCATGCAGGTTTCTATCGACGGTTCATCAAAGACTTCTCCAAAATTGCGAGTCCATTGTGCAAACTCTTGGAGAAAGATGCAAAGTTTGACTTCAATGAATATTGTTTGAAGGCATTTGAATGCCTCAAAAGAAAACTCATTGAAGCTCCTATCATGGTAGCACCAGATTGGTCTCTACCGTTCGAAGTCATGTGTGATGCCAGTGGGGTAGCCGTTGGCGCTGTACTTGGCCAGAGGAAGGAGAAATTATTTCATCCTATCTACTATACTATCAAGGTCCTAAACAAATCCCAAAAGAACTATACTGTCACAAAACAAGAGCTCCTAGCAGTTGTGTATGTGTTTGAGAAGTTTCGTGCGTATCTGTTGGGAACCAAAGTGATTGTTAATACAGACCATACAACTCTGAGGTACTTAATATCAAAGAAGGATGCAAAACCAAGACTAATTCGATGGGTATTGCTACTACAAGAATTTGATTTCGAGGTTTAAGATAGAAGAGGTTGCGAGAACCAAGTGGCCGATCATCTATCTAGACTCAAGAATGAGCATATAGCGCAGCCTGAAATCGAAATTAATGATACACTCCCTGACGAGGAGATCTTAGCAATGATAATGGAGAAGTTACCATGGTATTCCGACTTTGCAAATTTTGTGGTGAGTAATGTGATACCTGCAAACTTATCTTACCATCAAAAGAGGAAGTTTATGCATAATGTAAAACACTACTTTTGGGATGAGCCATATTTGTTTCGACGATGCACGGATGGTGTTATCCGATGATGTATATCCCATGTAGAGGTGCCTACTATATTGGAAGTATGCCACACTTCCCAAGTTGGGGGACATCACACAGGTAATCAGACAGCAAGAAAGGTATTGCAAAGTGGATATTATTGGCCTTCGATATTTAGAGATGCCTACGACTTTGTTAGAAGATGCGACCAATGCCAAAGACAAGGTGCTATTTTGAAACACCATGAGATGCCCATGTCAAAAATTCTTGAAGTAGAGCTCTTTGATGTATCGGGTATTGATTTCATGGGTCCATTCGTAAATTCGTTTGGAATGAAGTACATCCTAGTTGCTGTAGATTATGTCTCAAAATGGGTTAAAGCAGTAGCGTTGGCCGACAATGAAGGAAAGCGTGTTGTAGCATTCTTGAAGAGGAATATCTTCTCTCGCTTTGGAGTACCACGTACTATCATAAGTGATGGAGGATCTCACTTTTGCAACAAGCTATTCAAATCCGTGTTGGCAAAATATGGTTTCAAGCAACATAAGGTAGCCACACCTTATTATCCACAAACTAGTGTCCAGGTAGAGGTTTCCAACTGAGAGATCAAGAAAATCATTGCTAAAACGGTAAATGCTAAAAGGAAAGATTGGTCTCGGAATCTGGACGATGCACTATAGGCGTACAGGACTGCATTCAAAATGCCCATTAGCGTGTCCCTATACCAACTAGTTTATGGGAAGGCTTGTCACTTACCCATTGAGCTCGAGCATAAGGCATTGTGGGTGTTGAAGCGATTGAATTTGAATTGGGATAATGTAATGAAGCTGAGATTGGAGCAACTGAATGAGATGGATGAATTCCGTCTACATGCTTATGAAAGATCGGACCTATACAAGGAGCGGATGAAAAAATATCATGATCAGCGGATTGTTCGACGAAACTTTCAAAAGGATGATATGGTACTTCTCTTCAATTCCAGAATAAAGTTATTCCCAGGGAAGTTAAAATTCAAGTGGTCTGGTCCATACAAAGTTAACCAAGTATACTCGTCTGGAGTAGTTCAGTTGGAAGACAATAATGGTGTTGTCTTCAAGGTGAATGGCCAACGAGTAAAACCTTATATCGGTCCTCTTGATTCGATAAACTATATGGCCATCACTTATCTTGATGAAGTCTAAGTACTCGAGGTAACTATGTCGTGCCGCGACAATAAATCAAGCACTAGATGGGAGGCAACCCATCATTTATCATTTATCGTTTATCATTTTTCATTTTCCTTCCGTTGTATTATGTGTTTGCTTTTGATAAATAAAAATCCAAAAATAAGAGTCGTGATACGAACAAAACTAAGGATCTTGATGGGAGGCAACCCATCGTTCTAATCATTTTTATTGGTTTTGAGTAAATGTAGGTGCAAGAGGTGTAAAACGAGGAGATTGGTTTCAAATTTTGGTTTGGACGTATTGAATGATGAAGGTGGTAAGTTAGTGATGTAGAAGCAAAAGGCTATGGATTGGGCATTGCTTATGAAAATATAGGCAACGAACAAGGCTAGGCCTATGCAAATCTAGGCCACGAACAAGTCTCAGGTACAATGGCACCCAAAGCAAGACAAGGCAAAGATAAGGCAACCACTTCCCAAAAAGGCAAGAAAAGAGGCCGAAAAGAGCAAGGAGAATCATCCTCGATGCAATTACCATGCCGCATGTTTGGAATAAAATGGGTTCTTGAGGAGGATGCAAAGGAATGGTATAGGAACAACAAGGAAAGAAAATATGTTCATGTGGACTTGATAAACAAGGAAAGCCTAGTGAAGAAGGAACTGCGCATGTTGTCTCAGATCATGGCATTACATCTTGTTTTCATCTTCCGAGACATGGGAGAATGCAATATCGATTTAACAAGAGAATTCTATGCCAACTGGTCGCTGAAAACCACAGGAAGCTAAGTCAAGATTCGGGGCCAAGTTTTACAACTCAAGGCGGATTTCTTCAACTCCTTTTTAGGCTTTCCTTTAGTCGATCCATCACCATTCAAAGAGCTGTACAGTAGACCTCCATATAGAGCAATTCGACACACATTCTGTGGAACAAGATCCATGGCAAGGTGGAGTAGACATAAAGACACCGGTCGACACAACACCTTCCCATATGCTCCTTTGAATAGGGAAGCAAGGATATGGTTGCGCATAGTCAACTCTTGCCTCATTCCAGGGACTCAATACAAAAAAATAACAAGAGATAGAGTGTGCTTGGTATATGCATTGATGACGAATGTCACTATCAACATTGGGGCAATAATTCAATCGATAATGCGGAAGTCTAGGCTACACAAGCGGTCCCATTTCAGCTTCGGCAATCTGTTGACTGCAATCTTGAGGAAGGAAGACATCGAAGAGGAACCGGCTGATCCTAAACTCCCACACAATCCGAAGAATGTTGACCTAACAAAGGTAAAAGATGCTGAATCAACACATGGCATCAACCTTACTACGGCAGAGAGACATGCTCTGGATGATAGTTTCTTTCGCCATCTTTATGGCATGACTCGGTTTACAATGATGAGCGGAGGTCGTGTTCCAACTGCTGCAGAGCTCCAACAGCTGGATCATGACTATCCAATGAATGTGCATGCAAGGGAGATGTGTGTAGTAGGTACATATTTTGAGGAACCTCTTGATGACGATGTGCCGACCGATGATGAGCGACGAATGGCAGACTCTGACATAGAGGAGAATTCTGATGACGACGTCTCCAATGATGATTCCAACTAAGGGGGTATGACCCCAAACATAGAGGAGGAGTCCGACTAACCAAGTTCTTCTTATTTATTTTCCACTGAGGACAGTGTGTCCCGTTTAAGTGTGGGGTGCTGGTAATTGCATGACATACTTCTCTATCCGCATTTGCATCTATCTATGTTTTTTTTTAGTTAATTGTTTTTTAAGCAGTAACTTTACATGAAGTTATTCTGATAGGAAGCATGAGATTATGACAAGAGTTTGTGATAAAGTCATGACTATTGAGACATTTAGGTTCTAATTGTGACTCACTATGTGATAATTGTATGGTTCAATTCCTTCATCTGTTGGGTCAAGAGTCTATACTACTCCCAATAAAGTTGACCATGTGCCTTGTGTATGTGAGACAATAGTATATTCTATGTTTGTGGATCATGCTAGCACTTGCCTGGTATGTATGTAAAGCGAAAATAAGAAGTGCAAGTCTAGGAGATGATTTAGGCATTCCTTTGGCAACCTATACTTGTTTACCTTCTTTTTTTTACCTACCCATGGACATCATCCTAGTTAACCCCTTTTGAGCCTTTAGCCTATTTTCTTTGACAACCTTATATGTAAGCCTAATCCATTTTTTCAAGACCATAATTTGATCCAAATTCCTAAGTGCTTTAAAGTGAAAAGTCATGTGACAAAATAAGAGGAAATTGGGTAAGTATGATGCCTTGGAATGTAATGGTTCTTGAATTTGTTATAAAAAAAGAATTTCTACCATAAGAGGTGTGCTATGAAAAGAAAAAGAAAAGGAAAACTAAAAACTTAGTTATGTTAAAAAAAAATTGAAAAACAAAAGAGGTGACAAAGGGAGGTAGATTAAAAGAAAGCAAAAAGGTTGTTTGAAAAAAAGCATAAATGGCATAATGTGATGTATTAAAGAGCTTAGGAACATATTCACTATTTCTGGCCAAAATAGTCCTACCCGTCACTTAGCCTACATTACAACCTGCAAAGACCTATTTGATCCTAAGCTTAGCATTCTGATATTTAGTGGAGCATTACACTAAGGGCAAGCCTATGGTCATCAGCTGCAACATATGAATTCTTTGTGAGAGTGAGAGCAATGAAAAGTTTATACCCATGTTTCAATAAATGAAAACACTTGTGAGTGATTATGGGTAATATATTGTGAGACACACATGGTTGATGAGTTTTGGGTAGTTGTATATGATTCTTTGTGCCTTAAATTTTGAATACGAATTAACCATCATCACGAGTCTATGTTGGAGGTTGAATTGTTTCTACTAATGATCAGAAAACTACTCTTTGTTAATGACTGTCATGCTTGTCTTGATGAATATTTCGTGTTGTTGTTGTGAAACCCTAAAGTTGATGTTTAGATGGACATGATATTTTGTTCGAGGACGAACAAAGATTTAAGTGTGGGGTGTTGATGACAGGCAAATTTACATGCCTAAAGGACTATAATTTACCCATATTTTAGCTAAGTTTTGAGGACAAAATATATAATTCATGCACTTTTAGTCCTTTTCCCTCTAATCGAGCTAACAAACGTGATTAGCAAGTTTTCAGGTATAAATGATGAAGATTTCAGCATTTTATGGATAACTTGACGCCAAAGGAAGCTTCACGACAGAAGGAAAGCAAAGCTTAGATGCCTAAGGACCGAAAGTGATGTATGGAAAACCTGTCTAGGGCAAAAACAACATTTTCAAAGACTTTGGGGATCAACAGTAACATAGTAGGATTAGGATAATGATGCAGTAACTTATTAGGATTAGGATAAGTACGCAGTAGCCTAGTAGGAATAGGATATGGATATTATAAATATCCTATTTTGCTAGAGATTTTTATCAATTCTTCTATTATTAATTCTACTCTTAATTCATTCCTCATAATGCTCATTCTACTTCTTATTCCACAACTTACAACTCGGATTCACATTCTTCCATGAATTCTAATTTTTATTCTTCTTCTATTCATCTATTAATTCTTAATTTCCACAACAAGAGAAATATTACTTTGCAAGGGAGTTCGCCCCTAACGCCTACCACACTTTACTACACATGATCTTTATTGTGGTATAATAAAAATGTCGATTGTGATTTCCTTCGCACTTATGGGTAACTAAACTTCTCTGTTGGGGTTATGGAAGCCATATGAGATACTATCTATTGCTATGAGTTTGTGAATTCGTGACACGTATGCTGCTTATATCATTATTCTCTTCATCTTAATCTAAATTCTTTATGGTTGCAAACGCATAGAATACGCCAGTATAGCATTAACTTGTTCGAAAGAAAAGTTATATGTCTGGAAAAGAGATAATGTCAAGGTAATAGGGTCCCATCCCCTATTAAAAAGTTAGTGCCGTAATTGGATTAACCTCTTGGAGAATTTGTACCGTTAGATACGCTTTAAGCTTGAAAGAGTTAAAGTGAAATAGTCCTTGTTGAGGTCAAAAGACGCTTGGATTTACCATCGAATACAATTCTCTATAAGCACATGCATATCTGAATTCCGCATAACTCATAGGCAATAGAGACGTACAACTCATAAGGTGGACATAACTCCAACTTCTCAATTCTCATTGTTTTACATCTTACCAAACATTCTTTCTTTTTACTTAGCTATTTTTCCATTTTTACTTTAGTATTTTGGTTACATTACTTGCACGACAAAACTCCCCCCTTTTACGAGACTTACACTAAAAGTCTAGTAATATTTACTTACTTATTGACCAAGCGATTCCCTGTGGGATCGATACCCAACCTAGTTGGGTTATATATTTGACATCGATCGCTTTACACTCTTACGAGAGCTATAGATTGAGCGTTATCACGTATGCTATCTCGCATGTCAAAAAATATTAAATATTGATGTTACCGTTGACGTTGGTGTATGCTATCTCACATGTTAACAAATATTAAATACAATAGCTCTCTCAGAAATGTCATGAAATGACCCTCTCGGCAATGATATGAATTGGCCCTCTAGGGAATGGCATGAAATAGCCCTCTTGGCAATGATATGAATGGGCCACTCAGCAATGGCATAAAGTGGCCCTTTTGGCAATGATATGAAATGACCCTCTCGACAATGGCATGAAATGGCCATCTTGGAAATGATATGAAATAGCCCTCTCGGCAATGGCATGAAATATCCCTCTTGGCAATGATATGAAATGGCCATCTCGGTAATGGTATGAAATGGACCTTTTAACAATGGCATGAAATGGCCTTTTCGATAATAGAATGAAATGAACCTCTTGGCAATGATATGAAATAGCCCTCTCGACAATGGCATGAAATCACCCTCTTGGAAATAACATGAAATAGCCGTCTTGACAATGATATGAATTGGCCCTCTAGTCAATGGCATAAAATGACAATTTTGGCAATGAAATGAAATAGCCCTCTCGGCAATGGAATAAAATGAACCTCTTGGCAATGACATGAAATAGCCCTCTTGGAAATGATATGAAATAGTTGTTCCGGTGATTTGAAAATAGTTTCACCTGAGTCCACTTTTCTACATTTTGATTTCTGCATGCACCTGTACTCAAGGTAGACAGTTAGTAGACAATTTTGCTCTCACTGGTGACCAAAGTCAAGCTTTATGATAATTTGCTGACAAATACAAAGCATCATAATTTGAATAATATTTTCTGCTATTAATCTTATTTTCTTTGAAGAAATAATTAAATAGCAGATCCACCAAATGCATGTAGATTGGGCAAAGCCCTTCTTTTGGTATTACTCAAATACCATTTGCTTCACTTCAAGGGGAATTTTGAGGATGACTTTCGGCTCTTTCTCCTATTGAGTAATCTTTTTGATTGTTGTATTTATTGTGTCAACTCTCTTGAATGTACCTATACTCAAGTTAAATATTTAGTAGACACAAAGTCACTTTTGCTATCGACTATTTTTTAAGAAAATTCTAAACACAATATTCATAAAGACGATAAGGCACCTTTGTCTGTCCTTCATGGTCTCAAAAAATGAGATAGACATTTCAAAAGGTCCTCGATAAATGGGTATTAAACCCATTTTTAGGGCTCCCCAAAAATACCGTTCGTGAGTATTATATGCTCTGGTATGGCTCGCAACTCACCTGGGGATATTTTGAAAAAGATTCCCATTTTGTGTACTTATCCCTGCATCCACAGAAAAATGATTAGGTTTGAGTGAAACTACTCATTGTTGACCTCTTTAGATCCCTGGTTTGTTCCTCGCCATCTTTTGGGTACTCTATTATGTTGGAAATTCCACCCCTAACTTCCCATCGCAATTGATGCCTAGACAATCACTAAATAAAAAGATTTGTATAGATTTTCAAATGTAGTACTAGTTTTGTGATAGCTGAAGATTTAGTCTAATTAGAGTTTGTCGCAGATGGTGACTTCTAAAGCTTGTCTTTGACCTCTGGTGCTGGGAAATTTGAAATATATTCCAATATATTAGTGGAAATTTTGAGGACCTCCTCAAAATTCCTGGCCCAATTGTTTGATATGTTATCAGCCTGTGAGGATTCGAAGTCTTTATTAGTCTTCTTTCTCTTTATTTTTGGAAGATGGTCTTCCTCTTGTGAATTTTTGAGATTTCTTCTCAAAAATTCTTCCCTCATTTCCATTCTTGTGGTTATATAACCAAGCCATTGGGGAACCTACATATCCCGTTGAATTAGAAATGATGTCAAACATAGTTTAGGACTACGTTATAGATATATAGAAAAATCTACTGAGTTGACCTAAGCCGACATAGGCCGCCTACGTATCCCTTTCTTGAGAATTCAGGTCAAACATAGTTCGTACATAAAAGGAAAGGATAAATTTTCCTAAGGGGTTGGTCGAAGCCAACATATGCTGCCTACATATCCCTTTCTTGAAAATTTAGGTCAAACGTAGTTTGTACATTAAAGGAAAGGATAAATTTTCCTAAGGGGTTGACCGAAGTCGACATAGGCCACTTACGTATCCCTTTCTTGGGAATTCAGGTCAAACATAGTTTGTACTTGAAAGAAAAGGATAAATTTTACTAAGGGGTTGACCGAATCCAACATAGGCCACCTACATATCCCTTTCTTGGTAATTCAGGTCAAATGTAGTTCATACATAAACTCATCTTCAGGGTTAAATGGACCTAGATTCTCATATCCAACCTACTAGAAATAAGTACTCTAAGGATGACATGCCGCTTTAATTATGTTTGTGTTGATAGATAAAAGGATCAACTATCCAATTTCTTTTTAGAGAGTTGATAAGACCCCTTTCCTCGCTTTTCTAGATAGACATCAACTCCGATTCTCATAGTCATTGTCCTCCTAGTTAACAATCTCAATTTCTTACAGATTAGGATTTCTTGATTCTCGAACTCTTTGGCTCTTCTATTGATTATTCTATAGCTATTGTCTGTCATTCATTATTATCTTGCTTCTTGACATGACATGACAATGGTAGATTTTAAGTTATTTTTATACGACGGGCGACGATTGAGTGGAGTAGAGGTCCAATTTAACAATGTTTCCTCTAATTAATCTTCCATGATCTCGATTGTCTTGGAGAATTATTCCGTCATATTTTCCTTATTCCATCCTCGAGACCATCACTTACATGTTTGAAAAATGATCGGTAGAGTCCAGTTTTACTACTAGTCATTTTTCTTTTCTTGTAACAATGCTATAATCAAGAGGGGGGTCTCTTATTCACTTTGATCTAGTAAAATAGGTCCATTTTGTGCCGACACAGAGTAGTTTCAATTACCTGCAAAGTAAAAACAACTCGAACGCTTACGTTTTAGATTCCGTTAGTAATAAGCCAAGCAAGATAATAAGGTAGGAAGTAAACACATAGAGTTGTTTCTTATCTTATGTGAATTGATCCATGAAGTAATGATGACATGAGAAGTTCAATGAACATGATTTTGATCAATGATATGGATTAGTGGAATTTATCAGGAAGGCTCAACTTTTCTTCTTTTTGATCTTATTACCTTTTCAAGAAAATGGAGGACAACAGAGTTTTTAATGATGGGGGTCAGGCCAAAAAGATGCCTACATATCTCACGGAGGAGAAATCAATCCCTACGTAGTTCAAAACTATAATGGATTTTTATTATTCTAAATTCAACTTTCCTAAAATGGTAGAGATCACTTTGGAAGTGTTAAGAATGACTGCGGACTTTTCTAAGAAACTTAGGAGACTTGGAGTACGTTTGGTCGGACTTTTGTATAGGGGGTATATTTTTTCCTAGAGATGTTCTATGGAAACGTGCATCCTAATTTGGTAACCCTTTTGAGACAAGGGCTGGCCTAACGTATTTGAAGGATGTATATGCTTTTTAAAACTAATCCATTGTCGCCCTAAACCCTTCATATCTGTACATAAATGCTTAAAAAGTTGCACAAAAGGGATACAATCTTTAGGAAAAAGGAAAAAATGACATGAGAAAAAGAACAATGTCTCGCGCAGGGGATTGGAAATACTAGTTATGAATGCTCTTCTATCGGCTTTCGACCTCTTAACCTTGTCCATTTGATTTCATTGGAGATATCCATTGATAATTAAGCAATTTTCATGTTACTTTTCTCTAGATGCAATTGTCTAAATCGATTAATTTCTTGCTTGGCTTACTTTAATTTCATCATCAATTGGTGTATGATTGAGGCATTCTTACACAAAAGTAAGCAAAACAAGCCTTTTTACGACCCCCAAAAGATAATGGATTAGATTAAACAAACATATATTCCTTCAATACATAAATATGATTCATATGTGATTGAATCGGGGTCAATAAGCGCAGGGCAAGTTTTTTGATGGGCCCAATTCCCCCTCTAGTACTGGGTCGTCCTAGGCTCATACCTAAAATAGGGTTTTGGTTTTTCTCTATCCTAGAAGTATAGAGTGAATTTAAACTAAGTTCCCAAGCAGAAGACTTGGGTTTGGAAATACGAACAGTCATCAGACGCCTCACGTTCTAATAAACCATCGTATTTCCAACACTTTATTTAGAGTTGAACACATGGTCTGGGACATCCAGGAAATCCCAAAACAATTTAATAATCAATAAGGGATTATGCTATGAGATGCAATAGTTAAATTCTACCAAATCAAAACATATAAACACGTAAGAAATTCAAACAGTTAGTCAAAAGATGAAATCAAACATTTGGTTAAACCTAGTTAGAATCCCTAGCGGAATCGTCATATCTTTTTTGAGAAAATTTTGACTTATTCAAAGTCTCCACTTAATTTATTTTAAAAGGAATTAAGAAAACCTTTATACGATACTTTAAACGATCCAAAATAGAAAAATCATTTAAATTTGAAGATTATGAGTAAGCGGTTCCTATTAACATTTTAGAAAGGTTTTAAGGCACCTAAAACGTTCGCTAACTTGCGGTTATTCGGACTATTTGAAAATATCTTTTAACTAACTTCAATACAATTGATTTTTGAAAAGTGATTGATTTTATAAAAATATTTGTGTAAAATAAATTTGGACGACTTAGCAGGGATTCAACCAAGTCTAAGAAAATGCAAAGCAAATAAGCACATAAAAGGGGAAAGGAAGGATGAAGTAAAACACTTAGGCCATTGGGCCCAAATCAATGAAACCCTATCCTAATCTAATTGGACTTTTGGCCCACTTGCACCTGTCCTAATATAAATATTGGGCTTTCGGCCCACAATCTGTCCTAAGCTAGTTTACGGACCTCTGAGGCCCAAAATCCGTCCCACCTATATTAAAATTCAACTTTGGCTTCGAGTCCCAAATGAATGAATGAATAAATGACTAAATAAATAAATAAACAAAAGACAATAATAAAAAATTGAGACTTTTCAAGTCTCTTAATGACGTCATCAATGGGTTTTGACCCATATTCCTTCTTCGTCTATCTTCTAGTACCCGCACGCTATGTAATGGACCTAGGGTTTAAACTTCAAACTTGGCTCAAAGAGATGAGCCTCATAGACCCATTAGGAAATGCAAGAGGAGAGGAGTCTATTTAGGCCATAAATATTTTTTATGCATAAAAAAGATAAATAAATTAATCTACGTTCAAGGCATAAAAGTGACATATTTCAAAGTAAAAGAGACTATCAAGAACCATCTTTTGAATGAAAATAATAAGCACACTTACACAAGAATGAGAGTCAACAAATAAAATTCAAAGCAAAGACACCCACTTACATGCATCATGATTTATGTTCACATAAGAATGAATAAAGTTAAAAGGAAGAAGGCCATATTCAATGAATTAATGCGAGAAAAAACAACGCAAGTTTGCGAGAGTAAAGGGATGAGGTGAAAACAAAAAAACTCATGACTTCTAAAATTGAACAAACATAGACACTAATCCATATAACCAAAGAAAATAAATGTTAACTTTTCAAGAAAGAGAATCTTTAAATTTCAATTAAGGTGACATTATCAAAAATTCATAGATCTAAATCACAATCAACATTTTATGGACAATCATGTAATGATCCATGGTTTATATTTCTAAGATATCGTTGATTATCTTTTGATATTATGAATAAAAGAGATACATGAATCAAGTCTTTACACATACATAGAATACGTCTACCAATCCAAAGGGAGTAAGAAAATTAGAATAAAAGTTTACCATCTCTAAAAGTGAAATATCGTTCAACAATCATACTATGCATGACTCGAAAATATCAAAATAATTCTATTTAGCCACAAAGTTCAAACTTTCTAATCATTTTGACAAGACAACATGCGAACAAAAGAGGAATAAACATCTTTGATGGAAAATAAAGCTAGCACTTCATCTTTTATATAAGGATTTTAAAATCCAATAAAATAATTAGAAAGAAAATGAAAAATTCTTGACTTAACTAATTACCATTTTTACTAAGGCGAGACAAACAATAATAACTATTTTTTCAACATAAAAGAAACAACTTTACATGCTAAAAGAAACATATCCGCCAACAATGAATTTATACAAGGCATGAGTTCGTCTTTTGAGTAAAGATCAAAAATTTATACATAACAATCAAAAAATAAAGTCAAAAAGCAAAACAATCAATATGAATTATACTTTTCAACATAAAGAAAATAACTTTACATGCTAAAAACAAACATATCTACCAACAATGAGTTTAAACAAGACATGGGTATGTTTTTCAAGCAAAGATCTAAACTTTATCCAAAATAATCAAAGAATAAGGTCAAATGGAAAAACAATCAATATTAACTATTCTTTTGAAAATAAAGAAAATAACTTTACATGCTAAAAACAAACATATCCACCAACAATGAGTTTAAACAAGACATGTGTATGTTTTCAAGTAAAGATCTAAACTTTATTCAAAATAATCAAAGAATAAGATGAAAAGGCGAAACAATCAATACTAACTATTTTTTTCAATATAAAGAAAATAAGTTTACATGCTAAAAACAAACATATCCACCAACAATGAGTTTAAACAAAGCATAAGTACATGTTTTAAGCAAAGATTGAAAGATTATCTATAATAATCTAAGAATAAATTCAAGAAAAGCACGTACAAATATTACTAGCTCATTTTTATATCATGAACATAAAAATAATTAAAATATCGATACTACAACATTCTATGGCTTTCAAGGCCATCTTCAACAAACAATTCCAACAAATAAAATTATAACTACGAACTACAAAGAAGAAAAAGATGAAGAATAAAATGATAATAAAACTAAAAAAAAAGGAAAGGTGTGTTTACCTTTTTGAGGGCAGCAAAACAAGAATACGAGTTTCGTCGGAATCAACCACCACCGGAAAAATTCGCCGGCAACTCAAAAATTTTTATTAGCCGACCAACTCTATGAAACAAAACTTTTAACTAAATAAAAATAACTATTTTTATCAAAAAGATTTTTTCACCTTTCTAGCTTTTTTTTTTTTAACTTTTCAACCCCTTTCTACCAAAGTAGTTGTAGTATTTATAGGAAAGAATGTTTTTTTTTCTTTTCTAACCTTTTTTTTCACCTTTCCACTCCTTTTCTACCAAAGTAGTGGTAGTATTTAACTTACATATTGGGTTTTTTTCCCTTTCCTCCACCAATGTGGGAGAAAATTATTTATAGAAAAGGATGAGGATTTATTTCTTGTCATCCCCCAATGTGGTAGAAAAGCCATTTAGGGTTGCTTTTGACATTTTAAAATTGAAGAAAAGGTGAGGTGGAAGATAATGTAGGGGAAATTGTACAATTTAGTACAATTTTTGAATTTCAAAATTAGGAAAGGACAAAGTTAGGGAAAATAGTACAATTTGAAATTATTATTTTGGTGGAAATTGGGTAGAAGTTATGAGAGTTTTTGGGAATTTTAGGGTTATTTAAAATATAACCCTAATTGGGATTTAAAATTTAGCCATATTAATTTAATTTTGACCAAATTAAAAATCAATTGATGGATTGCATTGTAATTATAGCCAATTTGATTTCAATTATGGTCAAATCTAATAGATTGGCTAAATTAAATTGAAATTCGATAAGAATTAATACTTCTTTTAACCCCGAGCTTCTTGGTTTAATAAAATCAAACACATATTTATCCAAATAAATTATTTTTGAAAATAAATTATATTTAAATAAATATTTTAATCTTTTATATTTATTTCAAGACAAACTTTGATTAAAATAAGATATTTTATACAAATGGATATCTAAATAACAAAATTCTATAACTTTGTATAATTGAGTACGATAATATATAAACATTACTTAAAATGACAAACTTACCCAGATAAATATTTTGAAAAGCTTTTTTTTTTCAGATAAATTAAACGTTGAAATTTTATTTAAAAATAGATAAAACTCAAGATTAAATTTAGTTGCAGAGGGAAAAAATTAGGTGTCAACAGGTGAGATAGATTCCTCCTATAATATTTATTTGGTAGGCCATGGGTTTATAGGGATGGGGCAGTTGCATCTATATTACACCAAATTGTCTACTTTGAACACTACAGACAAAAATAGTAGTTCGTGGTGAAGGAGACTTGCCCACAATACAGATAGAGAACCAATTTGTCAAGCTTTTGAGGTAGGGGCTATTGATAATATCCTTAGGGGAATCTTATTCTAATACCAGAATTTTCCTCTGTATCTGTTATGGTAGTGAATGAATTATTAAAGCATGATTTTGAACCAGAAAAAATTTTAGGGATGTCTTTAAAAGAAGGCTCATAGAGTATGCCTACTTGAGAGATATGGTACCTTTGGTTAGGGTTATAAACCCAATTTAAGGATAGAAAGAGGGAAAAAAGTAGAAGAAAGATTCGTGGTCACTTACCAAGATAATACTGCCACTCAATAAGTCTTTTATTAGAATCGGTGTTGTTGGGTCCTCCATATTAATAGCCTTAAAAGCAATGTGTGATGATGATATAGAATTGATCTGCCTTTTCCAAAATATATTTATCGAACATGATACACTTAAAATTAGGGAAGGTACTGGCAATGTAGATATACAGTTTATTATCCTTGATGTCCGGCTAAATAATTGGGAGGCCACTCTTCTTCCTAATAAGAAGGAGTCTTGGTAGTCTGGTTTGTTTTTCTTTGTATAATTTGAATTATTTTAGGTTTTTAATTCATATATTTATCTTGTTTGTTTTTACGTTCAATACCTCCTATCTTTACTTTTAATGAAATGTAGTTTCCCTTGTTCTATTTCGAGTCTAATATTTAATTATTTATTTTCAATTATATAATTCTTTCTATGCCAATTCTAGTGATATGACATGTGTGCAAAATTTTCAGCCAGACTTATAAGTCAATCTAATCATGAAATAATGAGTAAAGAAGTTGAATACGACGGAGAAAAAATATATGAGGAAATAAACAAAGATTTCAAATAGTTTGAGAATAAGTCATACCCCAATATGGATGAAGCTGAGGCAAACAATTAAGAGATCATGAAAATATTATGGAGACTGAGAAAAGTGTACATGCTCGACCACAACAAAAGAAGGATATTATTGAAGCCTTTTTTGATTACAAGGATATCCTTGCATGGTCTTACAATGATATGCCTGTTTTGAACACTGACATAGTAGTTCATAAGTAGCCAACTAGTACTTGTTTCATTGCTGTCAAACAAAAGTTTATGAATCTTAAAATTGACATGAATGTAAAAATAAAGAGAAAATCATAAAGCAACTTTAGGCTAAAGTCATTCGAGTCGCATAATATCTTTCTTAGTTAGAAAATATTGTCCCCTTCCCAAAGAAAGATGGAAAAGTTTTGATATGTGTGGATTATAATAATCTAAATAAAGCAAGTCCAAAGATGATTTTCCACTTCCTAACATCCATATTTTATTTGACAATTTTGCCAAGAATAATCTTGCATCTTTTGTGTATTGTTATGTGGTATCACCAAATTATCATGGACTACAAAACGCATAAAAGACATTATTTATCATATCATGAGGGACATATTGTTATCAATTCATGCCATTTGGGCTAAATAATGTTGGTTCAACTTAGCAATGACCACTATGTTTCATAACATGATGCATAAAGAGATTGTAGTTTATGTGGATGACGTGATCATTAAGTCAAAAGAGCAGTCACGCCATGTCAAAGATCTGAGGAAATTCTCTGAAAGGCTTTGCAGGTATAATTTCAAACTTAACCTAACAAAATATGTATTTGGAATACCATCTGAAAAGCTCTTTTTTTAGAGTCAGCTGACGTGGTACTGAGTTAGATCTTTCAAAAATAAAAGCTATTCAGGAATTGCCTCCACCAAAGAATAAAACTGAGGTTATGAACCTACTTGGAAGGTTGAATTATACCAATAGTTTTATTTCCCAACTCACAATAACCTGTGAGCCCATTTTTAAGTTGTTCAAGAAGAATTCTAAAGTTGAATGGTATAAAGAATGTCAAAAGGCATTTGACAGAGTCAAAAGGTACTTATCAAATCCACCTGTGTTGGTTCTACCAAAGACAAAAAGACCCTTGATAATGTATATGCCTGTTTTAGACAAATATTTTGGTTGTGTATTAAATCAACATAATGTCACAAGAAAAAAGGAGCAAGCCATCTACTACCTTAGTAAGAAGTTTACCACTTATGAGGCTAAGTACACTTTTCTCAAAAGGACATGTTGTGCCTTGACTTGGGTGGTACAAAAGATGAAGCATTACCTTTCATCTTACACTACTTACCTCATTTACCATATGGATCCCTTAAGGTATATTTTTAGAAGCCTAAGACTATATGCAAACTCACAAAATGGTAGATACTGCTCATAGAATTTGATATTTTCTATGTGTCATGGACTACAATAAACACCTAAGATTAAGTGGATCATTTGGTTGAAAATACTATTAATGATTGATTTGGGTCATTAAATACTTATTTTCCTAATGAAGAAGTATCATGTGTTGAAAAAGTTATTTCAGATGATTGTCTCTCAGGTTGAAAGTTGTTCTTTGATGAAGATGCTAATGTGAAAGGAGTTAGAATAGGAGAAGTTCTTATTTCTAAATTGGGACCATATTATCTTTTGAAAACCCAACTTTAATTTTACCATAACAATAATATGGCCAAATACGAGCTTGCATCCTAGGTTTGAGACTAGTTATTGACATGAGAATCTAAAAGTTGGTGTTAGGGGACCCAGGCTTGCTATTCTACCAAATCCAAGGAGGCTGAGAAAATCATGAGTCAAAGATCATATCATATCATTATTGCTTGCAAGATCTTTGTAGACGATTTTAATTAGTAAAGTTCAAACACATTCCAAGAGTTCATAATGAGATTATTGATGCCTTGGCAACCTTATTTTTGATGCTCTAATATCTTGACAAAACTCACATTGACCTGTTACATTAAAGATTCATAATCAACATGCATTTTTCAATGTGGTTGAGAAAGAACTCGACGGGAAACCATTGTTCCATAATATCAAGGAATATATTCAATTTGGAAAATATCCAATTCATGTCGATGGTAATCAAAAGAGAACTATTAGATGACTGGCTAACAATTTTTTCTTAAGTAGGAGAATCTTGTACAAGAGGACTCCAAATTTTGGACTTTTAAGGTGTATAGATGCTAAAGAATCTTTGAATATCATGACTAAAATAAATTACGGGATTTGTTGAGTGCATATGAATGGGTATGTTTTGGCACAGAAAATACTTTGAGCAGGTTACTATTGGCTCACCATGGAGAGAGATTCCATCCATTTTTGTAAGTTAATGAATTCCAAGTACATGGGGACTTAATACATTCCCCTCCATCTGAGTTAGATACGATAGCTGCTCCATGGCCTTTCATGGCCTAGGGAATAGACATAATCAGACTAATTGAAATGAAAGTATCAAATGGGCGTAGGTTCATCTTAGTAGCCATTGATTATTTTACAAAGTGGATGAAAGAAGTGACTTTCAAGTAAGCAACTATGAAAGTTGTGGTAAATTTTGTTCAGTTTAAAATCATTTAACGATTCGATATCCCCAAATTACTTATTACAGATAATGCTGCAAATCTCAATAGTTGTTTGATGCAAGAGATATGCCAATAATTTAATATTATGCATTGAAATTCAATTCCTTATCGCTGAAGGGCAAATGGAGCTATAGAAGTTTACAATAAGAACTTAAAGAAGATACTCTGCAAGATGATGCAATGTTTCTGACAATGGCATGAAAAGTTGTCTTTTGCTTTACTAGGTTATCATACTACAGTTTGCACTTCAATAAGTGAAACTCCTTACTCATTGGTATATGGGACCAAAGCGATTATACCTGCAAAAATTGAGATTCCATCTATTTGAGTAATTTTGGAAACCAAGAATGATGATGATCAGTGAGTCAAGACCTAATTGGATAAATTGAGTTTGATTTATGAAAAAAGGTTTACGTAGGTATGTGATGGCCAAATAAACAAAAAGAAATGGCGCGGGCATAGTATAGAAAGGTGCATCCTAGACATTTTGAAGCTGGTCAGATAGTATTAATATGCACACTCCCTCTCAGATTGAAGCTAAAGGCAAGTTTTCCCTTAACTGGTAAGGGTCGGCCATGGTGAAGAATGTATTGCCCAATGGTTCATTATATTTGACTGATGTAGAAGGAAAAATGGAAGAAATGGTTGCCAATGTTGATGTAATTAAGAGATATTATGTATGACCTTCATGGACCATATGTTTTGTACTTGTATTTTAAAAGATTGATATGATGAAGACTTTTTATTATGTTATTCAAATATTATGTCATCCTTTTGTTACCTCTTTTGCACTTGAATTTTATTTTTCTTTCACACCCCTCTTATGGAATTGAATTAAAATTGGAAATCCAAGAAAAAGAAAAGAAAGAAAAAACAGTAATAAATTAAAAAAAAGAATGACTTTCCTGGACTATATTTTACCTAATTATTGCTGCGACAAGATATGTAGGCAACCCTAGTCTGGGGTTCGGTCCAATCAAATATAAAATTTAAGTTACCCAGTTTAAAAAAACTAGGAAAAATGTTATTTTCTTTATAAGTCAATTCCAAAAGATGTAAATCTCACCCTATGTTATGTATATTTTGAACCTTATGTCACCCTTTCTTTCTAACCCTATCCAAAAGCCAAGTTACAACAAAAGAAATACCTACATATCAATCTTTGGAATGTCGAGGCTCGGCATGTTATTGGTATATGAGGTTCCATATTTTGGGCACCACTTTTGTTCATTAGCATAAAAAAAATATGAGATAAATAAAAGTGAGAGTCTTATCGGTAAAAACCTTCATAGGCATCTAAGATGATAGTGAGATGACAGAAATGAAAATGAGAGAGTCTTATTGATGAAAATCCTCATGGGCATCATAAGGCGACAGTGAGTTGATAGAAAATAAAATTGAGAGAGTCTTATTAGAGAAAACCTTCCTAGGGTTTAATTTTTTTAACTCAGGACCTTCTTGGAAAATAGGACTATACTTTTAACACAAGACCCTCCTAAAAAATGGGACTTTACTTTCAACTTAAGACCCTCATAAAAAATGAGACTTTATTTTCAACTCAGGCCCCTCCTAAATAATAAGACTTTAATTTTTGCTCAAGACCCTCCTGGATAATGGGACTTTACTTTTCAACTCCGGATCCTCCTTGAAAATGGGACCTTGCTTTTTAACCTAGGACCCTCCTAGATAATGAGACTTTAATTTTCGCTCAGGACCCTTCTAGATAATGGTAAGCCACTTTTTAATACAGGACCTTCCTCGAAAATATGGCCTTGATTTTCAACTCAGGACCCTCGTTGATTTAGGACATTAACTTGAATTCTTTACTCAGGACCCTCTTGAAAAATGAGATTACTTTTATAGTTAACAATATATTTTAAGTCAATGAACACGTTTGGTGAATAGGATTACATTCAGTTTTGAAGCTTAGGAAGCCCGCATGGAGAATAGGGTTAATTTCTATTTCAAGTTCAGAAGCCCTGCCTGGAGAATATGTTAATTTGCAAGTTTCACTCGAATACCAAGAGTCGACATGGAGGAATATTTTATTTTGCAAGTTCATCTAAAAATAACGACTATCTCATCACTTGAGAAGTCATGAAGATTTAAGTCAAGATTCTAGAAAAGTTGCAGAGGATCTCTAACTCATCGTCTCACCATTTCACCTCTTTGAACTACGCATGACCTAATTTTCATATAACTCGGATATGTAGGCGGTCTAAAATCAGGACTCACCAGGAGCCGTTGCACCAGGTGCAAAATCATGGGTGTTTTGTATCCATCATATCTCCTTTTCCTTTATTCCACCCTTTCAAATAATTAGAGGGTCAAAATATCTCGTTGTCTACTTCTTTGTGAGAAAACTATTCATGTTTTCAAACAAAGAGGAGCAAATGTAGAAACGTTATTTTTATCCTCCCAAGCTTTAATCTACTTTTTAATGTTAAAAATTTATTTTTGTCTAATCTGTAATTTAGTTTTTAAATTTATGTTTAGTAAATTTTCTTTGAAAAATTATAAATAAAAGATTTCATATATATATATGTGTGTGTATGTGTGTGTATACATATAAATATTGTAGTCATATAAATTTTATTCAAATTAAATTTGAAATATATTAGTCCAAACAAATGTGATGGATTAATATAACTGAATTAATTAAATCTAAACAAATGTGGATTTAATTAAAGTTCAATTTATTTTGGGCTAATCCATTAATTTGGGCTACAAATGATTAAGCCCGATTTAATAAACACATGATGTTATCATATTCTAGAGGCCTAATTTAGCACTACATGTCAAATGACATAGCATGCCAAGTCAAGTGAAAGATCCAATAGGATGATGCCATATATAAAAATGATGCAGCAGGCCAAGTGAAATCAAAAGCTCATAAAATGAGTCATGTCACTTAAATCTGATTGGTATAAAGAAATCCACTTTACCATGAAACTTTTCTTCCTACAACTATAAATAGGGGTCTCATAATTCAGAAAAGGCACCAATAATTCTAAAATGAAGAAAGAGGGATCTTGTGGATCAAACTACTCCGCAAATTTCTTTATAAATTCAAACATTTAAGATTACTCCATCAATATTCAAGATCAAGACCACTAGATTCAAGAACAAGCTCCAAGGCCCTTGAATTCAAGTACAAGTCGAGATCAAGTTCATCAAATTCGTAAATCAAGACAACAAGATTCAAGAACAACCTCAAAAGCCCTTGAATTTAAGTACATGTCAAGATAAAATCCATCAAATTCACAATTCAAGTTCAAATTCAAGATCAATCTCGATGCCTTTGAATTTATATTTGAAAAGTCAAATTACAGGATTCATAGATATTGTAACACTCACATATTATAATCAATAAAATAATTGTTGCAATATTTTTCTTGCCTCAATTATTTAATATTCTCGATCTTGAATTTTGTTGTCCAATAAATTCTTGCACGCCCAGTAGGACGATCTCTACCTCTCATCTCAACTTTTCCAATATCAAAATTTAAGAACACTCAAATGACTTCCAAGAAGGTCAATTCTCAATCAATTGCTTCCAAGGACATTGAATCCAAATTCTCTACTGAGGTAGAGAGCATCCTTAGTATTACTTTCGGAAACGTTAGAGTTGTCATAAGGAGTAAGGATAGCATGATAGGTCAACAAACACATCAAGTTTCATCCGCACCAACTCTACTTTTTGGATCTTCAACCCCCAAAGGATAAAGGTCTAATGCAAGTGCTTCAGAAGAAGGAAACAATGTGGCGGACACGCTTAAAAAAAATCTAACTCTAGTTTAACACTCTTGTTTGAAATATTATTGTACAAAGAATAATGGTCGTTAAACCAACACATTATATCCTCTTATGATGTGTAAGCTAAGAAATTCAAAGATCAACTTATGTAATAATTAGTGTTACTCTCCAATGTCTCCAAGATTATGCAAACAATGTTAACTGTTGCCTCTTCTATGAAGGAGGAACTTATGAATCTGGAAAAGGCAATTGAGGGTCTAACCAAATATTTGTAAATTCAAGATTCTTGGATTGATAATTTGGAAGATAGGATAGATGGATTAATAGATGAAGAATCTAGCCATATACCTAAAAAAGCTCCAAAAGTTCACAAAATAGAACATCTTGTAAAACAAACACCAACTACTAAGGAGGTACAAGTTTCTTCTAAGGGGATAATCCCAATTGATCAATTAAAGTAGTTCATTGAAGGGAACTTTAAAGACAAGCACGATGTTGTCACCAAGTCTTCTCTTATGTAGACTAAGCCCTACACTACCAAGATTGAAGGCCTCAAATGCCTATCGGTTATCAACCCTCTAAATTTCAATAATTTAAGGGTAAAGAAAATCTAAAGCAACAGGAAATGCACTTTGTTGAGACATGTAATAATATTGGAACCTATGGTGACTATCTTGTTAAAGAATTTGTCCGCCCTTAAAGTGAAATGCCTTCAATTGATATTTGAACCTTGAGCCTAATTCCATCGATAACTTGGAGCTATTGGAGCATGAGTTCCTGAATTGCTTCTATAGCATAATGCCAAATAGTAAGCATGGTAGAGATTATAAATACCCATCAAATATAGGATAAGCAAGTCGCTAACTTCATCAATCGATGTAGAAATACGATTCTAAACATCAAAGACAAGCATAATAAAACTTCTGCCATGGAGATATGCATCTAAGGAATCACTTAGAGCTTCTCTATATGTTTCAAGGTATAAAGCCAAAATCCTTTGAAGAGTTATATACGCGTGCTCACTATATGGAGTTGAGCATATATTTTCAAAAAAAAAAGAGTAGTGTCTATCCATGACCCTCAAAGGCAAAAAGATGAATAGATGCCCAAAAGATGGAGTAAGTTTGTCCCTAAAAATGACAACAAAGAATCCATGAATGTCTACATTTTTCCTGTGAAGTTCACTACAAATGTGAGCAAGAAGCAAATCGTGAAGATGACTTCTCGAGCACATTCTAATCAGAAGTTAACTTTGAAGGAAATGGAAGAAAAGGAATACTCCTTCCTTAATTCTGTGTTGCCTCTTGAGCATAAGATTATTGATCCACCAGAGATAAATATAGAAGGACAATTGACCCAAAATATTATAAGTATCATAGGCTTCTGGGTCACCCTATGGAAAAATATTTCGTTTTCAAGGATAAGGGCACGTAATTAATAAAATAAGAAGAAAATCTTCTTTGATGGTGAGAAAGTCAGTTTTGATCAAATCTCTATCACTTTTGGCTCACTCGATCTGGTTCAAATATTCTTTGAAGAGCATAATGAGGAACCAACTAGAAGAAGGATAGTGAAAAAACTGAGAAAAAAAAGGCTAGTTGAGCTTTCAGAGAGGGCAAGTATAGTAGAGAATCACCACCAAAATCCATGAAGTCCTATAACTTTGAAAGAATTCTTGCCAAGTTGGTTTCGTTCAAAGACTGGTCAAGTCAACCTTAAGGCATCTTGCTTTAATATTAAAAAAGAAGGATCAAAGGGTGAAAACCCACTAATAGATGGTCCTTCATCTTCTGAAAAGACTGCTAGACCTCTTAGTCACAAAGAGGTGATACAAAAATTATATTTTCAAATTATGATCTTCTGCGTGGTGACACCCAACACAATCACCCTTAATATTTGGTGGGTTATGTTCTAGGAAAGAAGGTATAGAATCTTGAGATACGAGGAATCCAGAGTCAATATTATACCTACTCGTATAATGAAAGAACTTGACATCTCTTTTAATGAACTTGTTAAAAGTCGTTTGATGATCCAAGGTTTCAACCAAGGGGTTAGATAGCCATAGGATCTATAAAGTTAGGGATTCATATGGATAATTTGTGACCAAATGCGTTAATGCATGTTATCGATTCCAAGACTTCATACAATGTATTGTTTGGTAGGCCTTGAGTACCGAAGAACAAAATAGGTTCATCCTCTTACTATCAATGCTTGAAGTATATAGAAGGTGGAGTGGAAAGAAAGATAATTTTTGATGATAAGTCATTCACTGAAGCTGAGTCACACTTTGCTAATGCAAAATTCTACTTGAAGAATTATGTTGTGAATGAGAAAAGGGTTGATGATGTATCAAATGCCAAGTATGATGATCTTGTGTTTAAGAAGGTATGGCTATCAAAAAAGTCTCTACCAAGAAGCCTATATCCACTTTGAAAACAAAAGCATCACATCCACAAAAAGAAGACAACTTCTGTTCTTTGCTACATACCAAAGATAATTAAATAAATCATTCATCCGATGCATAAAATAATGTGATAGAAGGGATAACTACACCTACTAAGTAGATTGATGCAAAAAAAGCTTTCTCAAGGATGCTAAGAGAATTTATGGCTCAAAATCCATCACAAGATATCACACTCCTTATGAATCATAAAAAAGAAGGCTCTGATCCAAATGCATACAATTTATTTGCAAAGGATGGATATAATCCTAATAAGCCATAAAGGTTGTGTAAAGTCCCATAAGAAAATACAACCAGGTAGGCACATGAAGGCTTAGAGTTCACGCACCCACTTCCCATTTGTATCTCCATACGAAGGTCGGTTAGTAACTACATCACTATAGAATAGGAGTCTACTACTTCCAAAAAAAAGTCCTCCCATATTTGATCGATTGAGAGAACCAACTACAAAAACTTCTTTTTTTAGAGATTAGGTCCACTAAATACTAAGAAAATCAGCAAGCATCGGAGAAGTTGTTTAAACATAGTAAGGAACTCTTTATCTAAGATACAAAATTATTACCAAAGTTTGATTCCTTCTAGAATAAGACGACATATGGAACTTTTGATTTCATGTAAGAAGGTGTTAAAATATGCAATGGTTATTGAAGCTAGACCCCTGATGAAGATATAATTTGATAGTGCCACATATCAAGGTAGAGTTGGCACTAGTATGGTGTTTGTCACTTAACAAGGAGAGGTCATCCCATACTCTTTTACCCTGATGGACCATTGTTGCAATACTGTTTCTGAATATCAAGCATTAATACTCGAACTTGAGATGGAGGTTGACATAAAACCACTATAATTCCAAGTATTTGGTAACTCTCAATTGGTGATCAAGTAGTTTTTAGGAAGCTATGAAGTTATAAAGGGAGAGCTATACCCATATCATAATTATGCTCAAAAGTTGATGGGATGGCTAGCAACCCTCCATTATGTGACATAGAAAGAAAATAAGCAAGATAATGCCATAGTTGATTTGGCCTCAACCCTAATTCTTATAAATTAGACACGAGTTATAATCTGCCAAGAATGGGTAGTACCACCACTGAATGAGGATGAAGATGTAAGAAATAAAGTTAAGCACCTCATTGTTGTGTCTGAAGTTGTAAATAAATATTAGAGATAACCTATCATTGACTAATTATGTTATGAAATACTTCCAGAAGATCTAAGGAGAATGATAGGCATCTGCCATCATGCGCCTTAATTTCTTTAATACAAAGACATATTATACAAAAGATCATTTGAAGGAGTACTCTTGCAATGTTTGGGAGAGAAAGAAGCAGTGCAAGATTTGTAATAAATGTACTCAAAAGTTTATGGATCTCATTAGTTTGGACCGAAGCTCCATTTTCATACTAAATAGCAATGGTGTTATTTGTCAACGATGGTGAAAGATTTCTTGGACTATGCTAGAAGATGCAAAGCTTGCCAATTTTATGCTAATTTCATACATCAACCTCCTAAAGTATTACATCCAACTATAGAATCTTGTCCATTCAACGCTTGGGGATAGGATGCTATTAGAACAATACCAAAATCGTTTGAGGGATACTTGTACATCTTGGCCACAACAGATTGCTTCTCAAAATAGGACAAAGTTTTTGCTCTTAAGAAAATGAAGAAAGAGAATTTTGTAAACTTTATTCGAGTAAATATCATCTAACTCTTTGGAATCCCTTAGTATATAATAACCGACAATGACATTCCATTTGATAACAAGCTAATAAAAAATATTTGTGATCTCTTTGGTTTCAAGTAGCGTAAATCTTCTATGTACATGATTCCGCCAGTGGTCTAGCCAAAGGATTCAATAAGACTTTATGCAACCTGTTGAAGAAAGTCATCTCTAAATCCAAATGAGACTGGCATAAATGAATGAAAGAAGCTTTATAGGCATATAAAATTACTTACCACACACTGATGCAAGCAATCCCATACACGTTTGCTTTTGGAGTTGAAGCAATCCTGTCACTTAAGCGTCAAAACCATATTTAAGACTGGTACTTCGAGAAGGGCTTACTAAAGATAAAAATGCTAAGTTACGTCTGACAGAGTTAGATTCTCTTGATGAGAAGAGGTCGGAGGCTTAGCAAAATCTTGAATGTTATCAAGCCCATCTATTTTGTTCTTTCAACAAAAGAGTCTGCATAAGGTGCTTTCAAGTTGGAGATCAAGTCCTTACAATAAGAAGGCCCATTATTACTTCTCGTAAATCTGGGGGCAAATTCACCCCAAATTGGGAGTCACCATATGTTATGAAAGAAGTATATTAAAATGTTGCTTATAAGCTTGTTGATGCAGATGGCATGAAAATTGGTCCTATCATTACCAAATTCTTGAAGAAATACTATCCTTTAAGGAATATGACACTTTTTAAGGCATGACTATAAACTTCATGGAATTTTATTCTAAGTTCAGTTTCATGAGTGTAAAAAAATACACGTTCCTACTCATATAAAAAGTCAGTCTTTAAGATATTTTTTATTTCATCAATCTTTAGACTTGCACCAAGTGTTGGTGGCATGATGGCGACAAACCCCTATGAAATATGAGTTTCTTTGACATAAATTGAACTCTTCAAATTTACTAAGTATTTATGTTGGGGCTTTTAAAGTTACTCTATTGAAGCCTATAAGTTCATAAAGTGTAACAACAAAAGTCTTTAGATGATCTATGCCTATAAGTTGAATTCTTCAAATTCATTAAGTCTTCATGTTGAATCTTTTAAAGTCACCATAATGAAGCTTGAAAGTGGAAGTCTTCAGATGCTCTATGACTATAAGTTGAAGTCTTCAAATTTACTAAGTCTTCATGTTAGAGATTTGAAATTCAACATATTAAAGCCTGAAAGTTCACAAAGTTTGCAATTTGAATTCTTCAAATCTACCATATCAAAGCCTTCAAAGTCTAATAGCCGAAGTCTTAAAATGATCTATGTCTATAAGTTGAAGCCTTCAAATTCACTAAGTGTTCATGTTGAAGCTTACAAATTCACCATATTAAAACTTGTAATTTCATAAGGTCTATAAGTCAAAGTCTTCAGATTCTCCACGACTATGATTTAACATCTTTAAGTTGAAGTTTTCAAATCTTTCACATTGACGCCTTTAAAGTATGAAAGTTGAGCTGTCAAATACTTTGTGTATATAAGTTAAAGTCTTTAAATACTCGAAAGCTCCTTGAGTTTACCTTTCTCAGGGCGGGGACGAATAGTCATCCTTATGCACCGTAAGATTTTCATGAAATTACCTTTTCTTAGGGAAGGAATGAGTATCCATACCTATACACCGTAAGATTACCATTAGAATTACCTTTATTAGGGTGGGGATGACTAGTCATCCATGTGCGCAGTAAAATTACCCTTACAATTACCTTTCTTATGGTGGGGACGAGTAGTCATCCCTGTGCGTCATATGATTCCCCTTAGAATTACCTTTCTTAGGGCAGGGACGAGTAGTCATTCTATGCACCGTAAGATTATCCTTAGAATTACCTTTCTCAGGGCGGGGATGAGTAGTCATTTGTTTGAACCATAAGATTATCGCCTTTACATATAAGGAATTATCTTAATAAAGATCTTTCTATTCACCTTCAAAAATAAAAAAGGAAAACACAAAGAAAACACAAGTAAAACAGAGTTTGTTACCTGCCAAGACGTTTCAAACTCGACAATTATACATCACAACCTTGGATGGGATTGAGACAAGATGTTTTAGTGAAGAAGAAACCCTTACGGTTTGATTTCCAGCAATCAAATATCTTTTGATGATGACGTTTCCAAATCAAGATGAATTATTTGGTGAGGCGACGCAAATCCTCTAGCAGATAGAATTTAAAGTCAGCTTCAAAAATCTATATAGAACGATCCAAGAGGTGTTAAATTTTAAATATTAGATATATTACATACACATATTTATGATATATATATATAGTGGATCATAATTTTGAAATCCCACATTGAGATATAAATTTTTTAGTGTCATTGCGTAAATCTGAAACTGCTGGTGCATCAAAACCCAATGTTGAATTCTGGATAACATCTGAAAAGATATCAGAAGTAATGAATTATAAATTTTGGATATATTATAGATCTTTGTGTCTAGTTTTATAAAAATCAAGTGGCTTGTGATCTTGGCCTTCCTACTTCAAAATATAAAAGCTTTATCAAAGATGCACAGATTTGAAATTTTCAGCATGATAAAATTTAGGGCCAAATTAAAAAAAATAGAGAATTATATTGAAGGATTTTGAATAGAAATTTTGGATATGTTATAGATCTCAAAGTCTAGTTTCTAAAATATAAAACGGTTTATTATTTTGATATTTATACAATGAGATATAAATTTTCTACCACTAACATGTTCGACTGAAAAAAAGTAAGAAAAAAATAAAAGTAATGTAGGAGAGAAAGAAATAATCTCAACATTATTCCTGGATTAGAAACCCCAAAATTGATATTGAAAAAAGTGGGAAACCTACATTCTTTTATAGAGATATAGGATCGTTGTTTTATTCTCCGACATAAATTCAAATTGGAAGAGTTTCTTTCTCCAATATAAATTCAAATTGGAGGTTGTTTCCTTCTCCAAAATAAATTCAAATTGGAGGTTGTTTCTATCTCTAATATAAATTTACATTGAAAGAGTTTTCTTGTCCAATATGAATTCAAACTGAAAGAGTTCTCACCTCCAGTATAAATTCAAATTGGAAGAGTTCTACTCCTAATTGAAAATGGTTAAGTAATGCGGTGAATAGTTTTTGAAAATCTATTTGTAATTGGACAAAGTCAAGATATACTAGTAGAAGTGGACATCATTAAACAATTCATTATTGGATTTAGTATCATACCTTACCAATGGGTTTTACACATAGAAATTATGAAAAAACATAGTGACTCCAAATTATTTTTTATAGATGCAATATCAATATGTAATTGCATGGTACAACTTCAAATTTTCTCAACTAATGAAATACGTTGTTCATATGCATGAAAATAATTGAATCAGGGAGGAAGCATGTTTAAATAAATCATACTTCAAGTTTAGTCCCCAAAGTATACACTCGACCAGTCTTGAAGTAGGGGGGCATTTGTAGTCATATAAATTTTATTCAAATTAAATTTGACATATATTAGGACATATAAATGTGATGGATTAATCATTTAAATCCAAGTGAATATGGATTTAATTAAAGTCCAAATTCTATTGGGCTAATCCATTAATTTGGGCTACAAATGATTAAGCCCAATTTAATAAGCCCAAGACATCATTATATCCTATAGGCCTAATTTGGCGTCATGTGTCAAATGACGTGGCATGCCAAGTCAAATGAAAGAGCCAATAGGATCATGCCATTTATCAAACTGATGTACCAGGCCTATTGAAATCAAAAAGCCCATAAAATTTACCATGTCACTTAAATCTGATTTGTCAAAAGAAATTCACCTTCACCATGACTCTTTGCTTCTTACAACTATAAATAGGGGTCTCATAATTCAGAAAAGACACCAATAATTCTAAGAAGAAGCAAGAGAGAGCTTGTGGATCAAACACCACGAGTTTCTCAACAAATTCAAGCATTCAGGATCAGTTCATAAATATTCAAGATCATGACCACATGATTCAAGAACAAACTCAAAGGCCCTTGCATTGAAGTGCAAGTCGAGATAAAGTTCATCAAAACAACAAATTAAGATTTAAGATCAAGACCATCAGATTCAAGAATCAGATGAAAATCCCTTGAATTTAAGTACAAGTCAAGATCAAATCCATCAAATTCACAAATCAAGTGCAAATTCAAAATCTAGCTCGAAGCCCTTGAATTTATATTTGAAAAGATGAATCAGAGGATTCATAGAGATAATAACACTCATATATTGAAATTAATAACCAATTGTTGCAATATATTATTTTATGTCGATTATTTAATTTTCTTGGTCTCGAATTTTATCATCCCCCCTATATATATATGTAGAGAGAGTCATGATTTAGGATAAATTATATTTTTATATTTAATTTTATTTTTATTTTTATTAAAAGAAATTCTAAAAAAAATATTTTAATTTAGATTTTAATAAATAAGATAGTAATTTTAATTTTTCTTAATTATAATGTTTCTTTATGGTATTCTCCTATGCTTTTTGTGCAAAAGAAGAATAGGTCTCTTTAGATGTATATAGATTATCGACAATTTAATAAGATGACAGTGAAGAATAAGTACCCTCTTCATAGAATTTATCACCTTTTTGATCTACTTTAGGGTGAGAGATATTTCTCTAAGATTGATATTTGTTCGGGCTATCATCAGTTCAAATTTGGATTTTGTCATTCCCAAGACTGCTTTTCAAACAAGGTATGGTCACTATGGATATTTTTGTTACGTCATTTTGATTGACTAATGCTCTGGCTGTGTTCATGGATCTTATGAATTGAGTTTTAAGGAAGTTTTTGGATTTGTGTATTATTGTCTTCATTGATGATATTTTTGTGTATTATAAGAGTGAGGAGGAACCTGCCAAGTACCTCCAAATTGTGTTTTAGACTCTTAAGAACCTGAAGTTATATGCTAAATTTTTTTAAGTGTGAGTTTTGGTTGAATGTTGTGACCTTTTGTTGTGCATGTTGTTTCTAGAGAGGAGATTAAGGTAGATCCATAGAAATTTAAGACTGTTAGGAAATTTCCTAGACCCACGACTAAAAAAGAGAAAGTTTTGTCTATTAAGAAATGACCTAGACGTATGACTCCAACCAATATTGAGAGCTTCATAAGCTTGGCTGGATATTATAAGAGATTTTTGGAGAGTTTTATTTCTATTGCTCCTCAATTTAGAAGGTTAACTCAAAAAAATGTGAAGTTTTTATGGTCGATGCTTGTGTGGATATCTTTGAGAAGTTAAATAATAAGTTGAATTTTGCGCCAGTTTTGACCCTACCCGATGGCACGGATGGTTTTGTTGTCTTTTGTGATACGTTTCGTGTGGGACTGGGTTGTGTGTTTATATAACATGGTAAGGTTGTGGAATATGATTTTTGACAACTTAAGGTGCATGAGAGGAATTATCCGCCTCGCGATTTAGAGTTGATAACTCTGTTTTTTTATTTGAAGAATTAGAGCCATTATATATTGGGTGCATGTGGATATCTATTCAGATCATAAGAGCTTGTAGTATGTATTTACTCAGAAGGATTTTAAATTTATGAAGAAGAGGTGGCTTGAATTTTATAAAGATTATGACATGAATCTTCACTACCATCCAGGTAAAGCTAATATTGTTGTTGATGCTCTTAGAAGGTTGTCTATGACGAGTTTATCCCATATTAATGAAGATAATAGATGATTAGTGAAGGATATTCAAAGGTTGGCCAACTTGGAAGTTGATATTTTGGACTTTGAGGATGGTGGAGTCATTGTTTAAGAATTGGTAAAATCATCTCGAGGTGATGAGGTAATGGAGAAGCATACTTTGGATTTCATGCATATGTATATTAAAGATGATGTGGATCAGCAAAAGGTTATGGCTTTTTAGATTGGTGGAGAATTTATTCCAAGGTACCAAGGTAGGTTGTGTGCTCCTATTGTTTATGGTCTGCGGGATAGGGCTTTGACTAAGGTACATGAGTTTAGATATTGAGTTCATCCAGGATCTAGTAAGATGTACCATGACTTAAAGCAGATATATTTGTGAAATAATATGAAGAGGAATGTGGCGAATTTTGTTGCCAAATAAATGGTTTATCAGCAAGTCAAGATTGAGCACTTGTGGCCTGGTGGCATGCATAACGAGATAGAGTTACCAATGTGAAAGTGGGAGATAATCATATGGATTTCATTATCATTCTTCAGCTGTCTCTCAATCAGTATGATTTGATTTGGGTCATTGTGAATCAAATGACTAAGCCTGCTCAATTTGTGCTTGTAAGGACTAACTACTCTTGTGAGGTTTACATGAAGCTGTTCATTCAGGAGATTGTAAAGTTGTATGGTCCGCAAATGTCGATCATTTCAGAATGAGGTAAGCAACTTTTATCTCACTTCTAGTATTCATTTTAGAAAGGTTTGGCTACTCAGGTGAACCTTAGCATCACTTCCCACCCTCAAATGGATTGACAAGAGAAACATACTATTAAAACATTGGAGGATATACTAAGGGGTTGTATGATTGAATTTAAGGGAATTTGGGTTGATCATTTAGGTTTTATTGAGTTTTCATAGAACAATAGTTATCATTCCATCATTCATAAGGCTTTTTAAGGTAGTTTGATTAGGTCTCCCAATGGATGATGGTTTGATGTTTTTGAGACTAGTTTGTTTCGTAACAACCCAAATAAGGGCCTGGCCATGATGAGTATCTTAAGTCTGCCTTGGATCGAAGACCCCCCTTAGCGTAATCCAAAATAATTAGATACACCTAGCAGCGAGTGAATTTTGAACATATAATAAGATAAAATATAATAGAATAAAATACTTTAAGATAAGTCCATATCTGACAACCGGTACCAACAACCAAGACCGATACCAATACCGACCACCGATATGAACACCTATGTCCACAATAGTGTACAACAAAGCCTCTAACTAAACTAAAGAATATCTAGTCGGGACATGTCCCCGACCATAGAAAAAAACTGATTCCAAAAGAAATAGTCAAAACATATGGAAATTCAAATCACGAAATGGGGTCTTTTAGAGTACGGAAGCTCACCACTTCAGTCTGACCTACAAGTTGTTCCACGAATCACCTAGTCATGGTTAGGGAGGAGTATAAGTATGGCTAGTTCATGCATCACACAGGGATACATCTTTCGTAGATGGTTAGCAGTTAAAGTGCTAGAACATAACTCAGGGATAAGGGATAAAGTAATGCCATTAATCAAAACTAAGTCAGAATATATGTATATATACACATTTATGCATATCCATATACATATTTATGTAAGATTCTAGTAGAGGGAACAATGCTTAGCATGCAATTTAAAACTTTAGCCTAGGTTATATAGCTTGACCATCATGAAATCACTCCACGAGCTATATGTTCGCAGTGTCACCCCCTGGATGGGCCCCAATGCGTGTTAGCCTTATGAACCGGAGATATCATGGAAGGCTGAGGATACACATGTACCCTTCATTAACCATGATAAAATTATATTTATATATATACAAAGACACTTTTGGGATTCCCTTATACCCTACACGCACACGGTCATTAAGACCTACCCTCACATCGGCAAACATGAGTTTCCAGTATCAGTCCTTCAGAGTGACACCTTTATGACTGGCTAACACAACCCCCATTAATCCCCATTAAAACATTTAACACATAACCCATCTACCAATTTTGGGAGTCAATTATTAAGACATCATTAAGTGGTATTGTCATACCGACTATAGATTGCAAACAATGTCATTAAGCAAACACTTAGGGGATTTGTTTGTACCCTACAGACTCCATTATTAAAAATCACTTAGAGGATTCCATTGTACCCCTCAAGGTTTCAAGATCATCATTATTTTCCAATTAAACATTTATGCCATGCATTAATTTCAAGAAATAGGCTGTACTAAATGATAATGCATATTCCAAAATCAGTTATGCAAGTGGGTTGAGGTTACCATCAATTTTTATACCAAAACCAATTACTTGGAGATTCCTTTGTACCCCTATTGCCATAGTTTACAAATTTAAGGTATTCATCATTCCCCTATTTCATCCACCATTCCCATGCACCCCAATGAATTTACCAATCATCAATTCAAGTAAAACAATTTCATAATATCATGGGAAAATCATTTAAACCAAATACATTTAAAAAAGCCTCAACCTATAGTTAAAACACAAGATCAAGACTATGCACATATTGACAAATTTAAGCCATTAAGAAAATAAGAGTATAGGGAAAGAGATACATTCCTTAATTACCAAGGAATTTGGAGAAGATAGCACCCTTAGAGCCTTAGATGACCACTTCCCTTAAAACCATAGCGTTGACTTGAATGGGGATTTTGAGAGGGATTTGATGTATTATGGGTGAGAAGTAAGTCCCAATTGTGTTTATAGGCCGCGGGGTCTAAGTGGGGAAAATGGGAAATTACCCGGATTCCCTTTATTAAAATATCAACTCAACAGGAATTGCATCAAGTGGTTACCTATAGATAGCAACTACTTCTTGATTAGGAATGGGAAAGCAAGCAACTAAAGATGTATTTGTTGGGATATCATAATTGCAAGATTACTCAATCCTTGTCTCGATCGATGGCTTCATGAATTGCGACCTTATGTTATATGACTCATGATGTAAGCGCTAATGTTCCTCACCGTGGTCTATCCTAAGAAATCATGTTGTGTTATGTTTATGCTGAACGACTCTGTATTTATGATCTAGACATATGATGTATGAAGTACTTTGTGCCTATTGTATCATATCTTACATCTCAGACCCCTCCTTGAGTAAATTCACTAATATAAGTTCTAATTAAATAGTATTACTCCCATTCTTTCTGCTTATGCTCTAGTCCCTTAATGACCCTCAGAATGATAGTATGATAGTAGTTATGTAAGAGTGGTAGTGACTTAGGTAGGGGGAGTAGATGTTCTTAAATGTGAAAATTTTGATGTGATTTCATTAGATAAGGTTATAGGTGAAGGGGAAAAGAACTAAATCCTCATTGAATTTTATTTTTCCATTACATTTTTTGTACGAAATCATTCCCGAGCTCGAGCCCACCCTAAAAACCGTAGGACATAGCACACTAATTTGGCCTGAAAATGCCCTGTTTGGACCGCTTTACCCGTTTGACCACCCAAATGGCTCCGCCCACCTAAATGGACCACACTAAGCCACTCCCCAGCTTACTTGACACACCATGATTGAATTTCGTCCTAAATCATGCCCAAGCCTCAGTCCCACCTAGAAAACCATGGGCTATAGCACACAGATTTATCCTATAAATGCCCCGTTCATGCCCTTTTGCCCCTTTGAACACCCAAATGGCCCGCCCACCTAAACTGGCCATACTAGGCCACTTCTCAGCCTTCTTGGCATGCCTTGTTAATTTTCAACCCATAGTTCAAACCGAACCTCAAGACTATGCACATATTGAAAAATTTAAGCCATTAAGAAAATAAATGTATAGGAAAAGAGATACATGCCTTAATTACCAAGGAATTAGAAGAAGATAGCACCCTTAGAGCCTTTGATGAGCACTTCCCTTAAAATCCTAGCTTTGAATTGAATGGGGATTTAAGATGGCTTTGATGTATTATGGTCGATAAATAAGTCCCAATTGTGTTTATAGGCAGTGGGGTCTAATTGGGGAAAAGGGGAAATTACCAAGATACCCTTAATTAAAAGACTTCAAGAAAATTACCACGTCGTTGCTAAGGGTCTCTTAACGACTCATTACGACTTCTTAAGACTTGCCTCCTAGATTCGTAGTCAAGATAGTACCCTTGGGCACCCAACTAGTCTAGCTATGTGTCGTACTTTATGACTATTAAGCAGTCCCTATGAATTGCATGCAACACTCGTTATCAAGATAGAAACTTTTGAGGCACATACTGATTACCTTACGAGTACCACCTAATGACTTATCATGAGACCTTATAAATCGTAAGGTCTTAGGCATAGTCGCATAAAAAACATGGAATAACATACTAGTCACCCTATGATTGGGATCCTATGACCCACATAGACACCCTACGACTCGTAAGGTCAGTTATTACCAGGATAGTGAGGTCAAAATTGAGAATTTACCAGGGACCAACACCTGGGGTGTTCCATTCTCCCTTCTTCGGCTCATTCATCCTTGTATAAGGGGTCTAGGTGTCCCTTAACATGATTTAACATAGAAATACCACCACACTTCCCCTTAACAATCTCAGAAAACAAAGATGTTAAGAACATATATACCTTAAGCACGATTTTTAAAAATGGGAAACAAGAAAGGATATTTACACTTCATGTCCTCTTCGACTTCCCAAGTAGCTTCCTCAAACTTTTGGTTCTGCCATAGAAACTTTACCGAAGCCACATATTTAGTCCAGAATCGATGAAATTGTTGATCAAATATTTCCATTGGGACTTCCTCATAAGATAAGGAATTTAACACACCTACACTTTCAATATAATAAACAACAAAGGATCAGCCACACATTTCTTTAAGATCTAAGCACAGAACACCGGGTGAATAGAGCACAAATTGGAAGGCAACTCCAATTAGTACACAACCTTACAAACCCTCCTCAAAACCAAATATGGACAAATATAATAAGGAATAAGCTTTCCATTCTTTTTAAATTATATCCCTCCCTTCATGGGAGACACCCAAAAAAACATCCAATCACCCACATCAAACTTCAACTCTCTTAGCCTTACATCTGTATAGGATATTTGGAAGCTTTCGTGTTCTTAAGCCTATCCAGAATCACCTTCACCTTTTCCAAAGCTTGGTGAACCAAATCTGATCAAAATAATCCAGTATCAGCAACTTCAAACCAACCAATAGGAGTCTTCATCTCCTACCATACAACGCCTCAAATGGAGCCATACCAATGCTAAAGTGGTAGCCATTATTATAAGAAAACTTAATGAGGGGTAGGTAGTCAAGCCAACTACCACAGAAATCAATCACACAAGATCTGAGCTAAATCCTCCAAGGTTAGAATGGTCCTTTTCGCTTGCCCATTTGCTTGCGGGTGGAAAATGGTTCTGCTTGCCCATCTTCCTGTGGGTGGAAAGCAATACTGAGGTTTAACTTAGTCCATAAAACTCTTCGAAGTAAGAACCAGAAATGCTATGAGCACTAAGTAATCCAAAATAATAGAAATAGGTGCACCATGCAACTTCTTGATCTTTTGAATTAAAAACCTTACATAGTCCTCGGCTGAATAATTTGTCCACACCGGAAAAAATTAAACAGACTTAGTCATCCTATCCATGATGACCCAAATAGAATCAACCTAATTCTGAGATCGCGGGATATCAGTAACAAAATCCTTATTAATCACTTCCTATTTCCATACAGGAAACTCAATTTGTAAAACAACCTACCGAGTCTTAAGTGTTGCACTTTTGCTTGTTGAGACACCATGCACTTAGCCATAATGTTTTCTACATCCTGCTTCATGTTATTCCACTAATAAATCTCCTTAAAATAACGATACATCTTTGTTGAAGCAGGATGAAGCGTATACCACGACTCATGGACCTTGGTCAAAATCATAACTCTCAACCCATTAACATCATGAACATACAACCTCCTTTGGTACCTCATGATATCATCACCACTAATATCGAAAGTCATTACCTTCTGGTGACCCATATCATCCTTGATATTTATCAAGATAGGTTCCAAGACATATTTCTCCTTTACCTCATCACAAATATATGACTTCACCACTTCTTGCATAAACACACCACCATCATCAATGTACAAGAGACGGACTCCAACATTAGCCATACGGTCAATATCCTTAACAATATGCACTTCTCCTCATCAACATTGGATAAGATTTCTATCGATAATCTGGTAAGAGAATCAACAACTACATTAGTTTTCCCTGGGTGATAGTGGATGCTTATGTCATAGTCCTTGAGCAACTCGAGCATCTCCTTTGCCTGAGATTCAGCTCCTTCTGAGTGAACACATACTGCAAGATCTTATGGTATAAATAAATATCAACATAAACCCCATAAAGATAGTTACACGAGATATTCAGTGTAAACACCACTGTCAATAATTCCAAATCACGAGTCAAATAATTCATCTCATGAACCTTTAACTATCTGGAAGCATATGCCACAACTTTACCATGCTGCATCAGAACACAACCAATTCCTACACGGGATGCATCACAGTAAATCATAAAGCCACCAGTACCCTCAGGCAAGGTAAAAATCAAAGCTAAAGTGAATTTAGCTTTCAACTTCTTAGAACTCCCCTTACAAGCATCGAACCTCTAAAACTTTACCTTCTTTTGAGTCAACTTAGTGTAAGGTGTAACAATCAACAAGAATCTCTCCATAAACCTTCTATAGTAATCGGATAAACCCAAGAAGCTACGAATATCGATTGAATTCATAGGTCTAGGCCACTTCTTAACCACTACAACTTTCTATGGATCCACCATGATCCCTTTGATAGAAACAACATGACCCAGAAAAGTAACAACGTTCAACTAGACCTCACACTTAGAGAATATTACATAAAACCACTAATCTTTCAAGGTTAACAACACAAGGCGGAGGTAATCGACATGATCCACCTCACTCTTGGAATTCACCAAAATATCATCAATAAACCCCATGATGAAAAAAATCTCAAAACTGATGGAATACCCTATTCATCAAGTCCATAAATGTTGTCGGGGCATCGGATAGGCTAAAGGACATCACCAGAAACTAAAAATGTCAATGCTGGATGGAAGGTAGCCTTAGGGTTATCCATTTCCCTAATATTTATCTGATGGTACCCATATCGAAGATCAATCTTAGAGAAAAACTTAACACCCTGAAGCTGGTCAAAGAGATCATTAATCCAAGGTAAAGGTTAAATTTTATTCACTGTCACCTTATTTAACTGGCACTAATCTATAAACATCTGAAAGGAACCATCCGTATTACGCATAAAAAAAAGAGCACCCTACGGAGAAATACTAGGGCGAATAAAACCCTTGTCAAGAAGATCTTTCAACTGCTCCTTAAGATTCTTTAAATAAGCTGGAGCCATACTATAGGGAATGATAGAGATAGGAGGAGTGTAAGAAAGAAGATCAATCCTAAAATAAATTCCCCATCAGGAGAGACACAAGGAAGATCATCAGGGAGAACCTCAAGAAATTCACTAACCATACGTGAATGAATTTTAAAGAAGGACTCTCTGAGTAATTAAGGCATCCCTTGGAAATCAAATTTTAAGCTCTAAGATACGAGATGAACCATTCATTAGGAACTAAGGAACTACCTTCCCACTTAACTACTGGCTCATTAGGGAATCTGAAAATGACCTTATGGGTCCAATAGTCCAAAGAGGCATAGCACGAATGCAACCAATCCATCCCTAAGATGACAACAAAATCAACCATATCTAATTTAATCAAATCCACAAAAGTTTTTCTACCACCCACATTACCACACAACTAATATAGACTTGTTTAGAAACCACAGAGTCACCCACCTGGGTATAAATAGAAAGAGGATCCAGAATATACTCAAGACAAAAACCAAAATGAATAGCCACATAAAAGGTCACATAAGAGAGAGTAGATACGTGATTAAGTAGACAATAGGAATTATGAGAATAGAGTCTTAGTATACCAATGATGACATATGGCCAGTTCTAGTATTAGAGGTGGCACCCTTTGGTACCAGAGGTGATGAAGAGGTGAACGGAACCTTATTCTCACCATACCAATGGGATAATTTATTAGCATATGTCCTGATTGACCATAATTGAAACACCTTCCCCTTCCCTCATCATAAAATCCACAATGTAACCAACTACAAAATCTACAAGGAGGATATGATGGAAGTGATTGGTCCCCACTGACTTGAGATTGGGCACCCGATGCCCTTGAACCATCACTACTCTAAAAATGTTAATCACTGGAAGACTTTGGATAAGGAGCACTAACTGTCATATAGGACCCAAAATTGCCCCACTTCTTCTTAGATTACTTTTCACCATCCCTATCACTCTCCCACTGTCCTACACCATAATCCAAATATCAAAACCTCTTACATTATATTTCTCCCATCTCAGCTTGCTTCTTCTTTTCCTCTTCAACCTATTGCATATCTACCACTAGTTGAGAGAAATACATGTCCTTGTTTAACAAGGCAACCCTACTATCCAAAATGAACTCACGAGAAAATCCAAAAGAAAATTTCATTATTCTATCCATCATGCTAGACACCAACTCCGGAGCATATTGGGACAACTGATGGAACATCAGAGCATACTTCTTTAAAGTCATCCTGCCTTTCTTCAAATTTATAAGATCCTCTACTTTTGACTCCCTCAACTCCTAAGGAAAGTAGCGGTCAAGAAAATCACTCGAAATATCACTATACAAAGAAGACTCAACATCATCACCCCTTAGCTGCTCCTACTCTTCATACAATTGGTATGCTACATCATTTAATTGACAGATAGTAAATTCTATACCCTCAACATCTTTAGCACGAATAAAATGAAATATTTTCTCCATCTTACCTATTAAACATTAAGGATCCTCCCCAGCCTTAGTCCTAATACAAGTCAGAGGACTCAACTTCATAAAATGTCTAACTCTAGTATCCTCTGACAAACTTGTAGCAATACCAGCAGAACACAATTGGCTTGACTTAGATGTCACCAACTAGGTCAATAGATGAATGGATTAGGAAAACTCTGCATTGGTATACCATTAAGATGATTGTGTATGAGTATCACCCTTTAGTGTAGGTTCAGTAAAGATAGGTGGAACTCCCTTGGGGCAATCAGATGCAGTGACCCTTGATCAGCTCTGCACCCATAAGTTGGACGAGATCTATCCACATTGTCCTTAGGTGAGATAGATGAGTTCTCATGAACTTTAGATTATCTAAAGGCATGATCAGAAAGGCAATCAAATGGGATATATAGATATTCAAGATCTTAGACTCTATAGCCCAAAAATAAACAAGAAAGGAAAATATTCCTAAATACCTCGTAGCCTCTCTCTTATAAGTGTGGCATGCTACACACCTATAAAAGAGACTCTACTTTCCACGGCTATGTGGATAACTAAATATCTAGGAACCTAGGCTCTAATACCCAATTTGTCAAGACCCAAACAAGGGCCTGGCCATGATGGGTATCTCAAGTACGCCATGGATCGAAGACCATCCCCTTAGCTCAATTCAACAAAACTAGGTACGCCTATCAAGGGATGAATTTCAAACATATAACAAGATAAATTATAACAAAGTAAAAGACTTTGAAATAAGCTAATTTCTGACAACTGGTCCCAACAAATAATACTAATATCAATACCAACCACCAATACCAACACCCATGTCTATAGTAATAACCAACAAAGCCTCTAACAAAACTACAGAATACCTAGTTAGGGCATGCCCTCGACCATAGCTAAAAACTAAGTTCTAAAGAAATAGTTAAATATAAGGAAATCCCAAGCACAAAATGGGGTATTCCAGAGTATGGAGCTCACCACTTCAGCCTAACTCACAAGTTGTTCCCTGAATCCTCTAGTCACTATGATTGAGGTGTAGAAGTGTGGCTAGTTCCTGTATCACATTGGGATAAAACATCCAAATATGGTTAGTGGTTAGAGCACTAGCATGTAACTTAGGGATAAGGGAAATGTAATGCAATCAATCTAAATCAATTCAAAATACATGCACATGTACACATTCATGAATATCCATATATAGATATATATGAATGCCGGGAGAGAGAACAAGGATTAGCATGCAATTTAAAACCATAACCTAGGTTATGTATCTTAACCGTCATGAAATCCACCCACAGGCTGTATGGTTCTTGTTCAACCCCTTGATGGTCCCTCGTGCATGTTAGCCACACACAAAAAAAGATATCATTGAAGGTCGGGATGCATATGTACCCTTTGCCAACTATAATACAATTTAATATATAAATTTTAGGGATTTACTTGTACCCCACAAGCACACAATTATTAATACCAACCATCATTTCAGCAAATATGAGTTTTCAGTATTATTTTATCAAACTTACACCTTTATGGCTAGCTTACTCGACCCCATAAATGACAAATTAAAATATTTAACTCATAACTCTTCCACCAAGTCCAAGAGTCAATTATTAAGGCATCATTAAGTGGTATACAAACTATAGCTTAAAGAATTATCATTAAGCCAACACTTAGGGGATTTCTTCGTACCCCACAGACTACATTATTAAAAATCACTTTAGGGATTTTGTTGTACCCCACAAGGTTTTTAAGATCATCATTACTTTCTAATTAACCATTTATTACATGCATTAATTTTTAGAAATAATACACACCAAATGATGATGCATATTCAAAAATTAATTATGCAAGTAGGTTGAAGTTATCATCAAGTTCCATACCAAAACCAATTATTTGGGGATTCCTATGTACCCCAATTGCCATAGTTTAAAATTTTGGGGATCTATTGTACCTCTATTCTATCCACCATTTCAATGCACCCCAATGTATTTACCAATCATCAATTCAAGTAAAACATTTTCATAATAATTATGGGGAAGGTAGTTAAACCAAACACAATAAAAAAGCCTCAACATATAGTTCAAACCCAACATCAAGACAATGCACATACTAACTAATTTATTCAATTAAGAAAATACAAGTATAAGGAAAGAGATACATGTATTAATTACCAATGAATTTGAAGAAGATATCACCCTTAAATCCTTAGATGACCACTTATCTTAGAAACCTAGCCTTGACATGAATGGTAAATTTGAGAGAAATTTGATTTATTATCAGTTGGAAATAAGTCCCAACTATGTTTATAGGTCGTGGGATCTAAGTGGAGAAAAGGGAAATTACTCGGATGGCTTTAAACTTAAAAAAATACCATCTAGTTGCTATGGGTCTCTTAATGACTCATTACGACTCACCTCCTCGAGTCGCAGTCAAGATAGTACTGTTGGTCACCACCACTAGTCTAGCTATGAGTCTTACCATATGACTCATAACCAGTCTTATCCATATGACTCACATGCACCACTTGTTATCAAGATAAATACTTTTGATGTATACACTAATTACAAGACCTTACACTCTTAAGGTCCTAGCCGTAGTCACATTAGCTACCCGGGATAATAGACTACTCACCCTATGATTGGGGTCCTATGACTATTATAGACACCTTGGGATTTGTAAGATGAGTCATTACTAGGATAATAAGGTGAAAACTCAAAATTTTATAGGGACCAACACCTAGGGTATTTTGTGTTTGTCCCTAATTTGGTTCACCAAACCATAGAGAATGTAAAAGTGATTATAGAAAGACATAAAAATGATCAGAGTCACCAAAATCTTATGTGGATGTGAGGTTAAGAGAATTGGAGTTTTAAGTAAATGATTGAGTATTTTTTAAAGTGTCTCCTATTAAAGTAGTCATGAGATTTGGAAAGAAAGGGAAGCTTAGTCCCCTTTATATTGGTCCATATCATATTTTTAGGTGAATTGGGAATGTTTCTTATGAGTTAGATTTTCCTTAAAGTTTGGGTTCTATTAATCCCGTATTCCTTGTGTCCATGCTAAAAAAGTGTGTGGGTGGTTTTACCTTGATAGTTCTTGTTGAGGATATTGGTGTGATAGATTTCTTATCTTATAAGGAAGTCTCCATTAAAATATTGGATTGGTAAGTTTGTAGATTGAGGACCATGGATGTTGCTTCGGCGAAGTCCTTTGGAGAAATGAAAAGGTAGAAGTGTATATATGGAAATGTAAGAATGATATGAAGGATAAGTATCCATTCTTCTTCCCTAGGTTGGATGAAAGTGTACAAGGTATGATTTTCATTTTCCTCTTGTCATCTTCTAAGTTTGTCAATTGATTCTGATGTAGTATTTCTATTCTTATGCTAAAAGTGTACTAACTCATGTTTTGGGGATGAATGATTATAAGGAGGGGGCGGGTGGGATAATGTAAGATCCTTAAATTTTGATCATTTTATTTTTGATCCTCTAGTGTTTGTAAAATCAATTTTGACTTGAATTATGTTTAGGAATGTTAAAAGTGTAATTTGGGAAAGATTCTAAATTTTTAGAAAGGTTTCGGGGATATTTTAGAACTCTCAGATAGTGACTCTACAATATCACCATTTCACAGAGGTTACCATCCATGATAATGGCGAGGAACAGAGGATAATCTCTGTAATATGGTTTTTGGTTTTTTCACCTTTTCCACGACTTATAAACATAAAATTGACCCTTGTTCTCCAATCTTCAAAGATCAAATTTTACATTATTCATCTTTAACTCTCCAAGCAATAAAGTTTAGGGGTTTCAGTGTGCATTAGTTATCCGGGCTGCAAGCTTTGAATTAATTTCAAATTCTTTTGTGTTTTAGATATGTTTATCTTCCCTATACTTTAATTTTACATTGTGGCATGAAATGAATAGATTTTCATGATATTAAATTATGGGTTTTGAAATTGGGTTGAGTGGTTTTGGTTGTTACTGATTGAATTACTTGTCCCATGTTTTAAGTTGGTTATTCTTGCTTTATATTAATGTTTTTAGGACTGAATAGTTATATTATTTAAATGGTTGGAATTAGGGATATGAGTTTTCCAAATTGTATAGATTTTGGCTTGGAATTACATGAACCTCAACCCACTTTGTGAATTTGATTATAATTATGGAAAATTACATGGTTTAACTTGATTTTGAACTCAATGCATCGCATTAATGGACAAATGATTATGTAAATCGATTTCAGTGGTCATGGTTTGGATTCTATTGCAATGTGGGAGTCCAATTTTTTTGGTGCTAATTGCTTTGGCATAAATATATTAACTTTCAATCATTTTTGAATGACGATACCATGTGGTAACTGCCTTAATGAATGACTCTTGAGTTAGTGGTTGGAATTATGTGTAAATTGATTTGATTTGGGCTTTAAAGAAGGTTGTGTATCTCACTGTGAAGGTGTAAGTCCCAGGGGGATGAGTATTGGAAACCACTTTTGACGGTTTTGGGGGTCTATATGACTGTGTGCTTGAAACATATTTGATATATATATATATAGACATACACACATACATATATACATATATATATAAATATAAATATATATTTAGGACGACTATTGTCGATGGTGGATATATCTTTCCTTTGGATTTCCCTCAAATCATTTGGCTAACACCCACTAGGGACCATTCAATAGGGGGAGCTAAGCCAATATAATTCATTGTTTCCCTTAGGATTGATCGAGCTACACAGTCTTAGTTAATGGTCTTAATATCTTATGTTCATGACCTATACCCTATCCCGTCATCTTATATGTATATATATATATGAATGTGTGTATGTAGTTTGGACTGATTTATGACATACAATATTTTATGACTTTCCTTGAGTTACATGCTAGTACTTGTCTCACTGACCATCCTAGGATGCTGCATAGTTTCATGATCTGGGGTCGAAAGATATTTTTGTTTCTCCTGTGCATCATTAGGTGGATTAACATGTTTGTTGAGTTTCTATGAAGTGGTGAGCCTCCGTCCTTTTGAAGGACTTATCATTTCATTATTTTATTCTTTATGGTTATAATATTTGGGACATACTCCCCAAATTTATTATATTCTTTTTATTCTTTATTGTTACTATTCTATTTTTAAAGGCTATTGTTGATAGGTATAGGTTAGTTATTGATTGAATCATAGAGTTCATCTGTGCTATCTATGTTCTATCATTACTATCTTAATAGGATTTTTATTTACCGTTATTGTAACAATTATTATGCTCTTGAGGCTAGGATAACGGGGTGGTCTCTGATTTATGGTGGACTTGAGATGCCCTTCATGTCCAGGCCCTCATTTGTGTCATGAATTATATTCAGAACCATTTTACAAGACATGGTTTTGGTTCGAGAAAAACATGATGATGGCTCCCAATCATAGCATTTCAAGGAGGAATTTTCTTGAGATACTCTATAGTGCCCTGAAAGCTAATACCAAAGCCATTGCTGGTACTATTATTGGTGGGGCTTTCAAGATCCTTCATTGGGAGCTAGCTGCAAAAATCATAGATGAGGTATCTAACACCAATCAAGGGTGGCATAATTGAGAGGCAGAACAAGAAGTCGATACCTATCCTATTGGTGCTTTTAATGAATAGAGAATAATAGATGATATAGTGGTTTAAGAAGATTAACAACTGAGGATAGAAATGAGGTTACTGACCAAGAAATTTGGAATGATAAATTCCAAAAATTTGAATGTTTTAGGATAACAAAGTAATGTTGAGGAGGAAATAAACTACCTGGATTGAAAGATGGTAGGTTTCAAAGCCAAAGGCCTGGTGTCCAGTTAGGACCCTTGGAACTCAAGGCAAGGGAATAGCCAGGACCCGAATTTGGGACTAGCCGTGATGGGTATCTCAAGTACAACAAGAACCAGAGACCACCTCCTGCACCTTGCCAAGCAAAACACGATGCCCAACAGAGGCTGAGTTCCAAACATATAACAAGATAGCATGATATGAACTCAAAGAATTTAAGATATGTCTGAAAACAATAACTGGTAACCAATCAACATCACCCAAGTCCACAGTAATCCACAAAACCTTCTAACAAAACCAAAATAAAGAAATTATCAGGACATGCCCCCCTGAATCTGACAAAGTCAATGACAATGATAACGTTAATATGAATTCTTCTATTCTGGTCTATGAAAGTAAACAAATGAAATTACCTTATATTTTGAAGAATGCAAGCCCATCACTTTTCCACTAACAACTGAATCCACCTAACATTATGCATAAAAAGTAGAAGTATCTTTGGTGCCTGCATCGCATGGGGATACAGTGTCTAAAGAAGGTTTATGGGTTGAGCAATAACAAGTAACTCAGGGGTAGGGGATAAAATAATTCCATGATACACTATTTCAAAATCATTCAAGACAATGCACATAATCATATATACATATAAACATGTTATGCTGGGAGGGGGAACAAGTTTTAGCATGAAGTAAAAATTTATCCAGGACTATGTTGCTAAACTGTCATAAATAGGCACCTATAGGCTATATAGGTTCTGCTCCCCCTGCTGAAAGGGTCCCTGTGCGTGTTTGACGCACGAACTAGAGGTATGAAGGAAGACTGGGGAATGCCTAACCACACGCCAGTACAAGATATAAATATATCAATTGTGTGAACAATGAACACAGGTCATCAAGACCAAACCTCATGTTGGTAAACATGAGTTTCTAGTTCAAGTCATCCAAGACCCACAACTTTACAGCCCTGCTACATAACCTGTATTAAGCTCAATGTAATTCAAGTTTCACATAAATTATTTATTAACCAATGAACCAATCGTTAAGGCACACCATGTGTATCGTTATACCCTTACACTTGCAAGATTACCTCTATGCCATAACAATCACATTAACTTGGTGGAATTCCTCAACCCCGTTTGTTCATTAAATCAAATCTATGACAAAAAGGCTTTAAAAATCCATGTTAATTGTTTTAATCATTAATTCAATGCAATATCATAGGTGAGTAAGTCAAACTAAGTTACAATTTCACAATTTAAAGCCAATTACCCAAGTGGGTTGAGGGAACACATTTATTCAAAACTAATTCCAATATCAAAACTTAAATTTAATGGAAAACATGACCCCTTTTTTTTATTCACCATACCCATAAATCCAACAAGTTCAAAACCATTAATAAAACACGAACAATGCTTAATAAATCATGGGAAAACAATTTAGAAATCAACCATGTCAAAACCCTCAATCTTGACAAAAACCACATTCAAATCTACACTATTTAAAACATATAAAACCCATACTTTTTAAAAATTAAGAATTTGGGAAAGTAACATGCTTGAAATACCAAAATTTATGGAGAGAATATATCCTTAAGAGCTCTAATTGATGAACTTCATGGAAAACCCTACGTATCTTGCTTGAGAGATTTTAGAGAGTTTAAGAGTATTTTTGATTGTGTTGTGAATGAGAAATAACCTCTTTAAGTTCTTTATGGTCTTAGGGTATAAGTAAGGAGAATTGGGAATTGACTAGAATACTATTCATAAAAAGACCAAAAATTGACCGCCCAGTCACTATGGGTGACCTTATGACTCATAGGGTCACCTTACGACTCATAAGGTCTCACTCGTAGTCTGAATAGGGTCCAAGATCACTAACACTGACTTGTCTAGGAGTCATATCATATGAATCGTACTCTGTCTTTAAGACTCATATGGTCTAATCATTGTCAAGGCAGAAACATTTACAAAATCACACTAATTAGTCTACGAAAGACACCATATGACTCATTTTGAGTCTTTACGATTCATTGAACCTACTCATGCTCAGAACAAAAATCTTAACCACACACATTGGTTAGTCTATGATTGGGTCCATAAGACTAGTTAGGACTTGTTACGATTTATAATGAGGGTCATAGTCTGGCTAGTGAGTTTACAATTTTAGAAATTTTCAAGGACCCAAAAGTTGGGGTGTTACATTGTCCTCCCCTTAGGATCATTCGTCCTCAAATGATGAGAAAAAATAACCCTTAGCACAACTTAACACTAAAACACCCACTCTTACCTTTAACAAAGACAGAAAACAAAGAGATCTAGAAATTAATAATTTCCTTTAACAAAGTTAAAAAAAAAAGATAATTAGAAATACACAAACCTCTTGCATGATTATCTGGAGTGGGAAACAAGAATGGGTATTTGGACTTCATGTTCTCTTCGTCTTCCCAAGTAGCTTCTTTATGCTTTTGGTTCTTCCATAAAACCTTTACTGGAGCTAAGACTGAGGTTCCAATCGTTTAGTTAATTTGGGTAGCAAATGAGCTTCTAAAAGTTTTTCCTAAAGAGTTGCTTGGGGTACCTCCTAAAAGGGAAATAAAATTTAGAATTGATCTTTTTCCTGATACTCAGTCCATCTTCACTCCTCCATATCCTATGTCTCCTACCATGCTTAAAGAGTTTAAAGGGGAACTCACAGACCTCTTAGATAAGGGTTTCATAAGTCCCATTATTTCTCCATGGGGTTTTCCTATCCTATTCGTGCATAAGAAGGATAATTCTCTATTAATGTGAATTGACTATTGTCAACTGAATAAAGTTATAATTAAAAATAGATATCCTCTCCCCATAATTAATGACTTATTTGATCAACTCTAAGGTGCAATTTATTTTTCTAATATAGACCTTAGATATGACTATTATCATCTTAGATTAAGGTAATATGATATCCTGAAGATAGCTTTCAGAACCTGTTATGGTCATTTTGAATTCCTATCATGTCTTTTAGGCTAACAAATACCCCAGCAGCCTTCACGGACTTGATGAACTGTGTGTTCAAATAGTACCTAGATATGTTTGTCATAATTTTTATTGATGATATCCTTGTCCATTCCCGTAGTGAGGATGATCATGTAGACTATCTTAGAATTTTGTTGCAAACTCTTAGAGATCACTACTTGTTTGTCAAATTCAATAAGTGTGAATTTTGGCTAAAGTTAGTATCTTTGGTCGATCATATTATTTTCGGTGTTGGCATTAGAGTTAATCCCCAAAATACCAATGCCATGAGAAACTAGCCTAGACTATTTGTCCATCTGACATTAGATGTTTCTTGGGTTTAGCTAGCTATTATAGACAGTTGTTAAGGGGTCTTCATCCATTTCTACTCTTATGACCAGATTGACTCAGACGAAAGTTAAGTTTTAGTAGTCAAATTCTTGTGAGAAGAGTTTTTAAGAGTTGAAGACTCGACTCACTTCAAGACTAGTCTTAGCATTACCTGATGGTAAAGATGGGTTTATTTCTAACATGATGCCTCTAGAGTTCGTTTGGGTTGTGTTTTAATGTAGAGAGGTAAGGTCAAAGCCTATGCATCGACATAACTTAAGCCTCACAAAAAGAACTATCTTACTCATGATCTTGAGTTAGCTACTATTGAGTTTGCTTTGAAAATACGAAGGCACTTTATTTATGGAGTACATATGGATATGATTACGAAACACAGAATTTGTAGTATGTGTTTACACATAGATATTTGAATATCCATCAGAGAAGGTGGTTAGAATTGCTGAAAGATTATGACATGAGTGTTTTGAATCATTTGGGCATGGCTAATATTGTGGCAGATTCCCTTAGTAAACTATTTATGGGTAGTGTTGCTCATGTGGAAAGTGATAAGAAGGAGTTAGTTCATTTAGTTGATTTGGATGAGGGTAGAGTTTGGGTGTAGAGTAGTGCAGAGTTTTTCTTAGTTTCTGAGGCGAAGGGGAAACAAGATCAAGATACCATTCTAGTTAAGAGGAGGAGTCAGTTAAAGATCAGAAGATAGAGTTTTTCTTCTAAGGGGAAGATAGTGTGTTGATATACCAGAGTAGATTGTGTGTTCGGTGTGTTGATAAGTTGAGACGATAAATTATAGCTGAAGTGCATGGTGTGCATTACTCTATTCACCCTGGTGCTACTAAAATGTACCATGATTTATGGGAAATCTATTGGTGAATTGGTATGAAGAAAGATGTTATGGAGTTTGTAGCTACGTGTTCTGTTTGCCAACAGGTCAAGGTGGAGCACCAAAGGGCTGGTGGTACCATGCCAGAGTTTAGTATCTGCACTTGGAAGTGGGAAGAAGTGAACATAGATTTTGTAACAGGGTTACCTCATTTGCGTTGCCAACATGATTTGATTTGGGTTATTATAGACAGGTTGACCAAATCAGCGCATTTCTTGCCAGTTCATACATCCTACCCAGGTGAAGATTTTGCTGAGTAGTATATTAGAGAGTTGGTTAGATTGCATGGAGTTCCTTCATCTATTATTTTAGATTGTGGTCCTCAGTTTACCTCTCACCGTTGGAGGTCATTTCAGAAGGGTCTTGGTAACGGAGTTCACCTTAGTTCAGCTTTTCATCCTCAAACAGATGGTCAGGAAGAAAAGACCATTCAAACTCTAGAAAATATGTTGAGGGAATACATTCTTGACTCCAAAGGTAGATGGATAAGGATTTTCTATTAATTGAGTTCGCCTACAATAATAGTTATCATGCTAGCATTCGGATGGCCCCATTTGAGGTTCTCTATAAGAGGATATGTAGATCACCTATTGGTCTGTTTGAAGTGGGTGAGGCCACTTTGATAGGTACTGATATGGTATTCGAAGCTATGGAGAAATTTTAGTTGATTCATGAAAGGTTGAAAACAACTCAGAGTCGTTACAAATCTTATACAGGTGTAAGAAGAAGAGATCTCGAGTTCAAAGTTGATGACTTGGTTAACTTGAACGTTTTACCCACGAAGGGGGTGAAGAGATTTGCCAAAAAAAGAAAGCTTAATCCCCGCTATGTTGTCCCTTACAGGATTTTAATCCGTGTTGGGAAGGTGCCATATGAGCTTGAGTTGCCTGTAGATTTATCCTTTGTTCACCCCGTGTTCAATGTGTCCTTGTCAAAGAAGTGTATTCGTGATCCAGCGATTGTAGTACCCTTACAATGCATAGATATTGATGATAGACTCTGTTATGAAGAGATTTAAGTTGAAATCCTTGATCACCAGATTCGTAGACTAAGAAACAAAGAAGTTTCCTTGGTCAAAGTTCTTTAGCGAAATCAATCAGCTGAGGGAGCCACTTAAGAAGCATAAGCAGATATTCAAACCAAGTACTCTCATTTTTTCACTGTAGACTCAGATTCAGTTCAAGGTAACAAGTTTACCCAGATCATCTTGTTTTTTATTCCAAGTTTCAGCTTTATATAGCCATTATCTTGATAATTCTTGCATTGGAAAACCAATTTGGTCATGTTTTCAGTTATGCATGCCAGTTATAGCCTTAGTTTTCAGCATCTCAGCTTCATTGGTCTCACTCGACAAAGAATGTTCCCTTGGGAAGATTTGTAATACCTCAAATATTTTTAGCTCAGTCGAGCCCTTAGTATGTACTTGTACCATTTAGAACTTCAAAATAAACTAAGAACTGAGGGACTTAGTCATTTTGACTACTTTTAAACTCCAAAGATTTTTAAGTTGACCTTCCGGGCTTTGAGACAATTATTTTTAAGTTAAATTATATTCAAGGGTGAAAATAGCATGTCTCCAAAAAGTTTCAGAATTGTCGGACGAGGATTGGATCACCTTCGAATTGAAAAAATAGTAGCTCACCATGATTAGGCCATGTCGCAGTGAGTATCATGGTAAGAAGGCTACCGCATCGCAGTGGAGGCCAAATTGGCATTTGTTAGTTTCCAAAAGCTCATCGCAATTGTACTACATCGCAGTTAGTATCACGATGAGCATGCCATCGCGTCGCGATGAGGCCCAAATTGACAATTGTCATAATCCATTAAGTCACCATGATTCCACCGCATCGAGGTGTGTATCGTGATGATCCACTCACTGTATCATGGTGGGGCCTTAATCGGTATTCCAGTTGTGAGATTTTAAATTCCAAGGGCAATTTTGTCATTTATCAAACCCTAAATCATGTAAACAGAAGATTAATCATAATGTTGAGCAAAATATGCTCATTGTTCATCAAATACGTCTCAATTAAAACCCTAGTCTTCAACATTCAATTTCAAGAATCCCCAAATTTCCACCATTCTTTTTCTAAAATAGTTCAAACTTCAAGGATTCCGATTCAAGAATTTGAAGAATCAACCTTCAAGAGCACAAATAGGATCTTAAAACCGAGCTTCTCCATCTAGTTGATCAATTAAGGTATGTCGGATTTTGAACAAGGATAAATCTTTCATGATTGTTCCCAAAACTAGTTTTTAATTACAATTTTGCATGATTTTACATGAATTTCAATTTACTGTTCGTACCTATTTATTGCTATTTGAAGATTTTGATGTTTTAAGTGATTTTGATGCTTAATGACATGTTTACTTTCGTAAATTCATACGCATGACTATATTTTCTAGATTTTAAGTTGAATTATGAATATTTATATTATCAAGCATAAACATTATGATGTTTTGACATGAATTTGAAGCATGGGTTATCGAGCCCTAGTTGAATATTGCTATTTCAATGATGATTATGGTTTTAAACATCCCATGATATGTTTATAGAAAGATTTGAATAAAGATTCGATCTTTTGATATTTAGCCAAGATATGAAATCCACTTTAAAGCATAAATTCAGTTTTGAATGAACAGATGCACAGTTAGATTTAAATATGAAACATTATGACTTTTTAAATTGGATTTTCCTAAATAATGAGCATATAGATTAAAGGGAGTAGTATTTAGCACCGAGCAAAAAGTATGGGTTTAGCGCATCCTACTTTCTTAGAAATACGACCCAACATATGTACAGGTTCAGTATTTCCATTTCTTTATGGATGGCGGTTACATATGTGAGCACTTAGCTCAGGTTCTACTCCTTGGCAAGAGTATGAAACCTCTCCCCAACGTGAGGTTTTCCCCTTAAGGGAATAAGACACTGGACTCCTTGATAGCTCACATGGTTTATGTCGGTTAAAAGAACCTCCCTAACAATAAAAGATCTTTGGAATAGTTTTTCTTTAAAAGTATTTTCCTTATAGTAAAGTCCCTAATAGAAAAGCTTTTACTAGAATTTCCTATAGTCTAACAGTAAAGAAAGACAAATAATAGTTTAGTTTTTAGACTTTAAATATGATGGATCACTAGTTTTATACAGTATGTTTTATTGTTCATCATCTATGATTTTTAGATTTCAGCTATTCCATCCATGAGAGTCATTAAATACAGTATGAATATTCTATGAATTTTGATAACATTGAGATATTACTTTTACTTATGCATTCACCCCCACTTACTCAGTGCATCCTTAAAGTATTAATCCACATATACGTCTATGTGCTAAATTGTTTAATAATGTAGGTTCATGTGCTCAGTCTCAGCAGTATGAGTGATTTTGGGAATTTTTATCTACATCCTGATAACTGGTGAATCCTCATGGTTTGAGGGCCCATTTATCTAGATTTCCATCTTTCATAGTATTTGATTAGTTACTTTTAGTTTAGTCCTCGTCATTTTGGGGTCTGTCACAAAGGCTCTCCCGTTTCTTACTGGTAAAGGCTTGTTGGACTACAAGCTATTATTTTCAGACTTTCAACATCAGTTATCTAGATATTATATTCAGTTGATCTCAGATAGTTTTGATATAATTTAGTAGATAAGTACTTTTATCTGATTAAAATACTTTAATATGAGACATAGGCTTAGTAGCAAGTTTATAGGATTAGTTTTGGGATACTCATAGTCTCGAGCATCGTGTGACATTTTGGGGCCTGGTTTTGAGGTATTACAATTTTCTTGAAGACTTGTCTAGAATTCCTCTTGAGAGGGAAATTGACTTCAAAATAGATCTCTTTCCAGAACCCAGCCTATTTCAATTGCACCTTAAAGAATGGATCCAGCCGATCTTAATAAATTTAAAGAGTAATTGAATGATCTCTTAGACAAGGGTTTTATCAAGATGAATGTATCTCTATAGAGTGTCACAATTTTATTCGTGTGTAAGAAAAATGGTTCTCTCAGAAGGTGCATCGACTATAGTTAGTTGAAAAATGTCACAATAAAGAATAAGTATCCCATCCAAAGATTGATGACTTGTTTGATGAACTTTAGGGTGCCAACTATTTCACAAATCTGACTATCATCAGTTTAGAGTCAGAGAATGTGACATCCCAAAGACAACCTTCAGGACTCGATATGGTTAATTTGAATTTGTAGTTATGTCTCTTTGACTAACAAATGCTTCGAAAACTCTTATATACTTGATGAACATGGCGTTTAACCAGTACTTGGACATGTTTGTTATAGTCTTCATAGATACATCCTTATTTATTCTTGGTGTGAGGGTGAATATGCAGATCACTTGAGGATTGTCTTGCCGACTCTTAAAGATCACCAGTTATTCACTAAGTTTAGCAAGTGTAAATTCTGGCTAAAATCAGTAGCACTCCTTGGTAATATCATTTCTACTAAAGGCATTAGATTTGATCCTCAAAAGAAGCCATAAAGAACTGGCCTAGACCCATCTCTTTATCCGACATTAGGAGTTTCTTGGGTCTAGCCAATTATTACAAATGGTTTGTTGAATGATTTTACACTATTGGTTCTCCCACGTCCATATTGTCTCAGTAGAAAGTCAAATTTAAGTGGTCTGACTCTTAGGAGGAATGTTTTAAAGATCTAAATACTCAACTTACCTCCAACCCAGTTTTAACTCTACTAGAGGGTTCAGATGGTTTTACAGTATATTGTGATGCTTCCAAGGTTGGTATTGGTTTTGTATTTGATCAAATGAGTCAAGTTCATAGCATATACCTCTATACTGCTCAATCCTTAAGAGCATAACTACCCTACTCATGATCTTGAGTTGCCAGTAGTCGTGTTTCCCTTAATGATTTGGAGGCACTATCTCTGTGGGGTCCATGTTGATGTGTTCACTAATCACAAGAGTCTATAGTATGTTTTCAGTCAAAAAGATCTAAATCTTTATTAGAGAAGGTGGCTAGAGTCTTTAAAGGATTATGATATACGTGTCTTTTATCACCTAAGCAAGGCCAATGTGGCGGCCGACACTATTAGCAGATTGTCTATGGGTAGTTTTGCTCATATAGAGGATGATAAGAAGGGGTTAGTTTGCGAGGTTCATTAGCTTGTTTGATTGGGAGTTCCGTTTGTAAATTTGACTGAAGGTAGTGTTTGGGTTTAGAATGGTTTGCAATATTTGTTAGTTGCCAAGGTGAAGGAAAAGCAAGATAGAGATCCTATTTTGCTTAGGTTGAAAGAGAAAGTTCAGAATCAAAAGGTAAAGGTTTTATCCCAAGGTAGAGATGGTGTTCTTTGCTGTCAGAACAAATTATGCATTCTAGATGTGGAAGAATTGAGGTAGAAAATGTTAGCAGAAACTCATGGTTCCCAACACCCTGTTCATGTAAGAGCCACCAAAATTTATCGTGATTTGTGGGAAGTCTATTAGTGGTATGGCATGAAGAAGGATATTATTGAATTTGTGGCTAAGTGTCCAAATTGCCCGTCGGTCAAGGTTGGTAGCAGAGGCCTAGTTGTATGCCTTAGGAATTCACTATTCTTACTTAGAAGTGGGAAGTGGTGAATATGGACTTCACAACATAATTGCATTGTACTCTTCATTAGCATGATTTCTTTTGGGTGATTATGGATAGAATGACTAAGTCAGCATATTTATTTTGATGTAGTACTTCAGATTTATCAATAGATTATGCTAGACTCTATCTTAGGGAGTTAGTGAAATTTAATTAGGTTCATTCGGCCATTATTTCAGATAGAGTTACCGAATTACCTCTCATTTTTAGAAGGATTTTCAGAAGGGTCATGGTACCCATATTTTTTTTTTTATAAATTTTCCCCAGAAGATAGATGGTCAAGTAGAGAGGGCCATTCATACCTTAGAGGATGTGATAAGGGTCTGTCTAATTGGTCTCCAGGGTGGTTGGGATGATCACTTGACTTGGATTGAGTTTTCTTAGAATAACAATTATTACTCTAGTATTTAGATGGCCCTGTTCGAGGCTCTTTATGGTAGGAGGTGTAGATCTCTTATTGGTTGGTTTGAGGTTGGAGAGGGTGCTTTTATAGGGCTAGATTCAGTACATGAGGTGATGGAGAAAGTTCAACTTATTAGAGAAAGGCTAGATATATCCTATAGTCATAAAAAATCTTACGTAGATGTGAGGAGAAGGGAGCTTGAGTTTGACGTAGTTGATTTAGTCTAGTTGAAGATTTCACCCATGAAAGGGGCAAGATGATTTTGTATGAAAGAAAAGTTCAGTGCCCGTTATGTTGACCTTATAATAGTTTGATTCATTATAGTAAGGTAGCCTAAGAGTTAGAATTGCCTGCAGAGCTAGCATTACCACATCCAGTATTCTATGTCTCCTTGTTTAAGAAATGCATTGGTGACCCAGCATCATCAGTAGTTTATTTATAAAGGATTGGCATGGAAAATAGTCTCTCTTATGAAAGGTCCCTGTTGAGATTCTTGATCATTAGGTTCATAGGCTGAGGAATGAAAAGGTTGCCTTAGTAAAGTTTTTGTGGAGAAACTAGTCAGTTGAGAGAGCTACTTGGGAAGCAGAGGCAGATATGCTAGCCAAGTATCCCCATCTTTTCACTTTGAACTCAGTACTAGCATGAGGTAATAGTTTCCTTAATTAATTATTTAATTAATTCATTTCTATATCAGCCATTCAACTATTTTCATGTCATAATATGCATTCATGAGTTTAGTGTAGTTCAGTTCATGCATCAGTCACGTATTCAGATATCAATACATGATTCAACTCATAAGTGTTCAGTGTAAAATTTTAGCTTTTCGCTAGCCTCTAACCTTAGACATTTTGATTCGAGAATGAATAGTCCCAAGGAGAGATATTGCAAAGCTTTAAGTTTTAAAGCTCTAGACCCATTAAAATGTAGGCTATTGATTTAAATTCCAAATGCCACTAGTCACCCTTTAATGTGATATCGTGGCAAAAAGTTATGGAAAATTTCCTGTGGGTCTATCAATTGCTAGTGACAACGACTCTGACGATGAACCATTATCAATCAAAATGAATCACTGTGTGGAATTTTTTCCACAATAGTAACGGATCCAAAATTTTATCCCAGTGGTGATGAGTCCAACAAGTGAGTTGTTACCAATCCTAACAAGTCATTAGGTTGATCCATTGTCACAATAGAAAGAAATCCAGTTTCTAACCACAAATTTTCCTAATGATCCACGATCAAACCTAATGAGTCATTAGGAGGGGATTCTTTGCGATAACCAAAAGGACATAGAACTAAAGACCTTAGGTCATGACTTGTGAACAGTCATAATGAGTCATTACCCAAGTAGTGAAGACTATATCTTAAAATTCCCTAAACCATTATAAAAGGATTGTTTACTCTTAACACATTCTAATAACTCCTAACCCACATTGTTTAGGCATCCACCAAGAGTGGTATATATTCTTAAACTTTCCTAAGTTCACCATTTAATCGTAAAATCAATCCATAATAGGAAAAGAAGCGACACTCTCTTTTCCGAAAGTAATCTAGGGTTTTTCCATCTAAAATTCAATTCCAAGGATTTTCTCCAAAGTTTTCACTTCAGTTATCTAAGGTTTCATCAATGGGTCTCTTCCACCCATTGAGTCCCAAAAAGATTCTAAATACTTGAGTTTAGTCACAACCTGAACTACGGCTTGGTCGTGATGGATATCTCAAGTCCCACGTGGACTGGACATCACCCCCTTCATCTACCCTAACCAGCACAACAACCACAAGTATCTGATGAATTTCGAACATATATCAAGAAAGCGTAGAATAAAACTAATAACGATTCATGATAAATCTATACCAACCACCGACAACTGAACAACCATCCCTCATAAAAAAATCAACCAAACCGCCCAAGTCCACAGTAGTCCAATAAAGCTTCTACAAAACTAAAATAATAAATGTCGCGATATGCCCCTGACAATAGCACAAATATAGTGTAAACAAGGTATAAGACATAGGAAACAAGGACCATGAAATGAAGACTTCCAGAGTATGGAAGATCACCACTTCAATATCAACTCACGAACTAACTCCAGCACCAAATCATGCACAGGAAAAGTAGAAGAAGTTCCAAAGCTTGCATCGCGTAGGGATACAAAATCTAGAGATGGTTAGCATTTGGAGTGCTAGCATGTAAATTAGGGATAAAGGAACATAATAATGCCATGATAACAGTTCAAAACTAGTGCAACATCCAAAGTGTAATATCATATAAAATACATATACATATACATATATATATATACACACAAACATATATATATATAATATGACATACCGATGTATGGAACAAGGCTTAGCATTAACTTTACAAACCTTAACCTAGGATGTATAGCATAACCTTCATATAACACGACACCCATGAGCTATATGGGACCTACTCTTTCCTAGATGGAAGGGTCACAGTATGTATAGCCACACAAACTAAAGAATATCTATGTCTGTATATGCCTTTATGGGTAACTCGAACCTCCCAACATAATCAAAGTAACTTAAGCACTAATATATACAATATAGTTAGGGATTCGAACCCATTTAGTATATCAAATCAATTTATGACCAGCAAGGCCTTCATAAATAATTTACTAATCACTGACATTTGTAGGCCAGTTCCTTAATTCAAAACACCATTCAACATATGACAAGATCATTCTCATTTACATTTTCACAAATAAGTTGGGGGAATACCATTACCAAAGCCAAAACCAACAAATTTATGGTTAAACACGACCCATTTGTATAACCATAATTCCCATGCACCTACATGCACAAAACCATTATCAAAACATATATAATCATAGTTTAATACATGAGAAAACAATATCCATTCAAACCCTTAACCATGATTTTTGAAACCACTATAAGTGATTCATGATCAATGCTTAAAACATGTGCTTTTAGTAAGCTAACAATAAGGGAAGAGTCACATGCATGCATTATGAAGATTGACAGAGAGATTTTGATCCTTAAGCTGTCAGATGACCACTTACAAGAAACCCTAGCCTAATCTTTCTTGAGAAGTTTTAGAGAGAGTTTAGAGAGTGTTTGATGTTCGAGAGTGTGTAATGGATGACCAAAAAGTGTTATAAGATGTTGGGTCTTAAGGGATTTAGGCGTTAAATCTCTAAAGTACCCCTAGCTTAAAGTTGTAAAAAATCCACAAGTGTCTACTAGTCAAGCCATTAAGTCAATAACACATCATACAACTCTTACCATTAAGTTATCACTAAGAAAAAAATTGGACACACACATTGTCCAACTTACGATTCCCTTTCTCCCGTCGTCACCAGACCATATGTATCATATGGTCTAAGTCGTGAACAAAATAGAAAACCAAGGGCTTAGACATAGGACAACATATGACTGGACCCTTACCATTTGTCACATGATCATAAGACTTATGAGGAGTCTCTCCTAACCACGATAGAACTTGTTCATTTACACACTAGTTTCTTTTTGACTTTGGTCCCTAGACCCAAAACCACACCATAAAACTCATATGGTGATTCATTAACAAGACAATGTGCTCAAGGATTGAGAAAATTTGAAGGGCCAAAGCTTGAGACATGTAAGTCTCCCCCTTAGGATAATTCATCCTCGAATGATAGGACTAGGCAACATAAGCATAATTGGACTCCATCTACCTCTACTCTTACCTTTAAATAGTTTCAAAAACAAAGATTCCATGGAAATAATTCTTTTTATTAACAATGACCAGAAAACAAAGATGTTAAGAACAACACATACCTTATGTATGAATTTCCAGAATAGGGAATAGGAACAAATACTTGGACGTTATGTCCTTCTCGGCTTTCCAAGTAGCTTCCTCAAACTTTTGGTTTTGCCATAGAACCTTTACCAAATCCACAACCTTCGTCTATAACCGATGGACTTGCCTATCTGAGATCCTTATCAAGACTTCATCATAGGACAGAGAATCCGTAACAGCAATGTTCTTTAAGGGAACAACCAATGAAGGATCACCCACATATTTTCGTAACATAGACACATAGAATACTGAATGAATGAAACTCATGAGAGAGGGAAAATCTAACTCATATGCAATATTACCAACACTTTTTAAAACCAAGTACAGGCCAACACATCGAGGACTGAGATTCCCTTTTTTCCCAAACCTCATTACTCCCTTCATGGAAGACACTTTTAAGAATACCCAATCTCTAAACTCAACTTCCAAGTCCCTTCGCCTTATGCCTGTATAGGACTTTTGGCAACTTTTTTTGGTCTTAATACTTTCTCAAATCACCTTCACCTTCTCCATAGCTTGGTTAACCAAATTCGAACCAAACACCTTCGTTTTGCATACCTTGAACCACCCAATAGGAGATCGATACCTCCTACCATACAGTGCCTCAAAAATGGCCATACTAATGTTAGAATGGTAATTTTTATTATAGGCAAATTCATTAAGAGGAAATAGATCATACCAACTACCACAAAAATTGATTATATAGGCTCGTAACCTATCTTCCAGTTTCTAAATAGTCCTTTCTGCTTGCCCATCTGACTGCGAGTAAAAGGCGGTACTAAGTTCACTTTAGTCCCAAAACCACAATGAAATGAGCACCAAAATTGAACTGAGTACCATGATCCAACATAATCAGGACAGGATCACCATGCAACTTTTCAACCTTCTAAAGGAACAAATTTACATATTTCTCAGCAAAATAATTAGTCCTTATAGGCAATAAGTGAGTTGACTTAGTCATACTATAAATAATGACCTAAATATAGTCATACTGATTTCGTGACTGCGAAAGTACAATAACAAAATCTATATTAATTATCTCCCACTCACACACTAGAAATTTAATATTTTGGAGTACCTCATCAAGCCTCATGTGCTCCACCTTCACTTGTTGATACACCATACACTTAGACACAAAGTTTGATATATCCTGCTTCATGTTATTCCACCAACACATATCCTTGAGATTATGATACATCTTTGTTGAACCTAGATAAATCATATAACGTGATTTATAGGCCTCAGCCAAGACTTGCCTCACAATCTATCCACATCGAGAACACACAACCTCTTTTGGTACCTTAAGTTACCATCACCGTCGATCTCAAAGGCCATCACCTTCTTCTTACCCACGTCATCCTTGATTTTTATCAAGAGAAGGTCTAATACCCATTTCTTCTTTATTTTAGAACTAAGATTTGATTGCACCACTTGTTGCACAAATAAATACCATCCTCAAGTCCAAGTGATAAACTCTAAGGTTATCCAAATAGTGAATATCCCTTGCCAATTCCCACTTATCCTTATCCACATGCGACAAGATATCCATTGACAACATGCTAAGAGAATCAACAACTATATTAGCTTTACTTGGAATGAAGTAAAGAATCACAGCATTGTCTTTTAAAAACCCAAGCCAACTCCTTTTCCTGAGATTATGTTCTTTATAGTGAACATATAATGCAGGCTCTTATGATAAAAAAGGTATCAGCATAGACCCCATACAGATAGTGACTCTAGATTTTCAATGCGAACACCACACCTAACAACTCAAAGTCATGAGTTAGATAGTTCTTATCGTGAACCTTTAACTGCCTAGAGGCATATGAAACCACCTTTCCATGTTGTATCAACACAAAACCCAAACCAACCTGAGATGCATCACAATAGACGACAAAACCCCCGGTACCCTCAGGTAGAGTTAAGATCGAAACTGAAGTTAACTTATATTTTAGCTTCTCAAAACTTCCATCGCAAGTATCAAACCATAAGAACTTCACTTTCTTCTGAGTCAACTTGGTCAATGGAGCATCAATAGAACAAAACTTTTCCATAAAGCTCTTATAATAACTAGCTTAACACAAAAAACTTCGAATATTGGTTGGTGTCGTAGGTCTAGGCCACTTATTAACCACAACAACTTTTTGAGGATCCACCATGATACCCTTACTACACACAAAATGACCCAGATAAGTCATAAAATTCAACCAAAACTCATATTGAGAGAACTCACATCAAGGGCAAAATCTTGGGGCATTTCACTTTATCCTCAAGTAGGGTTCTAGGTCAAATAGAAATACTTCTTTAATTTACTCATTTTACCTTATAATTATACCATAAATACATATCTTCCCAAATGAGTGACATCTTCTATGTTCAAAAATCATGAATTTCCCTATTATTGATAAATTATTGAGTATGGGATATGTTTTTATAAAATTCTCCCTTATGATCAACTTTAAATTATCATCATATTCAGTTGCATTAGACAAAGTTGGTGGGTTATGAACAACTAATTCCTAGGACTTCATGGATAAACTGGTTGAAATATTTTGATCACTTTAGATTATGCATATGTTGTTATTTCCAAAGTTTACTATAGTGAGCGAACGAGCAAGCACGCAGTATACACACACACACACACACACACATATATATATATATATATATAATTTTTTAGTGTCGTTAAGCTGGCAGTGGTACTTAGCACCTAGTGAAGGCAGGGATGAAGACTCATTCTCTAGCAAGGACTGAGACCTTTAGTAGAAGTCCTAAATTTCCAAAACTATAGTACCATCATAGGTTATAAGGTGTCACTTGCCAGTTAGGACTAACACCCTAGTCCCTTGGGAAATCAGGTTAGTGGATCCATGCCAGCTAGTGTTGGTACCCTTTGTAAGTTAATAGCACCCTTCCAACTGGGGTTACAGGTTGGATCCCACTTTTGTTCAGATTAGGGTATGTTGGTTATTGTTAGCTCCCATAGTTTAATTCATTTTTAGTTTATGATAATTTTATGTTTGCTTGACCAATTATGCAGATACTTAGTTATTCAGTCTTCAGTTTTACTCCAGTATATGTTTGTACTCGGTTTTTCATTAAGTTTAGATGTTTATGCATTCATGTTCAGTTTATATTAGCTAGTTTTCTCATATCAAAAACTCAGCAAATTCAAAGTACAGATTTCATACTTTTCAGTGGTATATTATCTCATAATATAGGCTCAGATGCTCAGTACCCAGACTACACTTAGCACATTCCCGTGCCACTTTCAACAATAGTTTTTTTAGAGTCCTCATCACTCGAGGAGTAGTTATTAGCTCTTTATTTTCTTGTCAATTTATTTTGATTTTATTCAATTGGATTTAGTAGGGGTTTTTCCCAATAACTCGTTATGATTAGAGGCTTTCAGACATATGTTTAGATTTTTAGTATGATTGGTTGTTTGACAGTTCTTTGTTTTATTTCTAGTTTTATTGGGTATTCACTTTTTCATTATTATGGATTCCACCAGGAAATTAAATTAGCTTTCGCCAAGTGCTTTGTTACTTTAGTCATTATTCTAATACATGCCAGGCTATGGGTTCGCTTGGGGTAACTTGTGACCTTTGGCACTGTGTTACGACTAGGGGTAGTCTCTGGTTATAACACTTGGGTACCATATTTCTGATTTGATTAAGATGATCATAAAACTTAATTATATCACACACTTTTGCTGCTTTATAAAAATTAGATATGATCTTTGAATTGTGAAAGTTGTTTTGAATATTTTTCCCATGGTGCCTCATGCAATACCACAAAGAGTTGAAGGGTAAACAATTGAAACCATCTTTCAAATACTTGGACGCCTATCAAAATCTACACACAACTCATCAGTATCATCTACATAGCTTTTCCTTTGTTTGAAAAAATATTGGTATGAGGCATTATATTCTTTTTCCATAACAGAAATAGCCACCATAAAGATAAAATTTTATGCACCCTATGCCACCAATAATCACAAAATTCCATATTTTTTCCTAAAAAATGTCACATTAACGGCTATGACTTCTCTTATTTTTTGAAAAATATGAATCTTAAGTTGTATAGGAAATAAAAAAGTACTTGAACTTTCCATTCTGCAATATGCCATCTTTTTTTTTGGATTTGCGAACTCAAGCATATAACAATACGCATCAAGCAGTATGTACAAGTGTTCATGTGTTCCCCTAACCAAAGTGTTTCAGATATTTATGCCCTAATAAATCTTTCAATAAATAACCTTACAATCTAATTTTGTACCGAGTTGAATGACATATTTCTTGTAGATGGACCTTTTCCATTGAAGAAGCTATTTTTGAAATATTTACCAATAACCTTTGTCGTAGCATGCACTTTATATTTTGTAATATTCTTCAAACCACAGGTGGGATACTATTCAAAAGTTATAATGTAATATCTATCAAGACTCATAAATTTTACTCCCCTCAACCAACACATGCACTTCGAATTTGCACATCTAAAATAATTCACACTACGTGAATTAATCACCTTTTTGAGTATAAATCATTTTCAAGCAAATAATATGCAATGAAGTGACTAGTTATTCTTTGATACTGAATGTAATTTCCTTCTAAAATCCTATTTTACCATCTTAAAGTTGTTCAACTATGGTGATTGAGAACTGCCCACTGTATTTCTCATATCAATGTGTGTAGGTGTTTGGTTCTCCTCCACTTCATTTCCACTCTCATTATCTGGAATATTCCTGACCACACCATCTAATTCACATTTAACATATCTTGTGGTCTTATATATTCAGATTCTCTATATATTTTCAACCATGTCCACTCTTAAAATAAGCCTAGATGCATTACTAAAAGAAATACGTAAATGAACCTAATCGTTTATGTTAAAATATAACACCCTTTGATTTTTAAAAGAATTGTGCATATAAATGATAATAAGATCTTTTGATTGGTAATTTATTCCATAACAACTGATAATTAAGTTCGCAAAATCATAATAGAAAACATCCCTTTGGACTGTCATCACAATTGTCTCTAACATCTCACCATCCTTCCAATGCCAAATAAATCGATTGATCTTTCTAATCCATTCACCATGAAAATCAACCCCTATTGTTGTTGATTCCTCCATTAATGGTACTTATAGAAATTTGTTAATAAAATTTATAATGATAGTATTGTAAAGTTGTGTAGATATATACAAAAAACAAAATTATATGTACTATTATTGTCTCAACAACTAACTCATTTGTTGCAACATATGAATCATTTGTTACAATAAATTAGTATTTTATTATAACAAATGACTAATCTGTTGGATTCAACTTTTGATTTTATCTAGTATTATGCTTTAACATAAATCTAATACATAAGTTATCTATTGCATCAATGATTCACATATTGGATACATGTTCATAAAATGAAGATGAATCTAACAAGTAAGTCATTTGTTGTAATAGATAGGTTATTTGTTGCAACAAATAACCCATTTAATGCAGTAGATGACTAGCATGTTGGATTATGATTATGATTTTAAACCAGCTTTGCCAGCTAATGTAAGATTAATTCAATGGGTAGGTCATTTATTGCAACAAATAAGTCATATATTACAACAATTGAATTACCTGTTGAATTCATGTTCATAGCTAGTAGCTTCATCCAACAAATAGGTCATCTACTACAATATATGAGTCATCTGTTGCAACAGATGACTTATCTATTGAAAATATTTAAAGAGTAGTGAAAACTATCCAGCAACTTTTGTAAATGAATACAATAACTGTTAGATACGCCATTGAAATTATTAAAAAAATTGAATATAAACGCAGACGAGTAATTGAAACAAAACTCATTATTTTACTTACCAAATTCACCTATAAAGTAATGTCCTTTCATATATGGCTAAAATTTGGTCCAGTAGCAGTAGTAATTGCAACAACAACATGATAAATAGTAGTAGAAGAAGATGATTCTGAACAAGAAGAAGATGACAAAAAAGAGAAAGAAGAAGAAGAAGAGAAAGAGAATAATAAGAAGTAGGAAACATGAAGGAACAATGATGAAAAGCACAAAGAGAGAGAAAAGAGCTTAGCCTAGCTGTTTTTCCCTCAAATATTATATAGATGGGCCAAAGTATAAGTCCCAAAATTTGGGGATATAAAATTCATTTCGTTAATCGTTAATCTAAAATAGTCACCCATACTCAATAATTAATACTAGAGTTACATACACTCAATTTTGAAACTATTCTACTACCCTTAGACAAGTTTATTACCTTCAAAAGTCGCTCTATTGTACCTGATCTGTAGTAAATCTCTATAAATTAAAGGAATCTCATTGCAATGTCAGTCACTTTCTTAAATTTCAAGACCTATCACTAGTTTTTCATCTATTTGGACTTGAAGTTTACGAGGATCCTGTTCAAATAATTTATGCTAATCTCTGCCTCTCCCCCAATAGAGGAAACTAGAGACTCTTGCGCTTGGTACAAAAATCAGACTCAATAATTTTTAGTTTGAAAAGGTGTTTGATACAAAGATCTCTAGGGTAATTCCCTTTATGAATGTCTTCAAGCCTAAATATTCTGAAGTCAGCTTTGAAGAAGCAAAAAAGAGTTTGTCTGAACAACACATAATGTCTTCCAACTTTGGTGTCCTATCTCTCAGCTTTAAGTACTGCATCATGATCCATATCAACACCACTACACTAATTCCATAAAGTATCTCCCTAATCAATATAACCTACCGAGATGTGTTTGTCCTATATTTTATGCGAAAAAACACAAGATAAATTGGGCTGATTAGTTTCGTGAATACATGCTTGAGAGTGTTGTAGATGATCATGTCTCTTCCAACCTGACTTATAACCACTGACTATGTGAATTCTCCTATATTACTCTATTTCCTCTCTGCATACCCCTCGATGGAAGTCTTCGCTACTCATGACTCAAAAAGTTTTGCCAGCATGGGTTACATTTTGGTAGATAATAAATAGTGCAAAAAGGACTCTGCCCAAGTAGAATCCAGTCTCCCTAAGGTAAGCAAGTTTGTTTCTAACCCCATGCTTCCTTTGTTGAAGGAATTGAAGGAGCTCAAGGATCACTTAAAAACTATTGAAGAAGAAGTGATGCTAATTCAAAAGTTGACTTCCAAGAGGCTGGATCTTGGAAAGATCACGAGCATTGATATAGGCAAGTCACGACTGACTATTGATGAATTCAAGCGAGAAGGCCTCAAGATATTCACCATAGTGTTTACTCGCATGGACTCCCTCAAGTATCTCCTACTCCCTCTTGTTTAAAAATATTGAAAAATCTTATGAACAATTCTTCCATAATATGCACAATACCCTCACATACTTTTTGGCGAAGTGTTGAATGATGACTACTATTCAAAAGGGTTTTTCGTCCCTTTTTTTTGGATTGTAAAATGAGTTTTACACTATCTTTCACACTTTTTTATTTTGTTTAGTCCTTTGATAATCCATTTGACTTGTTACCTACTATATGTCTATTGCTTTTTTTTTTTTTGCAAATCTGTTGTGTTGTTTTTTTTTATTATGCCAAAAAGAGGAGAAAGCAGGAACATCAGAGGTGCTCGCAAGTCAGGGGAAGAAAGTCAACTTTCAAAGGATGAGAGTCAACTGATGCTCAAAGAAAGTAGGAATATCAAAGATTCTTTCAACTTAAGGGGAGCATATCACAAAAAATACGGAAGTCAACTGATGTTTATTATTTGTCATTATGAAAAAGAGGGAGATCGTTAGCCCCATATTATTACTATATGTTATATTAAGGAAAAACTAATAAACAAATATCTTGCTGGATACATTGAAGGTACAAAACATCCAAAAGAAATCAATCTAGAATAACTGAGAAATAAAGAAAGCATTCACTCATAAGATAGGAAGAGTATCAATCACAAAGATTATTGGCTTCCCAGATTTATGGTAAATGAATCAATCAAGACTAGAGAAAAAGGAAATAAGACCACATCCTCTATATGGAATATCTGATATGGATATGTATGGTTGTGAAGTATGCACCACGTATGGACATACTTTATGGTGCTATCCCTCAATCAAGGAATCAATTTAAATCCTTTATTGAGAAGAAATCTCTTGGGTTTTCTTATGAAGAATAGAAGCCAAAGCATAGGAAGAGTATAAAAAAGAAGACTAAAAATTGAAGCACTCACGCAACTTCAAGGAGAATCTTAGTGTGTCTCAATATTTGTCTCACAAAGCATTGCACTTCTTGGTTTACAATAGTTGCACAAGAATAAGCTCGAGTCATATTTTTCTTACCAATTGAAACTGTGTCACAAGATCTGAAAAACAAAATAAGTTTTCAGAACTTGTTTACCATCATTGTACCCAGACTCTACTTTGAAAAGATCTTAGGAAACTTTGAAACCTAATGGGGCTGAAAGTAGGCACCACATTGTTCTTCCGAACAAGGATAAATCTTTATGTTCTTTTCTTAAATTACTTATTTACTTACCTATTTGTTGAAATATAATTTGCATTGTTAAGTATAGAGTTAAGTCAACTGTGAAGACTCAACAGCCGACTTAAGGAAATTTTTTAATTCACCGCCTCTTGAGTTTCAGTTACAATTGCAACACTTAAACAAATTTCATGAACTCGCAAGGGCTCATCACTCAACACCATAAGATCATAACCAAATTGTAGTAGCATAAAAAACCATAATATTATAAGCTTGACATCATCAGAGTACTGAAGCTCTTTTAAAGGTCCCCTCTCAGAGCTTTCTACTAATTTTGACTGATTTTTATTCACGCTTTCTTGCCACAACATGCTTGGTGTTACATTACATCTTGGTACAACAAGTTGCATACAGTGATTTGTCAAAGTTTTTTCTATAAAGTGGCTCAATTATGAGTCCGATAATAAAGTTCTAGTCTGAAAGCTTTATTTCTAGGTGCACACTCATCGATAAAATTTACTAAAATAAAAGGTAATTACAACATAGTAAAAGCGGCTAATGTATAAGTAAAAATAAGGCAACAAAAAAGTGAGGATAATAGAAAACAACATATATTATTACTATTCAAAGAGCATGGCTCATTTAAGAGGTTCCTAATTATGAAGCGACAAATATTAATTGTTCATAGACGTATAATATCCATGATCATAATGCAAGTAGATAGACATACACACAAAAAATAATATGAAAACAAAATTTTAAAGGTTATAGTTGTTAGTATCAATTAGAAAACTTCAAAAATATGTAGTCTTAGATAAAGAACTTTCCACCTAAAAACACAACCCAAAAGAGGCATGGCGAGTAGTACATAAGGGAATACCTTTCAATCCTCAAAGTTCCAGTGAAGCTTCAACCAATAACTTTAGTAACAACACAAGTATCATCTTTACAAATAATGTTCATGAATTCCATAATTTAGATAAAACACTTTTTTTATGATTGTGGTGTTCGGGCCAGATTTCCCGCACCTCGGCTAATTTCACAGAATACCTACCGTCTTTCATTGGCAACAGGTATCAGGTAAATTTGTCTACCAATGCTTGAACAAATGGGTAGAAATCATTTAGGGTTGTTTTGTCTCCGCTAGGATTTACACTCTTAATATAATACATAATCACCAGAATATGATACAATTCAGCAAGTTCTAGGAAAGATAGGAATGTAATCTCATCTAAAATAGTCTAACATTAGGATTTGAGTAGATACTTTCAGGTATAAGGTGCCGATGCCAAATTCTGGTTCCTCGAGAAGAGGGGTAGAATCATCAATGTTGTATCTCGTTGAAATATAAGATAAGTTGCTGCTGTAGGTAGAGGCTTGAAGGTTATCATTTTCTGCATCCATAGGATAATAATTAAGCACAGGATCTTTAAGTTATAGGTAGAAATAATAATAACACAATCTTGTTATACGTTGGATGACATCATGTTGCGCAAGGGGATCTTTCCACCAGATGCTGACATCACATAACAGTCATTCTTGGATAAAGAAAAGAAGGAGATAGCTTTCTCATGGTTTGGTTACATGTTATTTGTCATTCAAATGCCACTTGAAGGTTGCTACAATTTAGGTGAAAAACTTGTTGTTTCCTAAAAGAATATTGACATAATTCTCAGAATCACTTCTGTACAAAATGAGGAAAGCAACGATTTTAGTGTCCATTTACCTTGCCACATGAATTGCATTAATTTCTTTGCCACTTCAAAAGAAAGTGAATAGCATTTCATGTTAAGGCTAAGATGGGATTACCAAAGTTTGTATATATTGACCTTGATATCTCGAGTAATCAAAATGAATCAAAATCAGTGTATGGTAAAGGAAAAACATTGCATGATTTCATCAGATCAAATGAATCAATTTTATTGAAATTTTGGTATTCAATTGGTTCATAATTTATATGCATCCTATTGGATATTTTATTTTTAATTTAAATTAAATTAATAAGTCAGAGTATTTTAATAAAGAGGTGTCTTTTTAATGAAGAGGTATTTTTAGATGAAGAGGTGTCTCCTAGATAAAAGGTTGTGACTTTTATGAAAAGGTGTCTCCAGTGAAAGGTTGTCTTCTTTATTCCTTTATACACTAGCAATGTTATTTAAATCCAACTCTATAGGTTTCTATCATTATTTTACTTCAGAACTTTTACAAAGTGTTTTTTCTTCATCCTAAAAAAGATGAAGTCCTGACTTCTTGCCTTTCAATAGGATTATCTTCACTATTTTCTTGATGTAGAAATCCAAAGGTTTGCCATATCCACTAAAGTAATTTGTGTATAATACTATAGCAATCTTGTTTTTGACGGAGCATTCACCTCTTTCTAGATGAGCTTGAGCTCTCAAACAAATGGAAAACAAAAGAAGAAAGTAATGAAATGATTCTCTACTAATTATTTTTCTCATAAACATTGTTTGGACGGCACATTTAGATCGTTCAGCTTATTAATGGAGAAGCAACTTGCAAATGAAGTATTGGGCTAGCTGTTTTATAACAAATTATCAAGTGCCCAATTCATATTTCAATTTGTACTTGAATACGTTATTAGAATTATGTACTGTCATTAGGAGTCTATCACAATTTTGTATTAGTCTTGTAGGAGTCTATTTCTATGGTGTAGAAGTTTGGTTAGGTTAGAGTCTTTATGTATCATTGAATGTGTACAGAGTTTTGTATATAAGCTAGACATGTATACATTGTAAAACACATGATAATACGATCAATATTCTCTCAAGATTACTTCGGTTCTTTCATGGTATCTAAGCAGGAACTTTAATTATCGATCTACTCATATTTTTTCAAATATATATGTATATATATATATGTCGTTTTTCATCATGGGGGAAACAATTGAGACTAGGGGATCCTAGACTGTCTCTTTCAAAATGGATGATCCTAGCCACCCTTACTTTCTTATTCCCTTGGATTCACCAGGGATAAACTTGATAAATACAACCTTTAATGGAAAAAGTCACAAAAATTGGAGAAGGGGCGTGTTAATCTCCCTTTCTTCAAGAAAAAAAAGTTGGGCTTCATCAATGGATGATATAAGACACCAGCTGAGGACTCACCTTTATTTCAACAATAGAGAATGTATAACTACATGGTCTTGGCTTAGTTGTTGAATTCACTTAGCAAAAAGATAGAAGAGAGTGTTATTTACTCTAAAACAACTGAGGATCTCTAGAATGAACTGGAGCAAAGGCATAGGCAGATAAACAAAACCAAAATGTTTTAGCTGCAGAGGGAAGTGAACAACAGCTCACAAGCTTCCAGTGATTCTGTTGGACACATCACAAAATTGAAAAGGATTTGGGATCAAATGAAGGTACTCAATACTTTTATGATTTGTAGTTGTGACTGCGATTGTGGTGCAAAAACTCATAATGTCAAAATGAATATGGATCAACAATTAATTAAGTTCCTTATGGGACTAAATGAAAACTATTCTGGTATAAGAAGAAACATTTTAATGATGAAGCCACTACCTACCACAGAACAAGCATATTCAATTATTTTACATGAAGAAATACACAGAAAAGTGCATACTGGGAACTAAGTTACTACTAATTCTACGACTTTTAGTACTAATGTCCAGAAATGTAATAACCAAAAAGGTAATGGATTAAAGGGAAATAATCAGGTATTGAATTAGTTTTCTAACACAGATGTCAGAAGGAACAATCTGTTTTGCTCTTATTGTAAGAAATAGGGACATGAAAAGGAGAAATGATATAAGCTTGTTGGATACCCACAATCTTTCAAGTTTAATAAGCCCAAGCGAAGCTATGGAAGAGGCCAGGTAAATTTGAACATGGAAGAAGAGGGGACCACCATAAAACTTCTTGGAAAATCTTTGAATCCACAAAGTTTCACGGGTGAACAATGTGATTAGCTGATGCAAATGTTACAAAATATGATGGACGACAGCTCTAATGCTTAAAGTTCTAATGAAAATCCTAGTGCCAATTTTGTGGGTAAATGCTCAATTTTTGATTCTTTTAATTTTTATTTTTCCATCCTAGGATCTACCCTCTAGATAATAGATTTAGGGGAATAAAACACATGACACACGATCATACTCTTTTACACAATATCAAGCAACTAGAAACACACATTCTAGTAATGCTACCAAAATCGTATAAAGTCAAAGCCTCATACTTTGGCTCAGTTACTTTGAAACCTGATATTGTACTACAAAATGTAATTTATACTCCCCATTTTAAACTTAACCTTTTTTCCATAAATCGGTTATGCGCACAACTTGACTATGATGTCATTTTTAACAAACGTGCTTTCATATTACAAGTTCTTTCTCTGAAGATGCGAGTGGTCTTTGGTGAAGCGGTTGGTGGCCTTTATATATTGGATGGGATTTGTTCAAAGTCTAAAGTTTCAGAGTCCTTTTCATTTTCTATTGTGTTTTTTTTTAGGAACAAAAGTGAAGTCTTTAAATGTGAAGTCTAGTAGTAAGCCATTTCTTTTTCCTTAGTCAAGTAAGTATGCTGTTCATGGAAATTATCCATCTCAGTTTAATTTTAGTACCAATAAAATCATTTTTTGATATTTTGGACTTTTCTAAACTTTGGCATTATCATTTGGGACATTTACCTTGCAATGCTTTAAGGAATATAAAGGATCTTTTAATTCACTTCAAAGATAAACAAGACTTTCCATGTGATATTTGCCCTACGGCGATACAAACAAAACTATCTTTTACAATTGATGCTATTTCTTCTAAATAAATATTTGAGTTAATATACATAGATACTTGGGAACCTATAATGCACCAACCTAGAATGGAGAAAGATATTTTCTTACTATTATGGATGACTTCTCACCTGGACGTATCTTTTAAGCACAAAATCAAGTGCTTTTCTGACTTTAAAATCCTTTTTTATCTCTTGTTAAAAGACAATTCTCTATTAAAGTCAAAACAGTTTGGTCTGACAATGCTTTTGAGCTAAGAACATGGACAATTCCCCTAAGAATTCTTCTCCTCTAAGGGAATCATACATAAGACCCTTTGTATTGCAACCCCATATTAAAATAGGGCAGTTGAGTAAAAACACAAATATTTATTATAAATATATAGGGCCTTACTATTCAATCACATCTTCCTAAATGTTTTTGGGGTGACTATCTCCTCATTGCAACCTATTTAATCAATTAGTTTCCTTCTAAGGTTTTGAACAACAAGTTACCATTTGAAATGTTGTTTAGAAAATCACCAGAATATAGCCATTTTAAATCTTTTAGTTATTTATGTTTTGTTTCAACATTAACAAGAAATCATGATAAGCTAATGCCTAGGGCTTTACTAGGAGTTTTTATTGGATATCCAGTAGGTCAAAAAGGATATAAAGTGTTGTATCTTCAAACCAATCAAGTAGTAGTGCCTATAGATATGAAATTCACTGAATCTATTTTTCCTTTTTTTTATTCTAGATCTATAAATTGATTCCAGCAACCTTTCTAGTACAACAAGAGAGTTAATCTTATTTCCTTCTCAAGAAAATGTTTAAGTAAGTGCAGAACATTCCCAATAGATTCCCTCAAAGGAAAACATCACTTGACCTAATGTAGGTCATAAGTCTCCTATTAGAAATGATTCATCATCTCTAGTACAGGAACCAAAAAGGTCTACCAGACAACATAATGCACCTTCCTATAATTCTAACTGTATTTGTCATGAAACATGTTAGTGATTTCTCCAAATCCACCACTAATTCCTTTTCATCCTTATTCTTTTAAAAATCTTTCCCAATATAACCAATAAATTTTTAACTCAAATTTTAATATTTCTAAACCAAAATCTTACCAAGAAGAGGCATTACACCCAGGTTGGCAAGCTGTGATGAAAAAAAACTTAAGGCATTAGACATAAATCGCACATGGGACATAGTTTAAATTCCATTTGGAAAGAAGACACTCCTCTACAAATGGGTGTATAAGGTAAAGGTTAAATCAGATGGCACATTAGAACATCTAAAAGGAAGACTAGCAATCAGAAGAGACATACAACGAGAAGACATAGACTATACAGATATATTTCCTCCGGTTGTTAATATGAAAACCCTAAGATGTATTTTGAGAATTTTAGTAAAGAGGGGTTGGCAATTATGTCAGCTCAATGTAAATAATGCTTTGCTTCATAGCAATTTGGGTGAGGAAGTATTTATGAAGTTTTCTTCAGAGGTTATTCCTTCATCTCCTACTCTTGTTTGTCAACATCATAAGTCACTTTATGGTCTTAAACAAATATCTCGTCAATGGTATGCTAATCTTTCTTCAGCTTTGGGTTCCAGAGGATTTAATTTATCCGTCAATAAATATTCATGTAATACCTCTTATTTTCGGGCTAGTCTATGAACCATCATTCTTTTGTATATAAGCTATAATACTAGTGAATCCTATGTGAATACAAGTTTCATGATCTTTACCCTCATGTTTTAAGTGATCTTTAATTTAAAAATGTTCACACGAATCACTTAAATCCAAGTTGAGCTAAAATCAGTTGATTTATCCAACATTTGATATTCGATTCAACAAGGATTAACTTTAAATGTGTATAACTTTTTATATGCATGAAATTTTTAATACCAAGACCCAAAAAATTGTATATAATTGAATTAGCTATCAAAAAATATTAATTTTTCCAAAATATGATATCTGAGCAAAAAGTTATAGCCTTGCAAAGGGGAGTACGTCGCCCAACAAATCGTAAACGTTTACTGGAAAGGGGTTGCCATAGAGAGTGGATACAATCTATAAAGTTTCCCATAGGGAGTGAAACGAAAACCTTAAATTTTTCCATAGGTTGTGCGATGCCAACCCCATGGTAAAACGACCAGGACATTTCAGTTTTGAGTTATTTCGAGGGCAACTAAGTCATTTGACACCCCTAAACCATCCCTAATCACTCCTACACGTTTTTATGATATATTAATCATATAATATCCTCTTTCTTAACCCTATGAAGTCAGTAAAAAAATCAAAATCCTTCCTCTCTTCCCAAGAACAAAATCCAAGTGTCATCTCTCAAGAATAAAGAAGTTAAGCTATAAATTCGAAGTTCTCTACAAGGATTCTTTCAATCAAGCTTAAAAGTCCAATCTTTTCACAATTCAATAATCTCAAGAAAATATTAAAGATCATCTCCTAGGGTTTCAAAGTAAAATTATGTACGTCCAACCAAGTCTATTAAGTTATGTGGGGTTTGAACAAGGATAATCCTTTCGTCCTTGTGCCCAAAACTTGTTTTAACTTATAAATTACTGAATTTTATGTGATTTTCCATGAAATTAAAGTTAGGGTTTATACCCAATTTATATTGTTTGAAGATTATGAGTTTACAAGTGATTGAATATTGAATTGCATGACTATTTTCATATATTTATGTGCGTAACGAAATTTTGTTGATTTTTGAAGTTGAGTTTAACTATGATATTGAGATTCTTGATGTTATTATTTTGATGGTGTGGAAGTAGTTTTAAGAAAAATATTGAGTTGGACATTTTTCTATGATTTTTAATGTTTACAGATGAGTTCTAAATTGAGATTCATACCCATTATCACTATTTATAAGATTTTGAGTTTTTGAGAGCGGTTGAAGATAAATTTCATGAGTTTATTTACATTTTCATGAGCATTGTTGAAATTTCCAGATTTAAATATGATTTAAGTATGTTTATGTTATCAAGCATGAATTTTGAGATGATTTGACATGAGTTTGAACCATGAGCTTTAATCCCTAAGATTGAGTTTTGATATTTTAAGAAGCTTATATTTTTAGCATGATTTGATAAGAAATATTTGATCATTTGATCCTAAGATAAGATAAGAAATCCACATTATTCATATAGTTCATAATTTATAGCAAAGAGAAGCATAATTGGTTTTTACTATAAACCCTTATGCTATTTTAAGGTAGATTTCCTAAAATTTCTAAGCCTAAGTATGGGAGTAGTATTTAGCACCGAGTTGGGTATGATTTCAAGGTCTAATGCCACAGAACAATGTGCCCTCGTAGGATTTAGATTTATGGTCTGAGGCCTAGATAGTGATCACTAAAGTTAAGATTCTATTCTGATGGCAAGGGTAGAACAACTCTCCCCAACGTGGGAAAGACGTTGTACTCCATGTTAGCTCACATGATTTATGTCGGTTATAATGACCTCCCAAAAAATGACCCCAACTCTTTAAATAGTTTATAGATTTAAAGTCTTAGTATATCTTTTGAAAGTTAATATTTTAAGATTTCCAAAGATTTAAGTCTCAAAGTATCTAAATGTGTTACAGTCTTTGAGTCCTAAGTCCTAAGTTTCCTAAAGTGCTATAATTATTAAGTTTTAAAAGAAGTCCCTTATTTTCATAAGATTAAAGTGTATGTCCTAAAAGTTATTATTTTGAGATTTCATCCAGTTGACAAGATTTTAGAACAGGAAGATGATACAGACTTAGGAATAAAGTGTAATGGATCACGAGATTTATACTACATGGTTCCTTATTCATTATTCATGAGATTTAGATCTCAAATTTTTCTCAAGCTATGAAAGTCATTTATATCAGTATGTATGATTTCTATAAAGATTGATGATATTGTTTAACTATTGCATACACCCTCATATACTCAGTACATCCTCAAAGTATTGATCCACATATATGTTTATATGCTATATTGTCTCATAATATTGGTACAAGTTATAGCGCCTACACGGTATTTAGTCAGTTCATTGCTTCTAGTCAGCAGGTGATGGTCCTTTTGATTTAAGGGCTCGAATCAGTTATACAGTTTGAGATGTGTCGTATTTTCTTTATTCAGTCATATTGATTTAGGATAGTTAGGATTAATGACCCGACTGCCTATAGTCAGTGCTAGTAGAGGCTTCATAGACAGTCAGTAGTATTAATGTATTTAGTTTTAGTTTGGTTTGTAATAGAAGAGTTGTAATCTTATAAATTCAAATTTGTATTGATCCAGTTCAGAAGAGTTTTTATGTTTCCACTGATTTTATTCAGATTTATGTATTTTATTCAGCTGTTTATAAGTATACTAGTAGAAGGGTTTGGTTGGGATAACTTGTTACCCTAAGCACCGTATGACAACTTGGGACTCATTTTTGGGGCATCAAAAACTTGGTATTAAAGCACAAAGTTCAAGAGTCCTAGGGTGTCTGTGATACCATGTCTAGTAGAGTCTTACAGAACGGTACAGAGATATCTGTACTTTTCTTCGAGAGACTAGAAGGTATTTAGGAAATATCTCCATTCTTTCAAGTCTCAAATCATTCTATGGAAAGGTTCTCTAAGAAACTTATACAAATTCTCATCCTACTCTATTCAGGCCATTTTCGCCTTATTTTTAGGATATCAAAAATAGTCAAGCTTAAATCTGTATAGATAGTAATTTCTCATATAGTTTTCAAAGATAGTTATGGGATTGTAGGTGATCTAGAAAGTATCCTATCTGTGCTTTTGAGTTTTGAAGATTAAAGTGCTTTATTTAGGTTCATAAAAGTCGTGCACTAAGCCCAAGTCAGAGGTACTTTCAGATTCCTCCTCAGAATCCATAATGTAAATCTATACTTCCCTGTCCATGTATTATTATTGAGATAGTATGATCAAAAAGTTCTAGTTCCTCCGATAATAATTCTCTTAGACTTGCTAGAAAGAAGTTTTCAGAAGTCTCACAAAGCAGCTTGAGAGGTGTCTTCTAGTGTGTTATAAGAACCTCAAGTTTACATTTATGCCCTCATTATTATGAGTCTATCAGTTAAGACAGATTAAGATATGTATTCTTAGATATTTGAATATGATGTGTTAACTTTCTATCTCTTGTAATCAGTTTATCATTGTGTTGGTTGAAACTAAACGTCTAGTCAAGCCGTGTAGGGATCTTTTGATTCACTAGCATAGTTACCTTGTTATTCATCTCATTTACTTGTTCAAAACACAAAAATTAAAGTCTAGTGAAGTCGTGTGAGGCCTATTTTGATTCACTAATAACTTGTTATTCACCTTGTTGTTCTTATGTTGTTTGAAAATCGGGGTTTAAAGGTGTATTTACAAGAAGGGTGGCAAGTGTGATTTATTGAATATATGTATAGACAAATATTTTTGCATACGATTGAGTTAGTAATAAAGTAGTATGTCCTTGTGTGTTATTTAAGTAGAAGGTAGAGGAGTTATTAGTTAAGGTGAATTTTTGTTTGCTTGAAGTATGAAAAGAGTTGTTAACGGTATTTGTTGAGCAAGAAAAGTATAGGTTATTGATGAAGGTGCTTGGTAGATGACTATTGTTAATTTAGGTTTCTCTGAGACTTCAAGAGGGAGTTTAGTTGAAACTTATTGAGCTATGGACTAATTTTAGTTGCATCAAAAGGGTAGATAGTAATGATGTGTAGAAGAAGGATGTGTTGATGGATAGTAAATAAGATAGGCCATACGATTATTGATCAATTATTATGGTTTTGAGATTCTAGTGGGCTAGTGTTTCTTGATGCTTTATTTTATCGGTTCCAAGTGAGAATAGTATATGAGGTTTTGTTGTTAATCATACCTAGCGCTAAACACTAAGTTTGAATAGTAGATTATCATAAAGGTGGAAATAATGATTGCTTGGTTAGTGATGCTAGTTGTATGGAGGTGAACCAATAGGCTTGAAATAGTGAATACAAGAATGTAACTTTACTGATTTGAGGTTAAGTATGATGTTGTATGAATGGTGTAGAAGTATGCCCAAGGTAATATAGGGCTGCATTATTTTTGAGGATTTTGACATAGTGTGTGTGGCTATTAGTACCGTTGAGTTGCTATGTGGAGAAAGACTAGTTAGATGGTATATGGTGTTCTAAATAGCCAAGTTAAGGAGTTTCGATGGATAGTGTTGAGCCTTTTGTTATGGTCTTGATTCTCATGGTCTAGATAGCTAAGTTTGGAGATGTGATATTGGTAGGCTATGACGGAAGTAGTATGGTTCATTAAAAGTTGAAGATATCCATGTTAAGTGTTGGAACCTAAGTTGAGTTTTTTTAAAGATTGAGCTAATAGAAAGTAGAGTTGAACAACTATTTGGTGTGAAATCATAGTATGGTGATACTTCTAAAGATTCTAAGTTAGTAAGCGTTCAAGTTATTAGATGATGAATATTGTAGATGTAGAAAGATAGAGTTGTATCTTAGAATGAAGTATTAGCAGTGGGTTTTACACCTTTATGTGTAGTCTATCAGGGTAAGTTTATTATTTATGGGTATTATTATGACCTAGACACTAGTGTAAAGGGATTGCAGTTTAGACTACAGTTGGTAAAGGGCTCCATAGACTTAGAATGTTATCTTTGATCTACGGCGGAGATGGTAGAGAGAAGAACCAAACCAAGTTTACAGAGTTAGATTGCATTATATATCAACAAGAGTTGTAATGAGATACTAATCATTTATTTCTCTAGGGTATTCCTTGGATTTTAATCTTTACCACATCAGATTCATGTTATGCATAATAGATCTATGCCAAAGGCCAATTCTTATACACTTTATGTGTACTCAAATCCATTATTAGTTTCTAGTAAGTAAGTAACAACTTCAGTCTATGATTCAAGTCATTCCTCAGAAATCTATGAACTCCAATCTTATGTTGAATAGCTTATGCTAAGTATAAACTCATGTTTCAGAGCATGATCAGATCTCAAAAAACTCATGATCCTAGTGAAATCTAGTTTATATCATATATGCCCTCAGTTTAGATCTCTTTAAATAATCTATACCTTTGACGTTCTATTCCTCAGGCCTCAGTTAAGTGTTAAAGTTTTTTATAGTATTCTTCTATGCTTCAGGTCCTTATGTGTTAGCCCTTCTATGAACTCTTCCTACGTTAAGATAGTGGTCATGAACAGTTGTTTAGATGGGAGAGATTCTATATATATTATTGAGAAAAGATAGTCGTATGCCAATTTTAGCTAAGGCTATAAGTGTGAAGTAATATTGAGGCCAAGTCTTTAATACATGTTGTGGTTAGTTAAAACTTTTGTGTGTATATTCTTAAGAATTATGCAAGAATGTTGTTGTTGATAGAGGTTTAGAGACTAAGAGGAGTAAGCCTTTATGGGTGTTTGCCTTGAAGTTCATATATGGTTATAATGATAGGCTTGAATGTCGTGTTGGGATGTAAGTGGAGGAATGCAATATGCGTTAGTGAATCCATAGTAAGAGTTTAGAGTTAGTCATTAAAGTGGTAAGGAGAATCATCTTAGAGAGGAAAAGTTGTGAAAATGCTTGGGGTATTGAATTCATGGTTCATACTATTCTTATAATGTTATGTGTAGTAAGTTGTGATTAAAGTTTGGCTTGAACATGGTGAGAGAATTTAGTGCAGCTAAAACAATAGTATATAAAGTTATATGAACCCATGTGAGCATGGTATTGAAGGGGAGAAAGTATAGTCGAAAAGAGTATTTGAGAAGTGTTTCTGAGTTTGAAAAACTAGCGGTTGCATTGTCTAAGGCCTAGAAATTCTAAACTAGTTTATGTTTAAGAAGCCTATGTTCCATGTTACGAAGTTATAGCTATACTGTGAATTCCTTCTTCAGATATCTCACTCAGATCATTGCCAAGATTATTTTTTTCTAATATTATTATAATTTCTTTCTAAGAGTACTGAAGAAATATTCCAATTAACCATAATCTTTCAGTAAAATTTAGTCCTTATAGCCAGCAATTTAGTTTAGTAATCAGACAGACAAGTTCCCATGTTTTTTCTATCTTTCCTATTCTTGAGGTAATCCATTCACGTCCATGCAAGTTGCAAGTTCTGTTTAGTACAAGCATCATGTTTAAGATTCAGCTATGTAGTCATGACTCAGTTCATAAGTTCTCAGAGCATAACCTCAGTTTTTCAAGTATACTAGCTCAGATAGTATAGCATCGCTTGTACAATCTTAGTCTCATTGTCTCATGATAAATTCTGGAATAATTTAGCACTTCGCAGTTTTATATAAATGATTGTATCATTGAAATCTCAAGTGAGTTATAAACTCCTAGCATGAATCAGTTTCCTGATGGTCAGTAAGTCAAGTCAGCTCAGAATTCAGCTTCATGATAGAATTTCTAAAGTTTCAGCTCAGCTATATTCTTTGTGAGAAGACACATTATTCCATACTTTAACGTTTCAATAAGTTCCTACCCACATTAGAGGAAGAATGTTCCCAAGGGGGAGATAATGCAATACTCCACATTTTTTGGGATAGTCTATGAACCGTCGTTCTTACGTGTATAAGCTATAATACAAGTGACTCCCATGTGAATACAAGTTTCATGATCTTTACTCTTATTTTTTAAGTTCTCTTTAAGTTAAAAATGTTCATATGAATTACTTAGAGCTATGTTGAGCTAAGATCATTTGATTCGTCCAACATATGGTATTCGATTCTACATGGGTCAACTTTAAACGTGTATAACTTTTTATATACATGAAATTTTTCATTTGAAGACTCACCAAATTGTATATAATTGAATTAGCTTTCAAATGATACCAATTTTGCCAAAATCCGATACCCGAGCAAACATTTATGGCTTTGCAAAGGGGTATGTGTCACCTAACAAATCCAAACGTTCACTGGAAAGGGTTTGCCACAGGGAGTGCAATGCAAACTGTAAAGTTTTCCATAGGGAGTGCGACGCAAACCTTAAATTTTGTCATAGCTTGTGCGACGCAAATCCCATGGCATAATGACCTGGACATTTCATTTTTGAGTTATTCCGAGGGAAACTAAGTTATTTGACACCCCTAAACCGTCCCTAATCACTCCTAAACTTTTTTATGATATATTAATCACATAAAATCCCATATCTTTACCCTATGAAGTTAGTAAACAAATCAAAACCCTTCCCCTCTTCCCAACAACAAAATACAAGTGTCATCTCTCAAGAATCAAGAAGTTAAGTTCAAAATTCAAAGTTCTCTACAAGGATTCTTTCAATCAAGCTTACAAGTCCAATCTTTTCACAATTTAAGAATCTCATGAAAATATTCAAGATCATCACCTAGGGTTTCAAAATCAAATTCTCTATGCTCAACGAAGTCTATTAAGGTATGTGGGGTTTGAACAAGGATAATCCTTTCGTCCTTGTGTCCAAAACTTGTTTTAACTTATAAATTACTGAATTTTATGTGATTTTTCATGAAATTGAAGTTAGGTTTTATACCTAATTTATATTGTTTGAAGATTACGAGTTTACAAGTGATTGAATATTGAATTGGATGACTATTTTCTTGTATTTATGCACGCAACGCAATTTTTCAGATTTTTAAAAGTGAATTTAAGTATGATATTGAGATTCTTGATCTTATTATTTTGATGGTGTTGAAGTATTTTCAAGAAGCATTTTAAGTTGGATGTTTTTCTATGATTTTTAAAGTTTACATATGAGTTCTAAATTGTGATTCAGACCCATTATCACAATTTACAAGATTTTGAGTTTTTGAGAGTTGTTGAAGATAAATTTCATGAGTTTGTTTATGTTTTTATGGGAATTGCTGAAATTTCCAAATTTTAATATGATTTACGAATTTTTATGTTATGAAGCATGAGTTTTGAGATGTTTTGACATGAGTTTGAAGCATGAGCTTTAATTCGTAAGATTGAGTTTTGATATTTCAAGAATTTTATATTTTTAGCTTGGTTTGATAAGAAAGATTTGATCTTTTGATCCTAAGATAAGATATGAAGTCCTCATGATTCATATAGTTCATGATTTAGAGCAAAAATAAGAATAATTGGTTTTTATTACCCTTATGCTATTTTAAGGTGGATTTCTTAAAAGTTATGAACCTAAGTATTGGAGTAGTATTTAGAACCGAATTGGGTATGATTATAAGGTTTCATGCTTCAGAACCACGTACCACCGTAGAATTGAGATTTATGGGACGAGGTTGAGATAGTGTTCACTAAAGTTAATGTTCTATTACGATGGTAAGGGTAGAACAACTCTACCGAACATGGGAAAGACATTGGACTCTATGTCAGCTCACATGGTTTATGTCAGTTAATAGAACCTCGCAAAAGAAGACCCCTACTTTTTCAATAGTTTATAGATTTAAAGTCTTAGTATATCTTTTGAAATTTAATATTTTAAGATTTCCAAAGTTTTAAGTTCCAAATTCTCTAAAAGTGTTATAGTCTTATAAGATCAAAGTGTGTGTCCTAAAAGTTATTATTTTATGATTTCAGCCAGTTGACAAGATTTGAGAATAAGAAGAGGATACAGATTTTAGAATAAAGTGTAATGGCTTATGAGATTTATCCTATATGATTCCTTATTCATGATTCAAGAGATTTGGATTTTAGTTTTTGTTCAAGCTATGTGAGTCATTTATATCAGCTTGCATGATTTCTATAAATATTGATGATATTGTTTAACTATTGCATACACCCCCATATATTCTGTACATCCTCAATGTACTTATCAACATAAATGTCTATGTGCTACATTATCTCATAATGTAGGTACAAGTTGTAGTGCATACACCATATTCAGCCAGTTCGCAGCTTCCAGTCAGCAGGTGATGAGTCCTTTTGATTCAAGGGCTCGAGTCAGTTATACAGTTTGAGAAGTATTGTATTTTCTTTATTCAATCATATAGAGTTGGGATTGTTAGAAGTCATGACCTGGCTATCTATAGTCAGTGCTAGTAGTGGCTTCATAGATAGTCAGTAGTGTTGATGTTTTCAGCTTCAGTTTGGTTTATAATAGCAGAGTTATAATCTTATAAATTCAAATTTGTATTAATCTAGTTCAGAAGAGTTTTTATGTTTCTAATGATTTTATTCAGATTTATGTATTTTATTTAGCTTCTTGTATATATGTGATGTTAGGCGATATTACGCTCCTATATCAATATATTTTGCCCATATTTGTGCCATGTTTCGAGAACAAATTATACATTTCATGCACTTTTAGTCCTTTTTTCCTGTAAGTGAGCTAACGAACATGATTAGCAAAGTTTCAGGTGTAAATGATGCAGAACTCAGCATTTTATGGATTACTTGACGCCAAAGAAAGCTTCACGGAAGGAGAAAAGGAAGCTTGGACGCCTAAGGACCAAAAGTGATGCATGGAAAATCTGCCCCGAGCTAAAACAGCATTTCTGAAGACTTTGGGGACTTGCAGTAACTTATTTGGATTAGGATAATAATACATTAACCTAGTACAATTGGGTTAAGTATTTCATTAGTCTATTTGGATTTGGATAATGTTACATTAACCTAGTACAATTGGGTTAAGTATTTCATTAGCTTAGTAGGATTTGGTTAAGTTTTTCATTAGCTTAGTAGGATTAGGATATGGGTATTATAAATACCCTATCATGCTAGAGATTTTAGAGGAGAATCGATATTCATTCTTCAACTATTAATCTTTTCTACTCTTCCAACAATTCTAATCTTTCCATTAATTCTATTTTTCTTCTTCTATTCATCTATTCTTAATTTCCGCAACAAGAGAATCGTTACTTTGCCTAGGAATTCACGCCAGCTACACAAAATTAATCAGTATTGTGGTATAATAACAATGTCAATCGTGATCTCCTTCGCATTCATGGGTAACTAAACTTATCTGTTGGGGTTATGAAAGCCGAATGAGATACTTTCTATTGTTGTGAGTTTGTGAGTTCATGACACGTATGCTGCTTATATAATTATTCTCTTCATCTTAATCTAAATTCTTTGTGGTTGCAAACGCAAGAATATGCCAGTATAACATTTGTTCGAAAGAAAGGTTATTTGTCTGGAAAAGAGATAATGTCAAGGTAGTAGGGTCCCATCCCCTATTAAAAAGTTAGTGCCGTAACTGGATTAACCTCTTGGAGAATTCATACCGTTAGACATGCTTTAAGCTCGAAAGAGTTCAAGTGAAATAATCCTCGAATAGGTCGAAAGACGCCTGGATTTACCATCGAATACAATTTTCTATAAGCTCATGCATGTCTGGATTCAACAGACTCATAGCCAATAGAGACGTGTAACTCAGAAGATGGACATAACCCCAACGCCTCAATTCTCATTGTTTACAACTTACTAAATATTCTTTCCTTTTTACTTTGCTATTTTCAGTTTTTGCTTTGATTACATTACTTGCACGATAAGACTCCCCCCTTTTTTACGAGACTTGCACTAAAAGTCTAGTAATAGTTGCTTACTTGTTGACCAAGCTTTCCCTGTGGGATCGATACCCAGCCCAGGTTGGGTTCTATATTTGCTAACGACCGCTTTACACTCCTACGAGAGTTGTATATTGAGCGTTGTCAAAAATTGGCGTCGTTGCCGGGGAATACGAGTGTCAATCAAGTTCGTGATAATTACTAGACCTTTTGGTCAAAGATTCTTGTACTTTTACTTTCAGTTTTTGTTTTTGTTTACTGCAGGTTTTTAATCAGTGCATGCCCCATACTAGAAGTTCGGGTCAACCGTTATTACCTATCAATCCTAAACCATAACGCATTGGTAGAATGGAAGCACAAGAAGAAATCGAAAGTATGGCTGCTCAATAGGAACAGGCCAGATTAGCTGCTCTTACCTCCGCTCAAGTGCAACAACAAAACATTGATAACCCTGGGCGAGAAACAAATTCCGACGATGAGGATTTAGGTGATGACGAGTTACTAAACCCTAGGCGTGATGCTGAACTCATAACACCTTCCAACCGAAGAGGTCGACATCTTCAGTTTAGGTATGATCGCCAACCCAGGCAACCAGATTTCAACGATGATGATGATGATCTTGATGGTGCCGAAGCCACTTGAGCCATAATTTCTCCACCATTAGCGCCTGGATCCAAGTTCAACATCACAAGCACCATGATTCAGTTATTGCAACTCAAGGGATTATTTGGTGGACTAGCAGGCGATGATCCGAATATGCATCTCATCAACTTTATTTCTACATGCAAGTCGTTTGACAATCCTGGTGTTGGTCAGAATGCAATTCGATTACGTCTATTTCTATTATCTCTGTCTGGGGAGGCAACTTTATGGTTGAATGGGCTGACTCCAGATTCTATTACAAATTGGAGGCAATTGAGAGACGCTTTCCTAGAAAGATTCTTCCCGCCATCCAAAAGAGCACAATTGAGAGATGAAATCAGCAACTTTCGTTAGCTTCCAACTGAAGCTCTTCATGAAACATGGGAGAGGTTTAAGATAAAGTTAGCGAGATGCCCAAACCATCACATGACTAATGTTCACCTAATGGAGATATTATATAGAGCCTTGAATTCAATAACTAAATCAGTGGTGGATAAGGCAGCTGGAGGATCTTTTATGGACCTCACCTTTGGTCAAGCAAGCAATATTCTAGATCGTATCACGAAGCAAAGTAGAGCTTGGCATACCAGGGATTCTGAGGTAACAAGCTCTACTATATCTATTGGCATGACTGCAGACCAAAGAAGAAGACAAGAAGAACGTGATCAAGATATGACGCACATGAAAACACAAATGGATCTTCTTACAAAGCATTTATTATCAGGGAAGACCAAAAAAGTGAAAGCTATTGCGTCAAAAGGAAGAGACGAATCCGATTCAGAAGAGGAGGCCAACTACTTGAAAAATCAGGGGGGTTTCCGTGGGAATACCCAATGAAACCAAGGTCGTAACTATTATGATAAATCTGGAAACAAGGACCAAGGTAGTTGGAAGAACAATAATAAAAAGAGTGGTTTGTACGTTCCCCCTGGTAGAAGTGACACCACCACATCTAATTCTGGAAGTATGGAAGACATGATGGCTAAATTATTGAAAGAAGTGGAAGCAACGAGTGCGGGAGTAACGGAGGTAATTAATGATTTGTCCTTCATGAAACAATTAGTTGTTTCACATTCCACTTTAATCAAGCAAATAGAGCAGCAATTGAGCCAACTTTCAGCAGCACTCAATCAAAGAAAGACCGGCACTCTACCTAGCGATACTGTGCAAAACCCAAGGAATGATGGGTCATGCATGGCCATCACTACCAGAAGTGGTAAGGTACTGGAAACTTTAGCAAAAGGCAAGCAAGTGGTTGACGAAGCTGCGGACATGGATGATAACGCACAAGGTGAGGAATCCGCGGAAGCCACGCTCGACGTCAAGGACGTTACACCCAAGGAATTGCAACCTGAAAAAGTGAAAAAATGGAAGCAAGAGGAGAAGAAAGCCGTGGAGATAACAATTCCATACCCACCACCACCTTTTCCCCAAAGATTAAAGAAGGTGGAGGATGACACAAAGTTCAGCAAATTCATGACTATGTTAAAGCAGCTGACCATTAATGTTCCATTGGTGGAGGCACTTGAACAAATGCCTGGGTACGCGAAATTTATGAAGGATCTTTTGACAAAGAAGCGGGCAGCAAGTTATGAGTTGAAAGAAGATGTTCATCATTGCAGCGCAATCGCTACCCGATTGATAGCTCAGAAGAAGGCCAGCCCCAGAGCTTTCACTATTCCTTGCACCGTTGGATCTTTGAATTTTGCCAAAGCATTATGTGACTTAGGATCCAGCATCAATTTGATGCCATTATCGATCTATAAGAATTTGGGGTTGGGTGATCCTACTCCAACCAACATGAGGCTTGTCATGGCGGATAGGTCGGTAAAACGACTTGTTGGTATTATATGTGACATAATTGTAAAGGTTTCTTCATTTATCTTTCCGGCAAACTTTGTTATTTTGGATTGTGAGGCAGACTCAGAAATTCCCATAATCTTGGGGCGCCCTTTCCTTGCTACAGGAAGTTTGCTCATTGATTTGAGAGCCAATGAGCTTTCATTCCGAATAAATGACGAAGTGGTTCGCTTTGATGTTTGTAAATCAATGAAGCAACCCAAAGATCTGAGTGTATTTTCGGTGGATGATGTTTTCTTTGATGATGAGAAAGAATTACTTGAAAAAGAGCAAATTATTGATGACCCTTTGGCAGTTGTGCTCATTAATGGAGAGAATGAGGATACTGAAAATTATGAAGAAGCTATTTGTGCTCTATCAGGATTAGGGACATATCGCTATGCTCCCAATAAGCTGGACCTTGATCTCAAGAATCGACCCACACCAACAGCTAAGCCATCTATTGAAGATCCACCCACGTTAGAATTAAAGGAGATGCCAAGTCATTTAAAGTATGCATTCTTAGGAAGCGGGAACACACTTCCAGTTATTGTGGCAGCCGATTTGGGTGAGCAATAAGTTGCAGCTCTCATTGCTATCCTACGGAAGTATATTAGAGCCATTGGATGGACCATTGCGGATATTATTTGTATTCCACATAGGATTTTTACACATAAGATTCAGCTTGAAGAAAATTGTACAGCCACCATTGAGCATCAAATATGTCTAAACCCACCTATGCAAGAAGTAGTGAAGAAAGACATTATCAAATGGTTAGACGCAAGAGTTGTATATCCAATATCTGATAGTACATGGGTAAGCCCAGTACAATGTGTTCCCAAGAGAGGAGGTATGACGGTGGTCGCAAATACGAAGAATGAGCTTATTCCAGTCAGACCCGTCACTGGATGGAGAGTATGCATGGACTACCGAAAGCTGAATTCTTGGACACTCAAAGATCACTTCCCAATGCCATTCATGGACCAAATGCTATATCAATTAGCGGGGAAAGGATGGTTTTGTTTCCTTGATGGTTATTCAGGCTACAATCAAATTTGTATTGCCCCGGAAGACCAAGAGAAGACAACGTTTACATGACCATATGGTACATTTGCCTTCAAACGCATGCCATTCGGGCTATGTAACGCACCAGCCACCTTTCAACGTTGTATGATGTCTATTTTTTCTGATATGGCTGAAGACACTTTGGAGGTATTCATGGACAATTTTTCAGTTGTTGGTGAGTCTTTTGAAGCGTGCTTGGCAAACCTAAGCATGGCGTTGCAAAGATGTGTAGAATTCAACCTAGTGCTGAATTGGGAGAAGTGCCACTTCATGGTAAAAAAAGGTATCGTTCTTGGGCACAAGATCTCCGAAAGAGGGATTGAGGTTGATCGAGCAAAAATAGAGGTTATTGAGAAGCTACCGCCTCCAATTTCGGTGAAGGGAGTTTGTAGTTTTCTTGGCCATGCAGGTTTCTATCGACGATTCATCAAAGACTTCTCCAAAATTGCTAGTCCATTGTGCAAACTCTTAGAGAAAGATGCGAAGTTTGACTTCAATGAATATTGCTTAAAGGCATTTGTATGCCTCAAAGGAAAACTCATTGAAGCCCCTATTATGGTAGCACCAGATTGGTGTCTCCCGTTCGAAGTCATGTGTGATGCTAGTGGTGTAGCCGTTGGAGCTGTTATTGGTCAGAGAAAGGAGAAATTATTTCATCCTATCTACTATGCAAGTAAAGTCCTCAATGAAGCCCAAAGGAACTACACTGTGACAGAACAATAGCTCCTAGCGGTTCTATATGCGTTTGAGAAGTTTTGTGCCTATCTATTGGGTACTAAGATGATCGTTCATACAGACCATGCAGCTCTTAGGTATCTAATGATAAAGAAGGATGCAAAACCATTTGTCTGGAAAAGAGATAATGTCAAGGTAGTAGGTTCCCATCCCCTATTAAAAAGTTAGTGTCGTAACTGGATTAACCTCTTGGAGAATTTGTACCGTTAGACGCGCTTTAAGCTCGAAAGAGTTAAAGTAAAATAATCCTCGAATAGGTTGAAAGACGCCTGGATTTACCATCGAATATAATTCTCTTTAAGCACATGCATGTCTGGATTCAACAGACTCATAGCCAATAGAGACGTATAACTCAGAAGGTTGACATAACCCCAATGCCTCAATTCTCATTGTTTACAACTTACTAAATATTTTTTCCTTTTTACTTTGCTATTTTCAATTTTTACTTCGTTTACATTACTTGCATGACAAGTCTCCCCCCTTTTTTAAGAGACTTGCACTAAAAGTCTAGTAATAGTTGCTTACTTGTTGACCAAGCTATTCCCTGTGGGATCGATACCCAACCCAGGTTGGGTTCTACATTTGCTAACGACTGCTTTACAGTCCTACGAGAGCTGTAGATTGAGAGTTATCAATATTCTAGTAGAAGGGTTATATTGGGATCACTTGTGACCCTAAGCACCATGTGATATACCGAGACTCATGTTTAGGACATTTCAATTCACTATTTATTAAAATATCTAGGATTTGATCACTTTTATCATAGTTTATGTTGATCATATTTTGTTAGTAGGAAACAACAAGGATGAGATTGTTGAGGTAAAGCTGTTTCTAAATTCAAAATTTTGTATCAAAGATCTAGGCACATTAATCTATTTTTTTGGGATGGAAATTCTTCATGAACTTGGAGGTATTGTTGTCCCTCAATGTAGGTTAGCCAATGATTTACTTTACGAGGTTGATTCTATTGAGGAAAGGTCTGTCTCTACACATCTCAATATAACCTCGAAGCTTTCTTCTGAATGTGGAGAACCTGTCATAGACCCAACCATTTATAGAAGAATTTTAGGAAAATTAAATTTCCTAACACACACTCGCCCAGATTTTTCATATGCTATGCAATATTTGAGTCAATATATGAAAAATCCCAAACATGGTCATCTCTAAGCAACACTTCACACTCTTTGATATATATGAAATGATCCTGGATTAGGAATTTTCCTTTCAGCCGAGCCAAATTTTTAAATCATAGTAATTTGTGATGTCGATTGGGCTTCTTGCTAAGATTCTCGACATTTAGTATGTGGGTTCTTTCTAAGTTTGGGGAATTGTGCCATTTTGTGGAAATCCAAGAAACAACAGGTTCTTTCTTTATTGTAATACCCCATATTTATCAAGCTTAACTTAACTCTTAGTTCATGAGTTTTCAAATATAAAAATTTGAAACACTCAGTATTTTTCAGTTTAGAGCCTGCTATTGCGTAGGAAATTGAATTAGCTTTCCAAAGATATAAATTCGCCTAAATCTGATAACTAGGCAAGAAGATATGACTATTTTAAGTTTCAGTCATTAAACACCGTTATTCAGGCTAGTAGCTCATCGTGGAGTATGTCAAATGACAATCGCGCCACAACTTATTTTCATATTTTTCAATTTCTAGTGTACCAACGCGATCCCACTATGTCATGGTGAACTCCAGGTTGCATGCAAGGTGGAAACAGAATAGCACTGCCTCGCACTATCATCCATATTCCCAGTTGGCAATTTCCAGTGGCCCGATGTGATCATGGCGAGTCACGCTAAGGGCTCAAATCGAAAAATTTTGACAAAAAATAAATGTTTCATCCAGGAATAAATTAGTCTTTTCCCATGATTTTATTCCGCCCAGGTGTGAGATTAAAGCCCTAAAAACATTTTAAGTCATGCATTATTCAATTTTTCCCTAAAGCAAAGCATTCTCTCTCAAGGAAAAAAACCCCTAGCTTCAAGAATCAAGGTTAAAACCTAATAATTTATTCAATCACATTCAAGAATTAACTTTCCAAGGTATTTTAGGTGTTAATTTATGGGTTCCTTTCACCCATAAAGTCCACAAATCCATTTTCTAACTACAAGATTGCAGAATTATGAACTTCCACGCTTGAATTAAACTGAAATTCATGTTCATGTTATTGTTGGATTTTAGTTCATGATTAAATTACAAGATTTTATGAAATTAATCATTTTATGTGTTGAATTACATTATCTTCATGATTAACCATTCAATTTGCAAATTGATTTATGTATACATGATAACTATATGTGTTTATTATTGTATGATCTAAGCAAGTTCCCCATGTGTTTGATAAAATTCCTATGTGAATAAAATAGTTCCATTATAACATGATAACATGTATTCTCCATTCATGTATAAGTAAATTCATTACAAGTGTTTGCAAAAATGTCTTAATGAGTGGATTGTGATCAAGTAGCCATTATTACAATTTCAAGATTTTGCTATGCTTTACTTTTCATGCTATCGAGTCCTAGGTGTATTTAATAGCAAAAAATTTAGCAGTTTATCTGGAGCCAATGTCAGTTACAGAATAGTATCAATCCTGTCACGATGAATGGTACTCTCAGTTATTTACAAAACTCAGTAGAATTCAATCAGTTATAGAACTCGGGAAAAACTCAGAAAAATTAGTCTTAGTCCAGTCCAATTCAGAATATTTAGTTCAGTGTCTTTCAGTTGGGAGTAGGATTTAGTACCAAATAAACCCAAAGACTGGGGTTCACTTGCCAGTTGAGGATGTGACCCTTAGAAGATATCGTGGCATTCAAAAACTACATAGACAATGTAGGTTGACATATCAACCTGCCAGTTGAGGGTTGGTGAGGTGATTTAACCTGCCAGATGAGGGTTCCACCATTCTCGTTAGAGTACCTGCCAGATAAGGGTAACTCTTAACTTGTTTTTACGCGTGGCACGATACTGACACCCTTCTAATTGGGGTTATAGATTGGAACCCAATTCAGTTATCTTATCTTATTTAGGATATGTTGGTTAGATGATTACCTCCCACAGTTTCAATTTCAGTTTTTAGAATAGACTCAGTTTGGTTCTATAGAATTAGGACTGTCAGATAAAGTTAATTAGTATCATTGACTCAGTTATCAAAAATCTCGGATTGTCAGTTACTCTGTATCTAAACTCAGTACTTAGCTTCAGAAAAGCTCAGTTACAGTTTATATACATATATATATGCATAGTATTGCATGCTTAGTATTTATAGTAGTTGAGATTATCCACGTATTCTCATGTTAAGTTTCTCTATATTATTCAGTCAGTTATTTTTCATGCATATGAACTCTTGCATTTATCCTTACCTTATCTTGCTCACCAGTACATTTTACGTACTGATGTATACACTTTCTTTGTGCTATGATGTCTTATATCATATGTTTGGATGTTCAAGTTTCTGACCATGCATAGATAGATCCAAATTCAGTCAACAGTAGATTTAGTAGTGAGTCCTCATCTATCAACGATATTTTTTCATTTCATTAATACAGTAGACTCAGTATTTCAGTAGATGGAGTTAGTTGAGTGATTGTCCCATGAACTCCACATTCAGACAATTTCAGATTAGAGTCTTTTTAGACTAGTTTTCAGATAGTGTTCAATTTTACATATTGTTAGTTCAATTGATGCTCTTTATTAGTATTTACAAATTTTGAACCTTATGGAATTTTAGCCTATTTTTTTCTACATTTATTACTATATCTTATTTCAGTGCTCATAATAGATATCAATCATTGGTTAGTTTGTGGTCTTTTGGGGTCGTAAGCACCGTGTATTCTCTGGAGTACAAAATTGAGGCGTTACAAACTTGGTATTAGAGACTAAGGTTTAACAGTGTTCTAGAAAGTCTAAAAGTTGTATCTAGTAGAGTCTTGTGCATGGGTGTGTAGCGCACCACACTTATTGATAGGAGACTATGAGATATTTTAGGCAAATTTTCCCTTCTTTCAGTATTCATGTCATGCGAGTGAGCATGAGTTCCAGTTAAACTCTCAGTCAAATCCATTTTTTTACAGAACATTTCTCCCAAAATGAATAACAAAAAAGAATCAGGTCAGCACCTTAACCCATTTAGGAAAATCTCTTGGACGAGCTTGTGTCTTATGTAGAATTTAGAGTTGCATTCACTACTTTAGCCAATTCTATAGCAGCTTAGAATGAATAGCTAGCTGTTGTTCCAGCCAACCCAGTGGCAAATACTACTACTTCTAGGATTTAGGACTTCACTCAAATAAGCGCTCCACTATTTTTAGGATCTAAGTCAGAAGAGGATCCATAGGAGTCCTCGATCAAGTTCAGAAATTCACAGACATCATGGGAATGACTTCCAGTAAGAGTGTTGAGGTAGTTTCTTATCAGCTATAAGATATAGCTCATACATGGTTTAAGTAGTGAAAGGTAGACAGGGGCACAGATGTAGAGCCCTTAGAGTTGGAAGAGTCTGCTACTGCGTTTCTGGATAGATTATTTCCATTAGAGGTGAGATAAGCCAAGGTGTTAGGGTTCATCAATATCAAGAAGAACAATATAAGTGTGAAATAGTATTCCTTCAAGTTTACTCGGTTATCCAGGTATACTCCAGATGTAATGGAATATAGTAGGTTCATAATAATAAAGTTGGTATTTGGGGTGTCAAAAGTATGGTTAAGGAGTTTAGAACAACAATGTTGACTAAGGATATGGACATATCCAGGCTCATGGTCTATGCTCCGTAGATAGAAGAGGCTAAGATCTAAGAAAGAGAGGTAGAATAAGAGAGCTAGAAAAGGTAACTTCAATTTTAATCACCCTAAGTCAGAGGATTGTAACCTTTCCCAGTTTTGCCTAAAGTCTTTAGTTCTAGCTCTGTCCTCAACCAGTGCTCTAGTTCCTAAGTTTAGAAACGGTAATGAAGATATAACACCAGGTTCTAAATATCAGGGTATTGTCAGCAGTGCTCGAACAAATCCTCTGTATTAGCAATATAGCAGAAACCACCAGGGTTTTTGCAGAGCTAGCAGTGATGTTTGGTTTGGTTATGGAAAGCCATAACATAGAGTTAGATATTTTCCTCATTCAGGTTCTCAGGGTTAGTGTAATCGTCCTTTAGCTCAGTCCGATCGCTCAAATCAGCAGGGTTTTGCTTCCAGTGCCACTAGTGGGCAACGCCCAAATATACTCTATGCACTTTAGTCTAGACAAGATTAGAAAAGTTCTCCTGACGTGGTCAATGGTACGTTATTGATCTTCCAATTATATTTTTATGCCTTATTAGATCTAGGAGATTCTCTATCTTTCATAACTCCTTACATAGCAGTCAACTTTAATATCAAACCAGAAGTCTTAACAGAACTGTTCTCAGTCTCTATCCCAGTGGGTCGGTCTATGATAACCCGACGGGTATACAAGAACTGTCTGATTATGATATCTCAAAAAGTCACTTCAGCAGACTTGGTAGAATTAGCTATGACAGATTTCGACATCATACTCGGCATGGATTGGCTCCATCATGATATGCCTCAGTTGATTGTACAAGTAAAATTGTTTATTTTTAGTTTCGAAATGAACCAATCTTTGAATGGAGGGGTAGTACTACAACGCTTAAAGTCCAGTCAATTTCATACCTTAGACCAAGAAAAATGATATCCAAGGGGTGTGCTTCTCATCTTGTGTAAGTCAAGGACTCTAACGCAGAAACTCTCAATCTTGAGTCAGTTCCAGTACAAAATGAATTCTTATATGTATGTCCCAAAGATCTTTTTGTAGTTCCTCCTAAAAGGAAAATAAACTTCGGAATAGATCTTCTACCAAAACCTTAACCTATATTTATTATACCATACAAAATGGATCCAACAGAACTCAGAGAGTTAAAGGAACAGTTAAAGGATCTCCTCAATAAGGGATTCATTAGGCTCAGTGTTTTCCTATGGGGTGCACCAGCTCTATTCATGTGTAAGAAAGACAGTTCTTTCAGAATGTGTATAGAATACCGTCAGTTGAAAAAAGTCACAATCAATAACAAATACCCACTTTCCAGAATCGATGACTTATTTGTCCAACATCAGGGTGCTGGTTATTTTTCTAAGATAGACCTTAGATCAGGCTATTATCATCTCAGGTCAGAGAATGTAACATTCTGAAAATAGCTTTTTGAACCCGGTTTAGTCACTTAGAGTTTCTAGTCATGTCATTTCGTCTATCTAATTCCCCAACAACTTCCATGGACTTAATGAACCATGTGTTCAAATAGTACTTGGACATGTTCGTTATAGTCTTCATTGATGACATTATTTTATATTCCTGTAGAGAGAATGATCATGTAGACAACCTCAAAATCATACTACAGACTCTCAGAGCTCATCAGTTGTTCACCAAATTCAGTAAGTGGAAATTTTGGCTAATTTCAGTAGCATTCCTTGGTCATGTTATTTTTGGTGATGGCATTAAAGTTGATTCTCAAAAGACTGAAGTGGTGAGAAACTGGACTAGACCCATCTCTTCATCAGATATCTGGAGTTTCTTAATTTTAGTTGGCTATAACTATCAATTTGTGGAAGGGTTCTCATCTATTGCATCCCTCATGCAAAGATTGACTTAGAATAAAGTCTAGTTTTAGTAGTCAGATTCCTGCGAGAAGAGTTTTCAAGAAATGAAGACTCGACTTACCTCAGCCCCAGTTTTGACTCTTTCAGATAATTTAGATAGGTTTGTTGTGTACTGTAATGCATCAATGGTAGGTTTGGTCTGTGTCCTCATGTATATAGGTAAGGTCATAGACTATGCCTCTAGATATTTTAAGCCCTATGCGAAGAATTATCCGACTCATGATCTTGAGTTAGCAGCTGTAGTGTTTGCCTTACAGATTTAGAGACACAATTTGTATAGGGTTCATGTACATGTGTTCACAGATCACAAGAGTTTGTAGTATGTTTTTTATCAAAAATATTTGAATTTTCACCAGAGAAGGTGGTAAGAGCTATTGAAAGATTATGACAAGAGTGTTCTTTATCATCCGGACAAGGCCAATGTAGTGGATGATACTCTTAGTAGGCTATCTATGAGTAGTGTTACTCATATTGAGGATGACAATAATAAGTTATCTTAGGTATTTCATTAGATTGCCCAACTAGGTGTCCACTTAGTCGATTCAGTAGAAGGTAGTGTATGGGTAAAGAACGGTTTTGAATCCTCTAGTTTTCGAGTTGAAGGAAAATAAGATAGATATCCCAATTTTTCTAAGATGAAAGAGTCAGTTAGAAATTAGAAAATAGAGGTTTTATCCCAAGGGGGATGGTGTTTTGCGTTGCCTGGGTCGGCTATGTGTGCCAATGCAGATGACTTGAGGCAACAAATTCTTGTAGAAACACATGGTGCACGTTACTCTATTCATACAGGGGCCACTAAGATATACCATAATTTGTGGGAGATCTATTGGTAGAGTGGGATAAAGAGGGATATTGCAGAATTTGTAGCTAAATGTTATATATATCAGTAAGTCAAGATTGAGCACCAGAAACCTAGTGGGTTGATACAGGAGTTCAATATTCCACACGGAAATAGGAAGAAGTGAACATGGACTTTGTGATGGGTTTGCCTTATACTCGTCATCAGCATGATTCTATTTGGGTTATCGTAGATAGGATGACCAAATTAGCTCATTTCTTGCCAGTCCATATGTTATATTCATCTAAGGACTATGCTAGACTGTATATAAGAGAGTTGGTCAGGTTACGCGGAGTCCCAGTATTTATTATCTCTAATAGAGGTACCCAGTCTACCTCTTATTTTTAGAAAGCATTCCAAAAGGGTCTTGGTACCTAAGTTTATCTTAGTACAACCTTCCACCCTCAGATAGATGGTCAAGTAAAAAGTACCATTCAGACTCTAGATGATATGCTGAGAGCATGTGTTGTTGATTTTTAGTGAAGTTAGGATGACCACTTGCTTTTTAGCAAGTTCGCATATAATAATAGCTATTATTCCAGTATTCAGATGGCTTCATTTGAGGCTCTCTATGGTAGGAGATGCATATCTCTAATTGGTTGGTTTGAGGTAGGTAAGGCTGCAGTAGTAGGGCCTGACCTAGTATTTGATGCCTTACAGAAGGTTCAGTTGATCAGTGAAAGACTTAGGGTTGCCCAAAACTGATACAAATCATATATAGATGTGATGAGAAAGGATCTCAAGTTTGAGGTTAGTGATTTTGTGTACTTGAAAATCTATCCCATAAAAGGAGTAACGAAGCACAGCAAGAAGGGAAAGCTCAGTCCCCGATATGTCAGTCCTTCTAAAATTCTCAGTTGTTTTAGAAAGGCAGCTTATGAGCTTGAGTTTCCTACAGATCTAGCTTCAGTACATCCGGTATTCCATATCTCCTTGCTAATGAAATGAATTGGTGACCCAATATTTATAGTTTCTTTAAAGTATGTAAATATTTAGAATGATCTCTCTTTCGAAGAGGTTTCATTCCAGATCTCCAATCATCAGATTCACAGACTGAGGAACAAAATGGTTCTGTTAGTCAATGTTCTTTGGCGGAATGAGTCCATAGAGGGAGTTACATGGGAAGAAGAAGCGGATCTGCGGACCAAGTGTAATGCCCCGATTCACTGAACCAGAATGCTACATAGTGCTCATGACCCCGAGGGACCACAAGCTAACCCATGACTGATATCTGTACCTGTAAACTGCATATTATCTCATAAAATATGCAGAAACATAAACTGTAATACAATAAGGTTTAATACTGATACATATTTGAAAAATATGGTATAAGAATACCAAAAAGAAACATAAATACTAAAGTCTGAATGTCTAATCAGACATTTAGTCTGAAAGCCTCTAACTGAAATGAATAAGGATTTGATGGGACATGTCCCCAACTAACTCCAACTACTGAAACAAACTGAAAACTGAAATAGAAATGAAATAATTATTTCCTCAAACAATGAGGACTCACATCTAACTCTGACTACTGATCCTGGAATCTACTGCTGATTTGGACCTCATGCCTCTGAACCTATGGTGTAACGTAAGAGAAAGCAGCATAGCGCAAATGCGTCAGTACATCTGAATGTACTAAGTATACGAGTGAGGTAGGCGAAATGCAAAGGGTTATATGCATGAAAAATACTGACTGATATGAATGTAAGAGTACTTACATGCATACATAACTATAACTGAACTCGTGGAGATACTGACAACTGATTCTGAATAGTTGATGATAGGCGAAATTACGCGCCTATATCAATATATTTTGCCCATATTTTAGCCTAGTTTTGAGAACAAATTATATATTTTATGCACTTTTAGTCCTTTTTCCTATAAATGAGCTAACGAACATGATTAGTAAAGTTTCAGGTATAAATGATGCAAAATTCAGCATTTTATGGCTTACTTGACGCAAAAGAAAGCTCACGAAGGAAGGAAAGGGAGTTTACACGCCTAAGGACTAAAACTGCTGCATGGAAACTCTGTCCCGGGCTAAAACAGCATTTCTGAAGACTCTGAGGACCTGGACCAAAACTGCTGGATGGAAAATCTGTCCTGGGCTAAAACAACATTTCTGAAGACTTTGGGGACTTACAGACACAAAGCTGGATTTTGACAATGATACATTAACCTAGTACAATTGGGTTATGTATTTCATTAGTTTATTTGGATTAGGAGAATGTTACATTAACCTAGTACAAATGGGTTAAGTATTTCCTTAGTTTAGTAGGATTTGGTTATTTATTTCATTAGCATAGTAGGAGTAGGATAGGAGTATTATAATAAATACCCTATCATGCTAGAGATTTTAATCAAGTCCTCCCTTAGTGGAGGCAACTCCTCCCTTCATTCAAGAAATTCATTCTTAAACTATTAATTTTCTTCCATCTCTCTCATCTTCCACCACAAACACTTCTAATCTATTCTTCTATTCATCTATTCCACAACAAGAGAATCGTTACATGCTAGGGAATCACCAAAACCACACGCCTATCACCTACTTCTCACGCCATCAACCATACAAATCGTGATATCCTTCGCATTCATGGGTAACTAAACCTCTTAGTTGGGGTTATGGAAGCCAAATGAGTTACTATCTATAGCTGTGAGTTTGAGAGTTCAAGACAAGTATATTGCTTATATCATTACGCTCTTCATCTTAATCTACATTCTTGTGGCTGCAGACGCATAGAATAACGCCAGTCTAACATTTAACTTGTTCGAGAGAAAGGTTATTTGTCTGGAAAAGAGATAATGTCAAGGTAGTAGGACACCCTTTACTATTAAAAAGCTAGTGCCGTAACTGGACTAACCTCTTGGAGAATTCGTACCGTTAGACACGCTTTAAGCTCGAGAGAGTTAAAGTGAAATAGTCCTTGTTCAGGTCGAGAGACGCTTGGATTTACCATCGACTACAATTCTCTATAAGCAATTGCATGTCAAGACTCTACACACTCATAGCCGATAGAGACGTATACCTCAGAAGGTGGACCTAACCCCAACGCTTCAATCCTCATTGTTTACAACCAACGTAACAATCTCTTTCTCTTTTTACTTTGCTATTTTCAGCTTTTACTTTATTAATTTGGTAACTTATTACAATCCCCCCATCTTACGAGACTTGCACCAAAAGTCTAGTAATTTTACTTACTTGTTGGCCAAGCTATTCCCTGTGGGATCGACACCCAACCCAGGTTGGGTTCTATATTTGCTAACGACCGCTTTACACTCAAACGAGAGCTGTAGATTGAGCGTTATCAAAAATTGGCGCCGTTACCGGGGAATACGAGTGTCAATCAAGTTCGTGATAATTGCTAGACCCTTTGGTCAAAGATTCTCGTACTTTTACGTTTAGTTTTTGTTTTTGTTTATTGCAGGTTTTTCTTTTAGTGCATGCCCCATACTAGAAGTTCTGGTCAACCGTTATTACCAATCAATCCTGAACCGCAAAGAATTAGAAGAATGGAAGCACAAGCTGAAATCGACAGGATGGCTGCTCAACACGAGCAAGCAAGATTAGCTGCTCTTGCCGCTGCTCAAGTCCAACAACAAAACATTGATAATCCTGGACGAGCAACAAATCCTGACGATGAAGATTTAGGAGATGACGAGTTGATAAACCCAAGGCATGGCGCTGAAATTGCAACACCTGCCAATCGAAGAGGTCGACAAGCTCGGTATAGATATGATCGCCAACCTTTGCAACCAGCTTTCGACGATGATGATGATGATCTTGATGGTGCCGGAGCCACTGGAGCTATAATTCCACCACCTTTAGCGCCCGGAGCCAAATTTAATATCACAAGCACCATGATTCAGTTATTGCAACTCAAGGGATTATTTGGTGGACTAGCAGGCAATGATCCGAATATGCATCTCATCAACTTTATTTCTACATGCAAGTCTTTTGACAATCCTGGTGTTGGTCAGAATGCTATTCGATTACGTCTATTTCCATTGTCTCTGTCTGGGGAGGCAACATTATGGTTGAATGGGCTGACTCCTGATTCTATTACAAATTGGAGGCAATTGAGAGACGCTTTCCTAGAAAGATTCTTTCCGCCATCCAAGAGGGCTCAGTTAAGAGATGAAATCAGCAACTTTCGTCAGCTTCCCTCTGAAGCTCTTCACGAAACATGGGAGAGGTTCAAGACAAAACTAACGAGATGCCCAAACCATCACATGACTAATGTTCACCTCATGGAGATCTTGTATAGAGCCCTGAATTCAGTAACTAAACCAGTGGTGGACAACGCAGCTGGAGGTTCTTTTATGGACCTTACCTTTGGTCAAGCAAGCAACATGCTAGATCGTATGACGAAACAAAGTAGAGCTTGGCATACCAGGGATTCTGAGGTAGCAAGCCCCACTTTATCTATTGGCATGTCTGCAGACCAAAGAAGAAGAGAAGAAGAATGTGATCAAGATATGGCGCACATGAAAACCCAAATGGATCTTCTTACAAAGCATCTATTAGGGAAGACAGAAAAAGTGAAAGCTATTGCGTCAAAAGGAAGAGACGAATCTCATTCGGAAGAGGAGGCCAACTACTTGAACAATCAGGGGGTTTTTCATGGGAATGCCCAAGGAAACCAAGGTCGGAACTATTATGATAAATCTGGAGGTAAAGACCAAGGTAGTTGGAAGAAAAATAATGAAAATAGTTGTTTGTACGTTCCCCCTGGTAGACGTGATACCACCACATCTAATTCTATGGAAGACATGATGGCTAAGTTATTGAAAGGAGTGGAAGCAACGAGCGCGGGAGTTAAGGAGGTAATCGACGATTTAGCCTCCATGAAGCAACTAGTTGATTCTCATTCCACTTCTGTCAAGAAAATAGAGCAGCAATTAAGCCAACTTTCAGCAGCATTCAATCAAAGAAAGGTTGGCACCTTACCGAGCGATACAGTCCAAAACCCAAGGAATGATGGGTCATGTATGGCCATCACTACCAGAAGTGGTAAGGTGCTGGAAACTTCAGAAAAAGGCAAGCAAGTGGTTGACGGAACAGCAGATATGGACGCCACACCTAGTGACGCCACTAGAGAAGATGCCGCAATATCTACTTCCAACGTCAAGGACGTTTTACCTAGTGATGTGCAGCCTGAAAAAAATGATAAACGGAAGCAAGAGGAGAAGAAATCCATGGAGAGAACACTTCCATACCCACCAACACCTTTTCCACAAAGATTGAAGAAGGTGGCCGATGACACTAAGTTCAGCAAATTTATGACCATGTTGAAGCAGCTGACTATTAATGTCCCATTGGTGGAGGCACTGGAACAAATGCCTGGGTATGCGAAGTTTATGAAAGATCTTTTGACTAAGAATAGGGCAGCAATCTATGAGCTGAAAGATGATGTGCATCATTGTAGTGCAATTGCTACCCGATCCATAGTTCAGAAGAAGGCCGAACCCGGAGCTTTCACTATTCCTTGCACCGTCGGATCTTTGGACTTTGCTAAAGCATTGTGTGACTTAGGAGCCAGCATCAACTTGATGCCGTTATCGATCTATAAGAAGTTGGGGTTAGGAGATCCTACACCAACTAATATGAGGCTTGTGATGGCGGATAGGTCGGTAAAATGACCGGTTGGTATTCTATGCGATGTCTTGGTAAAGGTTTCTTTATTTATCTTTCCAGCAGACTTTGTCATCTTGGATTGCGAAGCAGATTCAGTGGTTCCCATAATCTTGGGACGCCCTTTCCTTGCTACGGGAAGTGTGCTCATAGATTTGAAAGCTAATGAGCTTTCATTCCGAATAAATGATGAAGTGGTTCACTTTGATGTTTGCAAATCAATGAAGCAACCCAAAGATCTAAGTGTATTTTCTGTGGCTGATGTTGTCTTTAATGATGAGAAAGAGTTACTTGCTGAAGAGCAAATTCTTGATGATCCTTTGGAGGTTTTGCTCATGAAAGAAGAGAATGATGATGCTGAAATTTCTGAAGATGATATTTGTGCTCTATCGGGATTAGGAACATATCATTATACTCCCAAGAAGCTGGATCTTGATCTCAAGAATCGACCCACACCACCAGCTAAGCCATCTATTGAAGAACCACCCACGTTAGAATTGAAGGAGCTGCCAAGCCATTTGAAGTACGCATTCTTAGGAAGCGGAAACACTCTTCCAGTCATTGTAGTAGCCGATTTGGGTGAGCAACAAGTTGCAGCTCTTATTGCAATCCTACGCAAGTATATTAGAGCTATTGGATGGACCATTGCGGATATCATTGGTATTCCACCTAGGATTTGCACACATAAAATTCAGCTTCAAGAAAAGTGCACACCCACCATTGAACATCAAAGACGTCTAAACCCACCAATGCAAGAAGTGGTGAAAAAGGAGATTATTAAGTGGTTAGACGCAGGAGTCGTGTACCCTATTTCTGACAGTACATGGGTAAGCCCAGTACAATGTGTTCCCAAGAAAAGAGGTATGACGGTGGTTGTGAATACAAAGAACGAGCTTATTCCACTCAGGCCCGTTACTGGATGGAGAGTATGCATGGACTACCGCAAGCTGAATTCTTGGACGCTCAAGGATCACTTCCCCATGCCATTTATGGACCAAATGCTAGATCGATTAGCGGGGAAAGGATGGTTTTGCTTTCTTTATGGTTATTCAGGTTATAATCAGATTTGTATTGCACCAGAAGACCAAGAGAAGACAACGTTTACATGCCCATATGGTACGTTTGCCTTCAAACGTATGCCATTCGGGTTATGTAACGCACCAGCCACCTTTCAGCGATGTATGATGTCTATTTTCTCTGATATGGTAGAAGACACTTTGGAGGTATTTATGGACGACTTTTCAGTTGTTGGTGAGTCTTTTGAAGCGTGTTTGGTAAACTTGAGCATGGCATTACAAAGATGTGTTGAGTTCAACCTTGTGCTGAATTGGGAGAAGTGCCACTTCATGGTAAAAGAAGGAATTGTTCTTGGGCACAAGATCTCCGAAAGAGGAATAGAGGTTGATCGCGCCAAAATAGAGGTAATTGAGAAGCTACCGCCTCCAATTTCGGTGAAGGGAGTTCGTAGTTTTCTTGGCCATGCTGGGTTTTATCGTAGATTCATCAAAGACTTCTCCAAAATTTCTAGTCCATTGTGCAAACTATTTGAGAAAGATGTGAAGTTTGACTTTAATGATGATTGCTTAAAGGCATTTGAATGCCTTAAAGAAAAACTCATTGAAGCCCCTATCATGGTAGCACCAGATTGGACGCTCCCGTTCGAAGTCAGGTGTGATGCTAGTGGTGTAGCCGTTGGTGCTGTTCTTGGACAGAGAAAGGAGAAATTATTTCATCCTATCTACTATGCGAGTAAGGTCCTCAATGAAGCCCAAAGGAACTACACTGTCACTGAACAAGAGCTCTTAGCGGTTGTGTATGCGTTTGAGAAGTTTTGTGCCTATCTATTGGGTACTAAAGTGATCATTCATACAGACCATGCAGCTCTTAGGTATCTAATGACAAAGAAGGATGCAAAACCAAGGCTGATTCGATGGGTATTGCTGCTGCAAGAGTTCGATTTCGAAGTCAAAGATAGAAGAGGTTGCGAGAACCAAGTGGCTGATCACCTATCTAGACTTGAGAATGAGTATGTGGCGCAACCAGAAAATCAGATTGATGATGCATTCCCTGACGAGGAGATACTAGCGACAACAATGGAGAACTTACCATGGTATGCCGACTTTGCAAATTTCGTGGTGAGTAATGTGTTACCTTCCAATTTATCTTACCACCAGAGGAGGAAGTTTATGCATGACGTTCAGCACTACTATTGGGATGAGCCTTATTTGTTTCGAAGATGCGCGGATGGTATCATTCGACGATGTATATCCCATGAAGAAGTGCCTACTATATTGGAAGCATGCCACACTTCGCAAGTTGGAGGACATCATGCAGGGAATCGAACGGCAAGGAAAGTCTTGCAAAGTGGTTATTATTGGCCTACAATATTCAGAGATGCACACGACTATGTGAGAAGGTGTGACCAATGCCAACGTCAAGGTGCTATTTCAAAACACCATGAAATGCCCATGTCCAAAATTCTGGAGGTAGAACTCTTTGATGTGTGGGGTATTGGTTTCATGGGACCATTCGTGAATTCGTTTGGAATGAAGTACATCTTGGTTGCTGTGGATTATGTGTCGAAATGGGTTGAAGCTGTAGCATTGGCCGATAACGAAGGAAAGAGTGTGGTAGCGTTTTTAAAGAAGAATATCTTCTCTCACTTTGGAGTACCTCGTACTATCATAAGTGATGGAGGATCTCACTTTTGCAACAAGCTATTCAAATCTGTATTGACCAAGTATGGAGTCAAGCAACACAAGGTAGCTACGCCTTACCATCCCCAAACTAGTGGACAAGTACAGGTTTCCAATCGTGAGATCAAGCAAATCCTTGCCAAGACGGTTAATGCGAATCGGAAGGATTGGTCTCGAAATCTAGATGATGCACTATGGGCGTATAGGACTGCATTCAAGACACCCATTGGCATGTCACCTTATTAGCTAGTTTATGGAAAGGCTTGTCATCTACCCATTGAGCTTGAATACAAGGCATTATGGGCATTGAAGCACTTGAATCTGAATTGGGATGATGTGAAGAACCTGAGGTTGGAGCAGCTGAACGAACTGGATGAATTTCGTCTCCATGCATATGAAAGATCAGATTTATACAAGGAGCGGATGAAGAAGTATCATGATCAGCGGATTGTTCGACGAAACTTCCAAAAAGGTGACATGGTACTACTCTTTAATTCCAGACTCAAGCTCTTCCCAGGTAAGTTAAAATCAAAGTGGTCTGGTCCATTTAAAGTCATTCAAGTCTACTCGTCGGGAGTAGTCGAATTGGAAAACAATGAGGGTGTTATCTTCAAAGTGAATGGCCAACGTGTCAAGCCGTATATCGGTCCTCTTGACTCGATGAATGACATGGACATCACTTATCTCGATGAAGTCTAAGTACTCGAGATAACTACGTCGAACCACGACAATAAATAAGGTGCTAGATGGGAGGCAACCCATCGTTTTATTGTTTTATCGTTTTATTGTTTTATCATTTTGTCGTTTTATCGTTTTAAGTATTTTTCTTTTTGATAAATGAAAATCCAAAAATAAGAGTCGTGCCACGACCAAAACTAAGGCGCTTGGTGGGAGGCAACCCATCGTACTAATCGTTTTCATTGTGTTTTGAGCAAATATAGGTGCAAGAAGTATGCAACGAGGAGATTGATTTCAATTGACTATTTGGTCGCATTGTATGGTAAAGTCGGTAAGTTAGGAATGGTGATGCATAAGGCTATGAATTGAACCTTTCTCACGTTATAATAGGCTTCGAGGAAGGCTAGGCCTTGGTAAAAATAGTCCACGAACGATGCACAACCTATTCTATAGCCTAAAGGACTCGGAATCTAGTGTGTTATACACTATGCGCCGCCTATTCCTAGGTGTGCTTTTGACTATGCGCCGCCTATGCTATGGCATTTGAGATACTGAGACCAAATGCCATAGACTATGCGGCGCATATGTCTAGAAATGCTATAGACTATGCGGCGCATATGTCCCATTATGCCATGGACAATGCGCCGCATATGTAAGTGATATGCCGAGGGATATGCGCCGCATATGTGGTGATTTTGTCCCCAAATCCGATTTTAAATGGGTCATAACCCGACCCATACTCCTCCTATATAAAGGGGACTTGTTTTTATGTCACAAACACATTAGAAGCAACCCTAAAGGCGCCGCATATCATCCCAAATCCTCTCAAATTTTTCTTCCTTTGTTCTTCCAATCCACAACAACTTCTCCACAATCTTCAAGCAAGTAAGTGCTCTCTTATTCTTCATCTATTTATCGTAAGTACTACGTTGCTATGCTTATTATAATTTGCTAAATCATGTGAGATTGGTGGTGATGTTCATCTGTTTGGATAATTGTTGCAAAATCGTGTGATTGAATATATACGTATGGAATTCTTGACTTGTTTCCGACTTGACTTTTGTTTCAATGGCATTGTTATGATACTTGCTGAACATATGTGGCTATGAATATTGCTTGAGAGTGTTGTTTGGATGCTTGCATGATTAACCATCCCGGCCATCGGGATAAGGTTATAGTGACTATCGACGTAGGAGGTAGTGTTTGTTGTACGAATAGCAATTCCATGTGGTAACCCCTATGTTGTAGTGTCGCTATATGCACCATGAAAGTCGTCCAAATGGCTGCACATAAGTGATGTAATGCTGATTTTCTTGTCGGAATACAATCCTAAGACGTATGTCGACGAAGTCTGAGTACTCGACCACTTTAACTTCACTGATTTGTGCTAACAAGATTAAGTGTGGGGTGGTACCCCTAGTGCTTGCATGTAGATTGTATAAAGTGAGATTGTGCTGCAACTAACATTATTTCTAGTCTCAGGAACAATGGCACCCAAAGCAAAGCAAGGCAAGGAGAAGGCTACCACGACCCGAAAGGACAAAAAGAGAAGCCGAAAAGACCAAGGAGAATCATCTTCAGCACACCTACCACGCAGAATGTTCGGAATCAAATGGGTTCTTGAGGAAGAATCCAAGGCATGGTACAACAGCAACAAAGAAAAGAAATATGTGCACGTCGACTTAATCAACAAGGAGACCTTAGCAAAGAAGGAGCCGCAAATGTTGGCTAAAATAATGGCTTTAAAGCTGGATTTCATCTTCCGTGACATGGGAGAGTGCAATCTTGACTTGACAAGAGAGTTTTATACCAACTGGTCGCCAAACACAACAGGCAACGAAGTCAAAATTCAGGGCCAAGTGTTACAGCTTACAGCAGATTGGATCAACTCTTTTCTAGGCCTACCTTCGGTCGACACTGCACCATACAAAGAGCTGTACAGCAGGCCTCCTTACAGAGCAATAAGACACACGCTTTGTGGAAGCAGATCAATGGCATGATGGGGCAGACATAAGGAAACAGGCCGTCACAACACATTCCCCTATGCTCCACTAAATAGGGAAGCAAGAATCTGGATGCGCATTGTCAACTCATGCCTTATTCCTGGGACGCAATACACCAAGATATCGAGAGATAGAGTGTGTTTGGTTTATGTGTTGATGACGAATGTCCCTATTAACTTTGGGGCAATCATTCGATCTACCATGAGAAAAGCCAGACTCCACCGAAGGTCCCATTTCATATTCGGTAATTTGTTGACAGCAATGTTGCGGAAGGAGGATATAGAAGAGCTCCAACAGCTGGACCACGACTACACAATGAACAGACATGCCCAGGAGATGTGTGGAGTGGGCGTATATTTTGAGGAACCTCTTGACGATGACGTGCCAACTGATGATAATAGACGCTTGCCTGATTCTGATGCTGAGGAGGACTCTGATGATGACTCTTATGATGATTCTGACGAAGGGGGTATGACCCCCGACATTGATGAGGAGTCCGACTAATCAGGTTCTTCGACTTTATTTTCCACTGAGGGCAGTGTCTAGTCTAAGTTTGGGGTGGCAGAATCTGTATGCTATACTTCTTTGTTTGCACCTATGTTTGTATGTTTGCTTGTTTTACTTTGTTTTAGTCCATTTTTTTTGTTTTTTTTTCGTTTGACGTTTTTTTAGTTTTTAGGAGTAAAATTTTTCTAGCTACGCATGAAATTATTTTGATAGGCAGCATGAAAATAGAACAAGAGTATGTGCTACAATTGTGACTATTGAGACATTTAGGCTCTAGTTGTGACTTATTATGTGATATTGTGTGATTCAATTCCTTCACTTGTTGGGTTGAGAGTCTATATTACTTCCAACCAAGTCGACCATGTGCCTTGTGTGTGTGAGATTAATAGTATATTCTATGCTTGTGGCTGATGCTAGAACTTGCCTGGTATGTATGCAAAGCGAAAATAAGGAGTGTAAGTTTAGGATATGATTTAGGCATTTCTTTGGCAACCTATATTTGTTTACCTTCAGTTTTACCTACCTATTGACATCATCCTCGTAAAACCCTTTTGAGCCTTTAGCCTATTTTTTTGACAACCTTGTATGAAAGCCTAATCCATTTTTTTTCAAGACCATAATTTGATCCAAATTCCTAAGTGCTTTAAAGTGAAAAAGTCATGTGACAACATAAGAGGAAATTGGGCGAGTATGATGCTTTAAATTGTAATGGTGCTTGAATGCGTTATGAAAAAGGAAGAAAGTGCTATCATAAGAGGTATGTTGTGAAAAGAAAAAGGAAAAGAAAGCTGAAAAGTGAGTTGTGTTTAAAATTGAAAAACAAAATAGGAGAACAAGGGTGGTAGAATAAAAGAGTAAAGAAAGGTTGAAAGAAAAAAAGTGTCAATGACCCAAAGTGATGTATTAAAGTGCTTAGGAACCTAGTCACTATTCTTGGCCAAAATAGTCCTACCCGTCCCTTAGCCTACATTACAACCATCTAAAGACCTACTTGATCCTAATCTTAACATTCCGACATTTAGTAGAGTACTACATTAAAGGCAAGCTTAAGGTCATCAGTTGCTACATATGAATTCTTTGTGAGAGTGAGTGCAAGGACATTTTGATATCCATGTTTGAAAAATATGCTATATTTGTGAGTGATTATGGGTACTATATTGTGAGACACACATGGTTGATGAGTTTTGGATAGTTGTATATGATTCTATGTACCTTAACGTTTGCATGCGAGTTGATCACCATCACGAGTCTATGCTTGAGGTTAAATTGTTTCTACTTATAATCAGAAAGCTACTCTTTGTTGATAATTGTTGTGCTTGTCTTGAAGAATGTTTTGTGTTGTTGCTGTAAAACCCTAAGTTGATGTTTAGAAGGACATGATATTTTGTTCGAGGGCGAACAAAGCTTCAAGTGTGGGGTGTTGATGATAGGCGAAATTACGTGCCTATATCAATATATTTTGCCCATATTTTAGCCTAGTTTTGAGAACAAATTATATATTTCATGCACTTTTAGTCCTTTTTCCTATAAATGAGCTAACGAACATGATTAGTAAAGTTTCAGGTATAAATGATGCAAAATTCAGCATTTTATGGCTTACTTGACGCACAAGAAAGCTCACGAAGGAAGGAAAGGGAGTTTACACGCCTAAGGACTAAAACTGCTGCATGGAAACTCTGTCCCGGGCTAAAACAGCATTTCTGAAGACTCTGGGGACCTGGACCAAAACTGCTGGATGGAAAATCTGTCCCGGGCTAAAACAGCATTTCTGAAGACTTTGGGGACTTACAGACACAAAGCTGGATTTTGACAATGATACATTAACCTAGTACAATTGGGTTATGTATTTCATTAGTTTATTTGGATTAGGAGAATGTTACATTAACCTAGTACAAATGGGTTAAGTATTTCCTTAGTTTAGTAGGATTTGGTTATTTATTTCATTAGCATAGTAGGAGTAGGATAGGAGTATTATAAATACCCTATCATGCTAGAGATTTTAATCAAGTCCTCCCTTAGTGGAGGCAACTCCTCCCTTCATTCAAGAAATTCATTCTTAAACTATTAATTTTCTTCCATCTCTCTCATCTTCCACCACAAACACTTCTAATCTATTCTTCTATTCATCTATTCCACAACAAGAGAATCGTTACTTGCTAGGGAATCACCAAAACCACACGCCTATCACCTACTTCTCACGCCATCAACCATACAAATCGTGATATCCTTCGCATTCATGGGTAACTAAACCTCTTAGTTGGGGTTATGGAAGCCAAATGAGTTACTATCTATAGCTGTGAGTTTGAGAGTTCAAGACAAGTATATTGCTTATATCATTACGCTCTTCATCTTAATCTACATTCTTGTGGCTGCAGACACATAGAATAACGCCAGTCTAACATTTAACTTGTTCGAGAGAAAGGTTATTTGTCTGGAAAAGAGATAATGTCAAGGTAGTAGGACACCCTTTCCTATTAAAAAGCTAGTGCCGTAACTGGACTAACCTCTTGGAGAATTCGTACCGTTAGACACGCTTTAAGCTCGAGAGAGTTAAAGTGAAATAGTCCTTGTTCAGGTCGAGAGACGCTTGGATTTACCATCGACTACAATTCTCTATAAGCAATTGCATGTCAAGACTCTACACACTCATAGCCGATAGAGACGTATACCTCAGAAGGTGGACCTAACCCCAACGCTTCAATCCTCATTGTTTACAACCAATGTAACAATCTCTTTCTCTTTTTACTTTGCTATTTTCAGCTTTTACTTTATTAATTTGGTTACTTATTACAATCCCCCCATCTTACGAGACTTGCACAAAAAGTCTAGTAATTTTACTTACTTGTTGGCCAAGCTATTCCCTGTGGGATCGACACCTAACCCAGGTTGGGCTCTATATTTGCTAACGACCGCTTTACACTCAAACGAGAGCTGTAGATTGAGCGTTATCAAAAATGACAACATGAGTGTACTAATAATGAGATTTTAAAGACTGAGTTTACTGATATTGATATGTAAATCACTAATAAGTGATGGATTTGATACTATATTACTGAATACTAAAAGACTGATATTGCATTACTGATAAATGAATAATTGTTTCTGACAGTTCAAATTATGAAGAACTGGTTTGATTAACTGTATTTGGCAGTTCTAAAGCTGAGTACTGATAGCATGAGTTCTAATAACTGTTGTTATTGATAGCATAAATGACTATATCTCATAGTCCATAAATCTAAAAGAAACTATCTAGTTCAATTCTATTTCTAAGTTGACTATATCTGACAGTCCTGACATACAGAAATCTGAAGAACTATCTGAGTTCTTTACTGAGACTGGGTAGCTATTACTGAGACTGGGTATCTATAGCTGACAGTCCTGAAATCTGTAACTAAAACTGCGAGAAGTAGTTATCTAACTGGCGTGCCCCAAATATGCTATAATAGCTAAGCTAGGGTCCAATCTCTACCCCGGCTGGAGGGGTGTCAATACCGCACCACTGATAAGGACAGCTATGAGAACCCTATACTGGCAGGTACTCAAATGAGAATGGTGGGAAACCTAAACTGAAGAGTAAAGCCACCTCATCAACCCTAGTCTGATGGGTTAAGATGTCTCAACCTACATTAGCGACGTAGTTCTAGAACACAAGGATGACTGCTAAGAATCACACCCTGAACTGGTAGGTGAGTTGACATCCTTGGGTTCACTCGGTGCTAACCCGGTGCTAAATTTTACTCCCATCTGAAGGACAATGAACTAAATAACTAAGCTGAACTGAATAACTGAACTGAACTGAACTGATTAGCTTAACTGATACTGAATAACTGGACTGATACTAGTGGTAATATTTAGCGGAGCTAAGATAATTTCACTGGATTTCGATGAGTGACAGTATGTACTAAGTTCTGAGGAATGGTTGAGAGTACTGAAGTTATTGAAATTGACTATGAATACTGAGGTTGGCGAGGTTACTTAGCAATGAGATTACTGAGATTACTGCACTACTGAGATTACTGAGATTTTTGAGTTTTCCTGATTCACAAGACTGACTGAATTCTATAGATCATGGCTTGACTGAGAGTATCATGAAAACATGACATAGATCTAGGCACACAACTATATTTTTTGGGTATAAGTACCCCCAGGACTCAATGGAAGGAAACTGACACAACTTGAATTTCTTGAGTACATGACCATCAATAAAAATCCATAATACATGAGTTGGGGGATTTCATGAAGTACATGGTCATCATAATATCTATCATGAATAGGAGTGCTTATAATCAAGTCATGAATCTCATATGCTAATATCATGGGTATTCCAACAACATATACTATTCATAGCAAGGGCATGGAAACCATTCAAGCATAAGGTAACGGCAACATGTAACATTTAGTTCATATTTTAATGATTTAGAGATATTAAACTTCATGTATTTATTCAACATCTCAAACATGGTAGGAAAAGCATGGATATAATTCACATACATAATACATATCTTCATCATCATACATTCTTCATGCCACTACCATAAGAATACATAATTAGCATGGAAATTCATATTGAAGTGTATAGCTAACATGGACTTGTCATGTGAATATCATGGAATCATGTAAATAGGAGTTTTTAGCATCCTAGGAATTTTATCAAACGCCTTGCATGCATTCTTTAAGGCATAGGTGGATTTTATACTTGTATTATATTATACCACCCAAAGTTCATGATTTTCAATCAACAAACACATATATTTCATGAAAACATCCTTAGATATCATCTTGAAACTTAAACATCCATCATCAACATGTACATATTCATATCACCATAAAATGTTTACAAAATAACATTTAAAAGCATGATTCTTGAGCTCTATGAACAAATTGAATCCAAAGATGAACATTATGCATACCTTGGAAGGGAGGTTTTGGATGATTAATGGAGGAATTTCCTTGATATTTGATCTTCAAGATTGATTGTGCAATCCTTGTTGTTTTTATCCTATGGTGATCTTGGATGATGAGCTTTGAGATGTTAATAGGGTTGTAATGTATTTAGAAGCTATATATTTTGTCGGGTTACGTTTAGGGACGTGTAAGGAGTGTTAAAAGACCTAATTACTCTCAAAATAACTCAAAACAGAGTGTTTTTGGTATTGGTACTGACTTAGGTGGTGCCTAACCAATCGCCTAAGTTTGGTTGGGTAGCGCCTAACCAATCGCCTATCCTTATTGTCTCTCACAAAAATGGGCATAACTTCTCGCTCTGGTATTGTATTAAGGAAAAATCAGTATCGTTGGAAATCTAATTCAATTATCTACAATTTGGTGGGTAGAAATATGCAGAAATACCATATTAACAACAAGTTATACTCGTTTAAATATGACCCTTACAAAATCAAACACTAAAACTTGGTGTATTCAAAAACTCTTAGCTTGATTTACCTTAAGTGACTCATATGAAAATGATTAACACATCATAAGCTATATAATATCTCGTTACTCATTGTATGTCATGAACTAAAATTCTAATCAAAATATAGGAGGTTTCATACGTAGGAAAAATGGTTTGTCTCCTAGCTTAGAAACATATGGTGTATTACAATATCTCCCCCTTGGGAACATTCGTCCTCGAATGAAAATTAACTGAGGTGGTAGAGATGATAATAATAAGTAAGTACAAGACCTACACTACTAAATCATAGGTTCCTGACTAAAATGACTGAAAGCTGAGCATAACATACTGAACATGCATATCTAATGCATGGGAAGATGATTAATGAATATAAGACTGAGGATTCTAATAAAGTGAGTTTTGTCAAAATGAGAATGCATATTTGATTCATAACTGAAAGGCTGAATCCATGCGTATCTGATACATGATTATATGACTGACATGATACGTGAATGTATAACTGAAAGTACTGATGAGCTGATCACACATATCCGATGGATGAATTAATGACTAAACTTACTCATGAACATGTAATGGTAAAGGTATCAAGTTTGAACTGAAAACTGAGCATGGAACTGAATACCAAGTTTGGTTCTAAAATATGAACATGATAACGAGTAAGTTTAAGAAAACTTGTTACCTTGAACTGAAAATACCGATAAGTTTGAGATTAATTACTCCATATGAATGAACGGAAACATGAGAACATAACTGAGTCTGGGACGTGGTAGATATACTGAATATCATGATCTAAACCAAATCTTGAAAATATGGCATACGACTAAAGTTGGAGATTGAGGGTTATCTTATGACTACTCCTTCTCCAAACTCGATTCATCAAACGAAAAGAGAGAAGCATGTTTATGTCATGAAAGTTTGGGGGTATGATGTATCTCCCCCTTGGGACACTATGTCCCTCAAAGAATACTGACTTGGATGAGCTACTGAAGGAAATTGAGGCAATGTTCAAAACATCTAGGAACTAACTCATGAATGAATAACTAGGATATGAAACTGAGACATGATACATGAACTGAGCTGAACACGATTGCATAAATATACTAACTTATCTGATTAATTGAATACTGGATCTGCAAAGCTAAACTGTACTTAGTTTGAATAGCTCAGCTGAGATTTTTGAGTTTTATGCATAGGAGATAAGGACTAACTGAGTAGAATGAGGTATTTGAGCATGGATTCATGAAGTCTATATTATTTTCGAATGCGAGACCAAGCGTATGATATGGCTCTGAGGTATTCGATATACTGGGGTACTGAAACACTGATAACTGAGTACTGACAACCTGAATGCAATGGTCAAGCATCTTTGGAACTGGACTAAGGTTCAAATCTGGTTACTGAACTGAAGATGAAATTATAACTAAGCCTATAGCCAGTACAAAAGTACTGAATTAAAAGAATGAGCATTGATCACTGAGTGATGGATACTGAAACTATAATTGAGTTGGCAACTGAGTTTTTGAAGGCTACATGCTAGGGACTGACATATGTCAAGGATCTAAATGTACACTTACACATTGTATTTTCCCAACTTCTAAATACGAACCCTTGCTAGACTTTTACTTGCACATTTATCTTGACATTCAAGCCTATCTTCACAACTACACCCTCGTGCAATGTAAGCAGTGCAACAATCTTCTCTTATCTAAACAACTGCTCATCACTACACTGTTCCATAAGTAGAGCTAACTAGAGGAGTAAATCAGGAGGACCTAAAACATGAATATATACAAACTAAACTTGACACATGACTAAAACTTGAGGAATAAAATATCAATAGATTAGATTTATCAATAAGGTCTGAACTGGGGATATACATGACATAGTCTAAATGTATCTGATCTGTAGGGGCATAGCATCAGTTATGGAAGCTAAGTATACTGGAAAGCATGATATGCGTACATGATTCATGAGCTTCATAACCTGAGTCTATAGTTTCTGTACTCGTGGGACATAATTTGAATACCGAGGGAGCTGGAATAGAACCCCTTATACTGGGAACTGAAGGCATAAATAATCCCATGGAAAGTATGTGAAAGTAGATTGTTCTCATTGAACATGACTTGTACTGTGGAGTAAAAGGGACTCCTTATGCTGGAAATTGAATTCATACATGATTATAGTTCATGACCATAGAGTTAATATGTAATACCTGAGTGGATTTCGTGATAGCTAAAGTACAAATATTTGTATAGAGAAGAGGATAGGTTGGGAATCACCTTCCCTTAATGTTTTTCTATATATATACTGGCACTACTACTGGAATCTTAAGAGTCTGACTTGGTCACTTGATCTACCATCACATACATATATTCTGTTCAACACCTGCCTATCTTACTAAATACATCATCTGATTATGTTTCCTCATATAATGCTAATATCACATTCATACCTTCATACTTAATTTTGAGTCAATAAACTTAAGTGTAGATCGTACTATTCAAGCCTACTGATCTAATCCCCATGAATACATAATGTAATAGAATAATACTATCCCAACACTACTACTGCTAAACTTCTGGGTTCAAGAATGAGTACTCATTATCATGAATAAAATTTGTACGACCTTGGAACAATAATGAACTGATGGGATACTATTTGAGTTTGTTCCTAATCCCATAAATAACTGTAAGGACTATCTGAGAAAGACCTATCTTTAGTACTTTGAACTACACTATTTCTGTTACCTTAAAAGTAAGGTAAAGTAAACATGAGGGGTGCATGATATGAATTTGAATGGGTTCCTTAGAGAAATATGCCATAGCACGATCTTGAGACATTAAAGAAGGGGAACGGTTCCTAAACAGCCTCCTGCACATAAGTGTGGTGCACAACACGCCCATGTACAAGACTCTACTTGATGCAGCTTTCAGACTTCCTAGGACACTGTTGAACCTTTGGCTCTAATACCAAGTTTTTAACGCCTCGATTCAGTGAATTGGAATGCTATACGATGCTCATGACCCTGAGGGACCACAATCTAACCCATGACTAATATCTGTACCTGTAAACTACATAATATCCCATAAAATATGCAAAAAAGAAACATAAATACTATAGTCTGAAGATCTAATCTGACATCTAGTCTAAAAGTCTCTAACTGAACTGAATAAGGAGTTGATAGCACATGTCCCCAACTAACTCTAACTACTAAAATAAATTAAAAACTGAAAAAGAAATGAAATCATCATGTCCTCGAAGGATGAGGACTCATATCTAAATTTGACTACTGATCCTGAAATATACTGCTCATTTGGAGTTCATGCCTCTGAACCTATGGTGTAACATAAGAGAAGCACCGTAGCGTAAATACGTCAGTATGTCAGAATGTACTGACTATACGAGTGAGGTAGGCTAAATGCAAAGGGTTATATGCATTAAAAATACTGACTGATATGAATGTGAGAGTACATACATGCATACATAACTGTAACTAAACTCATGGAGATACTACTACTGAGTTTGAATACTGATAACATGAGTGTACTGATAATGAGATTCTAAAAGACTGAGTTTACTGATATTGATATATAAATCACTAATAAGTGATGGATCTAATAGTGTATTAATGAATACTAAGAGACTGATATTGCATTACTAATAAATGAATGATTGTTTCTGACAGTTCGAATTATGAAAAACTGATCTGATTGACTATATCTGACAGTCCTGAAGCTGAGTACTAATAGCATGCGTTATGATAACTGTTGTGATTGATAACATAAGTGACTATATCTCACAGTCCATAAATCTGAAGGAAACTATCTGAGTTCAATTTTATTTGTGAGTTGACTATATCTGACAGTCCTGATATACTGAAATCTGAAGAACTATCTGAGTTCTTTACTGACAATAGGTAGCTATAGCTGACAGTCCTATAATATGTAACTGAAACTATGATAAGTAGTTATCTAACCGACGTGCCCAAAATATGCTATAATGGCTAAGCTGGGGTCCAATCTCTACCCCAGCTGGAGGGGTGTCAATACCGCACCACTGGTAAGGATAGCTATGAGAACCCTATACTGGAAGGTACTTAAAAGAGAATGATGGGAACCCTAAAATAATGGGTTAATCTACCTCATCAACCCTAGTCTGACGAGTTAAGATGTCTCAACCAATGTTGTCTACGTAGTTCTGGAACACAGGGATAACTGCTAAGAATCACACTCTGAACTAGTAGGTGAGTTCCTATCCTTGGGTTCACTCGATGCTAACTTCTACTCCCATCTGAAGGACACTAAACTGAATAACTAAGTTGAACTAAATAACTGAACTGAATTGATAAGCTAAACTGATACTGATTAACTGGACTGATAACAGTGGTATTGTATAGTAGAGCTAAACTAAGTTTACTGGTTTCTGATGACTGACAAAATGTACTTAGTTCTAAGGACTAGTTGAGAGTACTGAAGTTACTCAGATTGACTATGAATACTGAGGTTGCTGAGGTTACTGGGCGCTAAGATTACTGAGATTACTGGACTACTGAGATTACTGAGATTTCTGAGTTTTCCTGAGTCACATGACTGACTGAATTCTATATATCATGGCTTGACTGAGACTATCATGAAAACATGACATGGATCTAGGCACACAATTATATTTTCTGGGCACAAGTACCCCCAAGACTCGTTGGAAGGAAACTAACACAACTTGAATTTCTTGTGTGCACGACCATCAATAATAATCCATAATACATGAGTGGGGGATTTCATGAAGTACATGGTCATTATAATATCAATAATGAATAAGAATGCTTCTAATCAAGTCATAAATCTCATGTTCTAATATCATGGGCATTCCGACAACATATAATATTCATAGCAAGGGCACGAAAACCATTCAAGCATAAGGGAACGACAACATGTAACATTTAGTTCATATTGTAATGATTTGGTGATATTAAACTTCATGTATTTATTCAACATCTCAAACATGGTAGGAAAAGCATGGCTATAATTCCCATACATAATTCATATATTCATCATCATACGTGCTTCATGCCACTACCATAAGAATACATAATTAGCATGGAAATTTATATTGAAGTGTATAGCTAACATGGACTTGTCATGTGAATATCATGGAACATGTAAATAGGAATTTCTAGTATCGTAGGCATTTTATCAAATACCTTGCATGCATTCTTTAAGGCATAGGTGGATTTTATACTTGCATTATATTAATCCACCCAAAGTTCATGATTTTCAACCAACAACCACATATATTTCATGAAAACATCCTTAGATATCATCTTGAAACTTAAACATATGTCATCAACATGTACATATTCATATCACCAAAAAATGTTTACAAAACAACATTTAAAAGCATGATTCTTGAGCTCTATGAATGAATTGAATCCATAGATGAACACTACGCATACCTTGGAAGGGATATTCTTGATGATTGACAGAGGAATTTCCTTAAAATTTTATCTTCAAGCTTTATTGTACAACCCTAGTGCTTTTTTTCCTATGGTGCTCTTGGATGATGAGCTTTGAGATGCTAATAGGGTTGTAATGTGTTTAGAAGCTATAAATTTTGTAGGGTTTAGTTTAGGGATGTGTAAGGTGTATTAAAAGACTTAATTACCCTCAAAATAACTCAAAACAAAGTGTTTTTGACATTGGAACTGACTTAGGCAGTGCCTAACCAATCGCCTAAGTTTGGTTGGGTGGCGCCTAACCAATCGCCTATCCTTATTGTCTCTCACAAAAATGGGCATAACTTTTTTCTCGGGTATTGGATTAAGGTGAAATTGGTATTGTTGGAAAGATAATTAAATTATCTACAATTTCATGGGTATAAATATTCAGATATACCACATTAACATTGAGTTATACTCGTTCAAATATGAACCTTACAAAATTAAACACTAAAACTTGATGGATTCAAAAACTCTTATCTTGTTTTACCTTAATTGACTCATACGAACATGATTAATGCATCATAAGCTATATTATAGATAGGTACTCATTGTAAGTCATGAACTAAAATGCTACTCACAGGATAAGAGGTTTCATATGTAGTAGAAATGGTTCATCTCCTAGCTTAGAAACATACAGGGTATTACACCAAGTATCCTTACCTCTTCTCTGCAACCTTAGATCCAACTTAAGATAACAGTCTTCCTTAGCTTTACTCAGTTCTATGTTCAGCTATAATTATAACTTGGTATCCATTACCGTTGCATATTCAGTGATGCATTCATGAATCAGTTCAGTCATGTACTCATGCATTAGATATGCATGTTCAGTATGAGAACCCAACTTATCAGTAGCTTCAGTCATGTATTCCATGCATCAAATATGCATGCTCAGTATAAGAACTCAGATTTTTAGTAGTTCAGTCATGTATTCATGTATTAGATATATGTTTTCCATATATAAACTTAGCATATCATTGCTTCTCAACTTAATTAGTCTCATTCGATGGCAAATGTTCCCAAGGGGGAGATATTTAATACCCTCTATTTCTCAAGCTTAACTTAAATCTCAGTTCATGAGTTATCCAATATATTTTTTTAAAAATACTCAGTATTTTTCAATTTAGAGTCTGCCATTGCATACGAAATTGAATTATCTTTCCAATGATATAAAATTTTTCTAAATCTAATTACCAGGTAAGAAGTTATGGCTATTTTAAGTTTCAGTCATTAAACACTGTCATTCAAGCCAGTAGTGCATCGCAGAGTATGTCAAATTAGAAATTTCCAGGTTCAAGTGAAGTACAGTGATACCGACGCATCGCACCACAGCTTGTTATCATAATTGTCAATTTCCAGTGTACCAATGCAATCCCACTGCATTATGGTGAACTTCCAGGTTGTATCCAAGGTGGAAAAATAATACCACTACATCGCGCCACAAACCACATTCCCAGTTGGCAATTTCCAGTGGCCTTACGCGATTATGGCGCATCGCGTCAAAGGCCCAAATTGGAAAATTTTGAAAAAAATAAATGTTTTGTACAGGGTTAAATAAGTCTTTTCACATGATTTTTTCCACCTAGGTCTGAGATTAGAGCCCTAAAATTGTTTTAAGTCATTAATTATTCAATTTTTCTCCAAATCAAAGCATTCTCTCTCAAAGATACAAACCGTACTTCAAGAGTCAAGGTCAAAACTCTAGAACTTCTTCAAACACCTTCATGAATTAACTTTCCAAGGTATGTTAGGTGTTCATCTATGGGTTCCTTTCACACATAGAGTCCATGAATCTGTTATCAAACTACAAGATTGCTGAATTATGAACTTCCATGCTTGAATTGAATTGAATTGAATTCATTTTCATGTTATTATTGGGTTTTAGTTCATGATTAAATTACAAGCTTTCATAAAATTAATCATTTTGTGTTGAATTACATGATATTTATTATAAACACTTCAATTTGCAAGTTGATTTATGTATCCATGATAACTATATGTGTTGGTCATTGTATGATCTAAGCATACTCCCCATGCATTTGATAATATGCCTATGTAAATGAAATAGTGCCATTGTAACATGATTTCATGTATTCTCCATTCATGTATAAGTAAATGCATTACAAGTGTTTACTAAAATATCTCAATGAGTGGATTGTGATCAAGTAGCCATTATTATGTTTTCAAGATTTTGCTATGCTTTACATTTCATGCTATCGAGTTCTAGGGGTATTTAAAATCCGACAATTTAGCTTTTTATCTAGAGCCAATGTTAGTTACAAAATAGTATTAGTCCTATACCGATTGGCTGTACTCTCAGTCAGTTACAAAACTCAGTAGAACTCAACAAAAACTCAGTAAACTCAGTCTTAGTCCAGTCTAATTCAGAATACTCAGTTCAGTTTTTTTTAATTGGGAGTAGGATTCAGCACTGAGTGAACCCAAGAATGGGGGCTCACCTGCCAGTAGAGGGTATGACTCTTAGAAGCAATCCTGGCATTCCAGAACTTTATAGCCAGTGTAGGTTGAGTCAACAACTTACCAGTTGAGGGTTGATAAGGTCTGTTAACCTGCCAGATGAGGGTTCCATCGTTCTCGTTAGAGTACCTGCCAAATGAGAGTAACTCTCAGTTTTTCTTTACCCATGGCACATTACTGAACTCTTCTAATTGGGGTTACAGATTGAACCCCAACTCAGTTATCTTATCTTATTTGGGGCATGTCGGTTAGATGATTACCTCCCACAATTTCAGTTTCATTCTTCAAAATACAACTTAGTTCATTTCTATAGAATTAAGACTTTCAAATATGTCAATCAGTATCAATTACACAGTTATCAAAAATCTTAAATTATTAGTTACTCTATAGGAGAACACAGTACTTAGCTTCAGAAAAGCTTAGTTACAGTATATATATTTATATATGCATATGCATAGTATTACATGCTCAGTATTTACAGTAGTTTAGATTATCCATGTACTCTTAAGTTTAGTTTCTCTATATCATTCAGTCAGTTATTATTCATGCATATGAATCGTTGTATTCACCTTACCTCATCTAGCATACCAGTACATTCAACGTACTGAAGCATACTCTTTCTTTGTGCTATGATGCCTTATATCATAGGTTCGAATGCTCAGGGTCCTAACCGCGCATAGATAGATCCAGATTCAGCCTGTAGTAGATTTAGTAGTTAGTCCTCATCTATCGAGGATATTCTTTCTTTTCATTATTACAGTAGACTCAATATTTCAGTAGATGGAGTTAGTTAGGGAATTGTCCAATCAACTCCAATTTTAGACATTTTTCAAATTAGAGGCTTTTCAAAAAAGTTTTCAGACAGTGTTCAATTTTACAGATTGTTATCTTAGTTGATAAACTATATTAGTATTTACAGATTTTGAACCTTATGGCATTTCATCCTATTTTTTTCCACATATTAATAGTATCATGTTTCAATGCTCATAGAAGATAGCAGTGATGGGTTAGATTGTGGTTCTTTGGGGTCGTAAGCATAGTGTATCATCCGGGGTGTAGACTTATGGAGTTACATTTATCATCCACAGAGGCAGAATATCGATCAATTCTTCGTTTGGTTGCTGAAATTTCTTGGGTGGTGCATCTTCTCAGTGATCTCCCAGTTAAGCTGTCTCTTTCAATCTATGTTTGTTTTGATAATCAGGCGGCGATCCATATAGAAAAGAACCCCATATTTCATGCACACACAAACCATATATAATTGGATTGCCACTTTTTTTCATGAAAAATTACTTAATGGTTTGATATCTCTGTCTTTCATACCTTCCTCCACTCAAATCATAGACATATTCAAAATGCTTTGGCTGGACCACTTCATCAAAATTTTTTGGGCAAGTTAGGATTCCAATCTTTGGTCTCCCACCTGTGGGGGAGGGGTGTTAATCTTCATCTTTGTATTTTTTTTCATATATTTTTAAATGTGTTGTTGGAACATATTTTCGAACACATCCATGTTTCTGCCGCTCATTTTCATCTAAACTTCTAATTGATATGATTAGATCAAACCTAACTATGATTTAATATCAAAAGGGATGCTATCAACAAGTATAACTATGATCAAGCATGACTATTCTCCAAATGACCGTAGAAAATCTAGAATTATTATGCAGTACGATAAGTTTATTCCATTTGGAATAGCTTATCGTACATAAAAGTATCCATATTTCTACATCTATTTAATTACAAATGGGACACTAACAATAGCCATAACTATTTTGGAAACACGGGTGTCCACTATTGCCTGCAAAATGTACTAATACCATTTAGAACGAAAACTTTTCCCCTGACAGGGATGCTAGCTTATGTTCCATTACAGGTATAACTGGTTAAAACAAGGCAATTTAGAAAATACGAAAGCAAGTAGTAGCTAGAAAAAATTGAACAAAAGGAGTCTTTTAACTCTCCTTTTGTGTATTGGTCACTTTGACCAAAGGAAAGGGTAAAAAATCCTTTTAAAAAGTAATTAAGATAAATGGGATAAAATTAATCTTTTCAAAACTTTTAATTTTTTTAAAAAATACAAATCAATCCACAAGTCTTATTTAATAATTGTGTAGTAAAAATAAAGAGACCAATCATTTCTCTCATTTCTCAAACATCTCAATTTTCAAAAAAATTAAAAAATTTACTTTCATCTCCTAATTTTTCTCCAACAGGTTGATTAAACCTTCACAATAGATCTATTTATCAACTATTTTTTACCACATTAGTGTTTGAGAGAACCTAGGTTCAACTTTCTTCTTCCTTTAGCCCGTTACTCTCTCTCTATCTCTTTTTGAAGATAAGGTATTCTATATTTGTTGTTTTTTAATCAAAAAATTAGGTATTTTTAGTTATTGACAAAAAATAAAGAACTTTAGTTGTATTATCTTCAAGTATGGATTAACAATTTTGAGTGTTGATGCTAAAAAGGTTAGAAGAATTAGAAAAAATCCTAATTTCTTGTAGTTGCTCTCTTATTATGGTGGTTGATGTAAATAGGGTTTTTTTTCTTTGTTAAATATGATTTCCTTCTGTTGTAGTTATTCTTGTTCTCAAGCATTGCTATAAAATAATACAAACTTGAACTTTGACCTTTTTTGAAGATATATGTTGTAACAATTTATTCTTGTTGTTTGTGTTGTTGTATTGAATCACTTCACTAGGTATTTTTTGGTGTTGTTGGAGGGTATTGTTTGTGTTGTTTTATTTGTTTATTAATGTTGTGGGTGTTGTTGGTATTGTTGGTGTTGGTTTTGGTGTTAGTGTTAGTGGTATGCCCAACTAATGTGTAATATCTTGGTTAATTGGATTTATTTCTTCCAATAGATGACCAATATGTTGCAACAGATAAGTCATCTGTTGGAAAAAATAAAAATAAGTCCTACTACTAGTTTGATTTCTTCCAATTGATAACCATCTATTGTAACAAATAAAACATCCGTTCTAACATGGCAAAACAATCTATCTATTAGGTTGATTTCTTCCATCAGATGACCCACCTATTGTCATATATGGGTAGTCTATTGGAAAAAATCAAAACAGTTGCAAAACTATTTTGATTTTTTCCAACAGATGACCCATCTATTGCGACAGATTGGTTCTTCAATAAATGGGTTATTTGTTGGAAACATTTTTATAATATGTTGTGTTTATTAAATTTTCAGGTAACATTTTTTAATGATGCACAAATCAATTGTTATATTTTTTTGTTTTTCTCTTATTTGTAGATTAAAAAAGCTCCAAAAGAAAATAAAGTGGATCAACTCATGATGAAACAACCAAAAAATCTAAACTACAAACACCACTAGAAGAGGTTGCTAAACAATCTCTTTCATAAAAAAATAAAGTATTACCCTCTATAGACAATGAAGATATGGAAAGAGATAGAGATATTGCAGAATTTACTGAAGGAGATATAGTTGTAAGATCTAGTGATAACGTAGAGAAGGAAGTTGAGGGAGATAAAGAAGAAGTTGCATAGGGGGAAGGTGAAAATAAAAATGAAGAAGGAAATGGAGATGGTGAGGATGGAGATTATGATAAAGTCATAAAGGACATAAAGAGGAAGTTGAGAATGAAGTTGATGATGAAGAAAAAAAAGTAAGAACAGAGGTGACGAGAAAGAAGATGGATCTGAAGATGAAAATAAAAGAGAAGATGATGATGAAAGAGGAGACCAAGATGATATTGATGATGAAGTTTTCATTGATTGAACATAAATGTAGATCGAAAATTGTAATGCCTCGAGCCTGCACCCTGGACATCACACGGTGCTTACGATCCTGAAGGACCGCAATCTAACCCATGACTGGTACCTGTTGTGAGAAATAAATAATAACACTAAAATAATGCAGAAGCTAGGCTAAAATGCCATAAGTTTCATGTACTAAATACTGAAATAAATACTGAATACTGATAGTAATACTGAAAAACTGAATATTTGTCTGAAATGGTCTAGTTTAATAAGCCAATAACTGACCTATCTCAATATGGAGTTTATGGGACAAGTCCCCAACTTAGTCTGACTACTAAAATAGATAGAATACTGATATAAATAACTTTGTACAAAAAATATGATGACTCACCACTGTATCTGCTAGTGATAACCTGAGGTGCTGGGTACAGTCAGGAGCCCGTTCGTCTGAACCTATGATATGAGACATCATAGCACAAAAGAAAGAGTATGTGTTAGTACTTTGAATATAACGGTATGCTAAGTGAGGTAGACTGATATACATGGGTTCATAAGCATGAACAATAACTAACTAAATGATATATATATATATAACTGAATGAGAGTACATGGGTAACTGAAACTGTTGTACGTACTGATTATTCATGATTGTACATATACATGTATACTGTAACTAAATTCATACTAAAACTGAATACTGAGTTATGAGAACTAAGTAACCTATATCTGAGTTTACTAATAACTGCATTACTGATAACTGGGTAATTGTTTCTGACAGTCCAGATTATGTAGAATTGAGCTGAGTTTGATACTGAGTCTAAAATAGAAACTGTAACTGTAAGAGTGTTTATCTAACCGAAATACCCCGATTATAAGCTGAGTTGGGGTTCAAACTGTGTCCCCAGTTGGAAGGGTGTTAGCACCTTGACAAGGGATGCTAATAATACTAGGTTAACCCTAATCTAGAAGGAATACTTATGAATCATATATACGGTTACATCAGCCCTAGTCTGGCAAGAGAATGTCTTACCCTATACTGGCTACGTAGTTCTATATGTAGGGACTTCTACTATGGGTCAAAACCTCTGCTGGAAGGAAATCCTTTATCCCTGGGTTTGCTCAGTGATGAATTCTACTCCCAACTGAATAGACACTAATCACTAGATTGTACTAACCTTGATTGAACTGAAACTGATCGTGCTGACTAACTGAACTGGACTGAGTTCACTGATTTCTGCTACTAACTGAGTACTATTGTTCTTGACCTTTTTACTGGGTCTATTCTATTTCTACTGCAACTAAGTAAATAACTAGAATTCGGGTAATAAATATCCCCAAGACTCGATAGCATAAAGGTAACACATAGTACTTCTTGAAAGCATAGTCAATCATTCACAATTCAATCACTGAGGCAATTTTCCAAACACTTAAAGGCCATAAACTTATACATGAATGAGAACACATACTAACATGTCATGATTACATTATTCAATTCATATGGACATTCTATCAAACACTTAGGGAGCATGATTGTTATTCATAATAATGAACAACACATAAGCATCATGACTACAACTTAAACCTTTAATTTCAAGTATTTTAGCATGGGAATTATATTAATCAACCTACATTCTATCTTAGGTTCATGTAATTCATAACAAAATCTTGAATTGAAACCCAAACAACAACACAAACATGAATAAAACCCAAATTCGCATGTGTAAATTCATAAGTCAATAAACTAGTAGTTTAAAAAAGGGTTCTTAAATTCCAAGAGTGGAAAAATACCCAAGGATGAAACATACCTTGATTATTAATTTTGAGAAGATTTTGGTGAATTCTTGAGACTTGATTCTTGGGCTTGATGAAAATAGGGCTTGTTGAATTAATAATGAATGCAATTTGATTTATCTGGTGGTTTAGCTGATTTAGGTGAGGGAAAAAGGACTAAAATGCCCTAAGGCCTCTTTTTCCATGTAAATTACCCTCGAGGAAGGACTCCCCGTAAATGGGGGATGAAAATAACATCGTGGCTCCCAGATACAAGGAATATACCTCGCGACGTGACTCACAGAAATAGGAAACTTATCATGAGATCTTACTATTTTGGACATCCAAACTCACCCTTATGCTAGTCTAAAAATTTTGAAACTCAGTCGATATAACCTATTAACATCACTGATCATGAATCAACTGAAAAATTAACAATCCAAGGCCTCAAATATAAAAAATAAAGTCATTAAAATATCAAGCCCAAAAAAAAATGGAGTGTCAATACTTGGCTGAATTTTTCTATGTCTAAGACCTCTTTTCGCGCTATATATAACTGAATTAGATAAGGACTTTTATAGGATCTTACAATATCTTCCCCTTGGGAACATTTGTCCTCGAATTAGGTTGACTAAGCTGAGAATACTGCTAGGCTAAGCTTACATACGGAACATGCACAACTAAAGCATGATTACACGATTGAAACTACTGATAAAATGATTTTTCATACTGAACATGCATAACTAAAGCATGACTGAATTCTGAAGACATGACACATGACTAAGCTATTTAATGATGGTATGAATGATATGAGAATGCTATGCAACTAAACTGATACCAAGTTTGTAAAGGTAATATGAATATAAAACTGAGTAAATCTAAGGAAGACTGATACCTTGAGCTGAGTCTAAGTTTACAGAGAAGAGGTAAGGATACTTGGTCTGTATATATGCTTCTTATTCCTAAGTAGCTCCCGCAATGGACTAATTCCACCAAAGAACTTTTACCAAATGAACTTCCTTATTCCTCAGTCTGCAAACCTGATGATCAAGGATTTCGACTGGAGCTTTCTCATAAGATAGACTGTTCTAAACATCTATACCCTATATAGGGACTACAATTGCTAGGTCACTAATGCATTTCTTCATCAAGGAGACATGAAACAATGGGTATATAGAAGCAATATCTGAAGGAAACTCAAGTTCGTAAGATACCTTTTTGAAATTGCTGAGAATTCTGTAAGGACCAATATATCAGGGACTAAGTTTCCCCTTCTTGCTGAATCACATCACTCCCTTCATGGGAGAGATTTTTTTAAAACACAAAATCACCAATATCAAATTTGAGATCCTTTCTCCTCACATTTGTATATAATTTTTATCAGCTCTGAGCTGTCTTGAGCCTTTTCCTGATCAACTGAACTTTCTCTAAGGCATTAAATACTAGGTCAGGAGCTACTAGTACGGCCTTACCTACTTCAAACCAACCAATGGGAGATCTATATCTCCTCCCATAAAGTGTATTAAATAGAGCCATCTGGATACTAGAATGATAGTTATTATACGCAAACTCAATCAAAGGTAAGTGGTCATCCCAACTACCCTTAAAGTCGATGACATACTCTCTCAACATATCTTCTAAAGTTTGAATGGTCTTCTCTCCTTGATCATCTTTCAGAGGGTGAAAGGTCGTACTGAGGTTAACTTGGGTACCAAGACCCTTTTAGAAGGCTTTCTAAAGAAAACCGTGAACTACATACCTCTATCTAAAATAATGGACAATGAGACACTGAATAATCTAACCAATTCTCTAACATAGAGCTTGGCATAATCCTTAGCTCTGTAAGAGGTATGAGCTGACAAAAAATGGGCTGATTTGGTCATTCTATCCATAATGACCTAAATCAAATCATGCAGACGACGAGTTTGAGGAAAACCTGTCACAAAGTTCATATTCACTTCCCCCCACTTCCAAGTGGGAATTTTGAACTCCTGCATAGGCCCACTAGGCTTATGATGCTTGATCTTAACTTGTTGATATATTGAGCACTTAGCTATAAACTCAGCAATGTCAAACTTCATCCCAATCGACTAATAGACTTCCCGTAAATTGTGGTACATCATAGTGGCCCCTGGGTGAATCAAATATTGCAAACTATGTACTTCTGCAAGAATCCACTGCCTCAAGCCATTCATACATAGCACACATAATGTACCTTATCAATAAACACACCATCTCCTACTTGGGAGAAAACCTCTACTTTTTGATCTCCGACTGACTCTTTCAGCATAACTAAACTAGGATGTCTATCCTGATTTTCTTTTACTTCAGAAACTATAGATGATTTCAAACTATTCTACACCCAAACACTACCCTTAGTTGAATCAACCAAACAAATACCCACCTTGGCAAGCTAATGAACTTCTTGAACTAACTTCTTCTTACCATTCTCAATGTGAGAAACACTACCCATGGATATTCTACTGAGATCATCAACCACTACATTGTCCTTGCTCGAATGATACAGGACACTCAAGTCATTGTCTTTCAATAACTGTAACCACCTTCTCTAATGCAAGTTCAAGTATTTCTGAGAGAATACATACTATAAACTTTTATGGTCTGTGAACACATCAACATGCACCCCATAGAAATAGTTCCTCCAAATATTTAAGGAAAACACTACAACTGCTAACTCAAGATCATGGATGGGATAATTCTTTTCATAGGGCATAAGTTGTGTAGAGTCATAGGCCACAACTTTACCCTTCTACATCAAAACACACCCTAACTAACTCTGGAAGCATCACAATACACAACAAATCCTTCTGAACCATCACGTAAAGTTAGGACTGGGGCTGTAGTGAGCCGAGTATCAACTCCTGAAATCTCTTCTCACAAGAATCTGACCACTAGAATTCGAATTTATTATGAGTCAATTTAGAAATAGGGATTCAATAGATAAAAATCATTCAAAAAACCATCGGTAATAGCCAGCCAAACATAAGAAAATCCTGATATTTAATGGAGAGATGGGTCTAGGCTAGTTTCTCACTATTTTGATCTTTTAAATATCCACTCTAATGTCATCACTGGAAAATATATGACCTAGGAAAGCTACTGACATTAGTGAAAATTTGCATTTACTGAATTTGGTAAATAACTTATGGGATCTAAGAGTCTGTAATACTATTCTAAGATGTTCAACATGATTATTTTTGCTGCAGGAGTACTACTTGAACACACGGTTCATCAAGTCCATGAAAGCTGGTGGGAAATTGGTAAACTCAAATGACATGACAAGAAATTTAAAATGACCATATCGAGTTTTGAAAGCTATTTTTAGAATATAACATTCTCTGACTCTGAGCTGATGATAGCCTGATCTAGGTCTATCTTAGAAAAGTAACTGGCACCCTGATGTTGGTCAAACAAGTCATCGATTTTTGGAAGAGGATACTTGTTCTTGACTATGACTTTGTTCCACTAATGGTAGTCTATACACATTTTAATAGAAGTATCTTTCTTTCACACGAATAGAATAGGTGCTCCCCATGGAGAAATACTAGGCCCAATGAATCCCTTATCTAAGAGATCCTTCAATTACTCCTTTAAATCTTTGAGTTTGGCTGGAGCCATTTTGTATGGAAGAACAGAGATAAGCTAAGTACCTAAAAGAAGGTTTATTCCAAAGTCAATTTCTCTCTCAAGAAGAATTTGGAGAAGACCTTCGGGAAATAGATCTTGAAATTCACATGCTACTGAATCTGACTCAAGTTTAGGAGTCTTGAAACTAGAGTCTTTAACTCAAATGAGATGATTGATACACCCCTTTGATATCATTTTTGTCACTCTAAGGTATGAAATAAGCTGACCCATAAGTGCTGAAGTACTACCCCTCCATTCTAGGATAGGTTCATTCAGGAACTAAAAATGGACAACTCTGTTTCTACAATCAACTGAAGCATAGCATGAATGAAGCCAATCCATGCCGAGATTGAAATCAAAATTAGTCCTCTCTAACTCTAGTAGGTCTGCTAAAGTAACTTTCTGAGATACCACAACTGCATAGTTCTTGTATACTCTCCGAACTATGATAGACTTACCCACTAGGGTAAAGACTGAGAAAGGATCTACTAGGATTTCGAGACTGACTCCAAAGTCAACAGCTATATATGGAGTTACAAAAGACAAAGAGGCTCCTGGATCTAGCAAAGCATATATATGCATATAATAAATATGTAACATACCAGTAACCATATCCAGGGAACTTTTCTAGTCCTGTTGGGGATGAAGTGCTTAATGTTCATTTAGGATTTGCCCACTGGTGGCACTGAAAGCGACACCCTACTGAGAATAATGACCTGATTGAGCTGGGGGACGATTATGCTGACTCTGTGAACCCACATGAGGACACTCTCTGACTCTATGTCCTAGCTTGCCATATCTGAAATATACATCACTTCCAGCTCTACAGATACGCTGATGGTTTCTGCTATACTACTGGAAAAGAGGATTTGTTTGGGAATTGATAACACTACCTTGAGATTTAAAGCCTGGTGCCCTATCCTTATTACCATTTCTGAATTTAGGAACTGGACCACTGGGTGAAGACAAAGATGGAACTAAAGATTTTGGGTAGAAATGAGAATGATTACCATCCTCTAACTTAGGTTGAGTAAAGTTTAAGCTACCTATTCTAGCCCTCTTTGCCTTCTCTCTTTCTCCTAAGCCTTCTACTTTTCTATCTGTTGTGCATGGACCATTAACCTATCCAAGTCTATAATATTAATTAGCATTATGGTCCTATACTCAGTCACCATACTATCAGATACTCCAAACACAAACTTACTCATCTTAGATTTATAATCAGCTACTACAAGAAGAGCATATCTATTTAACTAAGTAAACTTGAGAGAATACTCCTTCACTATCATGATGCCCTGCTTCAAGTTAATGAATTCTAATATCTTAGCTTCACTCAACTCCAATGGGAAGAACCTATCTAGACAGGCAGTAGCAACTCCTTCTATTCTATAGGCCCTACCTCTATGGCCACATCTTCCTTTCGCTAGTTAAAAGCATGTATGAGCCATATCCTATTACTTATATACATCTAACTCAGCACTCTTATTAGCAATTAACCCCATAATATTTGTGACCTTCTGCACCATGTCAAAAAAAATTTGCGGGTCCTTTTTAGACTTAGACCTTGTAAATTATGAAGGGTTCATTCAGGTGAAGTCCCAAATTCTAGCTGTAATAGTATTGTCCACTGGGTTATCCTGAACAACAACTGGGCATTCACTCTAGCCTTTTATAGAATGGGCTAGAGTATTAAAAGCTGCTCTGAATTTTGTGTGAGAAATATGCTCATCTAGGGTATGTTCTTGAATATGCGGAGGTGCGAGCTGGTTTCTAGTCCTTCTTTCATTAGTATTTTTGGGAGGCATATTCTGTAAATGGGAGAGAAACTTGATTTCGGTGGAGATTTTAACTTGAGCTCCCGCTCACATACATGACATAAATACTGAAAGAAGGAAAACTTTTCTTAAAATGCCTTATAGCCTCTTGTCCATAAGTGTGGAGCATTACATACCCATGCACAAGACTCTACTTGAAGCAACTTTCAGACTCCCTACGAATTTGTAGAACGTTAATCTCTTATACAAAGTTTTTAATGCACAGAGACTGAACACTGGATGTTACACAGTGCTTACTATACCGAAGGACCATAAGATAAGCCATAACTAGTTCCTTCTGTGAGCACTGAATAATAATACTGAAATAATGTGGAAGTTAGGTTTAAATGCCATAAGGTTCATAATTTGAATACTAAAATAAATACTGAATGCTGATAGTTATACTGAAAAACTGAATATCTGTCTGAAATGGTCTAGTTTAAAAAGCCACTAACTAAATTGTCTAAATGTGGAGTTGATGGGACAAGTCCCTAACTAACTCCGACTACTAAAATAACTAGAATACGGCTATAAATAACTCTGTCCTTAAAATATGAGGACTCAACTTTGTATCTGTTTCTGTTAATCTAACATGCTAGGTACGGTCAGGAGCCCGTGCATTTGAACCTATCATATGAGACATCATAGCATAAAAGAAAGAGTATGTGTCAGTACGTTTAAAGTACTAATATGCTAAGTGAGGTAGTTTGATATACATTGGTTCATATGCATGAACAATAACTGACTAAATGATATGTATATAACTAAATGAGAGTACATGGTAACTGAAATTATTGTACATACTGATTATGCAAGACTGTGCATATACATGTATACTGTAACTGAGATCATACTAAAACTGAATACTGAGTTTTGATCTATGCAGCTGATATTTGAGTTTACTGATAACTGTATTACAAATAATTGGGTGACTAATTTTTATAGTCCTGATTCTGTAGAACTAAACTGAGTTCTATACTAAGTTTGAATCTGAAACTATAATTGTGGGAGTGTTTACTAAGTGACATACCCCGATTATGAACTGAGTTGAGGTCCAACCTGTGACCACTATTGGGAGGGTGTTATCACCTTTATATAGGATACTAATAATCTTGGGTCAACCTTATTCTGGCAAGAAGACTCATGAATCATATATACGGTTGCGTCAACCCTAGTCTGGTTGGAGGACGTCTTACCCTATTCTGGTTAAGTAGTTCTATATCATAGTGACTACTACTAAGGGTCAAACCCTCTTCTGGTTGGAATGCCCCCATCCCTGGGTTTTCTCGGGGCTAAATCCAGCTCCTAACAGAATAGACACTGATCACTAGATTGTATTAACCTTGACTGAATAGACACTGATTGTGTTGACTGACTAAACTGGACTGAGTTCACTAATTTCTTTTACTAATTGAGTACTACTGTTCTCAACTTTTTTACTGGGCCTATTCTATTTCTACTGCGACTAAGTAAACAACTAGAATTCAGGTAATAAATACCACTAGGACTCGATAGCATAAAGGTAACACATAGTACTTTTTGAAAGCATAGCAATAGTCAAATGTTCACAATTCAATCACTAAGGAAATTTATCAAACACTTGAAGGCCATGAACTTATACATGAATGAGAACACATACTAATATGTCATGATTACATTATTCAATTCACATGGACATTCTATCAAACACTTAGGGAGCATGATTGTTATACATAATAATGACCAACACATAAGCATCATGACTACAACTTCAACTTTTGATTTCAAGCATTTTAACATTGGAATTACATCAATCAACATACTTACAATCTTAGGTTAATGAAACCCATAAAAAAATCTTGAATTAAAACCCATACAACAACGTAAACATGAATACAACCCAAATTTGCATATGTAAATTCATAAATCAATAAATATGTTGTTTTAAAAAAGTTTCTTAAACTCCAAGGGTGGAAGGAAACCCAAGGATGAATAGCTAACATAGCTTGATTATTAATTTTACGAAGATTGTGGTAAATTTTTTAGACTTGATTCTTGAGCTTGACGAAACTAGGGCTTTTTCTTGAGAGGATTGAGTGAATAATGAATGCAATTTTCCCTATTTGGTGTTTAATTTCATGTTTTAGATGATTTGGAGGACTAAACTACCCCTAGGCCCTTTTCCCGTGTAAACAACCCTTAAGGTGCGACTTCTAAAAATGGGTAATAGACCTTGCATCGTGACTCCAAAAAATGGGGAATAGACCTTGCGAAGTGACTCCTAGAAATGAGGATTGGATCTCGCACTTACTGTACGACCTTACCATTTTAGACATCCAAACTCATCATTACGCTAGTCGAAAAATTCTGAAACTCACCCGATATTACCTATTAACATCCCTGATCAGGAATTAACCAAAAAATCGATAATCCAAGGTAGGAATGATCGAAAATAAATTCATTGAAATATCATGCCCAAAAAGAAACTAAGTTTTAAACTTAGCTGAATTTTTATAAGTCTGGCACCTCTTTCATGCTATATAGGACTGAATTAGACTAGGACTTTTATGGGGTCTTACAAAAACCTAGCTTGATCTTGTCAAAAGTTTTAGAATTGACAAGTTTCAAGTTGAGATGCATATAGATAACCTTACAAATTTGACTGGTGATTTTTAGTTAAATCTCTCATGAATAAAAATTTTGATATATTTAGGAAGATTTTGAGGGATGAAAAATTGGAGGATTATTTTAAGTCCAACTGCTTTGGATATTTTTTGATCTGTTGGAGGACAAAAATACATTCTTTCAAATAACCATGGTATATGGTCTTCTAAAGTGTAAGATCAAGTATAAGGGTGATGAAGAAGAATTAAAGGATGAAGACAAGAAGATGGATGCAACATGGATAAACTACTGTGGCATCCCGGTTTGTTTTAGTATGAAAGAGTTTTCTATAGTAAATAGCCTGATATGTCATCCTCTATTCAAACCTCTTCCCACAGTAACCCTTTGAAAAAGTCAAAGACAAGTAGGATACAAAAATCAACATCAAAGAAAGGCTAGACATTAGCCAAGCCCTGCACCAAAACCAACAAAAGTAAAAAAAATCAAATGAGTTGTTGGCCAATGTTGGACCTAGATATAAAGCCAAGTAGCTGATAGTTGATCTCTAGAATAAAAAGTTTCTAATAAGGAACAAGGCGCCATTGCACTTCATTTGGTTTGTGTATTCCATTTTATGGGCTAGAGATATCAACACAGTCATAGAACCAGAATTATTGGTGCTTGCTTAGAATTTGGAGGCATCCAACAATTATACATGAGGATATGAAAGCTATTTCTTAACTTTCAAATGTTTATTAGCAAAGTTATCTCTAAAGACGATCAGGTTATACAATTTTCCTTGGGATTTCATGCTAAATTTTATCAGAATTTCAATTGTTTTTCCTTTATTTTTGCTGTTGAATAATTATTTTGACTTTTTATTTTGCATCATGTTTACATTTTTAGGCTTGGGCATTTAAAGTCATTCCTCACCTTTGACAGCAGGTCAAAAACTAATCGAATGAGGTTTCTCATCCAAGGATCCTTAGGTGGTTGTTTGCCAAGAATAACTCAAAGATGAATCGCCTTGATCTCTTAAGTCCTCCTGATAATGAAATAACTCTTCTTTTAAATATAATAATTTTACTCAAGTTAACGTATTGCAATATATGGGTCATCTATTGCAATATATGTTTCATCTTTTATAACTTATATTTGCAGATTTTGTATCTATTGTAACTTATGCAATAGATGAGTTATTTGTTGCAACAGATAAGGCATTTGTTGTAACAAATAGTTCATAGATTGCATAGATTCTTTAAACTTGTTAATAGATTACCCAATCTATTACAAACTAATGCAAAAGATGGGTAACCTGTTACAATAAATGAGTCAACTAGTATAATAAATGAGTTATTTGTTACAACAGATTACTCATTTGTTACATAGTTTTTAATCCTATTAACAGTATCCAAGATACTACAAACTAATGCAACAGATGGGTAATCTATTGTAATAGATGGTCCATCTGTTGCATTAGTTCTCTAAATCTAGTAATAGATTGCCTAATCTATTATAGATTAATGCAACAAATAGGTAATCTACAATAGATGAGTTATTTATTGCAAATGTTTTGCAAATTATTATTTCATTTTAATATATCTACTTTTATTTATAGGTTGTGCATACCTGTCTTGTACCTACAAAGAAAGAGTTGGAGATGCCTTACTTTCTTACTCTAGGTATTGTTGAAACAAAACCAGACCCAAAGAAAGACTTGATAAAGAGAGAATTAGTTGAAGAAACAACCATCAAAAGAGAAGGTCAGCTTGTTTTTGTTGAGCCTCATATTGAGTGTTTTTGGTAATGCTACAATATATTTTGGTTCTGGTGGTGGTGGTGATGGTATTGGCGATGGATTTGGTGATGCTGGTGTCCGGCATAGTGATGTGCATGTCGATGATGCACATGAAAATTTATTTCAAAAAAGAGTTGACCATGATGATGGTTATACTGGTAATGGGTACAGTGGATTCACCTCTTTCAGTGGGCATACCACCTTTTTTGGTCCCTTTTCAAGCTCATGTTCTACTTGTAAATGCCAAGAGTGCAAGAATAGATATGAAAATTTGATTAAAAGTATTAATGCTCTATCTGTTGCTATTAATGAGTTGACATATAAGAGGGGTGTTACACCATCAAGGAAGTTGATAGAGCCATTCACTTCATTATAGGTTAGGAGGAAGAAAAAAACAATTTCAACTGTACTATTAGGTGTTATATCAAGAAAAATTTCAATTCCTCCTCCTTACACTATTAAGAAAGTTCAAGGGGCTACTAGAAAGCAGTTACAATTGAAGAAGGTGAATATCTAAATGTTCGTAAGACCCACCAAGAAGTCTACGTTGAGCATACATACCAGATTCAAAAAGGCCTCAGAATCCATATATGAATTTGGGCCAAAAGACTTCAAGAACATGACATATATGAAGGTGTGGTATAAGGACTCAGTATGTTTACTTTTTCTAACATTCTATCTATTTTTTCTAACATTCTAATTCATCTATTCCAATAGATTACTTATCTGTTACATTAGTTTGCAATAAATTAAGTAATTTATTAATAGGTTTAGAGATTCTTTAAATAGATATGCCATAATTTTGAATAGATTACCCATCTATTGCATAAGTTGCAATAGATTGGGTAATTTATTAACACAAATTAAGAGAACCTATCCAGCAGAAGGACCATATGTCGCAACAGATTACCTATGTTTTGCATAAATCATAGTAAATGAGTAATCTGTTAATAGGTTCAGAGAAGCTATGTGATAAATGGCCCATATATTGCAATAGATGGCCCATCTATTGCAATATATGACTAATCTATCGCAAAAAATAAATAATCTATCGCAATAGATAGTCAATATCTTGTACCTATCCAATTTTTATTATAAGTTGCTAACCGATTTAAATTATATTCTTATATTAGTATGTTGATGAAATTTTGTACCTCATAAGGGAGTGACACATTAAATTTTAGAGTACTATGGTCTTAGGGGATAGGATCATAGACCTTAACTTCTACAATAATTCCTTAAGTGGGTACAACAAACTTGGTAAAGAAGCGACAACTCCCTGTGACCAAAAAATTGAGGAGTTAATTGTTGAATTTGTATAGGATGATGATGTTATTGAGTGTAGAGGTAAGAGTCCATTTCCAAGTTCCATTGATTGGATTGGGACAAAAAGGATTCTTGTAGTAATATACTTGAATAATAAATATTTTGTGATTGTTGAAATCATCATGAATAAGGGAGTCATGAATGTTTACGATTGCAACTTACTAGTATTTGAAGAGTGGGAATTTTTTAGTTGCATGGATCCACTGTTGGAGTTGTTATAAAAATTGTTGAAGCAAAGTGGCATAATAAATTACTTGCCAGATAAGTTGGTCAATGAAAAATGATATTTTGAAGGTCGATAAGAGGACTTTCCCAAAAATAAGATTGGTGTTGCTTAAGGGTCATACACTCTTGAATTTACTGAGCATGTGCTAACCGGCAATGTTATGACTACTCCAACTACCTTGTTAAATGGCAACACAGTGTCAAGGATGCAAGAGTTTTGGACTGCTGGGGTAGCTTGTAAAAGTTTGAAACCCTGAATTGGGTTGTAATTTATTTATCTGGATGTGTAAAAATATTATTTATGATAATATTCTTTTAATATTTTAGTTAATTGTATTATTTAATTGGTGATGACAATAGTTTAGTAATATAAATTGAAGTCCATTTTTTTTGACATGAATTATATTTTATCATTAGATTTGGAAACTTATAAATTATTACTAAAAAAATATTACAAAGTTAAAATATTGCAACAAGTACATTATCTACTGCAACTGATGACACATGTGTTGGAAATAACCAAAAAGATATAGACATCTGCATAATGCAATAGATGACTAGCCTGTTGGGAGAGATGAATCATATGTTAAAAGAGATAAAACAAATATAAGCATATATTGATGACTCATTTGTCAAACATATGAGTCATCTATTTCAAAAGATGCATTATCAATTGCAACCGATGTCTCACCTATTTGAAATAATCAAATAGATATAGACATCTGTATAATACAACAAATGACTAACTTGTTACCTATTTGAAATAATCAAATAGATATAGACATCTGTATAATGCAACAAATGACTAACTTGTTGCAATATATGACTCATTTGTTGAAAGAGATCAAACAGTTATAGACATACATTGCAACAGAATAGTCATTTGTTGCAACAGATAATACATCTATTGGAAATAATTAAAAAAATGAGTCATCTATTTCAATAGATTTATTATCAATTGCAATAGATGTCTCATCTATTGGAAATAATTGAACAAATTTAGACATCTGTTGCAACAGATTACTAACCTGTTTCAATAGATGACTCATCTATTAGAAATAATCAAACAGATAAAGACATTTATTGCAATATATGCCTTTTCTATTAGAAATTCTCAAATAGATATAGAAATATATTGCAATAGTTTATACACTTAGTTGATCATGCAATTACTATGAAGTTCATTAAAATTGCAATTGAACTTATTAATTGAAAGCTAATTTTATTTAAATTAATTTATTTGCTACTAATAATGATTTAATACATCAAAATAGTCAACTGGTCACTTTATTCTTGACGAATACACTTAATTGATCATGTTATTACTAATAAATTCATTAAAATTTCAATTGAAATTATTAATTGAAAGCTAATTATTGTTAAATTTATTTATTTATTAGTAGTAATAGTCTAATATGAATCAGGTCATCTTGGTCAACTGATAACTCTATTCAGGATGAACACAGTTAGTTGATTACGTAATTACAATGTAATTTATTAAAATTGTAAATGAATTTATTAATTGAAAGATAATTTTAGTTTAATATATTTATTTATTACTAATAATGGTGTAATATGAATCATTTCATATCAAATTAGTCAATTGATCACACTATTCAGGATAATACACTTAGTTAACCTAGTAGTTATTATGAAATCCATTAAAATTATAATTGAGATTACGAATCGAAAGCTAATTTTAGTTAAATTAATTTATTTATTACTATTAATGGTGTAATTAGAATCATTTCACATCAAATTAGCCAACGTATCACTCTATGCAGGACGAATAAACATAGTTGATCATGTTATTACTAATAAATTCATTAAAATTGTAATTAAAATTATTAATTGAAAGCTAATTTTAGTTAAAATAATGTGTATATTACTAATAATGATGTAATATGAATCATTTCACATCAAATTAGTCAATTGATCACTCTTTTCAGGACGAATACACTTTGTTGATCTTGTAATTACCATGAAATTTATTAAAATTGTAATTGAACTTATTAATTTAAAGCTAATTTTAGTTAAATAAATTTATTTATTACTAATAATGGTGTAATATGAATTGTTAAACATCAAATTATTCAATTGATCATTCTATTTTGGACGAATACACTTAGTTGATCATGTAATTACTATGAAGTTCATTAAAATTGCACTTAAACATATTAATCGAAAGCCTATTTTAGTTAAATAAATTTATTTATTTGTAATATTGGTGTAATATGAATTATTTCACATAAAATTAGTCAATTAATCATTCTATTCAAGACTAATACACTTAATTGATCATGTAATTACTATGAAAGTTATTAAAATTGCAATTGAACTTATTAATTGAAAGCTAATTTTAGTTAAATCAATTTATTTATTACTAATAATGGTTTAATATGAATAATGTCACATTAAATTATACAAAAATATATAGATATATTTTTCAACAGATGACTAACTTTTTGCAACACCTAACTCATCTATTGGAAATAATCAACCAAATATAGACATTAGTCACAGCAGATGACTAATCGATTCCAAGAAATCAAAATAGGTCTTGCTAGTTGTTTGATTTCTTCTAATAGATGACCCATCTGTTACAATAGATGACTAACATGTTGGAAGAAATCAAAATAAGTTTTGCTAGTTTTTTTATTTCTTTCAACAGATAGGTCATTTGTTGTAATAGATTTTACATCTGTTGGAAGAAATCAAAATTGGTCTTAAAGAGGTTTGATCTCTTTCAACTGATGAATCATCTATTACAATTGATGGATAATTTATTGGAAGAGATCAAAATCGGTCTTCAAGAGGTTTGACTTCTTCCAACAATTGACCCATCGGTTCAAACAGATGGGTCATCTGTTGGAAGAGATTAAAATAGGTCTTTAAGAGGTTTGATTGCTTTCATTAGATAACCCATTTGTTACAAAAAAGGGTCATCTAATAAAAGAGATCACAATAAGTTTTCAAGAGGTTCAATTTCTTCCAAATTTTGTTGCAATAGATGGATCATCTGTTGAAAGAGATAAAAATAGGTCCTCAAGAGCTTTAATTTCTTCCAACAGATGACCTATTTGTTTCTACAGATGGATCATCTATTTGAAGAACTCAATTTAGTGGCAAGAAATAGTTTGGTTTCTTCACAAAGATGATTCACCTATGATCTTTTGAAAATATTATTGTACTCTATTGTATTTATTTAATTTCGTATAACCTTTTTATATCTTTTCACAAATTAATTCTTGGACCATAAATAAAAATATATTTTATATGATAAATAACATACAACCCCACAATGAGTTAAGATTATCAAGTTCATAACTAACTCGACAACTAGACTATTTACTACTACAACAATTATGGTACATTTCAAACCAAACATATAGTTATTTTGTGGAAAATCGTCTTATATATAGAGCACTTATTTTTTCTTGTTGGAAATGATTCTCCGACTCCACACCTCCTCTTCATTTAGTTTCTTCCCAGTATTCTTGGGTCAACATAGAGAAGAGGTATTTCTCTCTCCATAATCTCCATAGTAATAATCCAAGAATCTTCAAGACGCATTGGATTAATATCCTCACATTGTGAAATTGTATATTTTTCCACTGAATAATTTGGAGATGAGTACTCATAAATTTTATTTCCAATTTCTGTACTATATTTGGATCGAAGCGCTGCAATAGTATATGGACAACGTATTTTGTCCAAGTAAAAACACTACATTTATAAGTTTTTCTTTGAAGGCCGATCATGACAACATCAATATGACCTTTGACTCTAGACATGTAATTGGCTATTTGGTGAGCCAATAACTTATTCCCCGAATTGATGGACTTTGATATTTATTTTTTCATTGAAGAAACAAGTCTTTTTTATGAGTTGACCAACTCCATACGCCTCTCATGAAATAATTTCGCAAACCTCATGTTTATTTTATCAAACGGAGTTATAATGGGTAATTATCTTTCAATATCTAATATTGCATTCATAGATTCAGCTATATTTGAGTCATAATATTATAACTATACATAAAAATAATAAAATAAACTTCAACAAGACATTTAATTTATAATAATATACTTATTTCCTAAGAAAAGTAGCTGACTCTATCTGTTAAATCTGACACGTTTGAGATGTTCCACTTTCTTGGGTTTCATATTCCTTATTCGATTGAAATGGTCAAAGAACTCAACTTTATCATACACTTTAGCTGCTTTATGAAAATGAGACATGACCTTTGAATAGTGATAGTAGTTTCGAATATTTTTCCCAAGGTGCCTTATGCAATAACCATAGTAAGCTGAAAGATAGACAATTAAAATCATCTTTCGAGTACTTGGACACCTAACAAAAATTATACACAACTATCAATATCATCTACATATTTATCCATTTTTAAAAAAATATATTGATATGAGGCATTATATTTCTTGTCCACTATACAACAATCCACCAAAAAGAAGTGATTCTCTGCATCATGTACCACCACCGATAACAAAACTACTTCATACTTGCTATTCAAGAATATCCCATTGATGGCCATTACTTTTCTCATTTGTTGATGACTAAGAATCCATTATTCCTAGGTTACAAAAAAGTACTTGAACATTTGATTTTTGTTAACCTGCAATGTCGTCTTACTTCCATGATTTATCAACTCAAGCATATAAAGGTATGGATCAAGCACCGCATATTTGTATTTTTGTGTTCACCTAACCAAACACTTTTCAATCTCTATGACCTTATATGTAACGCCCCGAATTGGTACCTGTAATGCTACACGGTGCTCATGATCCCAAAGGACCATAAGCTAACCCATGACTGATATTTATTCCTGAACAGTGCATAATATACTGTATAAATGCAAAAAACGTGAGATGAAAGGCCTTAAGGTCAAAAATGAAACATAATTGATAAATAATAACATATGGATAGGGTATGAAATACCAAACACTGAAATAACTATCTGAACATGATAGTCTAAAAAGCCTCTAACTGTCTGAAATGTCTGAAAAAGGAGTCGATGGGACATGTCCCCAACTAACTCCAAATAATAAATAAATTAATGAGATAATAAAGAAATGGTCATGTCCTCGAAGGATGAGGACTCACTGCTATCTCTGATTGCTGAGACTGGAATGCTAATGATGCTCTAGAGCTCGTACTTCTTAACCTATAGTATAAAATACCATAGCACAAATGTGTCATTACTTTGAATATATTGGTATGCATGGAAGGTAGTATGAATGCAAAGGGTTCACATGCATAAACAATACTAACTGACAAGACAACATGAACGTGAGAATATATGCATGAATAGATAATAACTGTAACTGAGTTTGTGGTAACATGATTACTGAATTTGAGTACTGATAACATGAGATACTGATAACTATATAACTAAAATAACTAATACTAAGCTACTGTATCTTATAGTCTAGCTTCTGATGGAACTATCTGCATTCCATACTGTTTTGAGTTGACTGTATTTGATAGTACTGAATTTTGTAGAGCTATCTGAGTTCTATTAATGAGACTGAATAACTGTATCTGACAATCCTAATTTTGTAACTGAAACTATAGAAAGTAGTTATGTAACTGATATACCCCTAATACACCATTATAGCCAACTTGGGGTCCAATCTGTAACCCCAATTGGAAGGGTGTCAATACCGCGCCACTAGTAAGGATAATCTGTAAGTAACCCTCATATAATAGGTTACTCTAGTGAGAATAGTGGGAACCCTTACATAACAGGTTAAGCCACCTCATCTACCCTCATATAGCAGGATATGATGTCTCAAGCTACGCTGGCTACATAGTTTTAGAACGCAAATATTGCTTCTAAGAATTACACCCTCATATAACAGGTAAGTTCCTATCATTGGGTTCACTCGGTGATAATTCCTACTCCCATCTGAATAGACACTGAACATAGATTGATGAACTAATTTAATTAAATTAACTAAGTTCTATTGACTGAGAGTATAGTGCTAAGATTACTGTATTATTGAGATTTCCTGAGTCACATAACTGACTGAGTTCTATGGATCATGGATTGACTGAAGATATTATGAAAACACGATACCAATTCTAGGCACATAGCTATATTTTTCAGGTACAAGTATCCCAGGACTCAATGAAAATAAACTGACAAAGCATGACTTTCTTGAATAGATGACTAACATCAACAATCCATAATTCATTGAGTAAGACATTTCATCAAATATTTGACATGCATAAACTTGTATATGAATGGGGATTTCATATTATAATACTAGTATGACACTTTTCTTTCACATAGGAATTTAATCAAACACACGGGGAGCATGCTTTGGTCATAAAATCATCAACACATCTAATAATCATGGATAAATCAATCAACTTGTAATTTGAGGGGGGTATATTATGGTTATTATGGAAACCATCACATACTAGGGTCAGCAATTAGAGAATGTAATTTTAAACATGAATCAAAACCACACAACATCATGGACATGAATTTCAATTTAATTTAAATCATGAACATTTACAAATACCGAAATCTTGGATTTTAAAAGAGATTCTTAAGATTCAAGGGTGAAAGGGACCCATTAATCAACATATGACATACCTGGGTTGTGATTTCTTGAATATTGATAGTGGAAACTTGAATTCTTGACATGAAATTAAACACCTAGGGTTTTCTTGTTCTTGTGGATTGATCTTTGAGAGGAAAACCTAATTTGATATTGTGAATGAATAATGAACTTATGAGCCTTGATCTAATATAATTAGGGGTTAAAAAGGATGTAAAAAGACCCAAATACCGTTTAAAAATGACTTAAAATTTGCTGAACGGGACCTGCAATGGCTCGTGCGATGATCCATCGCTGGCCCGACGGTCAGTCATTTTGACCATCATACGTGGACTAAAAAACGATGCACAGCTTTATAGCGATGTCTTGGGTTATGGTCCATAGCAAGTTCGACGGTTTGTCAACTTGTCCATCGCAACTTATCCAGAAGGTTGACTCACTGCCTTGGCTGAGATGGTCTAGGCGATGGTTCATCACTAGATTGATGGTTCATTAATCTGGCCATCGCACCTGGGCAATTCTGACAGCTCTAAGCAAAACATCCATAACGTCTTACTTTGATATTGGATTCGGACGAAATTGGTATTGTTGGAAAGATAATTCAATTTTCCACATGATAAAAAGGTGAAAATCTTAAAAATTGTACATGTACAAAAATGGATTCATATTTCAAAGTAGGTTTCTAACATTCTTGGGATGATTTCAAGCTAGGTAGAAGTATGGGGTATTACATTATAAATCTTCTAATAACTCACCTTACAATATAATTTTTTATGGATTTGATTGGCTATATGTCTTGTAGAAAAGCCTTTGCCATTAGGAAATCTATTTTTAAAGTATTTATCGATGACCTTTATTGTGGCGTATGGATTATGTCTCATAATATTCTCTAAACTACATGAGTGATATACTTAATAAGGTTTAATTCAGAATATGTTAGAAAATATAAATTTAATAGAACTCAACCAGCACTTGCACTCCGAATGTGCACATCTAAAGAAATATACACTATGCAAATTAACCAACTTCTTAAGTGTAAAGTCTTTTCTCAAGAAAGCATTATGCAATGAAGTGACTAGTTCTTCCTTGTTATCGAATGTTATTCCATTATAAAAAACATTTTATCATCTTGAGGATTGCTCTACTGTATTGATTTGGAAATGCACAGTGTATTGCTCACAACAATAAGGTAGGTGTTTGATCCTCCTTCAATTCATCTTCACTTTTATAATGATATGGAATATTCATGTCCACATCATCTAATTTATCATTAAATACATCATGTTGTTATTATTCTATATTATGATTCTCTATTGGTTTAATTTCAACCACATACATCTTCAAAATGGGCCTAACTGCATTAGTTAGATAAGCACACAAATAATTCTATTCACTTATCTTTAAAGGTAGGACCCTCTAATTTTCAAAAGAGTTGTGCATGTAATTGATGAAAAGATTTCTCAATTGATAATTTAGTCCACAATAGCTAATAGCTAATGATTAAGTTCACAAAATCATCACACAAAACATCTCTTTGGATTGTCATCGCTATCATCTCTAATATTTCACCATCTTTATAATAGCAAATAAATCAATCGTTCTTCTTGATCCATTGACCATGACAATCAACCCCTATTCTTATTTATTACTCCATTAATGGTACCTAAAATTTTTTTCTTAAAAGTTACTAATGATATTATAGTAAAATTAATAATGATAGTATAGTATATACAATAAAAAAATTATATGCACTATCATTATTAATATCCCAACAGATTATACATCTATTGCAACAAATGTCTCATCTATTGGATTCAACTTTAGATTTATCCTAATGCTATATCATAAATTCCAATAAATGAGACATCTACTGTAAAAGATGACTCATCTGTTGGATTTAGTTTCAGGTTCTATCCAGTGTTAAATCAAATGGATGAGTCACCTGTTGTTATAGATGACTCATCTATTGGATTATGTTACATAACCAGTAGCGTATTCAGATAGGTAGGTCATCTGTTGTAACAAATAAATTACCTATTCGAACCACTTAAATTGTAATGGAAACTATCCGACCACTACGCTAAATGAATACAAAAATTGTTGAAAAAGTAGTATAGTTGAAAAAATAGTAGTAGAAAATATACCAAGATGTGAAATTGAACTACAAATTATAATTTTACTTACCAAAATCACCTATGAAGTAATGCACTATGATGTACGAATAAAATTTGATACAGTAGCAGCAGTAACGCAACAACAACAATGGTACGACCAATGAAGAAAAAGAAGATGATGATGAACAAGAAGAGATGATAATGAATAATAAGAAAAAGATAACGAAGAAGACGAAGCAGAAAAAATCAACAACAATAATGAACAACAACAATCCAAGCGAAGAGAGAGAAAAGAAGAGTAGCGGTCATGCCCTAATCCACCCCCCTCTATTTTAAGTTAGTTATTAGGGTTTTATAAAGTGTAAACTAAAAAACTTGAGTGTGATTCTCACATATGGGTCATACTTTATTAATCCATCATTTAATAATTGTCACCCACACTCAATAATTAAAACTTGAGTCACCTACACCTAATTTTAAAAGTTTTTCACCACCCTTAATTCATTTTCCCCAATAGCTAAGAAATCCTATCACGAAGCTTGAGAATTGTTTTTCTTTCCTACAATTGTATATGCTAATAAATTGAATTCATATATGATCTCACAAATAGAAATAAAAAATAAAAATTTTTAAAAACATCAAAAATTGAAGAAATGGATAGAGATAATCAGTTAAAATATTGAAGATATCACCAACACCTAGAAGATTTGCCAGAAGAGACACTCTCAAAAGTTAGAAGGGAAGACACTTTTTTTAAATTTAATTTTAGGATTTTTTAATAGAAAATAAAAAAGGTGTGAAGTCATGGCCTCCTCTAATATTTTAAAAAGTTTGTGCCACTCTCTAAGTATTTTTAAAATACTACCCCCCCCCCCCCCCCGCCTCTCCACACTTTCTTTTCCTAAAATACCTTCAAAACTATTTTTGTATCCTTTGACTTTCTTTATTTATTAACAAACTCTAAATCTTTTCATTAGATTTATATTCTTTTCTAATCTTGAAATTCTTCAATAATTATTATCAAATATATTATATTTTGATTTCAATTATTTGGAGCTTCATATTTATTTTTTTTCAACCTTTTTATTTTTTAATTTTTTTTGGATCAAGATGAAAATCAATGATTGTTTTTTCCATAAAAAGCTTCAATTTTTATCCATTTTCGACTAATTTTTTGGATTTTTTTTGGTGAAAAATCTAGCTCTCATCGGAAAAAATCACTCCATAACTGATAGGAGTCTTACTACTCTTGTCATAGTTATTCATAAGCATTCAAAATTTTCCTTATTGTTCTTAAAGCTCCCATTTTTTAACAGAGATTCTAGCTTTATTAATTACAATATTGATGATAAAATCATCAATAACTTTGATCAGACATGACATCACCGTTACTATCCTCAATCTTAGCTCCATTTCAATAGTTCAACTGGTTTTTTTGTAAGATATTGTTCTTATTCGTTGAACTAAAATTTTTGCAATCATCGATCAGGCGACCAACAATAGATTATAGTCACAATTTAGGCATCTACCAACTATAGATCACAACTATGGTTAAGACATCAACCATTGTATGCTCTTTGAAATGACCAAACAAATAGAATCATCTAAACACTATAACTTTCACATACCCTTTTTTGAAAACCCACATAGTAATTAGAGAATCTTTAAAGAAGAAAAAATTAGCCTTTTCTATTTTCAATTTACCCCCTTTTGATTTGTCCATGATATATTTTGTCTAAAATAATAAATATTTGTAAGATTTTTTACTCGTCAATATAAATTTAAACCTTAATTCTCACAAATCTATGAATTATGAATAATTATGTCATGAATCAACCTATGCCAATTATAAAAAAATATGATTCCCTCTCAATTACACCATTTGCCAATAATCGACCACATTATAATACAAACTATACTAATATATGATGTGTATCATAAATCATTCAATGACACCATTTGTCATTAATCAATCATTCACTTGCTATACATTATAAATGAGACTACTATTTGGATGAAAAAGACATTAATTAGCTAAAATAAAGTAAACGAGTTAACACTATTTGAACATGATAATGATACTTTATTGTATCATCTGAGAGTCTTAATCAATTGGTGGCATGATTCAATAAGTTTGTGCAAAGGTAATAATTGTACTACATTTTTTCTTAGAACAAAATTGTGAAAAAATTAAATGAATTGCAATTAAATAAATTTAATGAATAAATTTTTCCTTCCCCTTATACAACTTAAATGGACAATGATTACATAAGTTAGTCCAAACTATAAATTGATAAGTATAGACTAAATCGATCCATTATATCATAGACCAGACCATCATCTATCATCCACCTTGGGAGCAGTCTACAATTGACCTGTTGAATATATAGATAAGCAATATTATTACTAAAAAGAAGAAATTAAATAAATTTAAATTATGGGAATTAACATCATTAAAACATTGTAAAATTATTTGGTAACATCATTTGTGTCTCCATATTAATTTTAGACATGATCAAATGAGTATTAGGACATGTAATGCTCCTAAATCACAAAAATATGACTAAAAAGGAAATTAAATAAATTTAAATTAAATTACAAAAATTATTATCACGCAAGCATTGTAAAATAACTTAATCACATTATATAGAAGTTCGCAATAATTCAACACATGATCAAATGAGTACTAAAAAGAGTGATACTTGTGAGTGGTCTTAGGATAAGTAATGTTTGAGAACAAGTATTGTTTCTCAAAGCATGGTTTTATTCAGAGTAAGTGGCTCTTACTAACACCGCTCTTTCCTATTCTCATTTGATCACATGTGTAATTCTTGTGGATCCTCATATGATTTGATTGAATTATTTTAAAAGATTTAAATGATGTTAATTTCTTTATTTTAATTTAAATTAGTTTCCTATTCTTAGTCATACTTTTTTTCTTGTCTATATATTCATATGGTCGCTGATAGACTTTTGACCTCTCTTATATAGATTAATTTTATATCCTATACCAGAGGTATAGGTTTATTATATACATACATAGACAAGGACTTGTACATGACTAAGAAAAGGAAAAATTGAATTAAATTAAACTAGTTCAATTAACATCATTTAAACCTTTCAAAACAACTTAATCATTTCATATGGGAGTCCATAAAAATTGAAAACTTGATCAATGAGCATTTGAAAGATCAATGTTAAGTTTGTCGGTCCTTCTCCGATGCCTACTTCCATTCTTCTTCATTTCATTGTTTTTTTAGTGTTTCTTTGTTCATAGGGAAGTAAGAACCAATTACTTAGAAGAAACCTTTTCATTAGGAAACAATACTTATTTTAAATAATTACTTGTGCTGAGATCAATCACAAGCATCACTCTTTCTAATACTCATTTGATCATGCGTCCAATTATTGTTGACTCTCATAAGGTGTAATTGAATTATTTTACAATACTTGAATGATGTTAATTTTTCTAATTTAATTTAATTTATTCCATTTTAGTCATATTTTTGTAATTTAGGACTACTACATTTCCTAACACTCATTTTGATCATGTCTAAAATTGATATGAACCCTTAAATGATGTAACTAAATGGTTTTATAATATTTTAATGATGTTAATTTGTCTAATTTAATATATTTTATTGTTTTATGTCATAATATTTTTTGTCTATATGTTCAACTAGTCAATTGTACACTTCTGCAACATTCATATATAGATGAATACTCTAATCTTTATAGACACTAAAATTTATTAGTGATATAAGTAGTTAACATCGTCTTAAATAATAAGTTCTGCTATGCGGAAACATAATATTACTGAAAATATAAAATAGTATGTAACTAATAAAGTTTTACAATTTGATAAATCTGAAGGAAGAAACTGAAATTACATGACCGATTTTGACTGAAATCTATGAAGCCTCTACTATACTTACTATAGATAAGTGGAACCTTCTCTCAGCTACCACTAATCAATATATATGAAAAAAATAAATGAACTATATATGAATTAAAACTGTCTGGAGTTCCCAAAACAAGAAAACTCATCATCTGCTGGCTAGAAACTGTAACTGTATGATCATAATGTGTGGACTACAAATGGTACCTATATTATGAAACAATATAGCCACACAGACGTATATACGGATCAGTGCCTTTAGGATTTACTGAGTAAGCAGGGGTGAATGCAATAAGTAAAACTGATTATGTATGAAATCTTAAAGCAAGCATGCTAAGTATAAGCAGACTCACCAATAGGCTAGAATAAACTAAAAATTGAAAACAACTTAAAACACGAGTAACAAACATAATTTGATAAGATAGTGAAGCACAAAACTTAGTTTCTTAAAAATTTACTTCTATAATATAAGTAGAACTGAAGCTGGGATATGAAAAAACATAGATACTATATGAATACTAGGTCTGAAATTACGTGATGGAAACTAAAAAATACTATGCTTATCTGATTAACCGAATAACTAATAAATGAAAACTAGTTATATAAGACTTGGCTATACTTAGTTTGAATAACTGGACTGAAACTGTGGAGTACTATGCATATAGGGTAAGGACTAACTGAACAACATGATATAATTGAGCATGAATGCATGAAAACTATAAAATTTAAGAATGGATGACTAAGTGTATATCTCGTATATCACTGAGCTAATCTATAATCTGAATGATTGAAAGATGTAAAACCAAATATCTAAAAAGCTGTACTCTTAGTCAAGTAAACATAAACTTAAGAGACAATGAATACTGTACTAAGCTTGTAGGAGGTATCATCAAACCAACATACCCTAATTTGAGATAATCAGGGTCTAACCTATAACCCAGTAGGAAGAATATCAGTATTGTGCCATGGGTACTAACAATGGCTATGTGGATCCATTGAAATGACTTCTGAAGGGAATAAAGAGTTACCCTTTACTAGCAGGTGCTCTGGTGAGATATGTGTCAACCCTCAACTGGTGGGTTAACATCTCTAACCTATGCAGACTATGTAGTTTCTGAATGCAGGAATTGCTACTAAGAGTCACACCCTCAACTGGCAAGTGAGTCCCCATCCCTGGGTTTACTCAATGCTAAATCCTACTTCTAATTGAACTGACATGGATTACTAATTGTTGCTTGCACTAATAACTAATAATTGATAAGTTCAGGTCATGGTATTCTGAAAATAATAGTACACACAGATTCTGAGGTAATTATTAATGCATAAATTGATACTGGAACTAAAATTGGACTGAGCTAAGCTTAATTGGACTCACAACTAACTATATTACTAAATAAATGATATTACTCATGGTATAATAGAAATCGTTCTGTAAATACTTAAAACTAGGTAAATGATGATAGGCGAATTTACATGCCTAAAGTTCTATAATTGACCCATATTTTACCTAAGTTTTGAGGACAAATTATATAATTCATGCACTTTTAGTCCTTTTTCCTGTAAGTGAGCTAACGAACATGATTAGCAAGTTTTCAGGTATAAATGATGCAGAATTCAGCATTTTATGGATAACTTTACGCCAAAGAAAGCTTCACGAAAGGAGGAAATCATAGCTTGGACGCCAAAGACCAAAGGTGGCGCAAGGAAAATCTGTCCCGGGCAAAAACAACAATTCTAAAGACTTTGGGGACTAGAAGTATCTTATTAGGATTAGGATAATGATACATTAACCTAGTAGGTTTGGGTTAAGTAATGCATTAGCTTAGTAGGAATAGGATATGGGTAATATAAATACCCTATTATGCTAGAGATTTTTATGCATTCAATAATTAATTCTTCCACTTATTCCACTACTCTTCCAACAATTTCAATTCTACTTTTCAATTCTTATTCTCTTCATCTATTCAATTCGTAATTCCCACAACAAGAGAAACGTTACTCAACAAGGAATTCACGCCATTCTTACCCCTATACCTAACGTGAGATCTTTATTATGGTACAATGATAATGTCTATTGTGATTTCCTTCGCACTCATGAGTAGCTAAACTTCTCTGTTGGGGTTATGGAAGCCTTATGAGATACTATCTATTGCTATGAGTTTGTGAATTCATGACACGTATGTTGCTTATATCATTATTCTCTTCATCTTAATCTAAATTCTTTGTGGTTGCAAACACTTAGAATACGCCAGTATAGCATTAACTTGTTCGAAAGAAAAGTTGTATGTCTGGAAAAGAGATAATGTCAAGGTAATAGGGCACCAACCCCTGTTAAAAATTTAGTGTCGTAACTGGATTAACCTCTTGGAGAATTTATACCGTTAGATACGCTTTAAGCTCGAAAGAGTTAAAGTGAAATAGTCCTTGTTAGGTCGAAAGACGCTCGGATTTACCATAGAATACAATTCTCTATAAATATATGCATGTCTGAATTCCGCATAACTCATAGCCAATAGAGACGTATAACTCATAAGGTGGACATAACCCCAACTTCAATTCTCATTGGTTAACATCTTACCAAATAATCTTTCTCTTTACTTTGCTATTTTTTGTTTTTACTTTACTATTTTTTTAACATTATTTGCACGTTAAAGTCCCCCCTTTCATGAGACTTGCACCTAAAGTCTAATAATATTTGCTTACTTATTGACCGGCTATTCCCTGTGGGATCGATACCCAACCCAGTTGGGTTATATATTTGACAACGACCATTTTACACTCTTACTAGAGCTGTAGATTGAGAGTTATCAAAAATTGGCGCCGTTGCCGGGGAATACTGTTGTCAACTAAGTTTGTGATAATTACTAGACCCTTTGGTCAAAGATTCTCGTACTTTTACTTTTAGTTTTTGTTTTTATTTTCTGCAGGTTCTTATTCAGTGCATGCCCCATACTCGAAGTTCTGGTCAATCGTTATTACCTATCAATCCTGAACCACAACGTATTGGCAGAATGGAGGCACAACACGAGATCGAAAGGATGGTTGCTCAACAGTAACAGGCGAGACTAGCTGCTCTAGCTGCCGCTCAAGTCCATCAACGAAATATTGATAACCCTGGGCGAGCAAAAAATCCTGATAATGAGGACCTAGGTGATGACGAGTTACTAAACCCTAGGCATACTGCTGAGATAGCAACACCAGCTTTCGACGATGATGATGATGATCTTGATGGAGACGGAGACACAGAAGACATTATTCCTCCACCATTGTCACCCGGAGCCAAGTTTAACATCACAAGCACCATGATTCAGTTATTGCAACTCAAGGGATTACTTGGTGGACTAGCAGGCGATGATCCGAATATGCATTTCATCAACTTTATTTCTACATGCAAGTTGTTTGTCAATCCTGGCGTTGGTCAGAATGCAATTTGATTACCCTTATTTCTATTTTCTCTATCTGGTGAAGCGACTCTATGGTTGAATGGGCTGAGTCCTGATATTATTACAAATTTGAGGCAATTGAAAGACGCTTTCCTAGAAAGATTCTTTCCGCCATCCAAAAGAGCACAATTGAGAGATGAAATCAACAACTTTCGTCAACTTCCAACTGAAGCCCTTCATGAAATATGGGAATGATTCAAGACGAAGCTTATAAGGTTCCCAAACCACTATATGACCAATGTCCACCTAATGGAGATACTATATAGATGCTTGAATTCAATAACTAAACCAGTGGTGGATAATGTGGCTGGAGGATCATTTATGGACCTCACCTTTGGTCAAGCAAGCAATATGCTAGATCGGATGACGAAGCAAAGTAGAGCTTGACATACCAGGGATTCTGTGGTAGCAAGCCCCACTTTATCTATTGGCATGACCGCAGACCAAAGGAGAAGAGAAGAAGAATGTGATCAAGATATGGCGCACATGAAAACACAAGTGGATCTTTTTACAAAGCATCTATTATCAGGGAATACCGAAAAAGTCAAAGTTGTTGCATCAAAAGGAAGAGACGAATCTAATTCGGAAGAAGAAGCTAACTACTTAAACAATTAGGGGGGTTTCCGAGGTAATACCCAAGGAAACAAAGGTCGGAACTACTATGATAAATCTGGAAACAAGTACCAAGGTAGTTGGAAGAACAAGAATGAAAAGAGTGGTTTATACGTTCCCACAGGAAGACGTGACACCACTGCATCTGGTTTTGGAAGTATGGAAGACATGATGGCTAAACTATTGAAAGGAGTAGAAGCAACCAGCGCAGGAGTAACAGAGGTAATAAATGATTTATCCTCAATGAAGCAATTGGTTGAATCACATTCCACTTCAATAAAGCAATTAGAGCAGCAATTGAGCCAACTTTTAGCAGCACTCAATCAAAGAAAGACTGGCACTTTACCTAGCGACACTGTGTAAAATCCAAGGAATGACGGATCATGCATGGCTATTACTACTCGAAGTTGTAAGGTGCTGTAAACATCATCCAAAGGCAAGCAAGTGGTTGATGATGTAGCGGACAATGATGATAAGACTAATGGTGAGAACACCATGAAAACCGACCACGACGTCAATGATGTCACACCAAGTACGTTGCAACCCGAAAAGAAAGAAATACGAAAGCAAGAGGAGAAGAGAGCCGTGGAGAAAACAATTCAACTTCCATCATCACCTTTTCCTCAAAGATTGAAGAAGATTGCGGATTATACAAGGTTCAACAAATTCATAACGATGTTAAAGCAGCTGACCATTAATGTTCTGTTGGTGGAAGCACTAGAACAAATTCCTGGGTATGCGAAATTTATGAAGGATCTCTTGACAAAGAAACGTCCAGTAAGCTTTGAGTTAAAAGATACTATTCGTCATTACAGCGTAATTGCTACCCGATCACTAGTTCAGAAGAAGGCCGACCCTGGTGCTTTCACTATTCCTTGCACCGTTGGATCTTTGAATTTTGCCAAGGCATTATACGATTTAGGAGCCAGCATCAATTTGATGCCATTATCTATTTATAAAAAGTTGGGGTTGGGTGATCCTACTCCAACCAATATGAGGCTCATAATAGAGGATAGGTCGGTAAAATGACCTATTGGTATTCTATGTGATGTATTGGTGACGGTTTCTTCATTTATCTTTCCAGCAGACTTCGTTATATAGGATTGTGAGGCAGAATCAGAAGTTCCCATAATCTTGGGTCGCCCTTTCCTTGCAACAGGAAGTATGCTTATTGACATAAGAGCTAATGAGCTTTTATTTCGGTTGAATGACGAAGTGGTCCGCTTTGATATATGTAAATAAATGAAGCATCCCAGTGATATGAATGTGTTCTCTGTAGCTGATGTTCATTATGAGGATAAGAAAGCATTATCTGTAGCGAAACAACTTACTGTTGAGTCATTGTCTGCTGCGTTACTGAATGTTGAGCATGAGGATGATGAAGATTATGAAGAAACCATGTGTTCTCTAACAGAAATAGGGTCCTATTCGCATACTCCTAAACAGCCGAACCTTGATCTTAAGAATCAACCGTTACCAGTAGCGATGACTTCCATTGAAGAGTCACCAATGCTAGAATCGAAATAGCTCCCCAATTATCTACGGTATGTGTTCTTGGAAAGTGGAAATATACTTCCGATAAGTGTGGTGGATGATCTAAGTGAACAATACGTAGAGGCTCTCATCTCTTCTCTGAAGAGATACAAGAGAGCTATGGGTTGGACTATTGATGATATAATTGGTACCCCTCCTGGGACAAGCATGCATAAGGGTCGTCCCGAAGAAGATTGCATGCCTACAAGTAAGCCTCATCGTCGTCTGAATCCATTCAGAAAATGATCCACCATCTATCTCGATGAAGTCTAAGTAATCGAGATAGCTATGTCGTGTCGTGACAATAAATCAAGAGCTTGGTGGGAGGCAACCCATCGTTTTTCATTTTTTTCTTTCTTTTGTTCTATTAAGTGTTTGCTCTTGATAAATAAAAATCCAAAAAGAAGCGTCGTGCCACGACCAAAACTAAAGCGCTTGATGGGAGGCAACCCATCATTCTAATCGTGTTTGTTGTTTTTGAACAAGTGTAGGTACAAGAGGCGTAAACGAGGAGATTGGTTTCAAATTTTGATTTGGACGTATTGCATGTTAAAGGTGGTCAGTTAGGAATGAAGAAGCAAAAGGCTATGGAGTGGGCATTGCTTATGAAAATATAGGCAACGAACAAGGCTAGGCCTATGTAAAATTAGGCCACGAATAGGGCAAGGACTATGCTATGGCCTAATTTATCAGAATCTAGTGTGCCATAGCATAGGCGCCGCCCATGCCTAAGTATGCCATAGCATAGGCGCCGCCTATGCCAATGCCTTTTGTATCTGAATCTCATATGATATGCAAAAGGCGTCGCCTATGCCTAAGAATGCCATGGCATAGGCGCCACCTATGCTCAATAATGCTATGCAAAAGGCGCCGCCTATACCAAGCATAGGCACAGCAAAAGGCGCCGCCTATGGTCACTTCTTTTCTCCAAATCCGATTTTAAATGTGTCAAAACCCGACCCAAGCCTCTCCTATAAATAAGGGACTTAGTCTTAGACCAAAAATGCATTGCAAACTTAGCATAAGCGCCGCCTACCTCTCAAAATCCTCTCAAAATATATTTCTTTTGCTCTTTTTCTTCACAAGAACATCGCCAAAGGCACCAATCAACTAAGTACTTCTTTGTTCTTTATTTATATTACGTAAGTACTACACTACTATGCCTATTATGAATTGTTAAATCTTAAAGTAGTATTGGTGATTTGAATGTACTTGAATTGTTATGATACAACTAAGTGAGTGAACGAATACGTAAGGATGATCTTAACTTGTTCCCAACTTGTATTTGATTTTGATGCACTGTCATACTTTTACGGAATTGACATGGTCAAGAAAATTGCATAATTTTTCTCAATAGAAAGCTTACATGTTGGAATGACTTGTTCATCGAGATGAGAATTATGGTTGACTACCAATATATGAGGTTGCGATTATTTCTAGATGTTATACCTTGACCCAATCTCTATGTAGTAGTCTTGATATATCAAACATGAAATCATTTCCAAGGTTATAAGAAGTATGACTACACTGATTATATTGTTGGAATACAGCACCTGAAACGTATATCGATGAAGTCTGAGTAATCGACAACTTTCACCTCACTAGTCTGTACCAACAAACTAAGTGTGGCGTGGTGCCACTACTGCTTGTTTGTTGATTGTATCCATCGAGATGAAGCTAATATGACTATTGTTTTAATCTCAGGTACAATGGCACCCAAATCAAGACAAGGCAAAGATAAAGCAACCATTTCACAAAAAGGCAAGAAAAGAGGACGAAAAGAGCAAGGAGAATCCTCCTCGATGCAAGCACCACGCCGTATGTTCAGAATTAAATGAGTCCTACAGGAGGAAGAAAAGGAATGGTATAGGAACAATAAAGAGAAGAAATATGTTCATGTGGAGTTGATACACAAGGAAAGCCTAGCAAATAAAGAACCGTGCATGTTGGCCAAAATAAGGGCGTTACATCTTGATTTCATCTTTTGAGATATGGGAGATTGCAATATCGATCTAACAAGAGAATTCTATGCCAACTGGTCACCGAAAACCACAGGAAGTGAGGTCAAGATTCGGGGCCAAGTTCTGCAACTAAATGCGGAGTTCTTCAACTCCTTTCTCGGCTTGCCTGCTGTTGATCCATAACCATTCAAGGAGCTGTACAATAGACCTCCATATAGAGCCATTCGACACACACTCTGTGGAACAATATCCATGGCACAGTGGAGTAGAAACAAGGACAACGGTCGACACAACACCTTCCCATATGCTCCTTTGAATAGAGAAGCAAGGATATGGTTACGCATAGTCAACTCTTGCCTAATTCCAGGAACACAGTACACAAAGATAACAAGAGATAGAGTGTGCTTGGTATACGCATTGATGATGAATTTTACTATCAATATTGGGGCAATTATTCAATCCACAACGCGGAAAGCTAGGCTACACAAGAGGTCCCACTTCAGTTTTGGCAATCTGTTGACAGCAATAATGAGGAAGAAAGACATCGAAGAGGAACCGGTTGATCATAAACTCCCACACAACCCAAATAAGGTTGACCTCACGAAGGTTAAAGATGCTGAAACCACATATGTCATCAACCTTACCACTTCAAAAAGGCATGCTCGAGATGAGAGTTTTTTCGCCATCTTTATGACATGACTCGATTTACAATGATGAGCGGTGGTCGTGTTCCAACTGTTGCAGAGCTCCAATAGCTGGATTATGACTACCCAATGAATGAGCACGCAAAGGCGATGTGTGGAGTAGGTACATATTTTAAGGCACCTTTTGATGATGATATGCCGACCAATGATGATCGACGAATGCCAGACTCCGACGTGGAGGAGAATTCTGATGACGATGACTCCAATGATGATTCCAACAAAGGGGGTATGACCCCTGACATAGAGGAGGAGTTCGACTAACCAGGTTCTTCTTATTTATTTTTCACTGAGGGCAGTTTGTCCCATCTAAGTATGGGGTGCTGGTATTTGCATGCTATACTTCTTTATCTGCATTTGCATTTATGTTTGTCTGTATTGTTTTTTTAGTAGTAAAATTTTTTTTAGTTAAATTTTTTTAGTAATAATTTTTTTTTTTACTTTGCATGAAATTGTTCTAATAGGCAGCATGGTATTATAACAAGAGTTTGTGCTAAAATCATTACTATCGAGACGTTTAGGCTCTAATTGTGACTCACTATGTGATATTGTGTGGTTCAATTCCTTCATCTGTTGGATAAAGAGTCTATGCTACTTCTAACAAAGTTGACCATGTGCCTTGTGTGTGTGAGATGATAGTATATTCTATGTTTGTGGCTGATGCTAGAACTTGCCTCGTGTAAAGCAAAAATAAAGAGTGTGAGTTTAGGATATGATTTAGCCATTTCTTCGGTAGCCTATGATTGTTTACCTTCGTTTTACCTACCCGTGGACATCATCCTAGATAACCCCCTTTGAGCCTTTAGCCTATTTTCTTTGACAACCTCATATGTAAGCCTAATCCATTTTTTCAAGATCATAATTTGATCCAAATTCCTAACTGCTTTAAAGTGTAAAGTCATGTGACAAAATAAGAGGAAATTGGGTGAGTATGATGCTTTAGAATATAATGGTGCTTGAATTTGTTATGAAAAAGAATTGTTATCATAAGAGGTGTTATGAAAAGAAAAAAAAAGAAAGGAAAACTGAAAAGTTAGTTATGTTTAAAATTGAAAAACAAAGGTGAAGAAAAGGGGTGGTAGAATAAAAGAAATTAGAAAGGTTGTTTGAAAGAAAAGTGTTAATGACATAACGTGATGTATCAAAGCGCTTAGGAACATAGTACTATTTCTGGCCAAAATAGTCCTACCCGTCCCTTAGCCTACATTACAACCCGTAAAAGACCTATTTGAGAGCAAGGATACTTTTATACCCATGTTCGATAAATATACTATGCTTGTGAGTGATTATGGGTAATATATTGTGTGACACACATGGTTGATAAGTTTTGGGTAGTCGTGTATGATTCTTTGTGCCTTAACTTTTTCAATACTAATTAACCATCATCACGAGTCTATATTAGAGGTTGAATTGTTTCTAGTAGTGATCAGAAAACTACTCTTTGGTAATAATTGTCGTGCCTGTCTTGATGAATATTTTGTTTTGTAACTGTGAAATCCCAAGTAAATGTTTAGATGGACACGATAGTTTGTTCGAGGACGAACAAAGCCATAAGTGTGGGGTGTTGATGATAGGCGAATTTACACGCCTAAAGTGCTATAATTGACCCATATTTTACCTAAGTTTTGAGGACAAATTATATAATTCATGCACTTTTAGTCCTTTTTCCTGTAAGTGAGCTACCGAACATGATTATCAAGTTTTCAAGTATAAATGATGTAGAATTCAGCATTTTATGGATAACTTGACGCCAAAGAAAGCTTCACGAAAGGAGGAAAGCAAAGCTTGGACGCCAAGGACCAAAAATGGCGCATGGAAAATCTGTCCCGGGCAAAAACAAAAAGTTTAAAGACTTTGGGGACTAGCAGTAATTTATTAGAATTAGGATAATGATACATTAACCTAGTAGGATTGGGTTAAGTAATGCATTAGCTTAGTAGGAATACGATATGGGTATTATAAATACCCTATTCTGCTAGAGATTTTTATGCATTCAATAATTAATTCTTCCACTTATTCCACTGCTCTTCCAACAATTTCAATTCTACTTTTCAATTCTAATTCTCTTCATCTATTCAATTCATAATTTCCACAACAAGAGAAACATTACTCAACAAGGAATTCATGCCATTCTTACCCCTATACCTAACGTGAGATCTTTATTGTGGTACAATGATAATGTCTATTGTGATTTCCTTCGCACTAATGAGTAGCTAAACTTCTCTATTGGGGTTATGGAAACCTTATGAGATACTATCTATTGCTATGATTTTGTGAATTCGTGACACGTATGTTGCTTATATCATTATTCTCTTCATCTTAATCTAAATTCTTTGTGGTTGCAAACACTTAGAATACGCCAGTATAGCATTAAATTGTTCGAAAGAAAAGTTATATGTCTGGAAAAGAGATAATGTCAATGTAATAGGGCACCAACCCCTGTTAAAAAGTTAGTGTCGTAACTGGATTAACCTCTTGGAGAATTTGTACCATTAGATACGCTTTAAACTCGAAAGAGTTAAAGTGAAATAGTCCTTGTTAGGTCGAAAGACGCTCGGATTTACCATAGAATACAATTCTCTATAAACACATGCTTGTCTGAATTACGCATAACTCATAGCCAATAGAGACGTATAACTCATAAGGTGGACATAACCCCAACTCTCAATTCTCATTGGTTAACATCTTACCAAACAATCTTTCTCTTTACTTTCCTATTTTCTGTTTTTACTTTACTATTTTGTTTACATTATTTGCACGTTAAAATCCCCTCTTTCACGAGACTTGCACCAAAAATCTAATAATCTTTGCTTACTTATGGACTGGCTATTCCCTGTGGGATCGATACCCAACCCAGTTGGGTTATATATTTGACAACGACCGCTTTACAGTCTTACGAGAGCTGTAGATTGAGCGTTATCAGTAAACAACTAAATTTTGGTTTTTCATAACCCCTAGGACTCGATAACAATAACATAAGAAATGCTAAGGCTTCGGGATATAATAAGTAGTTAATATTCAAAACCCAATCATTAGGGCATTTCATCAAACACTTGAAAATCATGAACTTGAACATGGGAATATCTTAAACATAGGTGAATAGCATGATTACATGACTAAGATCATGAATTAGTGAATTTACATGAAATTCCCTTGGAATATGACATGGGCCATCCTTAAAAATATGTAAATATCATAGCTTGAACATAAGAATGTCTTAAATATGAGGAAACAATAGAGTTACATGGCAAAATTCATAACTTGGGAATTCATATAGAAATTGATAACATGGTATGGCAATTTTATCAAACATGTGAAGACCGTAAACTTGTGCATGGGAATGAGCAAGAATGCAAAAATATCATGGCTACACGAATCAATTTACACTTAGGGATTTGATATGAAGATCATAACATTAAAAATATGTATTGGCTCATTCCACTTGAAAACACATAGACTCTTAACTTGAAATCAAACACATGAGGATCATAAGTTTAAACATAGGAATAGTTAAACCATGAAAATCACATAAATTTCAATATTAAAAGCATGAATTAAGTATTTAACAGGTGAAAATCACCATTAGAACATATTAAGAAAATTTCAACGAAAACTATTTGTAAACATGATACATAATCTAACTTTATAGAGGTTTCATAGATATAACTCATATTATAATGTAAAGATTATAACTTTGAACTTGAAAACAGTTTTTTTTGGTCTCCATGGGTGAAAGGGGAACCGTGGATGAACTCCGACATACCTTAAACTTTAAATCTTGAGGAAGAAACACAATCTTCAAAGCTTTCCTGAAAGTTCTTGGATTGGAAAGATTGAGTTTTTATTTATCTTTAAGAGGAGAATTGAATTTGATGTTCTTAGGATTAGGTAGGGTTTCTAGGAGAGAAAAGTGAAGGATAACGGGCAAATAAAGCCCTTAATAACCTCTTAACTTGTGCTGTTACAACTTAGATTGGGGGGGAAGAGACTTACCTACACCCTAGACATTTAAATTCGTAACTGAATTGTGTTTTGAAGGCTGTCCGTGATGCAGCGTAATCGCAGTGGCTTACAACCTCACACGAAAAATGCCATAACTTTTCACTTGGGCATCGGATTAAGGCAAAATTGGTATCATTGAAAAGCTAATTCAATTATCTATAATTTGGTGTCTTGAGATGAAAATTTTGACATACATCAAAAGTTATACACTTTTAAAGTTCACCTTTGTAGAATCAAATATTAAACTTTGGATCACTCAAGGATTTTTTCTCAACTTAGCTCTAAGTGATTTCTATGCACATTCTTCACCTAATAAGAACTACACACACTAGGATAAAGATCATAACACATGCATTTGAATTATAAATCAAGAACATGACAAATACACCTTTATCGCGATATGCCAAGGTTGTCATCGCTATAGCCACCGCGACGTGCTATAATCGCGGTGACTTGCTATTTTGGAAATACAAACGTGGTCCATACCTTATCCGAATATGAATCAACTCGAAAATATACATACTGGGATTGGGAAGGTCACTTTAAAAATAGTAAAAGTTAAGAGGCCATAACTTAAGCTAAGTCCCTAACATTTGGCAAAATCTCTAGGCTTTGAGTCTTTTATGCAAGCACTAGGAGCTAAAATGGACTAAGAAAAGGATGGGGTATTACAATATCACCCCCTTGAGAACATTCATCCTTAAATAAGGCTGTTTAGACTGAGAGTACTATACTAAGGTAACTGAGATCATATACTGAACATACATGACTTGGAACATGATTTCCTAACTGAGTTTGAAATATGATACATAAGCTGAATATTATGCCTGAGATGATTTCTTGAATACATTCACTGACATGAGAATGGTTATAAGGATGAGATAGAAATGAGAGAGTCAACATATGAGTAACCCTTGCCTCAGGGATGGATCTGGTTTTGTGAAGAAACGATAAAAAAAAATTAGGACATGAATACTCGGTGCATTATAATAAATCTCCCCCTTGGGATACTTCATGCCCCGAAGAAAGACTGATATGATGCATGGGGCACTTACGAGTTGAATAATGACTGAATATCTGGAATCTGAAACTGATGCATGATCCATGAACTAGGATGAATTCTTAATTTCCATGGATATAAATAGTTTACCTCATCGAATGACCATATTTATGAAACTTTAGATAGTAAGACTAGATGGAAAGATGGAAAACTATAGGAATTTGTCTTTCTAACTACTAAACTAGATTGTTGGTTGTACAGTCTGAATTATGCTGAAAGCTTATACTCAACTATACATCCCACTTCAAAATTGCACTTCGCACACTAAATTTCAACTAACCTTGAAATATATCAAAACTTTGCCTCAATCTTACTTCACACTTAAAATCTTAGATCAAACAAGCATACAACAACCTTTTATCAACAAAAAGCATTTACTATCTCCCATCTAAAAAACTGTTCATCATCATTATCTTGACATAAGGAAAGGTCATTGAAATATAGAACATGAGGACTTGAAACATAAAAGAATACTATGTATAATCTTGATACTTAACTGAGGACTAAAGAATAGAGTATCAACATAATGGATTCATCAAAGAGGTCTAAACTGAGGATATACATGACATAATCTAAATTTCGTTGATCATTAGGAGTATAGCATGAGTACTAGAATTGAACATACTATAAAGAATGAGTACATTAGTCATGAGATTATGATCTATGTTTAATGTTCATAAATTCATAGAACATGATTCATACTGCTGAATGAATTGGAACTCCTCATACTAGGAACTTGGAGAGTACATGATTATTTATTATGTGCATGAACATGAACTATGATCATAAAGCTGACATATAAGACATGAGTAGATATAAGGTTGACTGAAAAACTTTGCACTAAGGTAAGAACAGGTCGGGTATCTTCCTCCCTTACTGTTGTTCTACAAGACACTTCATCACTGCTAGAATTTGAGAGCCTAACTTGGTTACTTATTCTATTATCTCCTATTATCTTTAAGTCATCATTCTAAGTTCATGACCTACTTAATACGTAACACTAAACTGAACTGCCACCATTTTACTATGAGTTCACACTATTTAGAGCTTTAATCCTATTTTTTTTCTATTAGCTTAATTTTTAAAGATTCAAACTTAGATTCTAACACTTAACATAGATATCCCCAAACTTTCAATGAACCATCCAAACTTCCTTCATTTCCTACAAACATCACATCTAAACCATGACAATTATCATCACACCTGAACATCCAACATCAACAACATATAATTTTGAATCAATAAAATTCTTGCATACACTATTTTCAAGCCTACTGTTTAACCTTTCATACATCTATCCCCATGGATAAAAAATTTGCTCAATCTAGATAACACTATCCCAACTCTACTATAGCCAAACTTCAAGGTTTGTACTTCTAACTCTAGATCATATACTATCATAGGATTTCGGAAAGGGATCTGAGAGGACATATGAAATTGCTCAATGCATGAGTTACATGTACATGAATGAAATATTTCAAACTTTTGGATATAAGGGAACCTAATGGATACTTCTGAGCCAATATGCAATCCCATAATATCTGTGGGGACTAGCTGATGAAAATCTACCTGTACGAATTTAAGCTTCACTATTTTTGTTGCCTCAAAACGAAGGCAGGGTTGGCATGAATAGAGCAAGATGAGGATCTGCATAAATTTCTTATATAAAACTTCTACTACATGATCTGAGACTTGAAAGAAGGGAAACTTTCCTAAATGCCTTGTATCCTCTCAAAGATATGTACAGACTTCTCTGTACCATTCAGCAAGACTCTACTAGACAAGACTTCCTAGACACCTTAGGACACTTAAAATCTGTGCTCTAATACTAAGTTTGAAATGCCCTGGGAGTACACCCTGGACACCACACAGTTCTAGGAACGACAAGTGATCCCAAGCTAACCGATGAACTGGCACGTTATTAAGCAACTAGATTATAATACGTTAATTAACAAGTTTTGCTGAGCGGAAATATAATTATACTAAAAATTTAAAATAGTATGTAACGGATAAAGTTTTACAATCTGATAAATCCAAAGGAAGAAACTAAAATTACACGACTGACTCTGACTGATATCTATGAAGCCTCTACTATACTGACTATAGATAGATGGGACATGCCTCTTGCTAACACTAATTAATACATATGAAAAAATAAATGAGCTATATATAAACTAAAACTGTCTAGAGTTCCTAAATTAAGAGAGCTCATCACCTGTTGGGTGGAAACTTCAACTGTTTGATCATAATGTGCGGGCTACAAATGGTACCTACATTATGAAACAATGTAGCCATACAGACGTATATGTCGATCACTACCTCTATAATGTACTGAGTAAGCAGAGGTGAATGCAATAAGTAAAACTGATTATGTATGAAATCTTAAAGAATGCATGCTAAGCGTAAGTAAACTCACCAGTAGGTTGGAATAAATTAAAAGATGAACACATCTTAAAACACGAGTAACAAACATAATCTGATAAGATGGTGAATCCCTACACTTAGTTTCTAAAAAGTTTACTTCTATATTATAAGTAGAATTGAAGATGAAATACGAAAAAAGCATGGATATTGTATGAATGCTAGGCCTAAAACTACGTGATGGAAACTAACATATACTAAGCTTATATAATTAACTGAATGACTAATAACAAAATACTGGTCATGTAAGACTAGGTTATACTTAGTTTGAATAACTAGCTAGAAACTATAGAGTACTATCCATATGGGGTAAGGACTAATTGAACAACATGAGATAACTGAGCATGAATGCATGAAAACTATAAAATCTGATAATGCAGGACTAAGTGTATATCTAGTATATGACTACGATAATTTGTAATCTGAAAGACTTATGATGTAAAACCAAATATCTGAAAGGTTGTACACTTAGTCAAGTAAACTATAAATAAAGAGACACTAAATACTGTACTAATATTGTGAGAGGTATCATCTAACCGACATACCCCAATCAGAGCTAATTGGCATCCAACTTGTAACTCCAGTTAGAAGAGTGTTAGTACCACTTCTTGGGTACTAATAATGGTTGTGTGGATCCACTGAAATAAAGTCCTAAAGGACTAATGAGTGACTCTCTACTGGCAGGTGCTCTAGTGAGATATTTATCAACCCTCAAATGATAGGTTTACATCTCAAAGCTACGCTGACCACATAGTTCTGGAATGCAAGGATTGATACTAAGAATAACACCCTCAACTAGAAGGTGAGCCCCTATCCCCATGTTTGCTTAGTGCTAAATCACAGTCCCAACTAAACCAACATGGATTACTAATAGTGCTTGCATGAATAACTAATAATTTATAAGCTCAATTCATGGTATTGTAAAAATAATAGACCTTACGGATTCTGAGGTAATTATTAATGTGTAAATTGATACTATAGCTAAAACAGGACTGAGCTAAGCTTAATTGGACTAACAACTAATCATATTACTAAATGAATGATATTACTCACGGAAAAACTAAAATTATTCTGTAGATACTAAAAACTAGGTAAACAACTAAATTTTTGGTATTCATAACCCCAAGAACTCGATAACTATAACAATAGGACATACTAATGCTTTGGGACATAATAAGTAGTCAATTTTTAAAACCTAATCATTAGGGCATTTTATCAAACACTTGTGAATCATGAACTTGAACATGGGAATATCTTAAATATGTGAGAATATCATGATTACATGAATAAGATCATGAGTTGGAGAATTTACATGAAATATGCTTAGAATAGGACATGGGTCTTTCATCAAAACATGTAAATATCATAGATTGAACATAAGAATGTCTTAAACATAAGGTAAAAATAGATAAACGTGGCAAAATTCATAACTTGGGGATACATCTTGAAATTGATAACATGGTATGAGAATTAGATCAAACACGTGAAGACCGTAAACCTATACATGGGAATGAGCAAGCATGCAAAAATATCATGGATTTATGAATTAATTCACACTTAGGGATTTGATAAGAAGATTATAACATTCAAAATATGTATTGGCTCATTCCACTTGAAATCAAACACATGAGAATCATGTGTTTAAACATAGGACTAGTTAAACCATGAAAATCACATAAATTTCAATGTTAAAAACATGGGTTAAGGATATAACATTTCAAAATCACCATTCAAACATATCAAGGCAATTTGAACAAAAATAATTTGTAACTGTGATACATAATCTAACTTCATGGAGGTTTAATGGATAGAATTAATTTTATCATGTAAATATTATATCTTTGACTTGAAAATGGGTTTTTTGGCTCCATGTGTGAAAGGGCACCCATGGATGATCTCCCACATACTTTAAACTTTAAATCTTGAAGGAGAAATGCCATCTTGAAATATTTCTTGAAAGTTATTGGATTGGAAAGCTTGAGTTCTTGGTTTTCTTGAAGGAGAATTGAATTTGATGTTCTTAGGAATATGATAGGGTTTTGAGAAGGAAAAGTGAAGGATAATGGGAAATAATACCCAAAATTATGTCTTAACTCGTGATTTTATGACTTGGCTTGAGAGGAAAAGACTTAACTACTCTTACACATTCAAATTTGTACCTGAATTGCATTTTAAAGGCTTACCACGATGCGATGTAATCGTGGTGGCTTACTGCTTCACACAAAAAATGCCATAAATTTTCACTCGGGTATCAGATTAAGGTGAAATTGGTATTGTTGGAAAGTTAATTCAATTATTTACAATTGTGTGGGCCTTGAGCTTAAAAATCTAGCATACATCAAAAGTTATAAACTTTTAAAATTGAAACTTGTTAAATCGAATACCAAACATTGGATGAATCAATGAATTTTTGCTCAAGTTGTATCTAAGTGATTTCTATGAATAATCTTAACCTAATAAGCACTTCACACACTAGGATAAATATCATGACACATGAATTCAAATTATGAATGAAGAACAGGACAAATATACCTTCATCGCAATGTTCAAAGGCTTTCACTGTGATGCACCACAATCGCGGTGACTTACTATTTTGGAAAATAAAAAATGGTCAAAACCTCATTTGAAAAATCCAAAACTTAACCAACACATGCTAGTTAAACCCCAAAACATGAATCAACTCAAAAACTTACGTCTCAGGGTCGGGAATGTCACTTTGAAAATCGTCAGCTAAGTCCCCAACACTTAGCTAAATTTATAGGCTTTGAGCCTCTTATGCAATCACTAGGAGTTGCACTGAACTAATAAAGGTATGGGGTATTACAATCTCTAAGTCTTATTTATAACACAATTGAAACTTCATCAATCCACCTCCTGAGTAAAAATTTGTGACCATTATACTCAATACTATTTATGTTAAAAAGCTGATGACCTATAGTGGGTTTGGTATCTATAGCGACGACATGTCTTGATAGAGATACAACAACAGTTCTAATCTATTTTTATGAGTTTCAACCTACAAACCCCAAAATGCATTCCTAAGCCCTCGAGGGGTATTTTTCTATTGGTTTGGATAGTAATCCTACGCAAAGGTAAGAATTTTAGTCTATTTTAACAACACTTAATCCGTTCATCTTCTAGAATTATTAGAATATGAAATTTATGGTGACTTTCTTGTGGTTTATAACCCTAGTTTAATGAAAATATAAGAAAAACCTATCATACATATATTTCACCTAGAATTAATTATAGTTAGTAAATTAACTGTTTCAAGTATGGAATTCAGGTTTAAAATATGAAAGTTGATAGTTGGGACCTTGAATTCAATAAAGGTGGAACCCGTTGATAGTTGGGGGCCCTGAATTCAATAAAGGCAGAACCTTTAGCCTTAAAACTCCATTAATGGAGTTGGGTTGAGCTTGTAGAAATTATTTAATTGTCAATTGACCCTTGAGAAATTTTATAGACTATAAATAAGGGTAGAACTAGTGGATTTGAATTCTCAAAGTATTTGTTTGAAGATTAGTATATTTATTACTCTGTCAATTAATGTTTGTTCGATGATAATCTTTAGAAACATTAAGAAGAAAAAGGATCTTTCATTTTATAGTTACTTAGTATAGCATATTACTGTCCAGGTAGGTTATGACTTATGAGTAATAGACCGTGGTTCGTAATCGTATCCATAATATATATTTGAAGTGATGAATAATTCTTAGGCCTACGTGCATGAAGTTTAAATGAATAAAATATGGTTTAAATGCAATAAGAGCCTGATTGTGTGTTATTATTTTAATGTATGAATCCTTGATGAGTGTTTTGTTTTTGTATAATTCCATGATGTATTGTAACATAAATTGAACTAATATAAAGGATGAGAAGGATATTGTATGAGCTTATCACTACCAAAAATTAGGTCTATGACAACAAACTTTTTGGCGATAGTTGCAAATGAATTGCAATAGACTATCTATTGCAACACTTTTAACCGTTGCTAAAAATAATTGTTCTACTATTGAGATTTTTTGCTATAACCATCGCTATGGAACATGAACCATTGCAATAGGTATATGTATTGCAACGCTATTGGAATTCGTTGCGAAAAAAACATCTATCACGATACTTATTAAAAAAGTAATCTGTTGCAATAGATATATATATTATTTTTAATTTCCCTCCCTAAAGTTTCACAAAAATCAGCCAAAATATTTTTCATCTTATTAAAATTTTGTTTTCTTTCTCAATAGAAAACCCTTAGAACTTACAAAAGCTAATTGACTGATTCTCACTAGAACCAACAAGCGATTCAAATTTCAATTAAAATTATTCTCCGCTGCCTCTAACTGACGCCTCTCACCACCGCCTCTTATTGCCGCCTGTCACCAACACCTCTCACCGTCGCAGTGAAGTTTTAATTTTAACAAATTAGTTGGTAAATTTGTATTTTTTTTCAGCAGTTGTTGAGTTTTCATGTTTGAATGTTTCTTGGAGCTTCATTTTGTTATTTCTATGAGTTTTTTTTTTTTTTGGTTAATATTTTATTTTCATCATTTATTTTTTTCAGTGGATTTTGTCTATTGACAGTATTGTCTTGCTAAAATTATACTTTGCAATTCACTGGTATGTTACTGCCGATTCTGTTTCGCCGAATTCCTATTGTTGCCAGCTCTTTAAAGAAATTGTATATATTTATTTGAAGATTCATTTGAATCTTTTAATTAGCTATAAAAGTCCATTTAGAGCTCTCAATCTTGACATTAGATTAAGGTTGAAAAATTACTAGTTGAGCCGGCAAAATTGAGTATGTGTGTGACTGTTAGTTTTTGTTTAGTGCTTATAGATTTTGAATTTTCTATTTCTGTGTATATGTGTGTGACTGCTAGTTTGTATTTATAGATTTTTTTTTGTGTATACGTGTGTTACTGCTAGTTTGTTACTGTTTTTGTGTGAGACATTGAGATTACTATTTTGTATTTATAGATTTTATATTTACACGATGTCCTCAAATTATGTTTACACATTTTGTGTTTACTGTTTCTGTGTGACTACTGCTATTTCTGTGTTGTTATCCTTTCTTGATCAAATATTTGATGTATGAGGTAAATAAGGTTTAAGGTGTGAGGTTAGTAGAGGTAAATAAGCTAGAAATTAAGGATTAGATTAAGTCGACTTATTCCCTCTATACAACAATAATCATCCACTAAATTGCGTCTTTTGTATGCCCAGTGAGTGACACCAATTACAAAAATTTAGTGGGAAAAAAGAAAACTTATTTACTCCAAATATTATGAAGAAAATGTTCAAAACTGAGAGTATTATATTTTCCAAATGCTTTGAGCTTTTAGTGCCCTCTGGCTTGTGCCTTTCTTTTTGGAATTGGTAAAGACCAACTATGTATGCACACTTTAACAACTCTTTCACATTCATTATGATCAGGTGGCTCCTAGTTTATCTATAGTTTCTTTTTGTAATATAGAGTACTCCATATATCAAAATAGAGAGTTGTTAAGAGATTGAGATAAGCATACCAGGAGGGTTCATCATTCATGTAGTCGATCTCAACTTATTTGGAATTGAGAAGTAATGGTTATCATATTTTTTTCTAAGCATCTAGGTGTCATCAAAGTTTATATGGTGCTATGATAAAGAATAGTGACTTAAAATCCTTGTTTTGCCTTTTATCTTAATATATTATAGTAATTAACTATATGAAAATTCTCTAATTTTCAGAAGACTTATCATTACATGACAATCTACACAGTGCATGATATTTAGATGTATTAAAATTCACAAGCAAGCCTACAAAAATAAGTTAAAAGGTTGTAATGAGTTATTGATAAACTGGATAACTAACTGCAATGTCTGAATACTAAATTACTGAATCTAATGTATGATAAGCTTCTAAAACTGAATGAATATGATTTTATTGGACAGGCCCCAACTAACTCCAACTAACTACTAAACTGAGACCTGAAATAAAGTAAGCCTATCCAAAAAGGATGAGGACTCACCACTATTACTGTTGAGGATTTGATAAGTCTAATAATGAGTTGGGAACTGAGCATCACAACCTATGATACAATACATCATAGCACAAAAAATAAGATATACGATCAGTACTTTGAATGTACTAGTATGCTAAATGAGGTAGGACTACATGCATAGTTTCATGAACAGAACTAATAATTAACTGAATATGCATGTAAAGCATGAAGTACTAAATAGAGAGTAGGAAGTCTGTAGATATCTATAAATACTGAGTATCCATGAAAATCCATAAATACCGAAGATACGTGAAAATCTGCAGATACTAAGGATGCATGACAAAGCATATAACATGAACTGAGTAAAATCAGTAAACTAAAATACTGAAATAACTAAATTATGTATGCTTTGGTCAAACAAGACTAAGCCAGAATAACTGGACTAGGACTATAACTGATATTGCATCTGAGACTGTGGGAGGTATCATCTAACCGATATTCCCTAATTTGAGCTAATCGGGGTCCAACAAGTAACCCCAGTTAGAAGGGTGTTAATATCATGCCATGGGTACTAACACTGGCTGTGTGGATCCACTAAACTGATATAATGTCCAAAGGACTAAGGGTGTCAAACCCAAAATTATAGGTGACCCCTACGAGATAGTCAAGCCTAATCTGATGGGTGACTTCTCATATCCTATGCTGGCTATATAGTTCTGGAGTATAGGAACTGCTACTAATGACTCTGCCTATCTGACGAGGAAGCCACCATCCCTACACTCGCTCGGGGCTAAATCCTACTCCCAACTGAAATACATTGAAATACTAGACTGTTCTGAGTTTAACTGACTGATAATTGACTATTCAGATAATATTAATAGTATGTCCTGAAGACTATTTTGTAATGTACTGAGACTAGACTAAACAACTATAGTTTTAGGGTATTTAATACCCCCAGGACTCATAACAACAATAGTAAAATGACACTAAATCTTGGAGGACAAAACATGAAGGCTTTTAATAGATCAATCACTTTTGCAAGCATTTTATCAAACACTTGCAGTTCATGGTTTAAAACAATTATAGGAATGTCATGGAACTTATAGAAATAGCATGAATTCGATATAATGGTATTAAATAATGGTTTAATTTAATAATTAATAGTATTAAACCATGGAGGATTGAATAATAATAATAATTTCATGGTATCATGGTATAAAATCAATAGTACATGGAGATTCGTGGATGAAATCATAATTTAAAATCAAATAGCTTGAAAAGATAAAAACTTGAAATTTCAATAGGCTACTTGGACTCCATAGATGAAAGGAATCCATGCATGAACATCTAACATACCTTAATTGATGGATTTCTTGAAGTTCTTCGTGAATTCTTATGGTTTGACCTTGAATTTGAGAGCTAGGGTTCTTGATTGGGAGAGTATGCCTTTTTCTTTGGGGTAAGTTAACTAAAGAATTATTTTAAAGACCTTTTTAGGGATTAAATATCACAGTTGGGTGGACTAAAATAATGGCAAAAGGACTGTTTTATTCCTAAATGAAATATTAATTTTTTGTCAAAATTTTCAAAAAAACACCCCTGGCGCAGCGCGGATCTATCGCACCATGTCACTAGAATTGGACAATTGGGAAAATGCATGGTGGCACGAAACGGAGTAATCACGTTGCCACCTTGTTTGTGACCTGAAATATTACCGCGACGTAGTGGCATCGCGCTACAATATAGGAAAATGACCAATGCCAATCTGGCCTTTGACGTGATGCGCTAGTATCACGATACCTCACTGGAAATAGCCAATGGTCATTTAGACGAGCTCCATGATGTGTTGTGGACTAAAATGACGGTGTTTATGACTGAAACTTAAAAGTGTCATAACTTCTTACCCGGTTTTCAGATTTGGACGAATTTTATATCATTGGAAAGCTAATTCAATTTTCCATGCAATGGAAGGCTCTAAACTAAAAAACAATCTGTAATTCAATTTTTTTTATAGGGATACTTATGTATTGGGACTTAAATAATGCTAGGAAAATATGGGATATTATAATATCTCCCCCTTGGGATCATTCGTCCTTGAATAAGACTAGTTAAGCTGAGGGAAAACAGATAGACTGGGCTTACACACTGAATATTCATATATAATGCATGGAATGCATGACTGAACTGACTTGTGAATGCACGATTGACATGAACATGATGTGCAACTGAAACTAGCATGATAGAGAGAGATATTAAGAGGATTAGTACCTTATACTGAATCTGGATTCACAGAGAAAAGATGAGGGTACTTGGTCCGCATATCTGCTTCTGGTTCCCAAGTGGCTCCCTTAACGGACTAATTTTGCCAAAGAACTTTGACCAATGGAACTTCTTTGTTCCTTAGTCTATGAACTTGATGATCAAGAATTTTGACTGGGACTTCCTCAAAGGAAAGACTACTCTGAATATCTAAAATTTCTAAGGGAACAACTACACTGGATTACCAATACAGTTTTTCAACAATGAGACATGGAACACTGGGTGTACGAGGATGAGATCTGAAGGCAACTCAAGCTCATAAGCTACCTTTCCAAAATGATTGAGAATTCTTAAAGGACAGACATATCGGGGACTGAGTTTCCCTTTCTTGCCGAATGTCTTCACCCCTTCATGGGAGAGATTTTCAAATACACAAAATCACCGACCTCAAACTCGAGATCCTTTCTCCTTGCATCTGCATATGTTTTTTGTCGGCTCTGGGCAACCCTAAGCCTTTCTTTGATCATCTGAACCTTCTCTAGTGCATCAAACAGCAAGTCAAGCCCTACTACTGCGGCCTCACCTACTTCAAACCAACCAATTGGATATCTGCATCTCCTACCATAAAGAACCTAAAATGGAGCCATATGGATACTGGAATGATAGCTATTATTATATGTGAATTCAATTAAGGGCAAGTAGTCATCCCAACTACCTTTAAAATTAACTACGCATGCTCTAAACATATCTTCTTGGGTCTGAATGGTCAGTTATACTTGACCATCTGTCTGAAGGTGGAAAGTTGTACTGAGATGGACTTGGGTACCAAGACCCTTTTATAATTCTTTCTGGAAGTAATAGGTAAACTAGGTACCTCTATCTGAGATTATAGATAAGGGAATACCGTTCAACCTGACCAACTCTTTGAGATAGAATTTGGCATAGTCCTCAGCTGAATAAGAGGTATGGACTGGCAAGAAATAAGCTGATAACCCAAATAGAATCATGCTTATGACTAGTACAAGCCAAACCCGTCACAAAGTCCATATTCACTTCTTCCCATTTCCATGTGGGAATGTTGAACTCCTGCATAGACCCACTAGGTTTTTAGTGCTCAATATTAACTTGTTGGCATGTAGAGCATTTAGCTACAAACTCTGCAATATCCCACATCATCCCACTCCACCAATAGACTTCCCATAAATCATGATATATCTTAGTAGTCCCTGGATAAATAGAGTAACACACACCATGCACTTCTGTAAGAATTCATTACCTCAAGTCATCTATACCAGGCATACATAATCTACCCTAACAACGTAATACACCATCTCTCCCTTGGGAGAAAATCTTTACTTTCTTATCTCTAACTGATTCTTTCAACTTAACTAGACTAGGATCTCTAACCTTCTTTTCCTTCAACTGGGAAACTAGAGATGATTTTGTGCTACTCTGCACCCATACACTACCTTTAGCTGAATTGAGTAAGCGGATATCTAGTCGAGCAAACTGATGAACTTCCTAACCAAACTTCTTCTTACCATCCTTAATATAAGCAATACATCCCATAGACAACCTACTGAGTGCATCAGCCACTACATTGGATTGCTCGGATTATACAGGACACTCATGTCATAATCCTTCAAAAACTCTAACCACCTTCCTTGATGCAGATTTAAATCTTTCTAAGAGAATACATACTGCAGGCTCTTATGTTAGTTAACATATCAATGTGCACCCCATACAAGTAATGCCTCCAAATATTTAAGAAGAATACTACTGTTGCTAACTCAAGATCATGAGTCAGATAATTCTTTCTCCTGGTGTTTAAGTTGTCTGGAGGCATCGACAATAACCTTACCCCCCTTCATGAGGACACAACCCAAACCTACTCTTGATGCATCACAGTACATAACAAACTCATCTAAACAATCTGGTAAGGTAAGAAATGGGCTGAGGTAAGTCGAGTCTTCAACTCCTGAAAACTCTTCTCACAGAAATCTGACCACTAAAACTTAACTTTATTCTGAGTCAATCTATACATGGGGATGCAATAGATGAAAATCCTTCAATAAACTGGTGGTAATAGACTTCTAAACCCAAGAAACTCCTGATGTCTGATGGAGAGATAGGTCTAGGCTAGCTTCTCACTATATCAGTCTTTTGAGGATCAACTCTAATGCCATCACTGGAAATAATATGTCCAAGGAAAGCTACTGATCTTAGCCAAAATTCACACTTACTGAATTTATAGAATATCTGGTGAGCTCTAAGAGTGTAACACTATTTTGAGATGGTCTGAATAATTAGTTTTACTACGGGAATAGAAAAAAATATCATCAATAAAGACTATGACTAACATGTCCAAGTACAACTTGAACACTCAGTTCATCAAGTCCATGAAGGTTGTTGGGGTATTCATGAGGCCAAAAGACATGACTACAAATTTAAAGTGACCATACCGAGATCGGAAAGCTATTTTAGGAATGTCACATTCCCTTACTCTAAGCTAATGATAGCATGATTTGAGGTCTATCTTTGAAAAGTAGATGGAACCCTAAAGTTGATCAAACAAATCATCGATTATAGAGAGTGGATATCTATTCTTGATTGTGACTTTTTTCAACTGATGGTAGTTTATCCACATTCTGAGAGAACTTTCTTTCTTATGCACGAATAGAACTGGTGCACCTGATGGGGAGATTCTAGGTCTTATGAATCCCTTATATAGGAGATCCTTTAACTATTATTTTAACTCTTTAAGTTCAACCGAATCCATTTGGTATGGTGGAAGAGATATGGGCTGAGTACCTAAAAAAAAGTCTATTCTGAAGTTGATTTCCTTTTCGAGAGGAACTCTGGGAAGATCTTCTGGAAATTCATCTGAGAATTCAGTTACTACTGGATCTAACTCAATATTTAAGGTTTATAAGTTAGAGTCTTTGACTTTCACAAGATGGTAAATATACTGCTTCGATATTATTTGTGTTGCTCTAAGGTACCAAATCAATTGACCCCTAAGAGCTATTATACTACCCCTCCATTCAATGACTGGTTCATTTGGGAACTGAAAATGAACTATTCTATTTCTGCAATCAACTGAGGCGTAGTAAGAGTGGAGCCACTCCATGCTGAGAATGATGTCAAAATCCATCATCTCTAACTCTATGAGATCAATTGAGGTAACTTGCTGAGATATTGTGACCGGACAGCTCCTATATACCTTTCTGGCTATAATGGAAATAGATACTAGGATAGACACTGAAAAAGGCTCTACTATAGTTTCGGGACTTACTCCAAAATAGATGGTTATATATGGAGTTATAAAATAAAGAGAAGTTACAAGGTCTAGTAAAGCATAAACATGTATGTGAAAGACCCAGAACGTAATAGTAACTACATCAAGAGAATTTTTTTGATCTTGGTGGGACTGAAAGGCATATAATCTATTCGGACGCTGACCACTAGTAGCGCTGGAAGCCGCACCCTATTAAATTGGGCAACCAGATGGAACTGATGACTTATAGGACTGTCCCTATTGGCGCACACCCCTACCTTTCTAAGAAACTACCCAACACTCCAGAATCTAATGGCCTAGCTTGCCATACCCGAAGCACACATCACTACCCACTCTACACTACCTTGATGGTGTCTTCCATATTGTTAACATAGAAGATTTGTACGAGCACTGCTAATGCTGACCTAGGACTTAGAGCCTGGTGCACTATCCCTATTTTTCATTTTTGAATTTGGGTATGAGAGAATTGGATAAAGAGGGTGCCAGGGCTGAAGACATCTGATAAAACTCAGGACAGTTACCACCCTCTGACTTTGGCTGACTAAAGTTAAAACTACCTGTCCTAGACCTCTTATTTCTTCTTTTCTTTTCCTTAGTCTTTTGTTCCTCTATCTATTGAGTATGGACCATCAGCCTAGACAAGTCCATCTTACTAATTAGCTTTGCAGTCCTACACTCCTTGACCATACTATCAGATATACTATACACAAACTTAATCATCTTAGACTTGTTATTAACTACCACATGAGGATCATATCTAGCTAACTGATTAAACTTAAGAGAATACTCCCTCATGCTCATATAGACCTGTCTCAAGTTAATAAAATCTAACATTGTGGCCTCCCTCAACTCCAATGGGAAGAATCTTTCTAAGAAAGTTATAGCAAACTCTTCCCATTCTACAGGCCCAACATCTACACCCCTATCAAACTTCCACTGCTTAAACCAAGTATGGGCTACATCCTGCAACTGGTATGTAGCCAACTCAGCACTCTGACTAGATATCACCCCATAGTATTTGTGACCTTCTGAACTATATATAAGAATTTCTACGGATCCTCTTCAGACTTGGATCCCGTGAAAGAAGGATGATTTATCCAGGTGAAATCCCAAATTTTGGTTATAGCATTATGGGCCACTGGGTTGGTTGGAACAACAATTGGCCGTTAATTCTGTGCTGCTATAGTCTTGGCTAAAGTAGTTAACACAGTCCAGAATTCTGTGTAAGAGACATGCTCATCCAGAAGATCTGCCTGGATGGGCAACAGGGATAGCTAGTTTCCTGTTCTTTTTCTATTCTTCTTGGGAGGCATGTTCACTATAAATAGAAGAAAGAAATAGATTAGATAGGGAGTTTAACTTGAGATCATGTTGACTCGCCCGACATGAATACTAAAAGAAGGAAAATATTTTCCTAAACGCCTTGTAGCCTTTCATCCATAAGTGTGGTGTGCTACACACCCATGCACAAGACACTACTTGATGTGGCTTTTAGATTATCTAGGAAACTTTAAAACCCTATGCTCTAATACCAAGTTTGTAATGCCCTGAAAGTACACCCTGGGTGTAACACGGTGCTAAAAGTTTTGACGGACCATAAGTTAACCCATGAGCTGGTACCTGTTGTGATCACTGAATAATAATATCATAATTGTGAAAGAATAACTAATATGCCATAAGGTTTGAATAACTCAATTCATAACTAAACTATGAGTCTATTGAAATAACTGACTGAATCTGATAAAATACTGATAAACTGAATAACTAACTGAAATGTCAGAATATTGAATAACTGACTCTAATGTCTGATAAGCCTCTAAAATTGAATGGCTGTCAGTTGATAGGAGTGGCCCCAACTAACTCCAACTAACTACAAAATTGAGACATGAAATAAAGTAATCCTATCCTCAAAGTATGAGGACTCATCATTATTACTGCAGATGATCTGATAAGTTTAATCGCAAGAAACGAACTGAGCATTAGAACCTATGATATAATAGATCATATTAAAAAAAAAGGTATGCGATCAGTACTTTGAATATAGTGGTATGCTAAATGAGGTGGGCAAAAAGGCATGGTTTCATGAAGAAAACTAATAACTAACTTAATATGCATGTAAAGCATAGAGTACTGAATAGAGAGCATGAAGTTTGTAGGTACTGGGAATATGTGGAAATCTATAAATACTAAGCATGCATAAAAATCTATAAATACTGAAGATATGTGAAAATATGTAGATACTGAGGATGCATGACCAAGCATATAACATGAACTGAGTAAAATTAGTAAACTAAAATATTGAAATAACTAAAATCAGTATGCTTTGGTGAAACAATACTAAGCCTGAATAACTGAACTGGGACTATAACTGAGACTGGAACTAAGACTGTGGGAGGTGTCATCTAACCGACATTCTCCAATTTGAGCTGATTGGGGTCCAACTAGTAACCCCAGTTAGAAGGGTGTTAATACCGTGCCATGGGTACTAACACGAACTGTGTGGATATACTAAACTGATATAATGTCCAAAGGACTAACGGTGTCAATCCTAAATCGACGGGTGACCCCTACGAGATAGTCAAGCCTAATCTGACTGGTGACTTCTCATATCCTATGTTGGCTACATAGTTCTGGAGTATAGGAACTGCTACTAATGACTTGCCTATCTTACAAGGAAGATGCCATCCCTACACTTGCTTTGTGATAAATCCTACTCCTAACTGAAAGACACTGAAATACAAGACTGTTTTGAGTTTAGCTGACTGATATTTAACTATTCTAATAATGCTTATAGTATGTTCTGAAGACTATTTTGTAATGTACTGAGACTAGACTAAATAAATAACTATGGTTTTTAGGTATTCAATACCCATAGGACTCAAAACAACAATAGTAAAATGACACTAAAGCTTGGGGTACAAAACATGAAGGCTTTTATTAGATCAATCACTCTAGTAGGCATTTTATCAAACACTTGTAGTTCATGGTTTCATACAATCATAGGAATACGATGGAACTTATAGAAATAGCATGAATTCGATATAATGGTATTAAATCATGGTTTAGTTCAATAAGTAATAATATTAAAACATGGAGGATTGAATAATAAAAATAATTTTATGGTAACTTGGTATAAAATCAATAGTAGATGGAGATTTAAGGATGAAATCATAATTTAAGATCAAATAACTTGAAAAGATCAATACATGAAATTTCAATAGGTTACTTGGACTCCATGGATGAAAAGAATCAATGGATGAACATTTAACATACCTTAATTGATGGATTTCTTAAAGTTCTTAGTGAATTCTTGAGGATTGACCTTGAATTTGACAGATAGGGTTCTTGATTGGGAGAGAATGCCTTTTGATTTGGGGGAAATTAATTAAGGAATAATTTTAAAAATATTTTTAGGACTTAAATATCACACCTGGGTGGACTAAAATAATAGGGAAAAAATAGTTTTATCCCTGAACAAAATATTAATTTTTCATCAAAATTTTTTGAAAAATACCCCTGGTGCGCCATGGCGCTATTGCGCTATTGCACTAGAATTTGACAATTGGGAAAATGCATGGTGGCGCGACATAGCGTAATCACATATCTATCTTGTTTGTGACCTAGAAGTTTACCACGACGCGGTGGAATCACGCTACAACACTTGAAAATGACAAATGACAATCTAGCCTTTGGTGCTACGCACCAGGATCGTTATACCTCACTGAAACTTAAAATCGCCATAACTTCTTATCCGATTATCGGATTTGGGAAAATTTTATATCGTTGCAAAGCTAATTCAAATTCTTATGCAATGGTAAGATCTAAACTATAAAAATAATGAGTGATTCAAAAATATTATATAAGAATAGTCATGTATTAGGACTTAAATTATGTTAGAGAAATATGGGGCATTACAGTATCAGAAATGGGAAAAACACTCATGCACATACTGTCACACACATTCAAGTTTCCTTTCACTGGCTTTGCTTAGCTCAATGACAAAATAAGCAAATTTATTACTGAACCTACTATGCTGTGTTTATTAGAATCATTACCCTAATTTACAAATATAATGTAGTCCATTAAATTAAATAGTCCCAAAACTGAAAAACCAAAATTATTAAACCAAAATAGAACCAAACCAAAATTTACTTTGTAGCACAAGGGTAAATTTAGGAATATGCAAATTAGTGTTTAAAATCATAAGATTTACTTGATATATGTAGTATACTACTTTGGTAGAAATATTTTGTAAGATCTTATGTGTATTAGCACAATATCTTTTGTTTATTTACATTGTTGTCCAATTACCTAAGATCTTTTATGTTTTTAACACTTGAGATTTGCGTTTGACACAATAATTCTATTCCTTATGATTCAAAATAGTGTATTTATTTCTTAAAAGTTTAAAACATAACATACTATAACACTTATTATCAACCACATTTTGGAGTAAAATATTAAAGTTTACACAGAATGGTGATTGTTTCTTTCTACTTGTTTTCTTTCCCTTGAAAAGGTACTTAATGGTAAAATTTGGAACCAAAATTTTGTACATACTTGAAATCATCAAACACTTTAGGATTAACTATTTCACTTTCATTACTTAGAGGGAACATACCTCCCCAAAAATATGACTTGGAAGTACAATAGTGACTTTAATATTTGACTGTGTAAGATTAACATCAATTTCTTGTGGGAAAGTTCATATTTAGCTTAGCATGAATCATAATTTTGGTGATTTTGTTATGTTCTATAGGATTTTAATGGATAGTAAAGATAGAGGTTGGATGAATTCACCAATATGGTCGGAAGAGTTCAACAATGGAGTGAACCATTTTCTTGAAAAGGCATTTGAATGAGCCTCTCAAGGAAATGAGATATTATGTCCTTGTAGAGATACCAAGAATCACTATTAGCATTGAAGAGAAGTGGTGGAGGATGACTTTCTTTCTAGAGGGTTTCGTGATGGTTACAGTAGATGGAATTTTCATGGAGTAAGCTCTTCCTTAAGAAAAATACATCATCCAATTATTGATAATGAAGGCTCTAATATGCGTGATGGTATTTCTAGACTACTTCATGATAAATCAAGAAATGTAGATACTGAATCGAGGCATAGTAAAGGAGTTGGAGATGGATTACCTGAAGATGCAAAGAATTTTTTTAAATTATTAGATGAACCAAAGCAACAATTTCACTGTTCGGTTTTTCCTGTTTAAATCATTGCATGGGTGAGTAATGCAACATTTTTAGATCTTGCAGTGTTGGTAAAAGTGGTATTCCCTTTGCTCAAATACCAGAGTCTTTCAATAAGTCCAAAAAGGTGATATGATATTTGGGTCTTGATTATGAAAAATATACGTGCATGTCCCAATGGTTGCATGTTAATCTAGAAGAACAATGAGAAAACTAAGAACTACTCTGTATGCGGGACTTCTAGATTGAGGAGTGTTGGAGGTTCCTTAACCAATGCAAGTTCTAAAATTTTTACAAAGTTTTTAAGATACTTTTCCTTAAATGTGTCCTGAAATGGTATGTAAATGAATGGCTGAATGATGAAAATCTAAGGCATCATGCTAATGGGCAAGCATGGAAAGATTTTGATCATTTTTATCGAGACTTCTCTTGAGATCCTCATAATGTTAGGTTAGGTCTGTCAAGTGATAGTTTCAATCCATTTTGAACGATGAGTATTTCTCATAGCACATGGCTTGTTATACTGATGAACTATAATAATCTCCATGGATTTGCACGAAGTCGGAGTATCTTATGTTGTCAATAATCATTCCAGGACCATCTTCTCCTAGAAATGATATAGATATGTATTTGTTACAACTAATTGATGAATTAAATGAAATATGGGAACCTGGGATATAAACATATGATGCCGAAACCAAACAAATATTCCAAATATGGACTGTTAGTGATTTTCCAGCATTAACAATGCTTTCTTGGATTTGTATGAAGCCAGAGTAACTTAAGTTGTCAATGATCATTCTAGGCCTATCTTCTCTAAGAAATGATATAGATGTGTATTTGTAACCACTAATTAATGAATTAAATAAACTATGGGAATCTGAGATAGAAATATATGATGCTGAAACCAATCAAATATTCCAAATGTGTGCAACATTAATGTGAACTGTTAGTGATTTTCTAACATTAGCTATGCTTTCAGGATGGAGCACTAAATAAAAATTGGCATGAACTACTTGTTATTATAACACATGCTCTCAATATATCAAACATAGTCCTAAGATGTGTTATTTGGTTCATCAAAGATTTTTGCCTCATAATCATCCGTTGCAAAAAGATAAAAAGTCATTTAATGGTAGGGAAGAACATAGACTCACACACACTCGTTTGTCAGGTACAGAAGTGATTGGAGGGTTGCATGAATTCAACAATGTTTTTAAACGGGAACAAAGAAAGGTCTCGATATAATAAAGGTCCTTGGAAGAAAAGATCTATCTTTTTTGAATTTCCATATTGGTCGAATAACAGATTAAGCCATATTCTTAATTCAATGAACATAGAAAAGAATATAAGTGATAGTTTGCTCTGGACTTTATTAGAGATAGATGGAAAGTCAAATAATAATGTAAATTCTCGATATGACATACAAGAAATGGGAATATGGGAGGATCTACAACCAGTACAAGATAGTAACATAAATATATGTTTTGATCAATCTTCTTTCTTCATGGAATCGGAACAGAAAATACTATTTTATAGCATCTTACAAAATGTCAAATTACTGAAAGGGTGTGCTTCAAGTATATCACATTGCATGCATATGAAGTAGATGAAGATATCAAGGTACAAGTGATGATGCTCATTTTATTTTGCATCACTTGCTACAAGTTGCTGTTAGAAAAGTGCTACCAAAGAATGTTTCATTTACATTGATTAGCTTAGGAAATTTCTTTAGATCCATATGTATTAAGGTAATTAGGTCCAGAGATCTTAAAAAACTGGAGTCTAAAATTGGTGAAATTATATCTAACCTTGTAATAATTTTTCATCCAGCATTTTTGATATAATGCTACATTTGCCTATTCATTTAGTGAATGAAATTAATCTTGGGAGTCCTAGTCATCTTCATTGGATGTATTCTATTGAAAGGTACCTATGTAACCTTGGGGGGATCATTCATAATTGATCTTGTCCAGAAGCATCAATAGTAGAAGGTTATTTGGTTTAAGAGTGTTTGATGTTTTGTTCAAGATACCTATATGATGGTATGATGACACGATTTACTAGGTACCAAACTGAAGTTGAGGAATCCATTCTGAATGTGTCACCTATATTACCTAAGAATGGTCATCCAATTGCAAGTGAGAAGAAACAAATTGTACTTTTTTTATGGATCCCAAGTTATGTTTAAAGCACATCGATATGCCCTTTTTAACACGAGAGATGAAGAAGTGGAAAAGTTTATCGAGTAAGATATTTACATATTAAACTTTATTTATTTATGGTAATGTATATAAAAATTTATTTATAAAGGCCTAGCAATTATATTTTCCATATTCTTTATTTCAGGGAATATAAAAATTCAATGAGTAATCATACTAGATTGAATGCATGGGTAAGATCATGGAATCATAGTCATGAATTCAGCAATTGGTTTGAAGAGAAAGTTAAAAGTGCTGAAGTATCCCATCATGTAAAATGGCTAGTTAGGGGGCCTAATATGGTGTCCAAGAAATATAGCGCATATTTCATCAATGGATATGGATTTTATACAAAATATTGGGATGCCCTATGCAAGACTCAGAATAGTGAAGTGATTTTATCAGCAACAACTGATATTTTTACTAGTGCAAGGGACCAAAATCCCATAGATGGAGCATTGGTTTATTATGGAGTTGTTCAAGATATTATTGAGATTGATTATTATGGTTTTTTAGTGTTGTATTGTTTAGATCTTATTGGTATCAGAATGAAGTAGATGAGTATGGGTTAACTCGGGTATACTTCAACAAGTTATGCAGTAAAAATGATCCTTCTGTGTTGGCATCACAAGTTTATCAAGTTTTTTATATTGTGGATCCAATTGAGAAATATGTTTATTATGTAAGGAATAAATTCCCTATTTATTTGTATGATCTAGAGGAAGAGAATTTCCCTAATATAGGAGAAGTATTTTGGAGGAAGCCTAATGATGACATTGGTTCCTCAATTAGATTAGATGAGGGTGACTTTATATGGTTAAGAAAAGATGAAGCCGTTGTTGTTGATATTTAATCTGTTAAAGAACATTCAAAAGATATAGTTGTAGCAACATCGGAGGAGAAGGATGATTTTGACGATACTGATTGGGATTGGATAGAGGCAGATGATTAGACAAGAAAGTTCTTTTAAATATATGCTAATCATTTGTTTCATCTTTTTATGAGTAATAAATTTTTTTCATACATATTTTATATCTATGCTTGTTTATATCGTTTAATCATTTTCATTTAGAATTTTATACTAAAATACTATATTTTTGTAAAATTTCAAAGACTGATTCAAAGAAAGCTAGTAAATCATTGAAGACAATCATGGCCTCATTGGTAAAATTTTTCACCATTAATTCTTGGTTTTATAACTTATGTTGACTAAACCATTGAAATTTGATTCAAAGTTAATGTTAATCAAAAAACATGAATGACTAAACCAATGGATGACTAAACCAAAAGCTCCCCATTGTAATGATATCTTTATTGATCATAATGGCTTTTTTTTGAATTTTACACCAACATTGTTAATTACTTCATAGAGTTACTGATTATTCTCTAATGAAGCTTCCACTGAAATACAAAAATATAAAGGGACCAAACCCTCTTGGCAGTCAGCACAATCTGAAATAGAACCAACTCAATACCTCTATAGTCTGTATTTTTGTAGAAGATTCATTAGGGACTTGAATGTAAGGCCAATGTCAATAAATTTATATTTCACTAATGACTTTTTTCCAGATGTTGATGCATTTATGTATGTGCTGAATGAATACTATTTTAATCAACCAATTCTATTTTCCCAATTCTTATATCCATTTTTTTCAAAGTTGATGTTTCTATACTTGTTTTGTTTAATAAGGCTGAATCTGAGCACCATTGGTAAATTATAGTCTCGGATCTCTTTGGTTTTGGAATTGAAAATATTTGATGTTATTTTCAATTTTCTATTATTTTGAATTTGATATTAGCCAAACGAGGATGATAGTTCAGTTTGATGAAGCACTAGATCATTTTTATCCACAGAAGAACTAAATAACATCCTTTAGAAAAAAGGTATCACTAATAATCATTGATCAAACAGTTTCATCAAACTTAAAAAACAACTAGCTAGTTCAGTGTCTCATGTAACAACTCATACTTGTGTCTTCTATCTAGTAAAAATCCCCCCGTCTATCAATAGTGCTTTGAATTTGGTTAAAGGTGTTCAACTTGACACCTTTCACGACATGTGGCTATGACACTACCGCCTATGATAGGTCATACTGGTTTTTGGTATCCAATTCCACTACTTCTCACCGTTGCTAACAAAAATTTGTAGAAAATGTGTAATGGACTTAGGGACATTAAGCGCCTTAACAAGGATGACTATTCTGGATAATTCGCAACCCAAGCAGGAGGAACCTCTCTTTTTGTGTTAAATCAGTCCATTGCAATGTCAAAAGGATTCTACAACTTAAAGTAAAAAACTCCTAAGCTTTACAGATCAGCCTGTGGACTGTTGAGTCAGAAACAAACTAGTATCCAGGGAGATCTTTTTATTAAGATCAAGTAAAACTTGATGATAATAAAAAATTCTGACCTTCTCATTAATCTTTAGCCACTTTTGCTTTATTTCTAGTGCAGTATAGAAATATGTACCAAATTGGCCAGTGCTATCAACAAAGACTTCTATTGTCTAAAAAACATTCACATCTTGATCCAGATGCTCTAGTTTCAAGAATTTTTGCTGAAATTTCCAAATAGGGTAAAGATAAACATTTGATAAATTTAACCAGGGGAATTAAAAATTCAAGTGAATATAAGAGAAAAGAGAAATGAAGTATCAAAACAACAACAAACCTAGTGTTTAAATTTTGTTCTTTGATAAGTTGTCGTAGATAATATGATTTCCCTTTTATTAGTACTTCTTGTGCTGGTAGTGGTTTCCTGAAAATATCATGGCTTCTGAATATATCATGTCCAGGGAATTATTTAGTGATGAACTCCATAGCAACAAGAGTTACAAATATGTTAGGACATATATTATCTTTGTTGTTGCTTTTGTTGCTAATTTTGTACTTTTGTTCTGCTAGTACTTTTGCTCTGTCATATCTTGGTTACTTGATCAGGTCCCTTAATATTGATTTTCCCCTTAGGGTATTAAACTTTAGGAGGTCATTACATGAAGAAATTCTATTCCAGAAATATTGCTTTTGCTCTTTGTTATTCTGTAGTGAAAACTGGTTATTTGGACTCATTGTGAACCTATTTGATATTTTATTTTTTGAACTTACAGTGACTTTAAAAATCATGAATCAAGAAGGGTGTTCAAGAAATCATCAAAAAGTTAAGAACTTTGTTTCAGCTGGATCACTAGCAGCTTTACGAAACAAATAGATACTCGAGCACAAGAAGAAGAAGAATGTTCAAATTACCTATTAAATGAATTTTTTGATATTTTACCTAATAAATGACTTTTCAATAATATTAAACATAAATCCCACCCTCATAACTCAGATTAAATGATATCTCTTCTCCCGAAACCCTCAAGAACATAAAATAAGAGTTTGCACCAAAATTCAAGCCTGGAAGGTTCAAATTTAAGTTTCACTTAAGAAATTTACTATGTCCATGTATGTGGGGTTTGAACACGGTTAACATTTTATCTCTATGCCTAAAAGTTGAGTTTTACCATGAATTTGAGAACTTTACAACTAGGGTTTATACCCATTTTACTTATGTTTTCATGTTTATTAAAGTTTTACCTACTAAGATGATCTCAAGAATTGAGTTGTGACATTTTGATACGAAGTTTCCATGGGTTGATAAAAGTTTATATTTTAGCACTAAGTACTCAGTCTACAGGAAGTTCAAGTTTACTAGTTTGAGATACAAAAGCATTGCAGTAGAATAACATTTCATTTTTGATTTATGATTTAAGATAAGCTATGAAGTTCACATAAGAAATCAAGATTTTGAGATTGAAACAGAAGCATATTGTATTTTAAGACTTATTAGCTCATATTCTTATTTAAGGTGAATTTTATAGAGACGGTTTGAGCAATAGCATTTACCCAGCACTGTGAGGGAATATTGATTTAGCTCATCCTATTTTGCAAAAATTGCATGCCACAGTAGGTTATTATTTATCTTGTCCAATTGGTCATATAGCTTGTCCTAATTGACATGCCATATATTATTCATCTTGTCCAAATGGACATGTTTAGGTGATCATGACAATTAGCTTTCATACCTAGAAATGTGTATTTGGGCCCTTTCAATGGTGGTTTTAGACATCAAACTCTATGTTGCTCGCATGGTTTATGTTTGTTATGAGAATATCCCACAATAAATGATAAATTTTAGAAACTAAGTGTCACGAATCGCAATCTTTGTTCAAATAGTGTTTTGTGAAAATTGCTTTGATAGATTTCAGCTATCAGTCTTGTTTATGATCAACGTATGCCCATATACAATTATCATGAATGATTTTTAGGTGTGTTTAGTTTCAGTTTTACTTATTGCATTCACCCTCACTTACTCAGTACATTCAAGAAGTACTCACTATATATGTTTGTATAGCTAGATTATTTCATAATATTGGCTTTGGTGTTTATCTCCAGCAATATGATTAGCCATGATCACTATTTCCTATATCTATCTAGTTTGTCACGACCCAATATCTCAAATCATAATGGTCCCTACTATAATAACCCACCAGTAGGCCAGACAACCTTTAGCCCGCAACGGCTAATAATGAACTACACAATATATCTAAAGAAAGATTACGTAATAAATGTAACAAAAGATCAAACACATAAATAAATCCCAAAACTTGGTGGTATCAGTAAAAGATCTCCTAACATAGCCAGAGTACAAGAATGAAATACAAAGGGAATTTCACTATTACATCTTATTTCCAAACATAACATGAAGACAAATCTAGTACATAAGGAGGATGTAGGTAATACTCCGAATGGCTGGAGATTGCTCTAAGTCTCCAAGCATGGCTGCTCCGTAAGACACACACATCAATGATGATAACTTGTACTTATGATCTACAGGCTTCAAAAGTATAGTATGAGTACCAAACAAATAGTACTTAGTAGATATATGTAACATATAAAAAGAATGCTAGCTACACCCAATATTTAGCAACCACATAAGAAAACCAAAGAGATAATAAGGATAACCTATCATATTTATGTCCAAGAGACTAGAATTTTAAGGCTCAGTAAGTAATAAGATTGCACTAGCAGATTTCAACCACAAATGCGAAAGGAGGATATATATAATATACAAAGCCAAGGAATGAGTATACAATATGAACAATTGAAGGATGGTATACACAGTAGTACCACAGATACATATAGAAAGGTATATATATACATACATATAGATATAAGGTTAACTCAAGGCATAGCCTAAATCATCTTATTCTTATTTTAAGGCTTCGTTATAATTCAAAAAGAATTTAATACTATCATACTTAGGGTTTCTAATCCAAATGGCTAGATAAGAAATAATCATAAATAATAAGAACTACTAAGATAGGATAGACTAAAAACATATCTCAGATTCTCGATGCCGAATCAATAGACATCTGTGATAAACTAGCTGTAATAATGATTATAATAACAATATCAATAACAATGCGAGTAACCAGATATTTTGGACAACCAAATACCTAGACAAGCCTATGCGTACCCCCACCGCCCCAAGCTTAGAAGGTTCAACAAACATATAACAACACAAGGAATAAACATCACCCATATCTATCCAATCACCCCATACCAGCTGATAGACATAGGAGCATATTGGTGATAGGCAATGCACATAAAATATGAGTTCAATAGAATTCACAAAACACACTATCCTCATCCTAACCATCATCATCATAATCATCCTTCGGCCTCTCCGAGTATCATCAAATCAACATAATATCCTTCGGCCTTGCATGACATCATTATAATATCCCCCGACCTTACTAGACATTATTACTGGACATCATCACATCATCATAATATACTTTGGCCTTGCCGGATATTATCATATCATTATAATATCCTCTAGCCTTGTCAGGAATCATAATATAATCATAATATCTTTCGGCCTTGCCGGGTATTTTCATATCATCATAATATCCTCCAAATTTGCTAGGTATAATCATATAATCATAGTATCTAAATCAATGTAAATAATAGAGAGCGATCCCCATAAGAGATAAAGTAAAGAACAAGCCCGACTTGGTCTAATGTAAATGACAAGCCCCATGAGGGATAAAGTAAATAATCATGAAAGAGAAAGAAGGTAGATTATATTTCCATAATTCATCATTTGTCATAAATATCACATTATCATTAAGAATATATATATATATATATATATATAAAGGTGCATGAACTCAAGCAGAGGCTAAAAGAGTGTATCTTCATAAATTAATATTATTCAAGTTCACCTAAACTAAGGTTTCAAGGTCACAACAGTAGCCTAAATAATGTTAGGCGCATACTAACAATGGTTCCAACACTTAAACCATATCACGAAACTAGTATCATATCATATTCATGCTACAATATAGTCCAATCTAGGGAGAAGGCTATAGGATTTCAAATAAGGTTGTAAACATACCACCTTATGAGTCCAAAACTCTCATCTAATCCACAAACATCGATTATCAAGACAAAGTTGTTCTACTTATAATCAAGCCTATCATCCACACTAACATGCCATATATAACACACATTATCTTTGAAGAGGAGTAGATAGAAGCCTACCTTATATCTGAACTACAAAATCGTACATTATATACCCCGCCAATCTTTACTTCATAATTTCCAAAATGCCATCATGCTATCAAAATAGTAATCTACTCATCAACACAAGTCTAACAATACCTATATTTCACTATTGTGCTTCGTGTCCAAAAATAACACCAAAAACCCCAAGTAGGTCCCACTTATGAAAAAATTATTTCCAAGGTCAACCAAATGTTCATACATGGACAAAGAATCATAACACTCAAGATTTGGGTGAAAACAAGGCTAATTTTTGTCTAAAACCAAACCCTAAACTATATTGGGGGTTTGCATTAAGAATAACAAAATTCATCAAGAAAATGATGTAATCTTACTTTTATTTGGATGATAATCATGATAAAAGATGTTTAACAAGCTCCGAAGTCATCCACAATACTTAATTTTGAGTTATCATAACTATTTAGGATTTTTAGATTTCAAGGATGAGGATAAAATGACCCAAATCCTGACCATGAGGTCTAGAGATCCCTGGAAAAGAGATATAGAGATCACCCTTAATGGGCTGCGATTACATAAGGGCGATCGCCTAGGGCGCACCGTGATTGTGCTATCCTCAGTCATCTCAAATGACAGCAAAAACTTAAAATTTTTCCACATTTAATCCAAGGCCTCGGGACTCATTCAAAGTTTGATTTTCATAAATGTACTATGTAACCATAATAAATTCAACATTGCAAACATCTTAGCGATGTTGGATTTTGAATCCAAAGTCATTCTAAATATTCAACTTTCCAACCAATAGGTCAAAATGAGCTCAGGTGCATTGGGACCCAAACCAAAGGACTAGTGAAGTATGAATTCACATTCAAGATTGTTTTGATAAAGTTTTCACCTGGTGGCCATTTTAAACTCGTGAAGAATTTAAACTAGGGAATTAGTTCTAAAAACCAAACCAACTGCCCGATAATCGAACAACCAGTCAAAGTATGTCATAAATGACTTGAGGTAGCTATGGAAAAGCTCAAACAATGAAAAAAATGGAGTTATGAGAATTGAATTTAAGTGTTATTACAATATCCACTACTAAAAAGAATTTCCTCCCCAAAAGTCAATGGATAGAAAGAATCTCAAAAGCTTGAAAAGATGAGGTACTGGGCCTGCATCCTCCGAGCATGACTTCTTAGATAACATATACAAACAGAGAAGACTTCTAAGGGATTTTGCCATGGGTATACCCTTTATCCACAATCACCCTTACTTCACTTCCAAATGACCAAAGCATAGCTTCAACCATTATCTATCCTCCAACTGAATCATGAAAGGTTAATACACACATATTTAAACCATAATACACTGCTACTATCTTGATATCTGCACAAATAAAAAAAGGCTCATTAAAGCCAAAAAAACAAAACATGAGTCATACCACTGACTCTAGATCCAAATAGAACTTTTTCTTACTATCTCGCACCTGCTATCTACTCTAAACCAGGACGAAAATCACCTGAGTCCTATGTGCACAATCTCATCATAGAGAACTCAAAGAACTAAAGTTGATACACTGAAATTCCATATGGAAAACATGAGAATAGGCCCATAAGGTATTATTTAGGCATATAAATGGAGATAATTAAGGAATGTGGTCTATTCCAATGATGCAACTGGTTCAGATGGTAATAAGGACTGGAATCCAGATAGTTAAGACATACCACTCATCACTGAATGATCCACTCCAAGATGTCACATTAACCGATAATGAATCATTCTAGTGGTGAATGACTTTTCTGAGGTTTTCCCTAATGACCTCCTTAGTGTCCCTCACAATAGGGAGATTTATTTTTGGATTGATCTTATTCCAGACACTCATCCTATCTCTATTCCCCCATATAGAATGGCTCCAGTTAAGTTAACAGAGCTTAAGGAGCAATTAAATAATCTTTTAGACAAGGTTTTCATTCATCGAAGTGTATCTCCATTGGGTGCACCAGTGTTATTCGTGCATAAGAAGGATTGGTCCCTTTGTATGTGTATTGATTAATGATAGCATAATAAGGTGACGGTAAAGAATAAGTACGTTTCTTTCAAGGATAGATGATTTGTTTGATCAACTTTAGGGTGCTAAGTTTTTCTCTAAGATCTACCTTCGATCCAGGCATCATCAATTAAAGATTAGGTATGTGGATATTCCTAAGACTCTCTTTCATACTTGATATATGCTTTTTAAGTTCATGGTTATATCTTTTGGGTTGAGTAATGCCCCAACAACATTTGTGGACATGATGAATAAAGTCTTTTATTAGTGTTTAGATTTGTTTGTCATTGTATTCATTTTAATGTACTCTAAGAGCGAGGTGGATCATACTAATCACCTCTGCATTATGTTGCAAACCTTGAAGGACCAACATTTCTACATAAAAATTTTGAAATACAAAATTTGGTTGAACAATGTCACTTTTTGGGACATGTCATTTCTATTGAAGGGATCATGGTTGATCCATAGAAGGTTTTAGTGGTTAATAAGTGGCATAGACCCACGACTCCATGCAATATTCAGAGTTTCTTGGGTTTAAATGGTTACTACAGGAGGTTTGTGGAATCTTTTTCTATGATAGCTGCCCGGTTGACTAAGTTAACTCAGAAGAAGGTAAAGTTCTTGAGGCTTGATTCTTGTGAGGGTAGTTTTAAAAAGATAAAGGATAAGCTGACTTCGGCTCGGGTCATGACTCTGGATGAAGGAATTAATGGATTTGTGGTCTATTATGATGCGTACTGTGAGGGGCTGAGATGCATTTTGATATGGCATGACAGGGTAATAGCTTATACCTCAAGAAAGTTAAAGTTACAAGAGAAAAATTATTTGAATCATGACCTGGAGTTATTGGGTATGATGTGCTTGTAAAAAATCTAGCATTACTATCCACATGGAGTGTATACAGATATCTTTTATAATCATGAGATCCTACAATCTGTATTTACTCAGAAAAACTTAATCTCAGGAAAAAGAGTTGGCTTGATCTACTCAAAAATTATGACAAGAGTCTGCACTACCATCTAGGTAAAGCTAATGTGGTTTCTAATGCTCTTATCAGGTTATCCGATATAAGTCTTGCACAAGTGGGTAAGGGAAATAAGAATTGGTGAAAGATATTCACCATTTGTATAACCTTAGAGTTCATCTCTTGGACTTGAATATGGTGGTGTGTTTTTGAAAAAAGTGGTGTATTCATGTCTTTGAACTAAAATAAAAGAGAAACAGGTATTTGTAATACCCCGATCGTTTCTTAAGACTGAATCCATCTTTAGAAGTGAATATGGATGACTTATAAGGTGAATGATGTTTAAACCGTGTTTTATTTCTCTAATTTTTACTCTGTATCATGTGGAGATTTGAATAAGATTTTTGTTGACACCAAATTCGTCCAAATATGAGACTCGGAGGAAGAGTTAGAGCTATTTTAGTGAGATAGTGTGCCACCTTGCACTTTAGCGCATCACGGAGCCAGCCAAAATGACAGTTGTTATTTTCCAGTGAGCCTCCACGATATTGATGTGTCACACCAAGGCTCAATTTTAGGATTGTCAAATTTTAGTGCACCAACGCGATTCCACTGCGTCGCGGTGCCCTTGCAGGTCATGACCAAGGTGGCAAATATGAGTTCACCGCATTGCGCCACTGAGCAGTTTTCCAATTTTCAAAATCCAATGAAGCTCCTCGATCATGCCACATCGCACCAATGCCAAAACTCAAGCTCCAATTCTATAATTTCCTCAAGGGTATTTTTATCATTTCTACCCAGTTTGGCCTCTATAAATGTCCAGGTTGAGAAGACCAATTCATTTTCTCTCCAATCTCTTCCGAGAAATATCTAGAACTAGGGTTTCTCTCCTTCAATTCCAAACCCAAATCTTCTCCAAGAAAATTTAAGAATCTTCCATATATTTCACCGAGTTGTTCAAGAATCAAGTTCTTTAAGTCAAAGGTATCAAGAAACTTAGCTCAAAAGTGTGAAGAAGAGTTTCCAATCAAGTCTTTTCTTCTTAATATTATAATCCAAGATATGTGGAGCTTGAACAAGAATATCCTTTCATTCTTGTGCCTAAAGAATTTATTTTTTACTATTGGAATTTCATGATCCTTGCAAGTTGGTTTACTCCCAAATTTCTTTATTTATGATTTATGAGATTTGAGTTCATTAAGTTTGATATTTATGATTTTTTTACCATCATATTTCTTAGATTGAGAATTTATGCCATGAATTGTATTTTGTTATTATGCATTGATGATTTCTAAGTGATTTAAGATAAGTTTCATGAGTTATGCTTTTCCATGAGAAGATTGAGTATTGAATATATATCGATATTAAGCTTGAGGTTCAAGAATGAGTCCTATGATGTTTTCTTAAAGCTTTTGATACTTGATCTGATTTCATATGCAAGTGTACCTGATGTTGACAAAGACTATTTGAGTTTGAGTTGAGTTAGAAATACACATGTTGTATATGATTTACAGATGAGATATATTCATGATTTGGTCTTCATGATAGACCCTTAAGTTGATTAATGTGGATTTCCTAACGTGTTTTGAGATGAGTCTGGGAGGAGTATTTAGAACAGAGTGGGAAGTATGGTTTTAGTGCATCCTACTTCCTCGGAACTACGTGTCACCATACAATTGAGATTTGAGGGCCAAAGAGTATGGTTTTTGAGCACAGAGATATATTTAAGGTTATGCTCCCTGGCAAGAGTATAACCCTCCCACTAATATGGGGTTCCTTACTTAAGTGGGCAAAACGTTGGACTCCATGCGACTCACATAGTTTATGTCAGTTATAAGAAACTCCCAAGTCCATAATAGTCTAAGTTTCTTGAGTTACCAAGTTACTCTAAGTCATGAGTTAAAGTGTTTGAGTTGAGTCCAATGATTTATGAGATTTGTGATGCATATGTTTTTATCGATGATTTATGAAATTATGTTTCAAGAAATTCAAGTGAAGAGAGTCATTATTGTCAGCATGCATGACTTTCTTTTATATTTATGATTTTTTTTAAAAGTGTTTCATAGACCCCCATATACTCGGTACAATCCCAAGTACTAATTACCATACTCTTCTATGTTCTACATTTTCTCGTGATGTAGGTTTAGGTGCTCAGTCTCAGTGGCGATAGTGATCATTGAGTACCTCCATCGACATTCTTACAGTTGGTGAGTCCTTATGGTTCGAGGACCTATGTCCCTAATTTTTTCCTTGATAGTAGATGGTTGTTTCTTTTCAGTTTAGGAAAGTTAGTTGGGGATCTGTCCCAAAGGCTCCTCATTCTTTTGTAGTAGAGGCTTTATCAGACTAGAGTACTAGTATGTATAGAACTTTCAGCATTTTATTTGTATAGGACAATATTTCTTTGTATCATAGTATTCTTATGGCATCATTATTCTTCCCTATTTTAAAATAATTAGTGTTATAGTGAGTTCTGGAAGTAATGACAGGCTTATAGGGTTAGCTTGAGGCCACGTGTGGTCTTAAGAACCGTGTGACATCTCGGGATAGGTTATTGGGGTGTTATAAGCTTGGTATTAGAGCCTAAGGTTTGAAGGGTCCTATGGAGTATGATGATCTGTGTTATGTAAAGTCTTGATCATCGGTGTATAGCGCATCTATAAGCAAGAGGCTACGGGACATTTTAGGAAAAGTTGTTTCTTTCTTCAAAAGTCTATCGTGCCTATAATTGTCTCTCTCTGTTATTAATTTGTTCTCTATTATGACAGAAAATACCTCATTACAAAGCTTGCAAAAATAATGAAAGACCTTAAACCATTGATTCTTTAGGTGAGACAGTGCTCCACGCTGATATTTAGGTTTCTTTGCAAGCGTTATCCTAGGCGGTTACCGCTAATGCTCAGACCCACGTTCAGGCCATAGTTTTACCTCTGTAGAAATGTACTTCAGTGGCAGCTCGGGTTTCGTGTTTTAATGCAGATTAATCTTCTAGAGTTTTATGGGTCAAAAACATGCGAGGACCCATAAATGTATCTTGATGAAGTGAAAAAGATCACCCAAATAATGCATGTAATGGAGGAAGAAAGTGTGGATCTAGCTTCCAATCACTTTAAAGATGTTACTTATGATTGGGTGGAGATGTTGAGGAAGAGTAGAGGGGATGTCTCTCCCATGACTTGCCAGTTATTCCAGGATGCGTTCTTAGACAAATTCTTTCCCCCATAACTGGTGAGTGCTTAGTCAATCAAAGAGGTTGTTTTGGCTATGGTAAGTTGGGTCGTATATTCAGGGATTACCCATACGCTAGATAGGGGAGTCATGATGTTCATCCCTAGAGTCAGTCTATTAGTGCTCCAACACCTTTAGTTTGTCCTAATCTTTCTCAGGGTGCCTCATCTAGTACTACAAGTGGCCAGCGCTAGAATCACTTTTATGTTGTACCACCCCACCAGGAGCAGATTGATTCAACAGATGTTGTTACTGGTATACTTTGTGTATTTCATTTCAGTGGGTATATGTTGATGGACCATGGGTCAAGTGTTTCTTATGTGACTCCGTTGGTGTCTATGAATTTTAAAATCAGTGCTGAAAAGATTCCTGAGCCTTCTCTAGTTTCTACCCCAGTTGTTGAATCTGTTATTGCTAAGAAAGTGTACAACAAGTGTCCTACCACTGTCCTTAATAGAATCATGTTTGCAAAGTTGATCGAGCTAAACATAGGTGATTTTGACATTATTCTGGGTATGGATTGGCTTCACTCTTGTTACGCATCTATAGACTGTCGTACCGGTATAGTCAAATTTTTAGTTTCCCAATGAGCCAGTCATTGAGTGGTCCAAAAATTTTATAGCTCCCAAGAGTTATTTTATATTCTACCTTAAATCTAGGAAATTGGAATCTAAGGGTTGTATCTACCATTTGGTTCGAGTTAAAGACACTAAGTCTGGGACTCTGACTATTCAGTCCATTAGTTTTGTCAATGAGTTTCTTGATGTTTTCTCAGAGGATCTCCCAGAGGTACCTCTTGATAGAGAGATAGAATTCGGGATTGATCTTCTTCCCGATATACAACCTATTTCTATTCCTCCATATCGCATAACCCCCATAGAACTTAAAGAGTTGAAATAGCAATGCAAAGATCTTCTTGATAATGGTTTTATAAGTCCTAGTGTGTCTTCTTAGGGCGCACCCATTCTATTCGTGTAAAATAAAGATGGTTCATTGCGTATGTGAATTGACTATCATCTTGATGACCTATTCCTAGAATTGATGACATGTTTGATCAACTGCAAGGTGCTAGCTATTTCTTGAAAATAGATTTGAGATCGGGTTATCACCAACTTAAAGTCATAGAGTGGATATTCCAAAGACAGCTTTTTGCACCCATTATGGTCATTTTGAATTCCTGGTCATGTTCTTTGGGCTAACTAATGCCCCAATAGCTTTTATGGACCTCATGAATTGGGTGTTCAAATAGTACTTGGATATGTTTGTTATTGTGTTCATAGATAACATCCTTGTATACTCCCAAAATAAAAACAACCATGCAGTCATCTCTGAATTGTCTTGCAAACCCTTAGAGATCATTAGTTGTTTGCCAAATTTAGCAAGTGTGAATTTTGGTTAAGGTCAGTTACCTTTTGGGGTTATATTATTTCTTCTAAAGGTATTCGAGTTGTTCCTCAAAAGGTAGAAGCTGTGAAAATTGGCCTAGACCTATTTCCCTATCTGACATTAGGAGTTTTTTGGGTGTAGCTAGTTACTATTGTCATTTTGTTGAAGGTTTCCCCTCCATTATTTCTCATTTGACCCAGTTAACCCAAAAGAAAGTTAAATTCTAATGGTCAGATTCTTGCTAGAAGAGTTTTCAGGAGTTGAAGACTCGAATCACTTCATCCCCTGTGATGACCCTGCCTAATGGTATAGATTATTTTGTGGTGTATTGTGATGCTTCTAGAGTTAGATTGGGTTGTGTGTTGATACAGAAGGGTAAGGTCATAGCCTATGCCTCAAAGTAATTAAAACTGCATGAGAAGAATTACCCGACCCACGATCTTAAATTAGCTGCAGTAGTTTTTAACTTAAAAATATAGAGACACTACTTGTATGGTGTTCATGTTGTTGTCTTTACGGATCACAAAATTTTTCAGTATGTGTTTACTCAAAGAGAGTTGAATCTTTGATAGAGGCGATGGTTATAATTGTTGAAGGACTACGATATGAGCATGTTGTATCACCTGGGCAAGGCAAATATAGTGGCGGATGCCCTTAGCAGGTCATCCACAGGTAGTATGACGCATGTAGAGAATGATAAAAAGGAATTGGTTCGTAAAGTGCATCGTTTAGCTAGGTTGGGTGTTAGATTGCTTGATTCAGTTGAGGATAATGTTTGGGTTCAAAGTAATTCTGAATTTTCTCTAGTTTCAGAAGTAAAGGACCAGAAGGATATGGATTCTCATTTAGTCAAACTGAAAGGGTCAGTCAAAGACCAAAAGGTAGAGGATTTCTCCCAAGAGGGAGATGGTGTATTAAGGCTTCACAATAGATTATGTGTTCCTGATATTGATGACTTGAGACAGAGGATTATGGATGAAGCGTATGGCGCACGGTATTCTATTCATCTCGGTGGTAACAAGATGTACTGCAATTTGTGGGTAATTTATTAGTGGAATGGTATGAAGAAGGATATAGCAAAGTTCGTAGAGAAGTGTACAAATTACCAACAGGTGAGGATAAAGCACCAGAGACCTGGTGGTATGATACAAGTATTTAGCATTCTTACTTGGAAGTGGGAAGTGGTGAATATAGATTTCGTGACCGGTTTACCTCTCTCTCATCGTCATCATGATTCTCTTTGGGTCGTTATAGACAGGTTGACTAAGTCAACATATTTTCTACCAGTACATACATCTTTTACTGCTGAGGACTATGTTAAGTTGTACATCTAAGAGTTAGTGAGGTTGAATAGAGTTCTGTTGGTTATCATCTCGGATAGAGGTACTAAATTTACTTTTCAATTTTGGAGAGCTTTTCAGAAAGTTCTTGGCATCCAAGTTCATCTTAGCTCTGCTTATCATCCGCAGATAGACGGTCAAGCTGAGAGGACTATCCAGACTTTAGAGGATATGTTGAGGGCATGTGTTTTTGATTTCAAAGGAATTTGGGATAAAAATTTGCCATTAATTGAATTTATGTCTAACAATAGTTTTCATGCTAGCGTTGGAATGCTCCATTTGAGGCTTTATATAAAAGGCGATGCGGATCACCCATAGGTTGGTTTGAAGTTGGTGAAGCTACTGCGATTGGACCTGTTACTATGTTTGAGGCTATGGATAAAGTTAAGTTGATTCAAGAAAGGTTGACGGTTTGGTGTACTTGAAGATTTCACCCATGAAAGGGGTGAAAAGATTTGGAAAGAAAGGGAAGCTCAGTCCCCGATATGTTAGCCCGTCTAGAGTTTTGAATCGTGTTGGGAAAATAGCTTATGAGATTGAGTTTCCTGCAGAATTGTCAGTTGTCCATCGTGTCTTTTATATTTCTATGCTCAAGAAGCACATTGGTGATTCTGTTGTGGTTGATCCATCAGAGAGCTTAGATGTTTGGGATAGTCTTTCTTATGATGATGTTCCGGTTGAGATCCTAGATTATCAAGTTCATAGACTAAGGAACAAGAAAGTTTCCTTATTTAAAGTCCTCCTACTCATTGACTTGGTAATTAGGAGACAATTTTTGTGTCAGACTGAAGAGGTGAGCTTCCATACTTCGGAAGACCTAATTTTGTGATATGGATTTTTTTATATTGTTTTAAAGTCTTTGGTTTATCTTTTTTCTATGGTCCAGGGCATTTTTTGGTCAGATATTCTTTGATTCTGGTTAGAGTCTTTGCTGGACTACTATAGGCATGGACGGTGTCATCATTGGTGTTAGCATTGGTATTCGTTTGGCATTAGGATTAGAATCAGTTGGATATTTAGTTGTGACTATTTGGTTATGTTTATAGACTTAACTTAATGTCTATAAATTTATATTGTCTTATCTTGTTATATGTTTGGAATTTATTCGACATTGGGTGTAGGGCAGTTAATGGTTTGGGTATTGGGGGAGGTCTCCTGTCCTAGTTCGACTTGAGATGCCTGACACGACTAGGCCCTGGTTCAATTTGTGTCACTAATGCTGAGTTTTGGCCTACTTTTAAGTTGTTAGCCTAGGGTGTGAATGCAAATGCTCAGGGTAATCAAATAACTATAGTCACACTAGTAGAATGATAACTTAGTTGTAGCCAAAGTTTGAGATTTTATGAGAATAAACCCACTTGAGTTCTTTGGTTAAAAGGTGAATGGGGGACTCAATTTTTAATTGATAAGGTGAAGAGGAATACTCAGATTCTGCATATTATAGAAGAAAAAATGGTGAAATTCGATTCTTATCAATAAAAGGATGTTGCTTATGACTGGGTTACTATGTTGTAGTAAGTTAGGGGTGAAAATATAATTTCTTTGAGTTGGGATATGTTTCAGTTGGATTTTTTAGATAGGATGTTGCTTCAGCAGATAATGGAGGCTAAGGTAGAGAAGTTTATGAACTTGAGGTAGGGCTCAAGTTCACTCAAGTAACTATATTTTCTCTAGAGTTATTTCCTTATTCCAGAGCTCGTATGAATAAGTTTGTCATTGGAGTGTCTGACTTGGTATTCAATGAGTGTAGGACTACCATATTGATTAAGGATATGGATATTGCTCAGTTTACGAGTCATGCTTAGTATTTTGAGACTGAGAAACTAAAGGTAAGAAAGAGGGATAACAAGAGGGCTACAACCAGACAGTATGAATACAATTAGTAAAAGTCATTAGAGAAAAATTGTTCTGAGTTTTAGGATAGTTCAACAGAACCTGAAATACGTCAACCCCTGCACCCAGAACTAAGCAAGAGTAGTGAGTTAGATCACCGACTTATAGATCTAAAGGTATTGTTGTTAGGGGATCTAATTATCTATCCTGGAAGATCCATGGTAGAAATTATTAGAGTGAGTGTTAGCCGGTACAACAAGATGCTATGGATGTGGAAAGATGGACCATAGGTTGAGGGCTAGCACTTTGAGAAAATGGGAAACAAAGATACTCTCTCTCAAACTCAGTCCATAAATTCAACAGCTTAGTTAGGCTAGCCATCTCCAATTCAGTGTGTATTATCTAGTATCGGTAGCGGTCGACATCAAAATTAGTTTTATGCTAATCATCCTGTCAGGAGTAGGAGAGCTCCCCAGATGTAGTCACTGGTATTCTTTATGTCTTTCAACTTGATACTTTTGTGTTATTAGATTTGGGGTCAACTCTCTTTTCTAACCCCGCTTTCTCAGTTTCTACTCAGTAGGTGAGTAAGTTGTCACTAAATGGTCACTTTAGAAGATTTAATAAATTTAGAGATGGTAAATTTTGATGTTATTTTGGGAATGGATTTTCTCTATTCATTCTATGCATCAGTAGATTGTCGCACCCGAGTGATGAAGTTTCAATTTCCTAATAAGTTAGTACTAGAGTTGAAGGTAGTTCAGTATCTTCTAAGGGTTGTGTTATCTTTTACCTCTAGGCCAGAAACATAATATTGAATGGGTGTATTTACCACTTAGTTCAGGTTAAATATATTAATTCTAAAACCACAACGATTTAGTCAGTTTTTGCATCCATGAGTTTTCTAAAGTTATTCCAAAGATTCTACCCAGGGTACCTCCGAATAGATAAAAGAGTTTAGGAATAATATGTTTCTTGAAAACCAACCAATCTCTTTTCCTCCCTACTGTATGGGCCCAACCAAGCTTAAGGAGTTGAAAGAGAAACTCAAGAACCTCTTAGATAAGGGGTTTATCTGGCCTAGTGTTTTTCTGTTGGGTGCTATAGTCTTATTCGTATTTATGAAGGATGGAACTCTTAAGATGTGTTTAGATTATAGATAGTTAAATAAGGTCACCATTAAGAATAAGTACATTATCCCTTGAACTGCTAACTTATTTGACCAGCCTTAGGGTGCCCATTAGGTTTTAAAGATTAATCTTAGGTCGGGATATCATCCAACTGAATATTAGGGAGCATGACTTCCAAAGACTACTTTTAGAACCTAGTACAGTCACTACGATTTTTTGGTTATGTTTTTTTCGCTAACAAATACTCATTCAACCTTTATGTATTTAATTAATAGGGTCATCAAACAATCCTTGGATATGTTTGTCATTTTCTTCATAGATAATATAGTTATTTATTCTTAGAGCAAGGAGGAGCATACAGATCTTTTGAGCATAGTATTGAAGAACCTCAAAGATCGTTTGCTTTATGCAAATTTACAAAGTGTGAATTTTTGTTGGAGTCTATTACCTCTTTGGTTAATATGATTTAGGGTGCAAATATTCATGTAGACACTTAGAAAAATGATACAGTGAAGAACTACCCTAGGCTCATTACTCCATTCAATAATATAGTATTCTTGGTTTAGCCAGTTACTATCAGAGGTTTATTGAGGTTTTTCCACAATATCTACACCATTGACTAAGTTGACTCAAAAGAATGTGAAGTTTATATATTCATATAAATGTGAATAAGCTTTCAAGAATTTAAGGATAGATTGACTTCAACAACTGTGTTGGCTTTTCCATATGATTTTGATTGATTTGTGGTGTATTTTGATGCCTACAAAGTGGGTTAGGCTGTGCTTTGATGCACAATAGGAAAGTAATAACGTATGACTCTAGGTATCTTAAAGACTATAAGAATTATCTAACCCATGAATAAAGTTAGCATCTATTATGTTTGCCCTAAAAATTTGGAGATACTATTTATATGGTGTACATGTTGATATTTTCATCGATAATAATACTCTTTTATATGTATTTATGTAGAAAGAGCTAAATCTTCAACAAAGAAGGTGGCTGGAGTTGTTTAAAGGTTATGACATAAATGTGTTTTACCATATGGGTAAGGCAAATATAGTAATAGACACATCAAATACATAGGTAACGGATAGTATTGCTCACGTGAAAAAGTAGGAGAAGAAACTGGCCAAGAAAGTTCATAGACTTGCCCATTTGGGTGTATGTATGTTTGATATGCATGATGGGGGTATAGTGGTTCAAAATAGTTCCGAATCATCCTTATTGGTAGAACTGAGCGATAAGCAACATAGTGATCCCATACTTAGCCAGATATTAGAAACGATTCAGTAGTAGAAGGCTAAGGATTTATCCAAAGGGGTTTATAGTGTCCTTGTTACACCCTACATTTTTGAACTAGAAAATGAACCATCGTTGGAATGCTTGCAAACTCTAATCCCATGATTTATCGTTTAATACATTTATCATGATCTTTATACTAGTGTATGAAGTTTTTATGAGGTGAAAAATGTTCATAAGAATCATTTAGAATAAAGTTGAGCTACGAGCTTTTGATTCATCCAAAGTTTCGTATTTTATTATACAAGGGTCAATATTACGTGTATTACTATTTATATATGTGGGATTTTGCATCTCAAGAACTACTAAATGATAGATACTTGAGTTAGATTTCCAATGATCTAAATTTTGCCATAATCCTATACCCGAGAAAACAATTAAGATCATTTTCTTGAGAGGCAGTAAGAGGTCATGATAACCCCACGCCGTGAGGGATATTCCACCCAACTAGGGGTCTCATCTTGTGGGATAGTCCATTGGAATAAGGGTCACACAACGAGGGTTATTTCTACGAAAAAAAGAGGCCAAGGGTAATATAAGTCCTTTCCCCTCAACCTATGTCATCCAACATGATTTATAACTCAAAAAGGAGCATTGTTTGCCCATCTTTCTCAAAACAACTCATGTAACCCCCCCCCCCTCTCCAAAGAACAATAATTCAAGCTTTATCTCTCAAAAACAAAAAGATTTAACTCCTCGTTTCAAGATTTCTTTAAGAATCTGTTCTTCAATTAAGGTATGTGGGGTTTATGAACAAGGATATTATTCAATCCTTGTGCCCAAAACTTGTTTTTGAAGTTAAAGTTATATGATTTGCAATTAGGGTTCATTGCCACATTATTTTGTTTTGAGTTTGTGGAATAACTCTGAGAATGAAGTATTAAAGTGCATACTTGTTATCATCTAATTATGTTTTGAATTTTAGAATTCCCTATTATACTTTGAATTACCATGAGTTTGATTTTAAAAACTATTTAAAGAGTTACAATTGTGTTTTAAGCATGATATTGTTTTAGAATTTACATGAAATAAAGTATAAAATTTAAGGTTTATGTTTAAGAACTAAGCTTACATGAAAGGTTTAATCTTTCGATTCAAATGTCAAGGCTTGAAATCCATAATTGTTTACTATACTTATGATTTAAAGCAAATAATAAACATAATTGGCTTCTAGTATATTAACCCTTATGCTATTTTAAGGTGGATTTCCTGAAGTATGAGCGTATAAGTTATATGGGTGTATAGTTAGCACCGAGTTGGCTATGAGTCCGAGGTCACATACCCCAAAAATACATTCCACCATAGGTTTAAGTCCCAATATGGGTTAAGTATAGTGATCACTTAAGTTAATGTTCTATTATGATGGGAAGGATAGAACAACTCTCTCCAATATAGGTAAGATGTTGGACTCCATGATACCTTACATGATTTATGTCGGTTAGTAAAACCTCCCAAAAGAAATAATAAAAAGTAAATCTTTTAGAACTAAGTGTTATGGATCACAAAGTTTATCCTTATGCTTATTACTCATGTTTATGATTTTGCAGTCTTTGGTTTAATTAAGTTTAAGGTGAGTCATATACACTTAGCATACATCATTTGAAAGTTTATATGAATATCCACATATTGTTTTACTTATGCATTGATACCCACATACTCAGTACATTCCAGAAGTGCTAAACCATATATATGTCTATGTGATACATTGACTTATAATATAAGTACCAATTGTAGCCCACACATCATAATCAGACAATTTCCATCTTCCAGCCAGTAGGTGATGATTTCTCTTATTTTGAGAACTCTAGCTAGTTGTAGTTCATGTACTTTATTTTCATTATTCACGTGTAGTAATTTGTGGTAGTTGGAGGCATGTCCTAGCTATATATAGTAAGTATAGTAGAGGCTTCATAGATAGTTAGTCAGAGTCTTTTCATGTAAGAAAGATTGAGGTAAAGTTTTTGGTATAAATCATGGTTGGTTGAGAACCCCATGTGTGTCTTCTTAAGAATAGTGTAAGAAAGTTGTTATTGATAGATGTTTAGAGAATATGAGAAACATGCTTTTATGGGTATTTGCCTAGAAGTTCATACGTGGTTATAATGATTGGTTGAATGTCATATTGGTATATAAGTGGATGAGTGCATTGTGCACTAGTGAATTCCTTGTTAAAGGTTGGATTTAGTTGTTTAAATGGTACGAAGAATTATTCTTGAGGTGAGAGGTATGAAAATGCATGGGGTATTGAATTCATAGTTAAGACTAGAATTATGGTGTTATGTTTAGATCCTTGTGATTTTGAGTTAGGCTTGAACATAGTGGGAGTATGTAGAACAATTCAGCCTTTGATTAGAATAGTTATTGTACCCATGTAAGGATCATAAGTTGAATCAAATGACCAGAATATTCAAGAGGTAAAGTAAGGTTGAGAGAGTATTTGAGAAATGCAGCTAAGCTTGAAATTTAGAAGTTTCCTTTCCTAAGGCATAATAATTGTATCCTAACTTAGGTTTTATTGGCCTATCTTCCATGTTACAGAGTTATACCCATATTAGGATTATTTACTCAAATATCTTACCCAGATCATGCCCAAGATTCTTTGCTCCCTAATGTTATTATATCTTTTTGGAAATAGTTTTGAAGAAATACTCTAGTTGAGTATGAACTTTCAGTATAATTCATTCCGTATAGCCAGCGATTCAATTTAGAAATCAGACAGACAAGTTCCCATGATTTTCCATTTTTTCATCTAGTCTTATTATCTGCAGTTTCTTGAATATGGATATTCCATAAGGTAATTTGTCCGCATTCATGAAAATTGCAAATTCAGTTCAAGCTATGCATCATGTTCAAATTCAGCTATTTAGTCATGACTCAATTTATAAGTTTCCAGCGCATGATCTCAGTTTTCCAAGTATTCCACCTCAAACATTGAAAAATCCCTTGTACGAGTCAGATAAAAAATTAGTTTCATGATAAAGTTATAATGTTTAAACTCAGCTATATCCTTCATTACTAGGCATTTCATTTGTACATCATTCCACACTTATGAGACTTCAATAAATTCCTATCCATCATTCGAGGACGAATGATTCCAAGGGCGAGATAATGTAACATCTCGCATTTTTAAGCTAGAAAATAAACCATCTTCCTATGCGTGTAAACTCAAATACCATTATTTATCATTGAATACATGTTTCATGATCTTTTTATTAGTTTTTGAAGTGCTTATTAGGTGAAAAATGTTCATAGGAATCACATAGAACAAAGTTGATCTAAGAGCCTTTAATTCATCCAATGTTTGGTATTCGATTCTACAAGTGTCAACTTTTAATGTAAATAACTTTTTATAGATGTAGAATTTTGCAGCTCAAGACCCACCAAATGATAGATAATTAAGGTAACTTTTTCACGATCCCATTTTTGCCTTAATATGATACCCGAGCAAAAAGTTTTGACTTTTTTTGTGAAATCCAGTAAGGGGTTGCGATAGCACTGCGTCACGAGGGCTATTCCACCCGACTAGGGGTTTCATCGCGAGGGCTAGTACACTGGACTATGGGTCTCACCACGAGGGTTATTTCCATGAGAAAAAGTATCCAAGGGTCATTTTAGTCCTTTTCCCTCAACCCAATCCGTCCAAACACGATTTATAACCCAAAAGGGGTATTATTTGCTTATTTTCATCAAAATAACATACATAAAAACCCTCCCCTTTAGCTAGAACACTAATTCAAGCTTCTTCTCTAAATAACAGAAGGATTTAAGTTTTGGTTTCATGATTTTTTTGAGAATCCATTCAGTTAAGGTATGTGGGATTTATGAACAATGACATTCTTGCATCCATGTTCCCAAAACTTGTTTTAAAGTTAAAGTTAATTTGCAATTAGGGTTCATACCAAGATTTTTTTTTGAGTTTATGGAATTACTATGAGATTGAAGAATTAAAGTGCATACTTGTTATCATCTAATTATGTTTTGATTTGTAGAATTCCCTATTATAATTTTAATTACCATGAGTTTATTTTGAAGCACTATTTAAAGATTTCCAATTGATTTTTGAGCATGATATTGTTTTACAATTTCCATGAAAGAAAGTATAAGATTTACGGCTTATGTTTATGCACTACGTATACAAGAAAGGTTTGATCTTTTGATTCGAATGACAAGGCTTGAAATCCATAATTGTTTACTGTAATTATGATTTAAAGAAAAGAAAAGCATAATTGGTTTCTTGAATACTAAACCTTATGATATTTTAAGGTGGATTTCCTAAAGTATGAGCATATAAGTAATATGGAAGTAGTATTTATGTCACAACCTGATTTTTGAGTCATGATGGTACCTACCATATCCCACCAGTAGGTCAGCCAATATCGTAATCGTAACTGGGGCTAATACAATGGGTTACCTTTGGAAGAACGCCCAACACGGACCCTATACAAGGATACAAAATATAAACAACAACATTTCACATCTAAATACAACAGATATTCAAACACAAATCCCATGACCTGATAGTATTAATACAAGAGCTTTTAAATTTGACAATAGGAATTTACGATCTCAAAGTTTAAATTATCTTAGATAGTCCCATACATTTGTTTCAGAAGCAAAAGACAAATAAAGATATAGGGGAAAGAGGGCAACTCGACCCTATCTCCAAATAGTCAACGCGGCATGAACTAGCTCAACGACGACACTAGAACTTGGGTCTGCATTACAAATATACAGAAGTGTAGTATGATAACCAAAATACAGCTACTCAGTAGGCATCATCGGCTGACTGAGGTAATTGTAATATAAAGATGATATAAATTAAGACAATAACATAAAGTCAAGGTATAGGATCGAACCTGAATCGTCTCCAAAATCACTGTAACAATATCTATACTACTGAGGCAATAGCATGATATACTATATCAATATACTTCATAATTGTCATATCAAATGAGTATTATTTTAGAAGTTTAAAGTCACATACCCAATATAAATTATGTCATTTCATATTCATCACATACACATCACTAAAGTATAAAACACAAGACTAACCACGATGACCCATACCACTGGGAAGTACTCGCAAAAGAAACACAACCAAGAACTCTCCATGGTATCCCATATCACCAGAGGGTACTCCAAAATAATACAATACAAAGAACTCATCACGGCATTTCATACCACTGGAGAGTAAACCAAAATATCAACCATTAATATAATAAAGCACAACTACTCCACTTTTGCTGAAGCCATGGGCAGCACAACCCCGCCATGGCTTATTATAGAGAACAACATCTTATATCCATACCGTAATTTAATCACAATGAAACCAATATTGTTATGGCATAGTCATATAATTACTAAATCTCTAGCTCATTGATAAACTCCATGTTTTATTCTATAGAAGCTAACCTCCATTTCTATAAGCCACTAGACTACAAGTCTTATAGTTACTAGGCATCAATAAAGGAACGACTACAAGTTACCCATACTATTCATTATTCATCTATCCTAAGGTCATTCTCTAACTAGCATTTCCATTGTATAAGTCGCTGACTAAAACATCTCCACATCACATACTACAAGTTGACCTAATGATTCATCATGCGATACTAAGTCTATCATCATTAAGCATATTATAATTTTAAGGACTAGTTCCCATATTTTAAGCAAGTAAGATCCACAAACTTGTTCACTAGGCTTCTGTCCTAAAAGTCATAATCATTTATTAGAAATAACTATTTATCACATATGCCACTTTGCCTGGTGAAATTCCATAACATAACCATTATTCCAGGTCAAACAGATTTGCTAGGTAAGCCATTGGTACTACACAAGGTTTCATATACCAATTAGCCTTAACACATTAATAAGCATAAGTTACTTCTAGTTACTAATTAGGGTCAACAAGTTCACACCTCTTATTTAGTTAATAAGAACAAGGAGTAGATAACCATTTACCAAAGGATACATAATGTCCAATATATATAAGCGATTGTCCCCACAAGGCCCAACCTCACAAGTATTAATGCAATTATGTATATTTCCCCACATGGGATCATAACATCTTTACCTCTTCCAGATTAACCGGTTATAAACATAACATCAACATATCCTTCGGATTTATCGTGTATTAATCATAACATCAATATATCTTCCGAGTTCACTGGGTTTGAACATAGCATCAACATATCCTCTGGATTCACCGGGCAACATTATACATCATTACCGCTTCTGGATTCAGCAGGTATAAACATAACATCATCACCTCTTCTGGATTTACCAGGTATCAACATTTCATTAATATATCCTTTGAATTGATCGTACAATATCATAACATCAACATATCCTCCGAATTCACTAGGATACATCATCATCATACCCATTATGGCACCATTATGCAATGGTTTCAAAAAGATACCAACCCCAAATGGGTTTCAACTTTGAAAAAAGAATTTCCAAGAATAACCCATTGTTGAACAATCTTTAGGGAGTTATAACCCTCAAGTAATTTGATTCATTCATTAAAACACTGGGATATAATTATGCCTCAATAGGGTCTTTGAGTTAAGAAATCATGAAATGAATACAAAACAAGAAGAAATTTTACCTTAGATTGTAGAAAGATTCAATTTCACAAGTTGTTTAAGCTCTAATTCAACCCACAAGACTTACTTAGAAGATTACACACTCCATTAGGGTTTAGACTTCAAGAAGGAGGCATAAATAGGAACAATTTTTAGATGAAAAAACCTTTAGATAGGTTTTACCCAGCCTCAGGTAGTGTGGTCACGCCTTTTTCCTAGTCATGGTTGTGACACCGTGGTCTCACCCTAGCCACTATGGTCACGTCATCCCATTCTATGCAAGGCATGGCTGAAACTTGGAACTTTGTTTCAAGCTTTGGACAATGCCTCGAGATATATCTGGGGTCCATTTCAAACAAATAAGATATATAATCACTTATTTGTTGATGTTCCAAACACATTGATCAAGTAGGATTTTGTATTTAGGGTCAATTATAAAGTTTTTGCTTAGTGATCAATTAAGACCAATGAAGACTTCAAATTGAGAAACTAGTTCAAGGAACCAAACGAACCACTAGTTAACTAATCTATTAATTCTGGCAAGTAAATAATGACTTGGGACAGCTATGGAGAAGCTCTACCTATAAAATAAGAAAGAATACAGACAATGAACTGAAGGGTCATTATAATTTAGCACTGAGTTGGGTATGAGTTCCTGGTCACATTCCCTAGAACTACGTTCCACTATAGGTTTAACTCCCAATATGAGTTAAGAATAGTGATCAGTTAAATTAAGGTTCTATTTTAATGGAAAGGATAGAATAGCTCTCCGTAACATAGGTAAGAAATTGGACTTTATAATAGTTGACATGGTTTATATCAGTTTAAAGAACCTCCCAAAAGAATGTATAAAAACTAAATCTTTTAGAGATAAGTGTTATATCTCACAAAGTTTATCTTTAATCTTCAATACTCATGTGTATGATTTTGCTGTCTTTGTTTTACTAACACTCAAGGTAAGTCATTTACACTTAGCATGCATTATTTAAAGGTTTATATGATTATCAAATTATTGGTTTATTTATGAATTCATACCAACATACTTAGTATATTCTTGAAGTACTAACCCATATATATGCCTATGTGCTACATTGTCTCATAATATATGTACCAGTTGCAATCCATACATCATAATCAGACAGATTGCAGCTTCCAACCAATAGGTGATGAGCTCTCTTTTTTTGAGAACTCTAGTTAGTTAATGTTTATTTACATTATTTTGATTATTCATATGTATTTATTAGTGGTATTTAGAGGCATCCCAGCTATGTATAGTCAGTATTGTAGAGGCTTCATAGACTGTCCATCAGAGTTGTTTTATGTAATTCATGTTTCTTTTCTTTGTTTTATCATGTAAAATGTATCAGTATTTCATTTATTTAGACATTTTCAAGATCATGTTTTCAATTAGTAAATTAGGTGTTTATATAATTTAAATCAAATGTGTAAGTAGTATACCAGTTCATGGGTTAGCCTAGGATCACTTTTGGCTCAAAGTATTGTGTTACGACTAGGGGTAGTCTCAGATCGTGAAAAGCTTGGTATCAAAGCTAAGTTTAATTGTCCTAGGGTTTCTATGAAGCCGTGTCTAGTAGAGTTTTGCAGAATGGTACGAAGATGTCTGTTCTTTTGAATGAGAGCCTCCAGGGGATTTGAGAAATATTTTCCTTCTTTCATGTCTTAGATCGTATAGTAGAAGTGTTCTCTAAGAAACTTATATAGATTCTCATCATGCTTCATTCATGCCAACTCTTCCTAGTTTTAAGGTAATGAAAACAATCAAGCTCAAATTTTAAAAATTAGGGATGTCTCATACAGTTCCGAGTTATAAGATTGTATTTATGATTAAAAGGGATCCCATCAGTTCCTTTATGTTCTAAAGTTAGAAATATTTCATCAACGATCATGTAAGATACTGCACTAACCCAAAGATAGATGGTTTTTCCAATCCCTTCTCAGAATCCTGTGACAATATATGACCTAGAGTTAGAAGCATAAAACCAAAAGTTTACCACCAGTAAAGTGGGGATAATGTTTGTCTATATTTAGTAGATTATGTATCCATGAGGCTAGTTATATAAAAGGTGAATTTGTAGGCTTGGGGAATAGCGTATGCCAAAATTTAAGTTTGTTGATTCTAAATTATAGGTTGTTAATGTCGGGTATGTTGGTGTAATGGTAATTCTTAGGATTTAGGAAAAAATATAAGTTGAGAGATATGATATTAGTAGGCTATGAAATAATGTAGTATGGTTCATTAAAGGTTTGGGGATATCCATGTTAAGTGTTAGAATCTAAGTTTGAATATTTGAAGATTGAGCTAATAGAAAGAAGAGTTGAAGCTCTAAATGGTCTAAAATTAGGTTATGGTGATACTAATGAAGATTCTAAGTTAGTAAGTGTTCAAGTTATTATATGATGACTAGTGGTGCTATAGAAAGTTAAAAGTTGTATCTCAGAAGAAAGTACTAGCAACATGTTTTACACTTTCAGGTGTAGTCTTTCAGGGTGGATTTATTCTTTATGTTTGTTGTTATATCTCAAACTCTAGATTAGAGTGGTTTCAAGTTAGTTTAGAGTTTATTAAAGGTGTCCACAGACTTAGGATAATAACTTAAATCTAAGTGGGAGATAATAGAATAAGGAACCAAGTCAGGCTCTCAAATTCTAGTAGAGATGCTAGAGTATCGTAGAACATCAATAGGGGAGGAAGATGCCTAACCCATTCTCATATCAGTGTTAAGTCTTTTATTTTAGTTATCATGATATCTACTCAAGCTAAAAAAGTCAGCTCTATGATCATAGCTCATATTTATGCATTTTCCATGTAATCCTGCAGGCATCCAGTTCCTAGTATAATGAGTTCCAGTTTACTCAGCAATACCAATAATATTCCATAAAGTCCTAAACTTAAAACTCGTGTCATACTGCTCATGACTCATGTACTCATGCTTTATAGTATGCTCAGTTCTCATAACTCATTGTGCACTCTTAACGACCATCAAAATTTAGATTATGTCATGTATGACCTTAATTTTGATCTCTTTAATTAATCCATGATATTATTGATATTCTATTCCTCAGGCCTTAGTTAAGTGTTAAAATAATGCATAGTATTCTTTCATGCTTCAGGATCTTATGTTCTAACCTTTTAGTGACCTCTCCTTATGAAATGATAGTGGTGATGAATAATTATTTAGATGGGAGAGAGTAAATGTTTCATGTTGGGGAAAGGTTCCATACATGCCTTCTTAAGAATAGTGAAAGATTGTTGTTACTGATAGAGGTTTAGATAATATGAGAAAAATTCTTTTATGTATGTTTGCCTAGAATTTCATAATGGTTATAATGATAGGCTTGAATGTCATGTGCATATATAAGTGGATGAATGGATTATGAGCTAGTGAATTCCTAGTAAAAGGTTGGATTTAGTTGTTGAAGTGGTAAGAAGAATTATTCTTGAGGTGAGAGCTATAAAAATGCATGGGTTACTAAATTCATAGTTCAGACAAGAATTATGGTGTTATGTGCAGTACCTTGTGATTTTGAGTTAGGCTAGAACATGGTGGGAGTATTAGTTCAACTAAGACTTTGATTAGAGTATTTATATGTATCCTTGTAAGGATCATAAGTTAAATCACCTAACATAGTATTCAAGAGGCCAATTATGGTTGAGGGAGTATTTGAGAAGTTTGGGTAATCTTAAAATTTAGAATTTTCCATGCCTAAGGAAGAGTAATTGTATCCTATCTTATGCTTCATAGGTCAATGTTCTATGTTACATAGTTATAGCCATATTACGATTCTTTACTAGGATATCTTACTCAGATCATGCCAAAGATTCTTTGATGCTTAATGTTATTAGAACTTCTTGCAAATAGTGTTGAAGAAATAATCCAGTTGAGTATGATTTCAGTATTATTCAGTTCATATAGCTAGAAATTCAATTTAGCAGTCTGATAGACAAATTCCCTTGATTTTACATCTTCCCATCTAGTCTTACTATCCTATCTTTCATGAATATGGCTATTCTATGAGGTAATTTGTTCGCATACATGAAAATTACAAATTCAGTTGAATCTTTGCATCATGTTTTAGGTTCAGCTGTTTAGTCATGACTCATTTCATAAATGTTCAGTGTATGACCTTAGTTTTCTAAGTATTCCACCTCAGACATTGCAATACCCCTTGTCAGAGTTAACTCAAGAATAAGTTTCATGATGAAGTTAGAATGTTTCAGCTCATCTATATCCTTAATTCCTAGGAATGTCATATGTACATCATTCCATACTAATGAGCCTTCAACAAATTCCTATACATTATTCGAGGACAAATGATTCCAAAGGGGAGATTATGTAACACCCCACATTTTTGTGCCATAAAATTAACCATCGTTCCTATGTGTGTAAACTCTAATCCTATGATTTTGTTTAAATACATAAGTCATGATATTTATCCTAGTTTGTAAAATGCTTATGGGGTGAAAAATGTTCATAGGAATCACTTAGAATAAAGTTAAGCTAGGAGCCTTTGATTCATCCAATGTTTGGTATTCAATTCTACAAGGATCAACTTTGAATGTGTAAAACATTTCATATTTGTGGAATTTTGTAGATTAAGACCCACCAAATGATATATAATTAAGTTAGATTTCTAACGAAACCATTTTTTATTTTATTCGATACCCGAGAAAAAAGTAATGAACTTTTTGTTGAGAGGCAGTAAGGGGTTGCGATATCCCCACACTGCGAGGACTATTCCACCCGACTATGGGTCACTTCGTGAGGGCTATTCCACTGGACTAGGGTCACACCATAAGGGTTATTTCCATGAGAAAAAAAGGCCAAGGGTAATTTTTGTCCTTTCCCCTCAACCCCAGCTGTCCAAACATGATTTATAACTTAAAAGGTGCATTATTTGCCCATTTTTCTCAAAACAACTCACGTAAAAACCCTCCCTTTTGCAAAGAACAATAGATTAAGCTTCTTCTTTCAATAAAACAAGTATTTAAGTCCCCATTTTAAGATTTTTTCAAGAATCTGTTTAATTCAGGTATGTGGGGTCTTTGAACAAGGATATTCTTCTATCCTTGAGCCCAAAACTTTTTTCAAATTAAAGTATCCATAGAAAGTAATGCTGTTAAAGATAAACTATTTGAGGGGATTCCAGTTCAAATTCCTGATCGACAAGTTCTAAGATTAAGGAACAAGAGGTGACTTCAGTGAAATTTCTTTGGATAAATCAAATAGTTGAGGGAGCAATATGGGAAGTAGAGGATGACATGATGAAATGTCATCCTCATCTATTTACTCCTACTACAAAGTTAGTTTGAGGTAACATTTTATTTAACTCCATTTTATTCACCAATATGATTAATCTTATCGTATGAGGTTCATGTCTAATAAGTCATATCTTGATCTCAATTTAGAGAATGATAATTTCCATATTTAAGTTTATCAATCCCATAAGATAGGCCATTTTCATTTTCTGGCCTTCAGTCGAGGTCGAATTTTCTGAAGGGGAAGATGATATTAGACCCCAAAATTTTCAATAAATTATGATATTTAATGATAGAAGGATCATTAGGTAGTGTTTCAAAAATATTAAAACACGTTTGGTGTCATTTTGGGATCCCAAAATAGTGAGGGAACAAGATAAGATCATGCCACGCTTTAGGCATGCTGCAATAAGGGTGTGCCACACCCTTGAAGTGGCACGATAAGGGCATTCCGCGCCCAAGGATGCAAGAATGCAAGTTTTTTGTTTATTAGTTTTTTTGAGGTATTTTTGCTCATTTTCATATTAAATGACTTTCTAATCGTATTAAAAATAAATTCCACAAAAGCAGAGTTTTTCAGTAAAATTCAAGCTTCTAAGGTTTAAATTCAAGTCTCTCTCAAAACATTGACTGAGTACAGGTATGTGGGGTCTGAACAAGGATAATCTTTCATTCATGTGCCCAAAAGTTGAGTTTTTACCATAAATTTAAGAATTTTACCACTAGGGTTTATACCCATTTTATGTATGGTTGAGTTTATTATGTTTCATTATGAGTTTCACATTATTTCGTATAGGTTTTGATGGTCATTTAGGTTTTATCTATTAAAGTGATCTCAAGTTTGAGTTGTGAGATTTTGATACGAAGGTTCCATTCTTGCATATTTTGAGATTTTGAGATCAAAACAAAAGCATATTTTGTTTTCATATTTATTAGATCATATGCTTATTTGAAGGTGAACTTCATAGATACAGTATGAGCAATAGTATTTACCGATTTAGTTCATCTGATATCCCAGAAACAACATGCTAGCATAGGTTATTATTCATCTTGTCCAAATGGACATGTAGCTTGTCCTAATGGACATGTCAAATATTACTATGCTTCTCCAAATGGACATATTTAGGTGATTACCACGGTTAGACTTTTTTCCCTAAGAAAGTATATTAGGCCTTGTTGATTGGGGTTTTAGATATCAGGCTCCATGTTGATCGCATGGTTTATGTCAGTTACAAGAATCTCCCGCAACAAGTGATAAATTATAGAAACTAAGTGTAATGACTCATAATTTTTACAAGATAGTGTCTTATGATAACTGCTTTATGAGATTTTAGGTCTCAATCTTTTTTATGATCAAGGCGAATATTCTTACACTTACATGCATGATTTGTAAGTGTGTTTAATTTAATTTAACCTATTGCGTTCACCCCCACATACTCAGTACATTATTGAAGCATCAACCATATATATGTTTATGTGGCTACATTATTTCATGATGTAGGTTTGGTTGTTCGTCCCCAGTAGCATGACTAGCCACGATCAATATTTTCTATATCCAGCCAATTAATGAGAACTCATAGTTCGAGTGCCAAGCTTTTGTTGGCTTCAGATGCCTATTGCTACTATTTTAGATCTTTTGGTTTTGGTTTCAGATCAGCGTTTGTGCCAGTGGCTCTTAAGTTCTTAGTTAGAGGCTTTTCAAGACTAGTTAGACGATGTGAACTTTCAGTTTCTCTTAGATTTAAATGTTATTAAGTTGCAACATTTTCTAAGATTGTTCATCTATTTGACCTAGTTTATATGTTTTCTTCATTTTTGTCTTATGTTCTAAGTTTATATTATTATAGTTCACTGTCCAATTGATATAATGGGTTAGATTGGGGCTACACGTATTTCTAAGAATCGATAGACATCTAGGGGCATCCTTAGGGCGTTATAGCTAAAGGTTAGGAAGTAAAAGGTATAAAGGTTTACGACTAAAATTAGAATACAAGTTGAATATAGTTAAATGATTGTCTAATGGAGTAGGTCTTAAACCATGTAAGTATTTGAATTTTGGGATTGGTAGATAATAGCAAAATTTTGTGTCTCAGTATAATAAAGGAGCATTGAATTTGTGAATGAATTTATGATTGTTGAACTAGAGTATAGACTCTTTTTATTTGAATGTACACTCCTGAAAAGAATTCTTTGATTTGGTGAATATGGCTTGATAATGCTTGCTTGAATAAGCTTTGAATATGGTTTTTTTAGGACATGCTATAATTAATGAAACCAAATGATGCATATATACTTGTGATTTAGTGCATTAAATTATGATTGTTGTTTACATGAAGACTAACTTGAGTTGACTAAGTATTTGGGTGATTCTATATTATTTTTATGAATACATGAGGAATGTAATTTTTAAATGATATCCTAAGTGTTGTCTCGTATAATGAGGTTATATTAATGGCTTGTTAACTATATAAGTATGAATTCTTATTCTCATTGTGGTTGTGATTGTTGAATAAGTTATTGTTGTGGAATCTACCAGTATTTGGAAATCTTCATGAGATCAATTGATATGATTCATTAGTTGGCTTAGGTACGACGTTGCTACATTACATGGATAAGAATTTGTCCCTTTAAGGTCATTCCTAGTGGATATTCCCATAAGACCATTAGAATGTTTGTACAAGGTTTATATAAGTGTGATGGTTCCTTGTGTAGATTCGGTATATGATTATTATTATCGTTGTTATTTATATTGATTTCAAGAGTGTGCCACATTATATTCTGATAGTTGTTGTGGGTTCCTTTAGTGAATCAGATAGAATTCTTGTTCGGTCCGGTTACTTGCCATGTAATTTGAGATTCTTGATGTCAGAGTCATGGTTTGTTGACTTAGATATGTTTAGAGTAATGGTTTGCTAACTTGAATATTGTTAGAGTTAGGGTTATTGACTGGTTCATGGTTTAACTTGACTTGTACTAGACTGAAGTTGTAGAGTTACTTGAAAAGTCTTAAGTATCATATATTTGAAGTATTTATCATGTGTGTTCATAGTTGGATTTGTTACAAGGTGATGATTATTTATTTTTATTTATCATTAAGGTTACTTGATGCGTAAGTAAAAAAGATCAACTTAATAACTATTGGGGTTAAACAAGTGAGAGTTAGGAGGGATGACACCTTATTTGAAGCTGACGAATGATAGTTTTTTCCCTTTTTGGCTCGAAGGGTTGGAAAACATTGGTTCTCGAATTTTAAACTATTTCGAAACTTTAGAGAAAATTCCAATCTAACTTAAAAAAATACAGAGTCATCACTTGATTTTTTTAAGAAAATATCAAGAAAAAACTAAAAATATTTTAAAGACTTAAAAGAAAAACAACTCTTTAAAATCAGAGTAAAATGGTATCAACTCAGGTAACGATTTGAGAAGGTTTTTAAGACTCTCAAGAGCATCCATTAAAAAGGGTTGATGAAAATATGAATTGAACAATTTTACTAATTTTGAAAACATGACTAATTTTTAGTAAAATCATGATATTCATTTGCAAAATATGACATTCCTTTTATTCAAGTGAAAAAAAAGTACTTATTTAAATCATGAAAAAGTTCAAGGAAAGATTTACTAAGCCCAATTCATTTATCAATTTGAGGCAACAAAATATTTTCAATTAAAGAAAAGAGAAATCAAGTGATTATTTTATTATAACAGAAAGCTTATCTTTAATGTAAAAAAAAATTATCAATTTAAACAAGTTATGTAATTTGACTATTTATAAAATGGTTTTGATTTTTATAAGGAAAATTTATTTTTATGTAAATGGAAATTCTTTTAACTTACATAAAACAATTTAACACACTATTAAAATAAAAATGCCATTTTTATTCTCAAAGGTTCATTTAAGAGGAACTTAAAACCTCATTTTTATTAATTTCTGAAATATACTATGTGACAAATAAAAAAGAAAGAGAAACACAAAGAACAAACAAAAATAACGAATTGACAGGCAATTTATTTAGATTTAACTAAATTTAAGAGTTTAATATAAGCAAGAATTAAAATATGAATTACAAATAAAAAAATAAGTAAAAGGGGAAAGTTCAAGTATTGGACCCCTGTTTCGTCAATTTCAAATTTGGCCAGCCTTTGGGCCATATTTGGTGGACTTTCCAGTCCTTTTTTAGGTGTATATCAACTTCTTCCTTTTCGTGTTTTTGTCTGTATATGCACTGTATAACAACTTCCAAATTTGTATACCAGCTTCTTTCTCTCCTTTTTTTGCTCTTCTTGAGCTTATATAACAGGTCCTTGAACTTGTATATAGTGTATATTTGTTGTATATGTATGTATACAAGCTAGATCTTCACGGCTTTATTTATTTTTTAAAAAAAACTTTGTAGGAGGCCTGACTCAATAAACACATGGGCTTGAGCCCAAAAACGAGGAATGCACCAAGAGGGAAGTCCAGTGGACTCATATATAAGGGGAATTCATGCAACAATAAAAATGATAAGGATTAGTAAAAAATGGACATTGATGTCGTTGTTCAAGAAAAATAAATGATCCTTGGAACTACATTAATTAAGCTCATACACCACGTTCTAGGATTTTAATCAACAAGATATGTGGCAAATCACGGCTTAAGCAAATAGTTCTACTCATAATGATAATGTAGAACCAAATTTATAGAATGAATGGTCCATATTACTAAGGGTAACACCCCAAGAACCTATCCCAAGACGTCACATAGTGCTCAAGGCCACACGTGGCCTTAAGCTAACCCTCTAAACTTTTCATCACTTTCAAAACTCATTATAGCGCAAATCATTCTAAGATATAAATGAATAGCCATGTCATGAACATACTGAAACATGAAATAATACTACCCTGTACAAACAAAATACTGGAATCGCTGTACACACTGGTACACTAGTCTAACAAAGCCTCTACTACATAGGAATGAGGAGCCATTGGGACAGATCTCCAACTGACTCGAACTGAACTGATAGTAAAAAATCATCTAACAAAAAGACAAAATTGGAGACACAGTTCCTCGAACCATGAGGACTCACCAACTGCAGAAGTGTAGAGGAAGGTACTCAAAGATCACTGTCGCTACTGAGACTGAACACCTGAACCTATATCACGAGAAAATATAGAATACAAAAGAGTATGGAGGTCAGTACTTGGGAATGTACTGAGTATGTGGAGGTGGATGAAACATTTTAAATAATATCATAAATATATGAGAAATCATGCATGTTGACAATAATAACTATCTTTGCTTGAATTATCTCAAACATTATTTCCATAAATCATCAGTAATGACACGTATTTCATAAATCTCATATATTATTTAACTCAACTCAAACCCTTTAACTCATGACTAAGAGTGACTCGGTAACTCAATAGACTTATATCATTATGGATGTGGGAGTTTCTTATAACTGACATGACTACACCATGTGAGCCACATGGAGTCCAACATTTTTCCCTCCTAAGGAGAGAACCCCACATTGGTAGGGGTGTTGTACTCTTTCCAGGGAGTACAACCTCAATCTCATCTTCACAATCTCATACTCGACCTTTGGCCTACAATTATCAACTTCAATCCTACGGTGGCGCGTAGTTTTGGAGAAATATGAAATTTCCCGCTTGGTGCTAAATACTCCTCCCAGACTCATCTCAGCACGCGTTAGGAAATCCACCTCAATCAATATCAACTCATGGTTCTATTATAAATACCAAAACATAAATATATATCACATATAGAAATCATCAACATCTTGTGGATTCCTAACTCGACTCAACTCAACTCAAGCTTTCTGAATATCAAGTACATTTGTTTATCAAATCATTTCAAATATCAAAAACTTCAATTAAACATCATAAGACTCATCCTTGCCACTCAATTTCACATATCAATATACATTCAATAGTCGAATTTTTCATGGAAAGGCATAACTCATGACATTTGTCTCAAATCATTCAAAAATCATCAATTCGTAATAAAAATATTCAACTTATGGAACTTGACTTAAATTGCTTAGAAATCATCAATACATAATGTTAATATACGGATCATTGAATAAATTCTCAATTTAAGAAACATGATGGTGAAATAATCATAAATATCAAACTTATTCAACTCAAATCTCATAAATCATTAGTAGAGAAATTTGGGTGTAAACCCACTTGCAATATCATGTAAATCAATAAAGGAAATTAAATCTTTAGGCACAAGAACGAAAGGTGTGTTCTTCTTCAAACCCTACATACCTTAGATTTTGATTTTGAAGATATAGAAACTTGCTTGAAACTTGATTCTCACACTTTTAGACCAAGATCTTGCTGCCTTTTACTTGAAGGGCTTAGTTTTTAAACAACTTGAAGAAATTTATGAGTGATTTCTTGAATTTCTTGGAGATGATTTGATTTTTGGGTTTGGAAGAAACCCTAGGTTTCTAGAGAATTCTTGAAAGAATTTTGGAGAGAAAATGATTTTTTCTTCTCTACATAGACATATATATAAGGCCACAAGAAGCGGAAATGACAAAGATGCCCTTTTAAAAAAATGATGAAATTTGCTGATCAAGGCATGTGATGATCGACCTGACGGTCCGTCAGAGGGATTGAAGGTCCACCAAGTCGTCCATCACTCGAACACCAAAGCTGGAACATTTTGCATCAACGTGAGGATTGACCTGACTGTCCACCAAGTCATCCATCACTTGAGGGGCAGAAATGAGACATTTTGTCTCGGTCTGACGGGCACCTTGTCATTCAGTCAACTTTGTGACGGTCCAGCACTTTGACCATCACACAACATCCCAAAAAGGGAGCTACTGCCTTGGCTTGACGGGACACTTAGCGGTCAACCAAGGACCTGACGGTCCACCAGGTCGACCGTCAAACCTGGGTTATACGATAGCATTCAGTAAAACGACCATGACTCACTCATCTGATGTCAGATTTCGATGAAATTGGTATAGATGGAAACCTTATTCAATGCTCTACATGAAAAAGTAGAAATTAGAGAAATACAACATGGTTTAAACATCAATAACTTTGGAATTCATACATATCCATTCAAAAGATAGATTTAGGCTTAAGAAATGATCAGGGTATTACAATATCTCCCCCTTGGAAACATTCATCCTTGAATATTACTAGATAGGCTAAGAATAAGAGAAAATGAGGACGCACAGCTGGAACTACTCACATAGAAGGGCTCACTTTACTCAATACTCTTGAGTACTTCACCAAATGCACGAATCATAGAGAGAATAACCATATAGCGGAATACATTAGATTAGAAGAAAACTGAATTAAGGGAATAGTACCTTCAGCTTGATTCAAACTCATGGAGAAAAGATAAGGGTAACTGGCTTGCATATCCGATTCTGCTTCCCATGTGGCACCCTCTAATGATTGATTTTTCCATCGAACTTTAACCAGGGGAACTTCCTTGTTCCTCAGTCTACGGACTTAATAATATAGGATTTCAACCAGGATTTCATCATACGAAAAGCTATCCCGAACATCACAACCTTCCGATGGATCAATAACAACAGAGTCTCCAATGTGCTTCTTGAGCATAAAAACATGAAACACGGGATGGACAGTTGATAATTCTGCAAGCAACTTAACCTCATAAGCTGTTTTCCCAGCATAATCCAAAACTCTATAAAGGGCCAACATATCTGGGACTCAACATCCCTTTATTTATAAATCTTTTCACCCGTTTCATGGGTGAGATTTTTAAATACACCAAATCATCGACTTCAAACTCAAGAGCTCTTTTTCTCACATCTGCATACGACTTCTGACGTCTCTGGGCTATCTTCAACCTCTCCCAAATCAACTTAACTTTTTCCATGGCCTCGAACACAGCATCAGGCCCAATCACAGTAGCTTCACCCACTTTGAACCAACCTATAGGCAATCTACATCTTCTCCCGTATAAAGCTTCAAACGGAGCCATTCTAATACTGGCATGTAAACTATTATTGTAAGAAAATTCAATTAATGGCAAATGTTTATCCCAACTTCCCTTGAAATCAAGAACACAAGCCCTCAACTTATTCTTCAAAGTTTGAATAGTCCTTTCAGCCTGACCTGACCCTTTGTCTGCGAATAAAAATTGGAGCTTAGATGAACTTGGGTGCCAAGACTCTTCTAGAAGGCTCTCCAAAACTGAGAAGTAAATTGAGTACCTCTATCGGAGATGATAGACAACAGAACTCCATGCAACCTGACTAACTCTCAAATATACAGCTTAGCATAGTCCTCCGAAGTAAAAAATTTATATAGTGGTAGAAAATGTGCTGACTTAGTCAACCTGTCTATAACGACCCAAATAGAATCATGATGATGATGAGAGAGAATTAAACCGGTCATGAAGTCCATATTCACTACTTCCCACTTCCAAGTAGGAATGCTAAATTCTTGTATCATACCACCGGGTCTCTGGTGATTTATCTTTACTTGCTGGTAAGTTGCACACTTTTCTAGGAACTTTGCTATATCCTTTTTCATACCTTTCCACCAATAAATTTCCTGCAAATCGCGGTATATTTTGTTAGCACTGGGATGAATAGAATACCGCGCGTCATGGGCCTCAACTATAATTATTTTCCTCAGATCATCAACATCAGGCACACATAATCTATTCTAAAATCTCAATACACCATCTCCTCTATGGGGTAAAACCTCCACATTTTGTCCTTTGACTAATTCTTTCAGTTTAGCCAAACGAGAATCTATATACTGCTTCTCCTTCACTTCAGAAACTAGGAAAGATTCGGAACTACTTTGGACCCAAGCATTACCCTCAGTTGAATCAACCTAGCCAAATGATGCACATTATGAGATAACTCCTTCTTATATTTCTCTACATGTGCTACACTACCCATGGACGATCTGCTAAGGGAATCTGCCACTATATTAGACTTTCTCGGGTGATAACACACTCAAATCGTAGTCCTTCAGTAATTCTAACCATCGTCTCTGCCGAAGATTCAACTCTCTCTAAGTGAACACATATTCTAAACTCTTGTGATTCATAAAGAAATCAACATGAACTCCGTATAGGTAGTGTCTCTAAATTTTCAAACCAAAAGCCACTACAGCTAACTCGAGGTCATGGGTCAGATAATTCTTCTTATAAGGTTTCAACTTTCGGGAGGCATAAGTTATAAACTTACCCTTCTTCATCAACACTCAACGCAAACCAACTCTGAAAGCATCATCATATACCGCAAAATCATCTACACCAATAGGAAGGGTCATCACAGGGGCTGAAGTGAGTCGAGTCTTCAATTCCCGAAAACTCTGCTCGCAAGAATCTGACCACTAAAATTTAACATTCCCTTGGGTTAACCAGGTTAAAGGAGCAGCAATAGAAGAGAAACCTTTGATGAAACGACGGTAGTAGCCAGCTAGACCTAAGAAACTCCTAATATCAAATGGGGAAATAGGTCTATGCCAACTTTTCACAGCTTCTACCTTTTGAGGATCAAGTCCAATACCTTTAGAAGAAACAATATGACCCTGAAAAGAAACTGACCTTAGCCAGAATTCACACTTGCTAAATTTTGCAAACAACGTTTGATCTTTACGGGTCTGTGAGACAATTCGAAGATGATCTGCATGGTGGTTCTCACTTCGGGAGTACTCAAGAATATCTTCTATGAACACAATAACAAACATATCCAAGTATGGTCTGAACACCCGGTTAATGAGGTCCATAAAAGCTGCTGGGGCATTAGTTAATCTGAAGGACATGACCAAGAATTCAAAATAACCATAATGAGTGTAGAAAGCCGTCTTTGAAATATCACATTCTCTAACTTTAAGTTGGTGATAACCGAATCTCAAATCTATTTTCGAGAAATAACTCGCACCTTGCAGCGGATCAAACACGTCATCAATTCTAAGAAAAGGGTACTTGTTCTTGGCTGTGACTTTGTTAAGCTGACGATAGTCAATCCATATGCGCAATGAACCATATTTCTTTCATACGAATAGAACGGGTGCACCCCGGGGAGACATACTGGGCCTTATAAAATCCTTATCAAGAAGATCTTTGAGTTGCTCTTTCAACTCCCTAAGCTCTGCAAGTGCCACACGATACGGAGGAATAGAAATTAGTGGTGTATCAAGGAGAAGATCAATTTCAAATTCTATCTCTCTATCGGGAGGTATACCTGGGAGATCTTCAAGGAAAACATCAGGAAACTCATTCACAACACTAAGAGACTAAATAGTTGGATTCTCATATTTAGTGTCCTTAACTCAAACTAAATAATAGATACAACCTTTGTAAATCAACTTCCTAACTTTAAGATAGGATATGAAATGACTTTTAGGAGACACAGATTTTTCGGACCACTCAAAAGCTGGCTTATTAGGAAACTAAAATTTGACTACACGGGTACGACAGTGTATAGATGCATAGCAAGAGTGAAGCAAATCCATACCCAAAATAATGTCAAAATCAACCATGTCTAGCTCAATCAAATTTGTAAAAATGACTCTGTTAAGAATAGTTATAGGACACTTCTTATATACTTTCTTAGTAACAACAGATTCACCCATTGGTGAAGAGACTAGAAAAGGCTTGGAAATTTTGTTAGAACTGATTTCAAAATTCATAGCCACCAATGGAGTCACATAAGAAAGACTTGACCCAGGGTCCATCAACACATACACATCAAAATGAAATACACGGAGCATACCAATAATAACGTCTGGTGAATTCTCCTGCTCCTGGTAGGGTGGTATAGCATAAAAGTAATTCTGGCGCTGACCACCTACAGTACTAGATGAGGCACCCTGAAGAGGAGTAGGATGAACTAAAAGGGGCTAGAGCGCTAATAGTCTGATTCTGGGGATGAACATCATAGCTCCCCTGTCTAGCATATGGCCAATCCTTGAATTTATGGCCCAACTTATAGCAACCAAAGCATCTTCTCTGAACGATTAAGTACTAACTGAGATGGTATCTACCGCACTTAAGACATAGGGGAGGATGAGGTCTGTTACCCACACTATCCTGGGACCTGGACATAGGAGGCCTATTACCCTACTCCGACCTAATTATAAATACAGGAGTACGGGATGATAAAGGTGTTGGCACAAGATAACAACTCTTGAACTGAGGGCGGACCCTCTAGAAAATCTATCTTGACTGTACCACTGCTACTCAGATCTAACTCACTTATTCCCTCTCACTCTCTCTTTCTCTTTTAGTTTGTCTGCTTTAATTTGTTGAGCATAGATCATTAGTCTTAAATGGTCCATGTACCTATTAAGTATAGCGGATCTACACTCTTTCACGACATAACTAGATATACCGGCCAAGAACCTACTTATACTAGTTCTAAAATCAGCCATCATACTGGGAGCATATTTAGACAACTGGTTAAACTTATGGCAATACTCCGTAACTGTCATGGAGCCCTATCTCAAATTTATAAATTCTTCTAATTATTCTTCTCTCAGCTCTAGGGGAAATAATCTATCTAAGAAGGCATCCTGAAATAATTGCCAAGTCACAAGAGCATAATTCTCCCTTCTACTTTTCCTCTACCTTTTTACCCAATTATAAGCAACATCTTTGATTTTATAGGCAGCCAATTCAACACTCTCCTCCTCAGTCATGTTCATAATCTGAGTGATCTTTCTCAGTTCATCTAAATACATTTGTGGGTCTTCACCTACTTTCAACCCATAGAACTCAAGTGGATTCATTCACATAAAGTCATGAACTTAGGCTGTAGCAGAATTCTTCCCTTAAAGAGGTGGAACAGTAGCCTAGGTGTTGGCTTGATCATTGGCGGTTACCTCCTGGGTTAGTGCTTGAAAAGCTGCCCGAAATTGCGTGGGACACCATCTCACCTAAAAGATCAATGGGTTGAGGTCGTTCATTATTTCTGCGAGCTCTATAAGGAGGCATTTTCTGTCATAAAAGAGCACGAATTAACCACAGAGACAAATACTCATAGGCACAAGACTCTTGAAAGAAATAAACAACTTTTCTTAAAACGTCTCATAGCCTCTTGCTCATAGATGTGGCATGCTACACACCGATGATCAAGACTCTATGTAATGCGTCTTTTTAGACTCCCTAGGACTTCTTCAACCTTAGGCTTTGATACCAAGCTTGTAACGCCCCTAGTACCTATCCTGAGATGTCACATGGTGCTCAAGGCCACATGTGGCCTCAAGCTAACCCTCTAAACTTGTCATCACTTTCAAAACCAATTATTGAGCAAATCATGCTAAGATAAAGAGGAATAACCATGTCATGAACATACTAAAACATGAAATAATACTGCCTTGTACAAATAAAATATTGGATTCTCTGTACACACTGGTACACTAGTTTGACATAGCCTCTACTACATAGGACTGAGTAGCCATTAGGATAGATCCCCAACTGATTCGTACTGAAATGTAAGTAAACAACTATCTTTTAACAAGACAAAATTAGAGACATAGGTCCTCGAACCATGAGGACTCACCAACTGCAGAAGTGTAGATAAAGGTACTCAAAGATCACTGTCACTGCTGAGACTGAGCAGCTGAACCTATACCACGAGGAAATATAGAATAAAAAAGTGTATGGGGGTCAGTACTTGGGAATGTATTGAGTATGTGGGTGTGGATGCAACCTTTTAAATAATATCATAAATGTATGAGAAATCATGCATGCTGACAATAATAACTATCTTCGTTTGAATTATCTGAAACATTATTTTCATAAATCATCAGTAATGACACGTGTTTAATAAATCTCATAAATCATTTAACTCAACTCAAACCCTTTACTCGTGACTCAGAGTGACTCGGTAATTCAAGAGACTTATATCATTATGGACGTGGGAGTTTCTTATAACCGACATGACTACACTATATGAGCCATATGGAGTCCAATGTTTTGCCCTCCTAAATAGAGAACCCCACATTGGTAGGGGTGTTGTACTCTTTCCAGGGAGTACAACCTCAATCTCATCTTCACAATCTCATACTCGGCCTTTGGCCCACAATTATCAACATCAATCCTACGGTGGCACGTAGTTTTGGGGAAATACCAAATTTTCCGCTCGGTACTAAATACTCCTCCCAGACTCAGCTCAAAATGCATTCGGAAATCCACCTCAATCAATATCAACTCATGGTTCTATTATAAATACCAAAACATAAATATATATCTCATTTGAAAATCATAAACATCTTTTGGATTCCTAACTCGACTAAACTCAACCCAAGCTTTCTCAATATAAGTACATTTTTTATCAAATCATTTCAAATATCAAAAACTTCATGGAAACATCAGAAGACTCATCCTTGCCTCTCAATTTCACATATTAATATACATTCAATTGTCAAATTTCTCATGGAAAGGCATAACTCTTGACACTTGTCTCAAATGATTCAAAAATCATCAATTCATAATAAAAATATTCAACTCATGGAACTTGACTTAAATTGCTTAGAAATCATCAATACATAATGATAATGTATGACTCATGGAATAAATTCTCAATTTAAGAAACATGATGGTTAAATAATCATAAATATCAAACTTATTCAACTTAAATCTTATAAATCATTAATAAAGAAATTTGGGTGTAAACCCATTTGCAATATTATGTAAATCAATAATAGAAATTAAATCTTTTGGCATAAGAACGAAAGGAGTGTTCGTCTTCAAACCCCACAAACCTTAGATTCTGATTTTGAAGATATAGAAACTTGCTTGAAACTTGTTTCTCACACATTTAGAAAAAGACCTTGCTGCCTTTGACTTGAGGAGCTTAGTTCTTGAACAACTTGAAGTAATTTATTGGTGATTTATTGAATTTCTTGAAGATGATTTGATTTTTGGGTTTGTAAGAAACCCTAGGTTTATAGAGAATTCTTGAAAGAATTTTGGAGAGAAATGGAGAGAAAATGATGTTTTCTTTTCTACATAAGGCAACAAGGAGAGAAAATGATCAAGATGCCATTTTGAAAAATGCTAAAATTTGCTGATCTGGGCCTGTGACGGTCGACTTGATGGTATTTCAGAGGGACTGACAGTACACCAAGTCGTCAGTTACTCGAACACAAAAATTAAAACGTTCTGCCTCGACGTGACGGTTGACCTGACAGTTCATCAGAAAAGTGACAGTCCACCAAGTCGTCCATCACTTGAGGGCCAGAAATGAGACATTTTGTCTTGGTTTGATGGACAACCTCATGGTCAGTCAACTTTGTGACGGTCAACTAATTTGACCGTCACACGACATCCCAAAAAGGGAGATACTACCTTGGCTTGACGGGACACTTGACGGTTTAAACATCAATCTCTTTGGAAATCATACATATCCATTCAAAAGGATAGATTTAGGCTTAAGGAATGTTCAGGGCATTACACTATGCTATTTGAAAGTTAATACAGTTCTGTGACTTTAGACTATTTAAAACTTTTCATGCAGGGTACTAATATATTTTAACAGTAGATGACTTATTATATTGTGGCTTGAAGCATGGAAACTAACTTTCAATATGGAAAACATAAAATTCCTTTATACCTAACAAAATAAATAAATATATATATATAATAAAGGTGAACATCATGATGCAATATTCACACAAAATTACATGCAAACTAATTATATATGTGTCATCACTTAGCCAATTTAATAAAGTTAGAGTCTTTATGGAATTGGGAAAAGAAGCAAGAACCGAACAAAATTTCCCAAGGATCTAACCTTGATATTTAAGGAAACAACTAAATACACAATAAAATTCTACTCCTCTATAATTTCCCCTAAATGGTACATTAATCCAGTAGTGGGTTTCGAGTAATTAGACAAGCAGTAAACACGTGAATCAACACAACATATTGAATCGAATGAGTTAATAATTCACAAAAATAGATTTGACAATGAACTCTATAAATTAGTCGATTATTATATAAAATACTCAAGTCAGACAAATAAATAAATCTGAGAGTATTGGACTAAAATGGAACAATGTAAAAAGGACTAAAAATAGTGTTTGATGCACCAGCAAATCCAAAGAAACAAACAAAATTAAAATATAACCACATAACCAAAACAATGAAGCTAACTCAACATACAAACAACAATCAACTATTTTAGAATCCTATGGCCTTTACAACCATTTACAGCTAACAATCCCAACATTCTCACATAATTTAAGATTCTAACGACAACAATACACTATAACTACGTCTAAGAAAAAAATTAAAAATATTAGGCCAATAACTCGAAGAATGGGAGAAAAAAATAGATGAACTTTTTACTATTTTTGTAGTAGAAAATGAGACAATCGGGCTTTTTAAACAGACTTTAACACATCTAAATTTGAATTCAACCTCATTAAAATTCAGATTAAGTTGTCAAAATTTGTTTTATCTTCTAGAATTAATCTTGAATTTTTGGTTACGTAGGATTATGGTAATGCTCCTAAAAAATCCTTAAAGTTTTTCCAAACAATTCCATCCCTTCAACCTTCTACACACCGCCTATTTATAGAAAAAATGGAGCTAGTTTTTTTTGGGGGGGTGGGGGGTGGGGGGGATTGGACGGGTATTTCAAGGATTTTAAGGGGAAGTTTTCAAATTTTAAAAAATGGGATAAGGTCCCAACTCATCCATGCACTAGTTAGGATGAAATTGGTTCCATAAAAATGATAATTTTGGGGAAATTCTAAAATTCTCTTAGCAACCAATACAAAACTCACAAGTATGTACTTGGTACAATTTTGATGAATTTTTTGCAGATTTTGTTGGATTGAATGTTAGAGGTGTTGTTGTTTATTTGTTTTTGAGTTTGGTTAAGCCATTGTTATTTGATTTTGTGATGTGGCTTTTCATTTGTTGTTATTGATATCCTTATTGTCATTAGGTTATACTAGAATCGAGTTAACTGATCAATAGTGTTGATATCCTTATTTTGTTGTATGCATTGCGGTTGTTGGTTATACGTTGATATTGTATATCGATATTATTGGGCTATTGATATTCGGTTGTTTGTTGGGTTAAGGATATATAAGGTGTAAGAGGGAATGGTCCCAGTCTGGGTTGATGTTGCTAGGTTGGGGTAGTTGAATATTATTGGTCTAGGTTCGGTAATTAGTGGAGTTGCCCGATTTAGGAATAGGGATTTAATTATTGTTGGATAGACAAGGTTATTTAAGAGATAGCCTAAATAAGTTAGAATTTTCTGTCAATTTTGCTTATAATCTAGACAAATTGACAAATTTATTGGCTAATTTCATTACAATTGTTGATTTCAATTATGGACAAATCCAAAAAAAATGGCTAAATTGAAGAAAAATTCCAAACATATTAACATTCAATTTAATTTTAATTTTCTTGACTTAATAATATCAAATAAATATTTTTCAAATAAATTAATTTAATTTTAAGAACAAAATTATATTTAGATTATGATTTATCTTATTTGAACAAATTTTTCAAAATGTCTGCTGATTAAAAGTCGAGTTTTTATAAAAATCTTTATTTTAAGTAACAAAAAATTATACGATCTCATATATATGAATACATTAACGTATAATCGCTTCTTAAAATAAAATAATTTCTTAGATACATATTTTGTAAAGCTCTTATTTGGAAAAAATAAATATTGTAATTTTATTTGAAGTCAAAGAAACGCAGAATTAAACTTACTAATAGAGAGAAAAAATTAGTTGTCAACAACTTTTTGCTTCCTTTGGGTAGGGTGAATGAATGTAACCATGGGAAAAAGGAGTTTGATGTTTCTAATTTTGTCCGAGCATAAATTGTCTCTCAAAGGTGGTTGACTTTTGGATGATATTCATAGAGTTATGGCTTGATTGCAATATCGGATTTCCTAATAATCTCAAGTATCATGACAATTTAGACTACTTGTAGTTCATAAATCTTAATTTTAAGTACGATTTTTAAAGAATTCATGCGCATCCTAATTTTTAAATTTTGGTAAAATAAAAAGGCTATGGAAAAAGAGAATAGGGAGAGGTTTGAATGCAGTTGGGTTTTCAACAAAGAGCCCAACATCATATCTTAGACTCAAGGAATTAGACTATTTGTAGTTCGACTCAATCGATAGAAAAGATTGTTTTTTATTTAAGATTATCCTTGGCTCGTGATGAGTAACAAGTAAAATAAGATATGAAAAAGAGGATTATAACCTATTAACCATGAACATGGAGCTCTTAACATTCATAGGTAAGAATTTCACAGGACATAAATTCCATGACTCCAGGTATATTGTTACTCAAATTCAAGGAAATAGAAAAGTTACTTCTAGGGTAAGTTTAGAAATACCCAAAAGTGAAACTGAAACTAGAAATCCTAAATACCCACAAGCCTTCTAATAGGGTTGAGCTTTTGATAGTAGTAAGTGTACTTTAGCTCGCATCCAAAGAGTTTGAGAATACCCTTTAGACTATGCCTAGTTCACTGCGACAAAAAATGTTCTATATTGTGCTGCATCCTTTCTAGAGTCATCCATACCTGTAGTTTTTGTTTGAGATTTTCATACTTTTGATTCTCTCAATAATATCTTAGAAAAAATTGTTACTGATAAAGATAATTCTCTAATGGGTAGGTAGTTATTTACCATATTCCCGAATGAATAATTTCTGGCCAGTAGTGTTGTCCTTTCCTATTCTTGCTTATGGAAGAAATTAGTTTCCATTATAGTATTGTCATAACTACCATCACGGTTGTTTGATATAATGGATCTTTGGCAATTAATTCTTCCTTCAAATGTGGTGGATCTCTTAGGCACCAATGATATTTTAGTCAGAGCGATCCCTATAACTATTTGATCTTTTAGTTGATAAGATATTATTCTCAGCTATCGGAAATACTCTTTCATATATGACCGTGGATAGATGTTGCATATCATTCATGTCAATAAGACTTATATATCTCTCTCATATTATGAGTCTTTGCGTAATCTTACACATCATTCAATGTTGGATATAAGGTGACCTACAAATATCCTTTGAGTTGCTAAGTTTTGGATAATCCTGTAAATTATCCAACCTTGAATAAGAGATGACTTACAAATATCCTTTGAATTGCTGGATCTCAGGTACTCCAGAACAATATCCAACCTTGGATATAATATCACTTATATCTATCTCTCAAATTATTACAATTTGAGTAATCTTGCTCATAATAAATCTTGGATATGCCATAACTTACAGAGAACCCTTGGACTTATCAATTTGGTAATCTCACATATTCTTCGGCAAGGATTTAATTGTGACCTATGAATAAATTTTGAACTATTGATCTTTGAGTAATCTCGCATACTATCCAACTAGGATTTTGTGACTTAGAAATTAACTATGGACTATCAACTCACGGGTAATCTCGCACACTATATTATTTAAAAAATTATTGATTATAGATGACCTTTGGATTATGAATTTTAGGGAAATCTAATATATCATCTTCTTTCAGATAGCTATTTAAAGATGCCCCTGTCCATCAGTATGACAAATAAAGAACCATTAATTGAATGTATCAAATAAATGCACATCCATTGGTAGGATGAATAGAGATCCACTAGTAGGATATAGATGGATAAAATAAATATCCATCCATCGATAGGAAAAATAAAGATCCATTGATAGGATATAGATTGGCAAAATAAATATCAATCCATTGGTAGGATGAATAAAAATCCATTGATAGGATATAGATGGAAAAATAAATGATCATCCATTGGTACAATTGATAAAGATCCATTGATTGGATATAGATTGGAAAAACAATTGTCTGTGCATCTATAGGAAGAATAAAGATTCATTGATATGATATAGATGGGTAAAATAAATGCCCATTAATTAGTACGACCAATAAAGATCCATTGATAGTATATAGATTGCCAAAATATATGTCTGCCCATCGGTAGGATGAATAAAAATCCATTGATACGATATTGATGGGCAAGATAAATTCCCATCCATTGGAAGAACGAGTAAAGATCTATTGAAAGGATATAAGCATGTTTGTCAGAGGGACAATTAGAGAAATCAATAGAATCCCACCGATTGGATTTAAGTAGGTCATTCAAAGGGATGATAGTATGAATTTATTTGAGAAACCAATAAAATATAAAGTATAAATATATCTATTAGAGGGATAGTTGTGTTGGTTCATTGAATGAACCAACAAAATAGAAGCATATCCGCCAAAGAGATAGTTGTATGGGTTCGTTGGAGAAAATAATGGAATATAAGCATATTTATCAAAGGGATAGTTTTGTGGGTTCATTAGAGGAACAAATAAAATAGAAGCATATCTATCAGAGGGTTAGTTGAGTGGGTTCATCGGAGAAATAATAAAACTATAAGCATGTCTATCAGAGGGAAAATTATGTAGGTTCATTGAAGGAACCAAAAATATGTACATGTATCAAAGAGGGATAATTATGCAAGTTCATTAGAAGAACCAAAAATGCAAACATGCCTGTCGGAGGGACAATTATGTACGTATGGATGCAATGGCTTATAAGGTGGTTGTAGAAAACATTACCTTTATTGTTTTATTGAGATACTGGCTCCCTTACGTATACCTGCACTCAAGGTAAATGATTAGTGTACACAATGTCCCTTTTTCTAGAGACTATAGTCAAATTTTTGAAAAAGATTTAAAGAAAGTATTCATAATATATATGACTTTGTTTGAAAAGATCATGATCTTTTAGAGATGAATATCTAAATAAGCGACCATTTTGGAGGTGAATGAATATTTGAACTGTATTTCTAGGGAAATCCATAATTACCACCTTCCAATGTTATATGTTCGTTTGTAATCAATGATTTAGTTAGGGATCTAAGGAGGAGGTCTTTGATCTCTCTTTATTGGTCGATCAACTTGACTGATCTATCATGCCTTTTCTTATGTGAGTACCTGTACTTAAGGCAAACAATTAATAGACAGAATTTTTCTTTTGCTAGCAACCATAATCAATTTAGATAAAGTTTTAAATAAATCATTCATTACATAGATCGAACAATTTTGTTTGTTACCTACATCCTTTTTTTGATATAGAAGTGACAAATAAGGGGTATTTTAAATAATAAATGAATTATTGGACTATATCTCTGAGGATAGATATAAACTATTTTTGAACATCATATGACTGTGTTGATCCTAATGATTATCTAGGATTTGAGAAGGATGTTCTTATTTACTCCTCATCAGTTGATCCATAGAACAATAAAAAGATTGTTAGTTTCAGAAAGCTCTGATGTTTTTGTCTCTTTTCTTGTGTCTTCGCTTGTATCTTCCAATTCTGGTGTTCAAATTTATGGTATTATATTTGAATAGAGAGATATACTAAATAATTAGAGTTTTTCACTAATTCTTTTGTTTCTTAAGACAACCTGCATCCACAAAATATTTGTTTTTATATGAAACTGATCTTTGTTGACTTTCTTTGATCCTTTAATCTTTTCTTTTCATTCTCTAAATGCTTGCCATATTCAGGATCTTGCCTTAATTTTAAAAGGATGAGGATACTCTCAACCAATTATCACATCATGAACTAGTTTAGTGAACGTCCTTGGTTTGAGGATTGATATACCAGACTCTGATATCTTAGTGTTGAGAAATTTAGGTTTTAAAACTTATGAAAGAAGCTAAATGTTTTGTGGTTCTCCTCAAAATTTCTACCTAGTTAAGCAATCTTAAAGCAAGTATTGAGTTGTTTGATGAAAGAGTTGACATTCCGTAGGGATCTTGAGATCCTTTCTCAATATTCTTTATACTTACTTTGTTGAAGGAGGAAATTCTTCTTTGGAATTTTTGAGATTCCTTCTTACAAATTTTACCCTAGTTTCCATTTCATAGAATAATAAAATTAAGCTGATATGGCAGTTAAGTATCCCATTGCAACATAAACTAGGAAAAGAGTGGTTCCCCCAATCTAGAAGAAATTAGGACCTCCTAGTATTGGGGAATTCTTAGAGTTTGCACTTATAAATGAAGCTCTGGTAGAAATTTTGAGAAAGACCTCAAAATTTATGCCCTATTAAATACTTTTGGGACAAGTCTTAGCTATATCTAATGGCCCTTCAGGTAATTTTCTACCTTTCCATACATTTTCATCAATTAGAGCTTTCTTATAGCTTCCCCAAGTCATCTAAGACTTGTTGTATCTGACAGTTTAGTTATCGGCAACTCTTTTAGTTTTTACAACCAATTATGTATTTTGAACTCTTTGCTTGTAAGGATTGGTTACCGGGTGAAAACATCAGTTTAACGACCTCATATGCAAATTTTAATAGTTTCATTCTCTATGGAACATTGTATTTAGGTTAGAAGGACCTTTGTTTAGAGTCCCAAGGATTCCAAACATATTTTGGTCTATTGTTGAAATTTAATAAAAAAAATAACCCTTGTGTGTGACACCCACTTTTTTGCCAGAAGACCTCAGATGAAAATTTAAATAGAGCTATTGAGTCTAGAATTTCTAATTTTATAAGGTAGCACAGTTTGTTTGCTTTCATGGGATTTTGAATTAATCTTTAGGTGTCCATGAAGACTTGAAATTTTCTAAGTCTTTTGTTGGTGCATCTGCTAAAGCGGACCTTTAGGCACTTTAGGAGAGTTCTCTTGAGCGGCCATAGCTTGATAGCCGAGCTACTTTATCAGTATACTGACATCTAAATTTGATACCATTTTAATGACAGTTATTCCTCTATAGCAATTTACCAGCCTTATTGGGTACTGGATTAGCGGTACTTGGCCGCTTTAGCGATGACCTTTTATGTGGTCAAATGTTCATTTAAGTGGTACTTAGGGTCCATTAAATTACCCATTAGCCTAAATTTTCTCTTATTTTCTCACAAGTCTCAAGAGCAAAAACCCTAGAGAGTGTCAGAAATTGGAAGAAATATTATTAGGAGACATTAGGTGTTAGTAAGCTCAGATTACTCATTTATTCATCAAGATATTGGAAAGTTTCCATTAAATTCATGATTAATTTCTAAATTTATCTCCGACGTCCCTAGATTATTATTGGGATGGTTTTAGCATTATTTAAGCTTGAAATTTACCCACTCCTGAGCATATATATTCCATAAGCATAAAGAGATGTGTTGACGGTTTTGAAAATGCAATTTCGCAAATGGATCCCACATGGGATTTTATGTAATTTTTGTCCCGAAGCATAAAATTAAAATATGGGTATTTTTTTTCTTGTATTGATGAGTAGATTATTATTTTGATAGCATGGCATCATAACGAAGCTTCTCGAAGGGGATATTATTGATTTAACAAATTTCACTAGGCTTTCTTTGGTGTCCAGGTAGGCTAGGTATATCTTTCTCATATATTGGATTAATTTGTAGTATATTTATAATAACATGCTCGATGTGGGTTACAATTTAGGACTTGGGATTGCATTTACCGTGAATTGATTTATTTAGCTGATTAAGGAATCATAAATTAAGCATTATTGACTTACTACTCATCTTTAGGTAGGTTTTCTATCATAGGACTAATATATGGCTTATTTATTATCTAGCAGTGAAATTAGATAGCTTATCCTAGTTTGGTGTAGAATTTTCCTTATAAAGAATTTTAAGGATTGGAAGTAGGCCCTTCCAGCCCACCTTAGGTAAAGAATACTATTAGCTCATTGTAGATCATTTTGGTGATCTTTTTTATGTGCTACATTATCTTAATTTATAATTTAGAGCTTGAGAGGGTTGATATATAATGATTAATTTTAGATTGGTTCTTGGAAGATGCAACTAATTTTTATTTGAGTTCAAAAATTTATGATCCTAAGATCAATTTGATTCGATACTATTAAACATATGAGTTTCTATTTAAGTATGGAAAATGATAACATGAGTTCTGATTCAAATTTTCCATTGAGAGATCCTTTACTATGGTTATGGGACCGGTTTGGGTTTGGTATTTATGATATGGAATTATCCATGATTATGATTTCGAGATACAGTTAAATAGTATAAATCCAGTTATTCATTCTATTTAAAGGCACTCTCCGGGCTTATGACGGCCTGCATTGGGTCATTTACTTTATTGCACTTATTGGCTTACGAGGGCCAATTTTGTAGTGGTAGTTACGTGTTTCTTTATATTATTTTTCCAGTTATTTACTAATAGTATCAGAGTTTTATTCCAGGTTTTCCTCTTACCTTGGCTTAGCTCTTTTTTCTCACATTTTGTTATACTTATATTATTATTTCAGTTAGTTGATGATGCCTACTTAGTACCTATGGCTTTGGTACTCGTATGACACTTTTCTACCTTTTTTGAACATATCCGAGTACTAGATACCACTATTGACGCTTCATTCATGTGAGCCAACTTTCATAGAGAGGTGTGCTCTCATATCCAGAGTTCACCCTTTTCGCTATTTTTGTATTTGTTTAGTCTTTTCATATTCTATATTGATGGATATTTAACTATTCTGGTATTTTTTAAATTAATGGCTCTTGTACCAACACCACTATATCGTAGGATGTTATTATTGATTTTATGTCTCTTCCACATTACTATTATGCCATGATTTATTGCTTGTAAATATTTTACTTACATATTTCTAAAATTTATGCCATTTTCCACCAAATTACCCCACTATATCTCTAGGTTGTACATTGGCTTACCTAATAGTTGGATAAAGTAGGTGTCATTACGACTCAAAAGTTGGGTCGCGAAAAATGTTATCAGATATTTAGGTTCACAAGTATTGTTGTTACAAAATCTATTGTCTAGTAGAGTCCCACAAATTAAAATAATGACACCCATTTCTTATCTTTGGGAGGCTATAGGACATTTTTAGGATATCATCGCTTCATTTATTCATTTTATGCTAATAACCTGAGTTGGTTTCTAAAATCCCTTTGGTTTTACAATTTTATAGATGGTTAGGATGCGTGCTACTAATGCATGAGATGATTACCCTAAGTTTGCAATTAGGGATCCTAGAAGGGTTCATGGATAACCTAGAGATTAAAAAGAGAGAGAGGGATGCATCCCCAGCTAGAGGCCAGAATAGGGATACATCTCAAACCTATGCCAGAGATTTCCTCTACTCTAGCCAGTGTTAGGATAGTACCTGCCCTGGCTGCAGCAGGGGTTACTTCTTTGTCAATGCTCATAGATACATTAGTTCAGCCTTTGGATTTAGTTGGTGGTGCATTGTCTGATGGTGCTCAGTATATGGACCATAGTGGTACTGAGATATGAGTATAACCTATAGCTGAGGTTTCCGAAGTTGAGGTTCCTCTAGTGATGATAGTTGCTCAGTTGATAGTCGCTCAGCCTACTATGTTTATTAAAGAGAAAACAATGTTTGGTAGATTTTTTAGGTGGACTCTACCTAGGTTTTCTGGTGCATTGAGCAAGGATACTTAGAAATTATTGGTGGCTTGTGAGGATAGGAACAATAATTTAAGCCTAGTTGAGAGTCATCGTATGGAATACACTGCTTTGCAGTTGTATCTAGTAGCTCAACCTAGTTAGGAGGTTATCTTGATTCTAGGCTAGCTGAATCTCCCCTGATGATGTATACTTTGTTATATAAGGTTTTTTGGGAGAAGTAAATGCCTTCCATCCTTAGAGATTTTTCTAGAAACCAGTACCTGAGGTCGAAATAGAGTTCTATGACATTTGGAATGAGAGGTCGATCCCAGGAGCAGGCCAGATATCTATATATATCTTACATATTGACTACAAGCAGGTTCATTAATTTTTTGGTTATTAAGACTTCAACTCTGCATGGATACCTAGAGTTAGGTTGTTGCTGGTAGATCTTTTGCTGAGTTTTCTAATCATGATCACGTTTTGAAGGAGATACATTAAGAGTTCAAAGGGGATAGCGATAAGAGGTCATATAGCAAGGCAGTTTTAGTTGGAGACAGAGTGGCTCACCATTCAGAGGTAGTGGTCTCAGTGTACGTAGCCTTTTCTTCAGACTTGTAAGACCAGATTCAGACTAGTAAGATTCTTAATGTAGCACTTCAGATTATCAATTGAGGCTAGACTAGCCTCAATTATTGTCTGAGCCAAAGTAATGGTCCGCTTTTGAGATTTTATCTTTTGGATGATCTAGCCAAGTTAGTTATTTCGGGTCAATTGGATCTTCTAGGTTTAGTATATTGTTTGGGAAGTGTTATGATTTTAGGGCCTTTGGTAATTTCTCTAGAGAGTGTCCTAGGCATAGAGAGGTAGTTCTTATAGCTTAGAGTGTTCCACCGATTAAGGCATGACCGCCACCTCCTAGAGGTGGTATGCATGGTCATCGGGGTGGTTCCTAAGGTGCTACTGAAGGTCCCTAAGAAAGTAGGATAACGATTGGTCAGGCACCCAGTCGATTGGAGAGCCTTGCCAATTGTATGTCGTACCTAGTATAGGCAAGGCAGAGTCTTCGAATTCTATTATTATAGGTATAATTTTAGTGTGTCAATGGCTGGCTGTTCATTTATTTGATTTGGTATCCAATTATTCTTATGTATCTACTTATTATAAATATTATTTAGAGTTATACTGGGATGCTTTATCTGCGTCGTTATGCTTATCAACTCTCGTTGGTGATTATTTTATAGTGGAATAAGTTTATAGATCATGTGTTGTGACTGCTCAATATTTTGATATTCAGGCTATTCATATTGTATTAGACATTGTGGATTTTGATGAAATTCTAGGCATGGACTAGTTATCCCCTTATCATGCGGTCTCAAATTATTTTGTCATGAGCTTACCTTAGCCATTCCCAGCATACCCCTGATTTTGTGGATGGGATCTATTAGCTACAAGCCAATAGAGATTATTTCTTATATTCAAGCTAGGTGACTTATATCAAGTCATTGTGAGTTTTATCTAACTTATATTCGTGATGTTATTATGGAGAGGCCCTCACTTGAATTTTTTACTATAGTTAGTGAGTTTCCTAATGTTTTTCCTATAGGTCAACCTGGTTTTCCTCCTAAGTATTATATTGATTTTATTATTTATCTTGAGGTGGTAAGTCAACTTATTTCTATAGAAACTTACAATATGGATCCTACTGAGCATAAGGAGCTGAATTTTTTGCTTTAGAATCTCTTGGGTAAGGGTTTTATTAGATTGAGTATGTCTCCATGGGTTAATCCTATCATGATCATGATGAAAAAGGATGGTTCCTTCTAGTGTGTATTGACTATAGGCCTCTTAATAATGTAACAGTAAAGAACAGGTATCCTATACCTTATAACTATTTATTTGACTAGCTTCAGGTAGCAGCAGTGTTCTCTAAGATTGACTAGAGGTTCAATTACCATCAATTGAGAATTTGGGATGACGATATCCCTAAGATAGCCTTCAGGACTGTTATGGCCATTATGAGTTCATGAAGTTGTCTTTTGGGTTGACTAATGCACGTACAACATTCATGGATTTGATGAACTGTGTGTTCAAGCCATTTTTGTATTCCTTCATGATTTTTTTCATTGATTGCATTCTTTTGTATTCAAGGAGTAGAGAGGAACATATGATACATTTGAGGATTGTGTTCTAGAATTTGAGAAATCATAGGCTTTTTGCCAACTTCTCAAAGTGTGAGTTCTGACTTGAGTTGGTGACATTCCTAGGATATGTGGTCTATAATAATGGGATTATGGATGATCCAATGATGATTGAGGCTATTCGTGATTCGGCCTGACCTACATCTTCGTCTTAGGTTTGTAGCTTCATTAATTAGGCCAAATACTACAAACAGTTCGTTATGAGTTTTTCTACTATTGCAGTATTAATGACTCGATTGACCAAAAAAGAGGTTCTTTTCTAGTGGTTTAAGAATGGTAATTCAAGTTCTTGGAAGCTCAAGGGATTTCTCACCTCAATCCTTATGTTGGCATTCCTAGTTGAGGGTGAGAATTTCACCATATATTGTAATGTTCTGGTGTTGGTTTAGGATGTTTGTTGATGCAATTGGGTCAGGTTATTACTTATGCATTGAGGAAATTGAAGCTATACGAGAGCAACTATCCTGCTCATAATTTGGAGTTGGCGGTTGTAGCTTCCCTCTTATTGATATGGCACCATTTAAGGAATTAAATGGTATACATTATCGATCTTCAATAGGATGGTTTGAGATCAATGAGATTAGACCCTGCGGTACTAACATGCTTCAAGAATCGTGGATAGAGTTAGGGTCATTCAGCATAGCCAGAGGGTAGCTTAGAGTAGGTAGAAGGATTATGTAGATCATATCCCTCATGACTTAAGGTTTCGAGTTAGAGATTGGGTATTCTTTTGAGTATCTCTAATAAAGGGTGTGATGAGGTTCGGGAGAAAATGCAAGCTCAACATAAATATATTGAACCTTTTGAGATATTTCATGCAGTTAGAGAGGTTTCTTACGAGTTTGATTTGACCCAAAATTTAAATTGCTCTTCAGTTTTTCATTTTTATATGTTGTGACATTACATTCCTGATGTATCTCATGTGCTTCGGTGAGATTCGATTGAGTTGGATGAGAGATTGGCCTTCATGGAAGGGCCGATGTTCATTCTATCCTAGGATGTTACATGGTTTATCTCTAGGGATATTCTAGTAATTATTGTTAAGTAGATACACTGCCCAGTTGAGAAGGATACTTAGGAAATCAAGAGCGTGATGTGGGCCCAGTATCCTGTAACATCCCTGTAATACCCCGATCATTCCTTACGCCTAAATCTATCTTTTTGAGTGGATATGTATAACTTCTAAAGTGATTGATGTTTAAACCATGTTGTATTTCTATAATTTCAACTTTTTTCATGTAGAGTATTGAATAACTTTTCCATCGATACCAATTTCATCAAAATTTGACATCGAATGAGTGAGTTATGACCGTTTTACTGAATGCTATCGGATAGCCCAGGTTTGACGGTTGACCTAGTGGACCGTCAGGTCCTTTGTAGATCATCAAGTGTCCCATCAACCCAAGGTAGTAACTCTATTTTTGGGATGTCATGTGACGGCCAAAGTGGTGGACCATCACAAAGTTGACGGACCGTCAAGCTCTCCATCAGACCAAGACATAATGTCTCATTTCTGGTCCTGAAGTGACGGACAACTTGGTGGATCGTCACTTTACTAATGGACCATTAGGTAAACCATCACGTCAAGGCAAAATTTCCAGTTTTGGCACTCGAGTGATGGACGATCGGGTGGACTGTCATGAGACTTGACGGACCATCAGATCGACCGTCACAGGCCCCGATCAGCGAATTTTAGCTTTTTCAAAAGGGCATTTTGTTCATATCCGCCCCATAAAGTCTTATATATATATATATATATCCTAGTAGATAATATCCCTTCATTTTCTCTTTTCCTCTACCAAGAAACATCTAGAAATTAGGGTTTCTTCCAAAACCCAAAAATTCAATCTTCTTCTAAGAAATTCAAAAATCTTCCATAGAGATTCAAAGTGATCCAAGAATAAAGCTTTCCTAATTGAAGGCATCAAGAAATGTAGCTCAGAATGCTATAAAGAAGTTTATATAAAGTTTCTACATCTCCAAAATTATAATCCAAGGTATGTAGGCTTTCAACAAGAACACTCCTTTCGTTCTTGTGCCTAAAGATTTACTTTCTATTTTTGATTTACATGATTTTGCAAGTGGGTTTACACCCAAATCTCTTTATGTATGATTTATGAGACTTAAGTTGAATAAGCTTTATATTTATGGTTATTTCACCATCATGCTTCTTAAATTGAGTATTTATTCCATGAGATGTATATTGTCATTATATATTGCTGATTTCTAAGTGATTTATGATAAGTGTCAAGATTTGTGTTTTTCTATGAGAAATTTGACTATCGAATATATATATATATATATATCAATATTTGAATTGAGAGTCAAGAATGAGTTTGATGATATTTTCTTGAAGCTTTGACATTTGAAATGATTTGATAAGCAAATGTACTTGATGTTGAGAAACATTGTTTGAATTTGAGTTGAGTTAGGAATCCACAGTTGTATATGATTTACTGATGAGATATACTATTATTTTGGTCATCATGATAGAGCCATGAGTTGATATTTATTGACGTGGATTTCCTAATGCGTTCTGATCTGAGTCTGGGAGGAGTATTTAGCACCGAGCGGGAAATTTGGTATTTTCCCAGAACTATGTGCCACCGTAGGATTTCTGTTGATAGTTGTGGGCCAAAGTCCGAGTATGAGATTGTGATGATAAGATTGAGGTTGTACTCTCTGGCAAGAGTACTACACCCCTACAAATGTGGGGCTCTCTCCTTAGGAGGGCAAAACATTGGAGTCAATGTGGCTCACATGGTGTAGTTATGTCGGTTATAAGAAACTCCTACGTCTATAATGATCTAAGTACCATGATATACTGAGTCACTCTAAGTCATGATTCAATGAGCTTGATTTGAGTTAAATGATTTATGAAATTTATGAAGCATATGTTATTACTGATGACTTACGGAAATGATGTTTTAGATAATTCAAGCGAAGAGAGTTATTATTGTAAGCATGCATGATTTTGTTAAACATTTATGATATTATTTATAATGTTGCATCCACCCCCACATACTCAGTACATTCCCAAGTACTGACTCCTATACCCTTTTGAATATTATATTTCCTCATGATATAGGTTCACGTGCTCAGTCTCAGCCGAGACAGTGATCTACGAGTACCTTAATCTACATTCGTACAGTTGGTGAGTTCTCATGGTTTTAGGACCTATGTTCATGAGTTTTATCTTTCTAATTGATGGTTGTTTATTTTTTTTCATTCAATATGAACCAATTGGGGATCTGTCCCAATGGCTCTTCAGTTTTATGTAGTAGAGGCTTTGTCAAACTAGAGTACCAGTATGTATAGAACATTAGTATTTTGATTTTACATGACAGTATTACTTTGTATCTCAGTATGTTCATGGCATGATTATTCTTCCTTATTACCACTTGATTATTGTCATGGTGAATTATAGGAGTAAAGATAGTCTTAGAGAGTTATCTTAAGGCTATGTGTGGCCTTAAGCATCGTGTGACATCTCGGGATAGGTTCTTGGGCCAAGATCCCATCCCGAGACGTCAAATGGTGCTGATGGACCCGAAGAACCATAAGATAACCCTTTACTGATATTTGTACCTGTACAGTGCATAATATCTTAATTAAATATGGAAACTAGCCATAATGTTCAGCAAATCTATGAATACTCAGAACTGAAAATTGAATACTAATATATCCGTCTGAAAAGCCTCTAACTATCTGAACTGTGGAGTTTATGGGACATGTCCCCAACTAACTCCGTCAACTAAATATATAAAGAAAGTCTGATACAATAATAGTAAACTGCGATTCATCCTGGAAAGAAGATAACTCACTGCTATGACTACTACTGCTGATTGGGACTGAACTGCTAAGGAAACTTTGGGTCCTATGCCTCTGAACCTGTGGTGAAAATAGAACACCATAGCACAAATGCGTCAGAACATGGATGTACTAAGTATGTAGATGGGGTAAGGCTACATTCAAAGGCTCATGTATGTACAATATCTAAACTGAATAATCATGAAAATATCGCACGAGAACAAATACATGAATCCACAGACCATAAACACAATCATCACAACTCTAGATACTCGAACTCGGATACCACTCTACTGTAGACTTAACTCACTACTGACACTGAGATAGTAAATTACTAACTCGTCTAATACTGATAACTGAGGATCTGGATATACTTATGTCGATGACTGAATCTTGAGCTTACTGCTCTCGACTGACAAGATTTAGACATCAACATTTCTAATAGATTATTCTGAAAGCGATTATCAATGATAAAAAGTATGATTATATCTTAATCTGACAACAAGAATACTCAATAAAAATCTGATATTGTGATCAAGCCTGTCTGACGGCATATCTCTGAACATGATATCAAATAAATCTATGTGAGACCAAGCCTATCTGACGTGATGGTCCATGAATCAATAGAACTATTTGATTTCCTCATAAAGATAGATGATTGTATCTGACAGTCCTAATTTCTAAAGATTGATACTGAAACTAGAACTGTAACTGAAACTGTGGGAATTAGTTACTTAACCGACATGCCCCAACCTACCACAGGTGGGGTCCAACCTATAACCCCAGCTGGAAGGGTGTCAATACTATGCCATGGATAAAGAGATTTCTCTGGTCAATCCTTTCTAATGGATGACCCTTACTAGGAAGTCGACCTAAGCCAATATAATAGTCAAACAGACTCTTCTGGTTGTGATAGCCTTCTTCTGATGGTGACTCATGTATCCTACATTGGATACGCAGTTCTGGAGGTCATGGATTGGTACTAACGACTCTAGCCTCTCTCTCTAATGGGATGAGTTGCCATCTATTCCCTCTCTTGGTAATAGTTTCTACTCCCAACTGAAAGACTCTAGCTAAATTCTTAACTAAATACAACTGAATAGAATCTGATACTGATCATATTTATCAAAAGATCTGACTAAGCTACGCTAAGATCACTTAGTTCTATATATGATGGAAATGGTATTGAATCACAGTATCTAACTGATGATACAGAGCTTGAATAGATTATTCGATCACTTCCAAGATTAGAATTGAACACTTGCATACTATTAGATCTGAGGTGAGTACAGGGTTGAGGCTAGATTACTATCGATACGTAAATTACAGAGATTACTGAGTTTTTTTAAGTTCTGCAATTGTCTATGGTTACAGAGTTCTATAGTTCACTGAGTTCTGAGAATTATGGCTCGATTGGAATTATTGTGAAACTAAAAAGGGCTTTAGACAACAGCTAAATTGTTGGGTATAAATACCCCCAAGACTCGATAACATAAAATAAAGCATAATCACTCCTCCATTAACACAACCATTCATTAATCATCATAATCATTCATTCATTATCACAATCACAATAACTATGGAATGTATTCACGCAATATGAAATCATAACATACATTCATCCTTATAATCATTAAGACATCACTTAAAACATTTAGGAATCACAAACATTAAAGGGCCACTTTGAGAATTTAGGAAACATAAACATATACTAGCGTAGGAAAACATGCTACTAGATTATACTTCATTTAACAGGGTCATACCTCAAGTACTTCACACTTAAATTAGTCTTGACATGTATTTGGACATCATATATTTTGGGGAAAACTTCATACTATCATGTCTCAACTACTTACTAACCACTTGGCATGTATTAAAAGCTTAGCATATATCAAAGAGCACATAATTGGGGAATTTACTATTATCACATCTCCACTTATTCGCTAAAGTCCTTCAACAAACACTAAAAATGCACAGATTCACACTTATTTGGGGATTTCCTACCATCATGGTTTGGGGGTTTCCTATTTAAGATACTATAATGGCCCTTATGCTTCACAGCACTTTATCAAAACTTGTAGTGGACATGCTTTGCTTGTTCAACAATCTCTTCTCCTATTTAACATGAACACTTCATATAGAAAGCATCATTAATAAAGTTTATCACCACCCTCACAAGAATTCCACATACTAGGGTTCATCACCATCAACACAAGAATTCCACATACTAGGGTTCATCACCACCAACACAAGAATTCCACATACTAGGGTTTAAGTTCATAAATCTTGTAGAAAAATATGAATAAAACTCAAAAACACATGGAACATCAATTCCAACTCACATGAATTATTAAAAACTTATAAACATAAAATTTTTGAGTTTTAGAAAAGGGTACTTGAGCTTTTTTGATGAAAGGGACCCAGGAATCATCATTTACATACCTTGGGAAAACTCTTTTCTTGAAAGCCTTTGGAGAGATTCTTGATTTCCTCTAGATTTCTCCCTTTATTTTTCTTGAAGAAGAAGAGAGGATTTAATTTTTTTGAAAACCCTAGTTTTTGGTGTGGAAAAGAAAAATGAGGCTGAGATCCCTTAACCGGGTATTTATAGTGGCTACGGAAAAGGGGAAAAGACCAAAAACCCTAGGAATTAAACTGAAAATTCCCTAATTTTACATGCTAGCGTGATACGCCATAATCGCGCCAGTTCACTTGAATTTGGACAATTGGGAAACTGCTTGACGACGCAATACAGTGGAAATCGTGTTGCCATCTTGATTGTGAACTACAACTATACCGCTATGCAGTGGAATCGAGGAGTTCCACTTGAATTTGACAATTTCCATTTTGTGTGGCTCCGCGATGCACTAATATGCCAGGCAACACACTGTCTCACTAAAATGGCTCTAACTCTTAACCCGAGTGTCCAATTTGGGCGAATTTTGCATCGATGGAAAGCTTATTCAATACGCTACATGTAAATAAGAAGAAACTAAAAAAATTCCACATGATTCAAAGTATTTCATACTTGGGAAGACACTTTTGAAACTTTTGGACTCGGATTTTTGCTTTACTAAATGCACTCTAAGGCTTAGACTGGAAGATGACTTTATGGGGTATTACATATCCTCACCTGTTCGAACATTTAGTACATCCGAACCCTTCACTTTTCTCAATAAAATTAATTTTAGTAGTGGATATTATAATGGCCCTCCAACTCATTTTTTGCATTTCTATGTATTTTTGCTATTAAGATCTTTCCTATAACTGCCCCATGTCATCTATGACTTCTTGCAGCTGACAATTTTGCTACCAAGCAGTTTGACCCTCATGTGATACCTTTAGTCTAACAAGTTTTATTCCAATTCTGACAGTTCCCTCAAATTTGAATTGTCAAATTTTATATAGTGGGACCTTTATTTCAAGTCCCAAACTTCTAAACTCATTTTTCCCTATTAGTCAATTTGATAAAAATGGCCCTTCGATGTGGGTCCCACTTTTAATCGAAATGACCTCAGATGATGATTCTGACTTCTCAATTTAGTTTGAAATGTTAAATTTTATAGATACCATAGTTTATTTCTGTTCATAACATTTTGAACAAATCTTGATGGACGGTGGAGACTTGGAATTTTTCAAGTCTATAGTTGGTGCATCCACAAAAGTAGTCTTTTAGATGCTTAATCAAATACCACTTAAGCAGACAACCAGGAACATTAGTGACCTTAGATTGCCAAACATAACTACTTTAGTGGTAGTCTTACTGCTAAAGCGAATGTCGCTTTTGTGGTAGTTAGCCTTCTTTACCGATCTGCTAGCCTAAGTGGATCTGCTGTAGGGTTTTTTGGCTATTTTAGTAGTGACCGCTGAAGTGGTCAACTATCTTCTTAAGATGCAACTGGAGTTCATTAAATGCCCCATTAGCCTAATTTTTCTTCTATTTTCTTACAAGTCTCAAATATGAAAACCAAGAGAGTGGGAAATTGGGGGAAACATTATTAGTAGATTTTGGGGTGTTGGTGAGCTCAAATTAGTTATTTATTCATCAAAATGTTGGTATGTTTCCAATAAATTCATGGTTAATTTCTATATTTATCTCCAAAGTACATAGAATATTATTCAGTTTATTTTAGGAACATTTAAGCTCAATTTTACCAATTCTTAAGAGTAAATGTTTATTGAGCATAGAGGGGCATATTGATGGTCTTAAAAGTTTGATTCTGCGAGCGGGCCCCATATACAATGTTATATATGAACCGTTGTTCTTGTATTGATCAGTAAATTATTATTTTAATAGCGTGACATTATGCAAAAGCTTCTAGTAAGGAGAAATCATCGATTTAACACATTTCATCGAGCTTTTCTTGACATCTAGGTAGGCTAGGTGTATCTTTCTCATAGATTAGACTAAATTGTAGTCTATTAATGATAATGTGTTAGTTGTGTGATGGAATTTAGGACTTGGAGTAACATTTAGAGTGAATTGGATTATTTAGTTGATTAAGGAACCATAATTTAGGCATTATTGATTTAGCTACTTATCTTTAGGTAGAATTGATATCTTAGGACTAATATTTGGATTATTTAATAGCTAGTAGTAAAATTAGATACCTTAACCTTGTTCAGGGTATAATTTTGCTTAGAATAGGTTTTGAGGATTTGAAGTAGGCCCACTGGCTCAATTTAGGTCAAGACTACTATTAATTCCTTATAAACCTTATAGGTGTGCTAGGTTATTTTAATTTACAATTTATATCTTGAAGGGTTTGAGATATAAAATGGGTTGAGATAGATAATGCATAATTCTAGATTGGTACTTGAAGATGACACTAGTCTCAGTTCATAGTCTTAGTTCAAGTCCAATAATTTATAATCCTAGACCTGTTCAATTTCAGCACTATTTATGGTAAGAGTTTTGATTTGAGTCCGACAATAGATAACATGAGTTCTGATTCAAGTCGAACATGGAGAGGTTGTTTACCACGATCATGGAATCGGTTAGATTCTAGTGTTTACAATATTGTAGGGTTTTTGATTTTGAGATACATCTAATCTGTATAATTCTGATTATTTCTTCTCTTTAATTGAACTCTCCAGGTTTATGGGGGGTTATGTCGGGTTATTTCATTCATTGCACTTACTGGCTTATGAGGGGCAGTTTTTTTATGGTAGTTATATTTTTCTCAATGTTATTATTCCAATTAGTTATTTACAGTATTGAAGTGTTATTCTAGAATTTACTCTTGTACCTTGACTTAGCTTATTTATCTCAATCGATCGATGATGCCTACTGAGTACCTTTGTCTTTGGAACTTGTTATGGTATAGAAATATAGAACTCTTTCGATGCTTAAAACGAGAAAAATATGTAAGTTTCTAGGGGGTTTTGTCAGATTTTATTTGTTTTTGGTATGTTTTGCAAAAAAACATAATTTGGATGATAAGTTCATGCAAATGGTGAAAAAGGCAATTTTGGTTACTTTTGGAGTAATTATGGATGATTGGGATGTTTTCTAGATTGTTCCTAATTAATCCATGTTCAAGAGTCAAAGAAAATTTGAAAACCTCACTCCCGGCATCTACTAAGTCAACATGTGGATGGAAGTAGGACCTACAGACCACATGTACAAAAAGCAGGTGCCAAAAAGTCAAAATACCAAGAACAGAACATTGCAGGATTTTATCTCCTACTACCTGCGCCCACTACCTATGCCCTATGCCTCGGCTGCAGCTAGTACCTGCGCCCTTCCTGACCATAGGTGCAGGGAGTATGTGGCCACCGACCCAGTTTTCTCCTATGTTGTTTGGGCCTAGTTTTTAGGGTTTTCTCTTGTACTATAAATACCTTTTATGTAATTTTTAGTCAAAGATATATGAGAGATAAAGAGTTGATACTTTTAACACTTAGAAATATATTTTGATTTGAATATCCATCTTTGATCTTGGTATTCTATTGTATTGACTTTGATTGACTATTTGATTTACGATTTTGAGTTTTCTTTCATCTTGTCATTGTTATTTCATTTTTCCTTTCCAATATGATTGTTGTTGATTTCTTCACAATCATGAGTGGCAAAAACCCATAGCATAGGTTGTGGAACCTGGAAAATTGATAAAGTAGGGGAAGTTCAATTGCTGATGAAAACCAATATCGATGGTATGCATTGATTTATTTTCGATACGATTTATTTCTTAATAGGTGCACACAATATGATCTTCTCAATATACTGCTACATGCTCTAACAAAGGGGTAGTAACTAGGAAAAGATAAAGACAATAATAATTTAGGGAGTTAATAGTTGGTTTGAAACACAATGGTTTATACAAATGACTACTAGCCTTCATCTAATATCTTGAGACTCAAAAAGTGATAGTTAATTAGGACCAGGGTAAGGGTTAGTTACACAACACTCTGAGACTCAATTAGTAAAGGGAGAAATCCCTTTGCTCATCCAAAATACTGTAGGAGGTACATAACGTATTAGTTTTGCATGCAGGTATTGACTTGGTTCGACAAAGCACATCAACATAATGAGTTGAGATACAAGGGGGAATACAATCCTATTGTTCACTCAAGACTAATTTTAAACAAAGTTAATATTGATCTTTGTTCGAGACGACTACACACAAATCCACTCATTTACTTTCCTATTTTTCCCATAGAATGTAACTATTGAGAACTATCAAACCACGTGATCCCTTTGGATTTGAGCACAAAATTATTTGGGTTACTATATCTTGACAGCAACCGCATCATCATCTAAAAAGAGGTGTTTCTTGTATGTCATCAAGAAATTGGCATCGTTGCTAGGGAACATAGTGTTAATTTGTTGATTGAGGTTATTATAGTTCTTGGGGTTTTAGTATTTATTTTTATTCTTAGTTAGGCTTATGTCGGTGTATGCCTAGCACATAGAGTAGATGCGAACCCTTACTTCCAATGAATCCGAATAAAGAAAGGATCCTACAAATACCTTGTAGGACGATTGATCCAAAGAGAGGAGATAATCCTGAAGGGGTTCGTGATATCGTACCTCCTACCTATGGAGTAAAAATATTATTGATAGATAGACAGGTGAGCTATTAGCTCAAACTGAAGTTGAAAAGAGAGAAGTAGAAGAAGTTCAGAGGATACCTAGGGAAGCAGATCTAGCTGAACAGAGAGAAGCAGCAGACCACCAAGTAGTACTCGATGTGAATCAAGATAGAGCTAGAGGTGCCCATTTTCAAGTTATCCCAACATATCAGTATCTCCATACATATGTAGATGATGAGAAAGATATGAAATATGTTTAACCGAAATAAAAGAGAGCTATAGTATATCCTATTTTCCCCCAGGAATCAAATTTGACATCACGAGTGCCATGATCCAACTTCTAAATTTGAAGGGTGCATTTTTAGGATTGCCTACCGATGATGAAAATATGCACCCTGAAAATTTCCTTGGGATGTATAACTCATATACCAATCCATGGGTAAATCAGGAAGAACTTATATTGAGGCTTTTCCATTTTTAAAGTACAGGAGAAACATCTTTATGGTAGGGGAATTTCCAAGAGGCTCTATCACGACTTGGAACAAGTTGCGCAAGCAATTCATAAATAGGTTATTTCCTTGATCAAGGATGTTTTAACTTAAGGAATAGATCTATAATTTCAAGAAGCTACAGTCGGATTCCACGTATGATGTTTGGTTCAGGTTTAAGAAATAGCTAAACTTAGTTCCCAATCATTAATATTCAAAGAAAACCCTATCAAAGATATTCTACAGAGACTTGAACATCATATCTAGAGCCATGGTAGACACCAACTCTTTATGAGCTTTTATGAGATACATTGGGAGACAATTTCGAAGATGTTTGATCGGATCGCACTCAATGACCGAGGGTGGCAATCTTGGAAAGATGAGAGGGGATTTGGTACTTATGTTATAAGTGATTTCTATGACCTGAGAGTTGTTAATGGTACAATAGCATAAGAAAATAAGATGCTAAGGACTGATTAAGGGATGCTAGTAAGTAGTTTACAACAATAAATTCTGAGAAAGTGAATGGAGTAGTAGCACAGGTCAGCTTCCAAAGCATATAAGTCTCAATTGGAAGAGGAAGCTAATTATTTGGATCATCAAATAGCGGTTTTCAGAGCATAAGGGCAAGGGAACAAAGGTCAAAACTATTATGATAGGTACAGAGACTAAAATAGAGAGTGAGTAGGTGACTTGAGGAAGAAGGATGACTACAGAGAGAAGGGAGATAGATACAATATACCTAGTAGATGCAATGCATAATATAGAATGGAGGACATTCTAGCTAAATATGTAAAAGTTCAAGAAAATAATGAGACCATCCTTAAGGAAATTAAGGCTGATATTTTAGGATAGACCCAGAAGGTCGAGTCTTCTAATACAACTATTAAATATCTTAAGCACAAGTTTTGGCAGATATTAGTAACTCTAAACCAGTGGCATCCAAGTATCCTTCCTAACAATACTATGCAAAATCTGAAAAAATGATAGTAACATACTTACTATTACCACGAGGAGTGGTATAACTATAATTGATCCCCCACTACCTGCTACAAAAGTTGTTGATAATGAAACACATGCTACTGAGTTTGAAAAAGGTTACAATATATAAAAATTCAGTTGCTAAAGATAAAGGTAAGGGTCTGGTCATTTAGCCAGAGGTAAGACAGATTCCTAAACCACCCTACTTTTTCCTCAGCGACTGATAAACAAGAAAGAAGAAGGTAAGTTAAAGCAATTTATCAAGACACTAAAGCAGTTGAGCTTGAAAATACCTCTTCTTTAGATATTAAAGCAGATGCCTGGACACGATAGGTTTATGATATAGTTAGTCATAAGGAAAAAGGGAGTAACTCTTGAAGATATTGAGGGAATGCACCATTTTAGTGTAGTCACGACTAGGTCCTTGGCTTAGAAAAAGGGTGACCTTGGGGGATTCACTATACTATGCAATATAGGGTCATCCGGATTTGATCGAGCCTTATGTTAGCATTAATTTAATGTAGCTAGCTATCTTCAAGCAACTAGGATTGAACCCTCTAGCATCGACTTTGATTTGGCTATTGATGGTTGACCGCACAGTGAATAAACTTGTGGGAATCTCGTGTGATGTGATTATTGGGGTGGAAAAATTCATTTTTCCAATTGACTTTGTTATCTTGGACTGTGAGGCTAACACCGAGATACCTATTATTTTTTTAAGAACATTCATGGTCTCAGGTAGATCTATAGTTTATATGGAGAAGGGTGAGCTGAAATTCCAAGTCAATGGTGTAGAGACAACATTCAAGATTTGAAAGTCTATGAAGTAGCCAGTCAAAATAAAGGTCTTGTCAGTGATTTATATGTATTGATGACCTTGGAGAATATTCCAATAGGTATCTTGCTGAATTCTGAGTAGTCAAGATACCTGCGTTATTCTATAACGTTAACTCAAGTGCTACTTAGGAGGTAACCCATGGGCTTGTCGATGAAGTCTGAGTAACCAACATAGCCACATCATGCTGCGACATTAAATCAAGTTCTGAGTCGGAGGCAACCCACTATATTTTAGTGTTTAAGTTTTTATTATTTTTGTTTTAATAGGTTTTTAGCTTTCGTACCTTTCTTGGAATATAGTAAACATTGCTACATTCATCGATTTCTAGGTAAGGGGATAGTGTGATCGACCCATTATGGTCACAAGTCCTATACGGTAAGTTGAGAGTAAAATTGAAAATTTTAAATTTTGAGGATGATCAATGGTAAGTTGTGGACATTGGAACCTAATTTTATTTTTGGGACCTAAAACATAGGTTGCGGGACCATAAGTAGGTAAAGAAAATGGCAATACTCCAAGTACGAGTTGTGGAAAATTTGGTTAAAGATTTTGGCCCAGCACCTGCACCTAGAAGCTGCATGCCGCAGGTGCTACCTGTGCCCAAGACCCAACCGCGAGTACAAGCCGCGAATAGGTGTCGCAGTTAGGTCAAAATTGGGACAAATTATCAATTAAAATTTTAGGCCCACCAACATTTAAATATGACCTATACTAGCCCTCCAACTATATAAAATTATTCTAACCCTCATTCTAACTCATTCTAATCCTTAGGATTTCAATTTTCTCTTTGAATTCAAACTTTCCACCTTAAACATAAACCAACCCCCACTTAAGAAAAGGAAAAAGTGACACTTGTTTGAGATACCAACTTGTTCAAACATGCTAGAAACAACATTAAATCTTGGTTTTGCTTGAGTTATTCATTATTCTCTTCAAAATTTTCATATTAGAGGGAACTTTCTTTGCTCCTAATGGTGATTTAATATTTTATCTATTCTTGAAACAAGTTTATTTATACAATGCATTTCCAAATATATTGAAACTATCATGCTTGTATGAGGGAGCCTTGAAATAACCTAAAATCATAATGTTGGGCCTTGTTTTGAGTTAAAATTCTAAGTTTAGGCCCTAACCAAAAGTTGAACTTCAATGAACAAAAGTAATGCAATGAAGTGAACTTGTTTGTTATCTTTAAAAGTTTTGATTTTTTATTAGTGTGTATACATTGGACTTATTAGGGTTTCAGATTGGTTATACGGGTGTTAAAAATGAGGATAAATATGAACTTTTTGAATTTAGTGTACTTCATTAACTTTCACTATCACTCACTTTTGTTGGAAACTTGAAACACCTAGGATTTTAACCCTTATAAAATTTCCTAAAGAATTGAGATTTTGGGTTGGGTACGGATTGAGCATACCAATCATTTTCTCGGGTATGACTAGTACCCCCCATTCTCATTTAGAGACCAGACTAGGTTGGTAACACACTTTCCAATATACAGTTTAACTCCTTATTAGTCAATGTTAGGGTATGGGTCGTATACTACCTAGTCATATGAAATATTAGTCATAATCTAGTGGACACTGACTTTGGTATGGGTTGCTTCGTACCAATCGTACACTTAGATATGAGTCATTCTTATGTATCATACCTAGAATAGTTCAGGGGTCCATGTAAGTCCTATAGTATGAGTTAGGGTACCACTCATATCTTCAGGTACATTTTATACATGGAATCATACCCTCTTGGGATTTTATTTTATAGCTTTTAGCTGAGGATATTTTAGACATTTTCCACACCTAAAACCTTATAACCCATGACTTATAACCTTATTTGGACCTTTCTTCTTCATATATACAAAATCAGAAACATCTTAAAACACACTTCAAACTCCTTCATCATGATTGGAGGCTAGAGTTTTATGAGTGTTCATCAAAGGCTAAGGGGGTCAAGAATCCTCTAGTGAATCATATCGTATAGCTCCTATTATTATTACTCAAATATCATGTTATTTAAATATTATATATGAATTATTAATGGTTATTTATGAGACAAATGTTGAGATTTTGATGTAAAGTAATGGGTAATGTTTACTCTTGTTTAAACTTGTGGTTACGCCTATTTTTGTGATGGTTTGTACATATGAGTTCTTGTTGATTGTGGTTTAGCAAATGGGTCAGGAATAACCATAATATTTATGGTTTTCATTTTTGATTTGGTCATGATAAAGGTATGCCTCAAGGTGTTTGTGAAAATGTCCACTAGAAATAACTAGTCACATATTGATGGTGATTTGAACTAAAGAAATTGCTAATGATTAATAAGTATTCTTAAATGATCTTTTAAAGTCCTTGTGTGCCATGTAATGAGTTATATGGTGACCTTGCTGGTTAGATTAGTTAAAAAGGGTTAGAGTCCCTAAAATGGAATTGAATTGTGTTTGAACTAAAGCTTTGTGTAAGAGTGCTAATAAGTGATTTGACAAAGGTATTAAGGTCAACAATTTTACTTAAATGATATTTGAAACTAATGCATTGGTGTATTAAAGTGATTGATTGATATATGATTCATGAAGACCTTTTGGTTATATATGATGTTTAATTGTGGCCTTGATGGCCTAAAATAGTTGAATGGGTTAGAGTCCACAAATGTGAATGGTGTGATGTAAATTCATGGACAAAGTGTTAGAGACCCAATGTCGACTAGTGATGATAACGATTGCTTGTGGTTAGAGTTCATTTGCATAAACAAATAGCTTACGGTTAGAGTCAACATGTCTAATTAAATAGCCTATGGTTAAAGTCCACTTGACTAATAAAAAAGGCTTGTGGTTAGAGTCCATTTGCTTAATAAGATGGATTAAGGTTAGAGTACTCTTGCTAAATATAACCTAAGTGGTGGAAGGTGAGAGTCCTCCACTTTATGGTTTATGTTTGAGTTCTTTGAAATGCATGTTAAGTCCTTGATATCTTTAGGCATAATGTATCCATGTGTATTTATATGCCTTTGTGTATAAATGTGGTGTCTTATGAAAGTTTAACTTGGTATTAAATAATGAAATTATTTTATCGTTACCCTTGAGTTACATGCTAGTGCTTCAACCATTAACCATCTAAGGATATTGTGTTCCCATGCGACATAAGGGTCAGAGCATCTTCTTTTCTTTTTGCACAGTGATCAGGTGTTCGGGCGGTTCGAGTGTTGACATAGAAGTGGTAAGCTTCTATATTTTTGAAGGCACATATTTCATGGTCTTGTTAGCTTATGTCATAGAGTCATTTTGGATTTATTTTTTACTATTGTCGGGGGCTTGTCCTGACATATCAATGACTTTAAAATTAAAGAGGCTTGTGGATGAATGTGGACTTGGGTACATTAGATGTTGAATGTTGAGATTTCTGAATGGCTAGACTTTATAAAGTTATGAATATTAGTTTTATTTTCGCTATATTGTATGTGTTTAGAGTTTATTCAATGTTTGTGTATTGATATGATGCTTAGGTGGGGTTAATGGGGAGATCTCTTATCCTTGTTGGGTTTGAAATTCCCAAAAAACCAGGCCCATTTGGTTCGTGTTAAGTTGGTATCAAAGCTTAGGATATGGTCAGTTGTGTTTCTACAAAGTTCTATTGAGTAGAGTCTCTTTTATGGGTGTGTAGCGTACCACATTTATAAGAGATATGCAATAAGAAATTTAGGATTGTTTCACTTTCTTGTTGTTTTATCTTGATCTATAGAGTTTAAGGTCTTGGATCCTTCTTGTTTTTATTTGGTCGTCTTTAAGATCATGCCTCCAAGAAGGTTTGAAGTTCCTACAAACCCTTCCATCCTGACTGGGGGAGAGGTTGATGGGACTCACTATGCTTATAGAGTCTATACTCGGTGTAGGATTTCAGTACCTGATGGTCAAGGAGTCCTATCGGTTCCCTATAGATCTCCCCTGGTTCCATAGGATGATGTGTCAAATGTTATAATATCATTAGTCGATTCCTATGATTGCTCAATTGGTAGCTTCTTATGCTGAGCATGGTCAATCTTCTGCTCTATTTTTTGAGGCAACAAAGGTTGTCTAGTTTATGAGGTTGAGTCCTCCAACTATTACTGGTGTTATGGTGAAGGAAGATCTTTACGGTTTTTTGGATCAGATGGAAAATATCTTCAGAGTCATGCATACCACCAATATGAAACTGTGGAATTTTCATCCTATGAGTTAAAGGATATGGCATACCAATTATACGAGGAGTGGGAACAGACAAGGAGTGTGTTGATGAGTCATCTTTATGGGAAGATTTCACTAATGCTTTTCTAGACAACTTCTTTCCTCTGGAGTTAAGAAAACCAAAGGCAAAAGATTTAATCTTGAAAAAGGAAAAATGTGTGTTAAAGAGTAGGCCATATAGTTTCACCAATTGTTTAGGTATGCTCTGAAGATGTTGTTGAATATGTTAGCTCAGATGAGGAAGTTTTCCTCAAGATTGTCTCGTGAATGTTGGTATTTCAAACTCTTTGTCCTATAAAGAGGTCCTGGTGAGGATATTAGATAGAAAAGTTTGCCTATTGCAAATGAAAGAGGTGTCTTCGGTGAAGGTTCTATGGAGGAACCAAATGCCCAAGGAAGCTACACAGGAGACGAAAGAGGACATGAAGTCCAAGTATCCCCATTTGTTTTCCATACCAAAAAGTCTTGCTCGAGGTATGTGGTAGTATTCTTAACTTGATTTATTTTATTTTTAGACCATCAGTTTGAGTCCCTAAATTGTAAATTTAGCAATTTTTTGTATAGATAATGGGTTAGATTCATAAAGTCAATTGAATAAATGGATTATTTATAAAAGATCATTGCATGTGTTTTATCCTTGTTGTGTGTCTGTATGTTCTAACTAGGTTAACACATAGTTTGATGTGTAATAGTATGTTAACACGTGCTTGTGCTTGACTTACACATCATTCAACGATGAATAATCTACGTGGGGGAGAATTGAAACACCTAGGCTTTAGACCCTTAGGAAATTTCCCCATGAATTGAGGCTTTAGGTTGGGTATGGAATAAGTATACAAATCATATGCTATAGTATGAATAGTATGCTCCTTTCTCATATAGAGACAAATGTATGATCGTAATACACTGTCCAATATATGATTTAACACCTCCCTAGTAGTATGTTAGGGTACAGATCATATACTACCTAGTCATATGAAGTATTGGTCATGATTTAGTGGACACTGACTTGGGTACAGGTTGCATGGTATCAATCATACCCTTGGATATGATTCATGCTTGGGTAGTTTTACCTTTCACTATTTAGGGGACCATGGTGAGGCCTAGGGTATGATTTTGGGTACCACATATACCTTTGTGTATGATTTAGACATGGAGTCATACCTTCCTAGGAGTTCATTTTATATCTTTTAGCTAATGACACTTTAGACATTTCCCACGCATAAACCCTTATAACCCACAACTTATAACCTCATTTGGTCCTTCATTATTCATATATTAAAGATAAAAGTTTAAGGGGCTCAACAATCCTTCAGTGAATCATCTTGTATAAGGCCTGTGACTCTTTCTGTATTATTATTTCTCAAATATCATGTTATTTAAACATTTTTTATGAATTGTTAATGGTGATTTTTGAGACAAATGTTAAGGGTTTTGATGTAAAGTGATGGGTAGTGTTTTCTCTTGTTAAAATATTTATTTATACTTGTTTTGGGTGTTGGTTTACACATGTGGGTGCTTATTGATTATGGTTTAGAAAATAAGTCATGTGCAACCCTAATATTGATGGTTTTCAATTGGGTTTTGTCATGATAAATGTATGCCCTCAAGGTGTTTGTGAAAATATCCCCTAGAAATAACTAGTCATATGTGGATGGTGATTTAAACTGAAATAATAGATTAATGAGTATAAATGATTGTTAAATAATCTTTTAAAGGCCTTGTTGGCCATGTAATTTAGTTAAATGATGCCCTTGGTTGTTTGATTGGTCAAAAAGGTTTAGAGCTTCTCACATGGAATCGAATTGTGCTTGAACTAATGTGTGGTGTAACATTGCTAATGAGTGATTTGATAAAGCTATTAATGACCATAATTTAAGTTGAATAATATTTGAAACTAATGCATTGGCATATTAAAGTGAATTATTGATATATGATTCATGAAGACATTGTAGTTATGTATGATGTTTAATTGTTGCCTTGATGACTTGAAATGGTTGTATGGGTTTGAGTCCCCGAATGCGAATGGTGTTATGCAAATGCATGGACAAAGGGTTAGAGTTCGAATGTCGACTTGTAATGAGTGTGATGGTTTGTTGTTAGAGTCCACTTATGTAAACAAATGGCTTTTGGTTAGACTCCACCTGTCTAATTAAATTGCTTGTGTTTAGAGTCCACTTGACTACTAAAAAGAGCTTATGGTTAGAGTCCACTTTCATAATAAGATGGCTTTAGGCTAGAGTCCTCTTGCTCGATATAATCTAAGCGGTGGAAGGTTAGATCCCTTCTTTTCATTATTTTTCTTTGAGTATTTTGAAATATATGGTAAGGCCTTATATCTTTTGACACTTGATTTATCTATGTATATTTACATGCCTATGTTTATAAATGTGGTTGCGAATGATGGTTTGACTTGGTATTGAATAATGACATTATTTTATCCTTACCCTTGAGTTATATTCTAGGACTCCAACCGCTAACCGTCTTTGGATGGTGTGGCCCCACTCAACACAGGGCCGAATTATCTTTTTTTCTTTCTATGCAGTGATCAGGTGTTCAGGCACTTTGAGTGTCTACATCGAAGTGGTGAGCTTCCATCTTTTGGACAACACATATTTCATGGTCTTGTTAGCTTATGTCATAGAGTTATTTTGGATTCAATTTTGGCTATTGTCGGGGGCTTGTCCCGACATATTATTGACTTCAAAATTATAGAGGTTTGTGGATGAATGTGAGCTTTGGGTAGATTGGATGTTGAATGTTGGAATTAATGAATGGCTAGAATTTCTTAAGTTATGAATGTTAGTTTTATTTTTTCTATCTTATTATGCGTTCGGAGTTTATTCAAGTTTTATGGAGTGATATGGTAGTTAGATGGGGTTAATGGGGCTATCTCCAGTCCTTATAGGGTTTGATATGGCCATACGACCAGACCTAGTTTCGGGTCTTGTCAAAACTAACATTTGGTTATTAGGTATACATGGAACCTAAGGAAGTGAAGAAAAAAGCAACTGGTACTTTGAGGAGACAGGCAGAGTCTCCTGAGCTTAGCAATTTGGTAGAGGAATATCTGAGACTACATTATATTGATGTTGTATTTGAAGTTACACATAGGTTCACACAAGGACAACTTGCAAAGATGCTGATTCTTCTGCAGCCCAGCCGAGGATGAAGTTCATGAAGATATCATCATCACACACTCCTCCACCTGATGATGATGATGATGATGATAAGGCAGAGTCAAGCCTACTCCACATGCTGATACTTAGGACCCCCAGTTTTAGCAGGGGTCCCAAGATTCTTTTGTGGAGGCTAAGCAGGAGCAGTCATCAGCTGTGCCCCAGTTTGTGGAGGGTGCAACATTATCATCCCACGATGTACAGCCGGAGCCGGCACCCATACTTTTCCTAGATGCACCTCCTGAGAAAGGACATATGAGGTGTTGTATAGCTGGGATGCGTGATATATATGACATTGACAGTTTTGTTTGAGAGCTAGAAATTCCTACATGGCATATCTATGAGGAGAGTCTGATTAAATTATCGAGGCTAAAACAGTTACCACAACTTTGAGCAACATTTGATAGGTATAAAAATTTGGTGGTTGACTAGGCAACTCGGTTCTTACAGCCCAACTATGGTACGAGAGTTTTATGCATTTTATAGAGACACTATATTCCTCCCCATGTGCCATCATCTAATCCTGATTATATTTTCATGACAACCACAGCTTGATCACACACTAATCAGATGGTTTGGAGTTGATGTCAGAGGGGAGACTAGCCGAAAAGTCATGTTTGACCCATATTATATTACACTTATATCTACAATAGAGTGAAACCACTGAATGATGATCACACAAGATTTTTATATTATATGGGATGCTAAGAACAGAGCTGAGAGGGTTGAGATTGCTAGGTGGATAGCCGGTTATATTTCACCACAGGGTGAGGAGGCCCAATCGATTGAGGGGCCAACTATGATCAAGAGAGGACTTTCGACACTAGAGGATATGTTTTGGTGGTTAGTAATTAAATATTGCCTGCTTCCCACTACTTAAGATAACACATTAACGTGGGATAGAGCTATATTAGTTTCCTTATTGATGGCTAGTTAAAATATTGAGTTTGCTTTAATTTACTTGTATGATTTATAGGAAATGCGATGATTCAGGTATTACTCAGTTACCAGGTATTGATGAGAGGGTAACTGTGACCGCTATTGTGTAGATGGAGACCATAAAGGGTCTAGCACATCCAAACAATTCTACGAGATCTAGACAGCAGACAATAGTACCAAACACCAAGTCTAATAGGCCGTCTATTTTCGCATAGCCTACTGAGGCATATATCGATAATGCGGATATTGGTATACACATTAAGATAGAAGAGCAGAGAGATGCTCCATATTTGAGTACTCAAATCGACAAGATACAAGCTACTTCTACTTCATCCCTAGTTTCGACATTAGAGTTATTTGGTGCATCTACCTAGTCTCTCATCAACTATAGCTCCTGTGATAGTTATGATTATTGTATCCATTTAATTTTTATAGATCCTAATGGAGATCCAGATAGATACAACCTCTCAGTTGAAGGTTGTCTAGATCGAGATGACTACCCTTTTTGGGTAGATAAGATTAGGGGTCAGGAGAAGATTTGAGTAGCTCAAGGCTAGATTGGAGGTTTCTATTAAAGATGCACTATAAGAGCTATATGTTGAGTTTCAGACATGGAGTAAGAGCTAATGAGATGATTCACATCCTGATATAAATAGACAGGCATGCAAGATTTAATTTAGATAAGAGAGGATTTTGGTATCCTAAGAGCAAAGGTATGCTCTCTTGCAGAGAATTGTATCGTAGATACTTCCTCTATGATATTCCCTATAGTCAAGATATTACCTCTGCATGCATTTAGATTGTTTTTCATCTTTCTAGAGGATGATGAAGAGGTCCCAAAAGTTAAGACCAAGAGAGTTCGCTTTCATGATTTATAGCATCCTATTATTATAGAGAAGGAGGTACTTACAAAGGCCAGACATTATTCTTTAGAGACTGCATTCATAGATAAAAAGAGAAATAACTCTATAATAGCTGGTGCATTATCCAGTAGTGCATCGCAACCACCACCGCCTCCACCAATTTTCTTACCCCCTTCTGGAGAGGATCTTGAATCGATAGCTTAGTGAATCCTAGAAATGTTATCACTTCCCTATGTTTTGTTATGTTTTAGAGAATTAAGTACAGTGCACAGTCTTTAGTTAGTGGTGGGTATGCCCTGCAACTATGAGTTTTTATTATTGGGCTACTATTCCTATTGGTCGTGGTATGGTTATACAATCGGCATGTCTAGTATTATTATTTTTCATATTGTATTTTTCTTTGTATTGTGTTGTTCTTGTTTAATTAGGAGATTTTGAGTGTTAAGGGTAGTAGTTATATTTTTTAAAACCCACCAAAATATTACGATTTAAAGTTGTGATGATGTACATATGTGTGAACTCAGTGGATCTTGTTATGGCGTTAGTGTTAGGGACATAATAACCAATTACTAAAAATTGCATGAACTGGATAGGTAGTAGTTAGTGATATTAACTCTGTGCTATGTAGTGTAAGAAGCTACCTCGTTCCCTTTGTATGTTAAATTTAGAACTTACCTGGTTAGTCTTACCTATGTTGAAGGATAGTTATTTATGAAAGGATCATAGGTCATTTTTCATTCTACTCAAAAATTAGCCTAAATAACCTTCTATGTGTAAATTGTTTCCCTTGATCCCTATTTTGAGCCTTATAGCCTAATCTTCTTGTTACACTTTTTGCCTTCTCTATTGTTACACTTTGTGCCTTTTCTTTTGTGTTACAATTAACCTTTTTTAGCCCTGGCCCTCCTTGGACATTTTGCACCTCAACACAGGTAAAAACCCTAAGTTGAAGGTGTCTGTCATAAGGTATGAAGAACGGTAAAATAAGAGGAAAAGTTAGTAGGGTTGGGTGTGCTAGAAAAAGAAAAAGAAATTGTGAAAACATGAAAAATAAAGAATAAAAGACCACACCCAACCTAAATGTGCAATAAAGGAATAAAAAAGAGAAATAAAGGTGGATTAAAAAAGAAATTGGCTAGTAAGTTAAACCCCTAATTTAGTATAGTTCCAAGGAGGCATAGTAATTTCAAATGCCCATACCTATCATACCAGCCCCCAAGTCTACATCACAAGCCGAGAAAAGTCCTATAGTAATCCTGACTTGAGTATCCGCATGCTAAGGTAAAGAAAATAAGGGCAAACCTATGGTATCCATAACTCAAAGCTAAAATCTTAACACTAATGCTGAAATGCTTGATCTCCACTACCCAAACAAAACCTGAAGATAGGTAGGCATTTATACTTTAATTAAATCATTATTTCCAAATCTCAATCCCAAGGTGTCACATCAAAATTAAGCCCATAAGTTTATTTTAGTGACAGCCAATCAAATCAATCCAAACCTGACATATCCAAAATTGTAACACCCCAACTTGGGATAAGGATTCCCATATTGGCAAAGAATAGAACAGATGTTGGGTATATAAGTAAGCAAGCCTTACTCCCATCAGAGTTTCTGTGATGAGGGAAGAGAAAGGTGCTTCAACTGTGGTCAGCTTGGGAAAATGCTTAGAAATTATCTTGTGGCCAAGGTTTCTTCTGGTAAAAATAAGGTTTCGATTGCCTTTTGGTCAACTCTTACACTAAAGGGTGCACCATCTGGCTTAGGGACTGGTCAGAACTGACTATATTCTCTTGCTACTCGATAGTAGTCTGAGGCACCGCCTCATGTTGTTACTAGTATATTGAAACTCTTTTCCCATGATGTGTTCTATTTACTTGATTTGGGATCCACTCTTTTGTATGTGACCTTATTTATGGCTGTGCACATTGGTTTTGGTCTCGAGTGTATTTCAAACGATTTTTTATTTTTACCTTAGTGGGTGACTCTGTGGTTGCTAGAAGAGTCTATAGGGTTTGTGTGATATCTATGAGTGGTCGGAAGACTTTGGTGGATCAATTTGAATAAGATATGTTTTATTTTAATGTCATATTGGGGATGATTGGCTGTACTCATGCTATACTTTTGTAGATTTTTAGACCCGTAAGGTCGTCTTTAAATTTCATAATAAGATGGTTATTAAGTGGGAGGGTAGTTCCCTAGCTCCTTAGGGAGGGTTCATATCATATCTTAGAGTTTTAAGATTAATCTCCAAGGGGTGTCTCTATCACCTGTATTGGGTTAAAGATTCTAACACGAAGGATCCTTCTTTACATATCGTCCTAGTGGTGAATGACTTTTCTGAGGTTTTCCCTGATGACCTCCCTAGTGTCCCTCCCAATAGGGAGATTGATTTTTTGATTCATCTTATTTCAGACACTCATCCTATCTCTATTCCACTGTATAGAATGGCTCCAGTTGCGTTAACAGAGCTTAAGAAGTAATTAAAGGATCTTTTAGACAAGGTTTTCATCCGTCCAAGTGTATATCCATTGGTTGCACTAGTGTTATTAGTGCATAAGAAGGATTTTTCCCTTTGTATGTGTGTTGATTAATGATAGTAGAATAAGGTGACGGTAAAGAATAAGTACCTTTCTTCTAAGGATAGATCACTTTTTTGATCAACTTCAGGGTGCTAAGTTTTTCTCCAGGATCGACCTTCGATCCAGGCATCATCAATTAAAGATTAGGGATGTGGATATTCCTGAGACTCTCTTTCATACTTGATATATGCTTTTTAAGTTCATGGTTATATCTTTTGGGTTGACTAATTCCCCAACAACATTCGTAGACTTAATGAATACAGTCTTTTATTAGTTTTAGGATTTGTTTGTCATTTTATTCAATTTAAAGTACTCTAAGAGTGAGGTAGATCATACTAATCACCTTTGTATTATGTTGCAAACCCTTAAGGAGCAACGGTTCTATGCAAAATTTTTGAAAAATGAATTTTGGTTGAACAATGTCACTTTTTTGGGACATATCATTTCTATTAAAGTGATCATGGTTGATCCACAGAAGTTTCTAGTGGTTAATATGTGGAATAGACCCATGAATCCAACTAATATTTGGAGTTTTTTGGGTTTAACTTGTTATGATAGGAGGTTTATGGAAATTTTTTCGAAAATAGCTGTCCGGTTGACTAAGTTAACTCAGAAGAAGGTAAATTTATTGTTGTTTGATTCTTTTGAGGGTAGTTTTTATAAGATGAAGGATAAGCTAACTTTGACTGCAGTCATGACTTTGGCCGAAGGCATTAATGGGTTTGTGGTCTATATGATGTGTCCTATGAGGGGATGGGATGCATTTTGATATGGCATGATAGGGTTATAGCTTATGCCTCAAGAAATTTAAAGGTACAACAGAAAAATTATCCGAATCATGAACTAGAGTTGTTGGCTATGATGTTCTTGTTAAAAAACTGGCATTACTATCCACATAGAGTGTATGCAGATATCCTTTATGATCATCAGATCCTACAATCTGTATTTTCTCGAAAAAACTTAATCTCAGGAAAAAAAGGTGGCTTTATCTACTCAAACATTATGACATGAGTCTCCACTACCATCTAGGAAAAGCTATAATGGTTCCTAATGCTCTTATCTGGTTATCCAAGATGAGTCTAGCACACGTGGATAAGGGAAATAAGAATTGGTGAAAGATATTCACCATTTGTCTAACCTTGGAGTTTGTCTCTTGGACTTTAAGGATGGTGGTGTGTTTTTGCAAAAAGTGGTGTAGTCATATATTTGTAGTAAAATAAAGGAGAAGCAGGTATTTGTAATACCCAAATCATTTCTTAAGATCGAATTTGTCTTTTGAAGTGAATATGGATGACTTCCAAGGAGAATGATTTTTAAAACGTGTTGTATTTCTCTAATTTTTACTTTCTATCATGTGGAGATATGAATAAGGTTTTCTTCGATACCAAATTCGTTCAAATCTGACCCTCGGGTGAAGAGTTAGAGCCGTTTTAGTGAGACAATGTGCCACCTGGCACTTTAGCACCTCGCAGAACCAGCTAAAATGGAAATTGTCATTTTCCAGTAATCCTCCACGTTATTGATGTGTCACACCAAGGATCAATTTTAGGATTGCCAAATTCCAATGCACCAAAGCGATTCTACTGCATCGCGGTGCCCTTCCAGGTCACGACCAAGGTGGCAAATGTGACTTCACCGCATCGAGCTACTAAGCAGCTTCCCAATTCTCAAAATTCAATGAAGGTCCTCGATCATGCCACATCGTACCAAGGCTAAAACTCGGGCTCCAGTCCTAGAATTTCCTTAAGGATAATTTGGTCATTTCCGCCTATTTTGTCCTCTATATATGTCCAAGTATAGAAGAGCAATTTATTTTCTCTCCAATCTCTTCCAAGAAATATCTAGAGCTAGGGTTTCTCTCCTTCAATTCCAAATCCAAATCTTCTCTAAGAAAAATCAAGAATCTTCAGTATGTTTCACCGAGTTTTTCAAGAATCAAGTTCTCTAAGTAAAAGGTATCAACAAAATTTGCTCAAAAGTGTGAAGAATAGTTTCCAATCATGTTTTTTCTTCTTAATATTATAATCCAAGGTATATGGAGCTTGAACAAGAATGTCCTTTCACTCTTGTGCCCAAAGAATTTATTTTTTACTATTGTAATTTCATGATCCTTGCAAGTGGGTTTACACCCAAATTTCTTTATTTATGATTTGTGTGATTTGAGTTGATTAAGTTTGATATTTATGATTATTTTACCATCATATTTCTTAAATTGAGACTTTATGCCATGAATTGTATTTTGTTATTATGTATTGATGATTTCTAAGTGATTTAAGGTAAGTGTCATGAGTTATGATTTTTCATGAGAAGATTGAGTATAGAATATATATCGATAATGAGCTTGAGGGTCAAGAATGACACCTATGATGTTTTCTTGAAGCTTTTGATACTTGATATGATTTGATAAGCAAGTTCACCTGATGTTAGGAAAGACTGTTTGATTTGGAGTCGAGCTAGGAATCAACAAGTTGTATATGATCTATAGATGAGATATATTTATGATTTGGTCTTCATGATAGACCCTTGAGTTGGTTAAGGTGGATTTCCTAATGCGTTCTGAGCTGAGTCTAGGAGGAGTATTTAGCACCAAGTGGGAAGTATGGGTTCTGTGCATCCTACTTTCCCAGAACTATATGCCACCGTAGGATTGATATTTGAGGGCCAAAGAGTCAGGTTTGTGAGCACAGAGATGAGTTTGAGGTTATACTCCCTGGCAAGAGTATAACTCTCCCACCAATATGGGGTTCCTTCCTTAAGAAGGAAAAATGTTGGACTCCATGCGGCTCACATAGTTTATGTCGGTTAAAGAAACTCCCAAATCCATAATAGTCTAAGTTTCTTGAGTTACCAAGTCACTCTATGTCATAAGTTAAAGAGTTTGAGTTTAGTTCAATGATTTATGAGATTTGTGAAGCATGTGTTATTATCGATGATATATGGAAATTATGTTTTAGGAAATTCAACAGAAGAGAGTCATTATTGTCAGCATGCAAGGATTTTTTTCACATTTATGATATTGTTTAAAAATGTTGCATACACCCCACATACTCAGTACAATCCCAAGTACCGATTCCCATACTTTTCTATGTTCTACATCTTGTCGTGATATAGGTTCAGGTGCTCAGTCTCAGCAGCGATAGTGATCTATGAGTACCTCTATATAATTTCTTACAGTTGGTGAATCCTCATGGTTCGAGGACCTATGTCCCTTATTTTTGCCGTGATAGTAGATGGTTATTTATTTTTAGTTTAGGCGAGTTAGTTGGGGATCTATACCAAAGTCTCCTCAGTCTTTTGTAGTAGAGCCTTTGTCAGACTAGCGTACCAGTATGTATAGAACTTTCAGTACTTTGTTTGTACAGGATAGTATTTCTTCGTATCATAGTATGCTTATGACATGATTATTCATCCCTATTTTAAAATAATTAGTGTTATAGTAAGTTCTGGAAGTGATGACAGGCTTATAGGGTTAGCTTGAGGCCACGTGTGGCCTTAAGCACCGTGTGACATCTCAGGATAGGTTCTTGTGGCGTTATAAAATTGTATCAAGGCCTAAGGTTCTGAAAAGTCCTAGGGAGTCTAATGAGACACATTATGTTGAATCTTGATCATCTGTGTGTAGCGCGCCACTTCAATAAGCAAGAGGGTACGGGATATTTTAGGAAAATTTGTTTCTTTCTTCAAAAGTCTATTGTGCCTACAATTGTTTCTCTCTGCTATTAATTTGTGCTCTGTTATGACAGAAAATAGCTCATTGCAGAGCTCATAGAAATAATGAATGAACTCAATCCGTTGATCCTTTAGGTGAGACAGTGTCTCATGCTAAATTTTAGGCAGCTTTTTAAGTGCTAGCCTAGGGGGTTACCACTAATTCTCAGACCCATGTTTAGGCTGCAGTTTTACCTCTGTAAAAAGGTAATTTTGAAGCTACTTGGGTTTGTGTTTTAATGCAGATGAATTTACTAGAATTTTATAGGTCAAAGACATGCGAGGACCCATAAATGTATCTTGATTAGGTAAAAAATGATCACTCAAATTATGCATGTAACGGAGGAAGAAAGTGTGGAGCTAGCTTCGTATTGCTTGAAAGATGTTGCTTATGATTGGTTGGAGATGTGGAGGAAGATCATAGGGGAGGATGCAACTCCCAAGGCTTGGCAGTTGTTCCAGGACACATTCTTAGATAGATTCTTTTCCCCGGAGCTGAGGGAAGTAAAATTTGAAGAATTTATAAACTTGAGATAGGTCCCATGATAGTTAAGGAGTATTTTCATAAGTTCAATCAGTTATCTAAGTATGCTCCTGGTATGATGGCTCATTCTATAACTAGTCTGAGTAAGTTTTTGGCTGGTGTATCTGGTTATGTTGTGAAAGAGTATTGATCCGCTATCCTGAATAGGGAGATGGACCTTTCATGACTAATGATTTATGCTCAGTATATTGAAGCGGTCAAGGTGAAGGAGAGAGATAGAGTAAGGTCAAATAAAAGAGTTAGATCAGAGCAACAGGGGTATGGTCAGACTAGATTTTCTGAAGGGAATCTCCCTCAGTCCTATAACCGTTCACTTGTGCCAGTTCCTTCATTAGCCATTGCTCCCACTTTCAGAATTAGGCTGGAGCAGGGTAATAGGCCTACTATGTCTAGGTCCCAATATAGTGTAAGTAACAAACCTCATCCTCCCCTATGTCCAAAGTGCGGTAGGGACCATCTTGGTAAGTGCTTAGTCAATCGGAGTGGTTGTTTCGGTTGTGGTAAGTTGGGCCATAGATTCAGGGATTGCCCATACGCTAGACAGGAAGTCATGATGTTCATCCCCAGAGTCAGGTTATTAGTGCTCCATCCCCTTTAGTTCGTACTAATTCTCTTCAGGGTGTCTCATCTAGTACTGGAAGTAGTCAGCGCCAGAATCACTTTTATGTTGTACCATCCGCTAGGAGCAGTAGGATTCACAAGATATTGTTACTAGTATGCTACGTGTATTTCATTTCTATGTTTATATGTTGATGGAACCTTGGTCAAGTCTTTGTTATGTGACTCTGTTGGTGGCTGTGAATTTTGACATCAGTGCTAAAAAGATTCTTAAGCCTTTTCTAGTTTCTACCCCAGTAAGTGAATCTGTTTTTGCTAAGCAAGTGTATAAGAAGTGTCTTATAACTTTCCTTAACAATATCATGTTTCCATACTTGATCGAGCTAGACATAGTTGATTTTGACATTATTCTGGGTATGGATTGGCTTCACTTTTTTTATACGTCTATAGACTATCGTACCCGTGTAGTCAAGTTTCAGTTTCTCAATGAGCCAGTCTTTGAGTGGTCTAAAAATTTTGTTGCTCCCAAGAGTCATTTTATATCCTACCTTAAAGCCAGGAAATTGATATCCAAGGGTTGTATCTATCATTTGTTTCGAGTTAAAGACACTAAGTCTGAAACTGACTATTCAGTCCATTAATGTTGTCAATGAGTTTCTTGACATTTTCTCAGAAGATCTCCCAGGGGTAACTCCTGATAAAAATATAGCATTTGGGATTGATCTTTTTCCTGTTATACAGCCTATTTCTATTATTCCAAATTGCATGGCCCCCATAAAACTTAAGGAGTTGAAAGAGCAACTCAAAGATCTTCTTGATAAGGGTTTTATAAGGCCTAGTATGTCTTCTTAGGGTTCACCCTTTCTATTCGTGCGAAAGAAAGGTGGTTCATTTTGTATGTGCATTGATTATAGTTAGCTCAACAAGGTCATAGTCAAGAACAAGTACCCTCATCCTAGGATTGATGATCTGTTTGATCAGCTGCAAGGTGCCAGCTATTTCTCAAAAATAGATTTGAGATCTTGTTATCACCAACTTAAAGACAGAGAGTGTGATATTCCAAACACAGCTTTTCGTACCCGTTATGTTTATTTTGAATCCCTGGTCATGTCCATCGGGGTAACTAATGCCCCAATAGGTTTTATGGACCACATGAATCGGGTGTTAAGACAGTACTTGGATATATTTATTATTGTGTTCATAGATAACATCCTTCTATACTTTCAAAATGAAAATGACCATGCAGATCATCTCAAAATTGTCTTGCAAGCCCTTAAAGATCATCAGTTCTTTGCCAAATTTAGCAAGTGTGAATTTTTGTTAAGGTCAGTTGCCTTTCTGGGTCATATTATTTCTTCTAAAGGTATTCGAGTTGATCCTCAAAAGGTAGAAGCTGTGAAAAATTGGCCTAGACCTATTTCCCCATCTGACATTAGGAGTTTCTTGGGTCTTGCTGGTTACTATCATCAATTTGTTGAAGGTTTATCCTCAATTGTTTCTTCTTTGACCCGGTTAACCCAAAAAAAAGTTAAATTCCAGTGGTCAGATTCTTGGGAGAAGAGTTTTCAGGAGTTGAAGACTCAACTCACTTCATCCTCTGTGATAACCCTACCTAATGGTGTAGATGATTTTCTAGTGTATTATGATGCTTCTATAGTTGGGTTGGGTTGCGTGTTGATGCAAAAGGGTAAGGTTATAGGCTATGCCTCCAGGCAATTGAAACCGCATGAGAAGAATTACCCGACCCATGATCTTGAGCTAGCTGTAGTAGTTTTTACCTTAAAAATTTGGAGACACTACTTGTACGGTTTTCATTTGATGTCTTTACGAATCACAAGAGTTTGCAGTATGTGTTTACTCAAAGAGAGTTGAATCTTCAATAGAGGCGATGGTTATAATTGCTGAAGGAATATGATATGAATGTGTTATATCACTTGGGTAAGGACAATATAGTAGTGGATTCTCTTAGCAGGTCGTCCATGGGTAGTGTGATGCATGTAGAGAATGATAAAAAGGAATTGGTTCACAGAGTCCATCGTTTGGCTAGGTTGGGTGTCAGATTTCTTGATTCATCGGAGGGTAATTTTTGGGTTCAAAGTAATTCTGAATCTTCTCTAGTTTCGAAAGTAAAGGAGAAACAGGAGATGGATTCTCGTTTGGATGAACCGAAATGGTTAGTCAAAGACCAAAAGGTAGAGGTTTTCTCCTAAGGGGGAGATGGTGTATTAAGGATTTAAAAGAGATTATGTGTTCCTGATGTTGATTGCTTCAGACAGAGGATTATGGATGAAGCGCATGATATTATATTCATCCCGGTGGTACCAAGATGTGCCATAATTTATGGATAATTTATTGGCGAAATGGTATGAAGAGGGATTTAGCAAAGTTTGTAGAGAAGTGTGCAACTTGCCAACAGGTGAAGATAGAGCACTAGAGACCCGTTTGTATGATTCAATACTTTAGCACTCCTACTTGGAAGTAGGAAGTGGTGAACATGGATTTCGTGATCGATTTACCTCTCTCTCGTCGTCTTCATGATTCTATTTCGGTCATTGTAGAAAGGTTGACTAAGTCAGCTTATTTTCTACCAGTATATACATCTTTTACCATTGAGGACTATGCTAAGCTATACATCCGAGAGTTAGTAAAGTGGAATGGAGTTCCATTTGCTATTATCTCCGATAGAGGTACTCAATTTACTTCTCAATTTTGGAGAGCTTTTCAGAAGGGTCTTGGCACCCAAGTTCATAATAGCTCCGCTTTTTATCTGCGGACAGACGGTCAAGCTGAGAGGACTATCCATACTTTGGAGGATATGTTAAGGGCATGTGTTTTTGATTTCAAAGGATGTTGGGATGAACATTTGCCACTAATTGAATTTACGTAAAACCACAGTTTTCACGCTAGCATTAGAATGGCTCCATTTAAGTCTTTATATGGAAGGAAATATAGATCACCCATAGGTTGGTTTGAAGTGGGTAAAGCTTCTATGATTGGACCTGTTACTATGTTCGAGGCTATGGAGAAAGTTAAGTTGATTTGGGAAAGGTTAAAGACAGCCTAGAGTCGTAAGAAGTCATATGCAGATCTTAGAAGAAAAGCTCTTGAGTTTGAGGTTGATGATTTGGTGTACTTGAAGATTTCACCCATGAAAAGAGTGAAAATATTTTGAAAGAAAGGGAAGCTTAGTCCCCGATATGTTGTCCCTTATAGAGTTTTCAATCGTGTTGGGAAAGCTTCTTATGAGATTGACTTTCCTGCAGAATTATCAGTTTTCTATCCTGTCTTTCACGTTTCTATGCTCAAGAAGAACATTGGTGATTCTGTTGTGGTTGATCCATCAGAGGCCTTAGATGTTTGGGGTAGTCTTTCTTATGATGAAGTTCCGATCGAGATCCTAGATTATCAAGTTCATAGACTAAGGAATAAGGAAGTTGCCATAGTTAAAGTTCTGTAGCGAAATCAAACAATAGAGCATGCTACTTGGGAAGCAGAAAAAGATATACAAGTTAAGTATCCTCATCTCTTCTCCATGAGTTCAAATCAAGTCGAAGGTATCATTCTTCCTTAATTTAGTTTCCTTCTAATCCAGTACATTCAGTTATATAAATATCCATTCTATGATTCATGCATTCAATGGAGTACTCGAAAATCTAGAGTGAATAAATTTAGTTGAGAAAATTGTTCCCATAAAGTATTTCCAGTTTCCTCTTTGATCTTGAGCCTAACTATCAACATTCTAGGACGAATGTTTCCAAGGGGGAGATATTATAATACCTCGACCGTTTCTTAATCCTGAATCTGTCTTTTGAAGTGAATATGGATGATTTCCAAGGTGAATAATGTTTAACCCGTGTTGAATTCTCTAATTTATACTTTCTATCACGTGGAGATTTGAATAAGCTTTTCATCAATACCAAATTCGCCTAATTCGACCCTCGAGTGAAGAGTTAGAGCCATTTTAGTGAGACAGTGTTCCCCTTGGCACTTTAGCGCATCGCAGTGCCTACCAAAATGGAAATTGTTATTTTTTAGTAAGCCTCCATGATATTGACGCATTGCGCCATGGCTCAATATTAGGATTGTCAAATTCCATTGCACGAATGCGATTCCACTGTGTCGCGGTGCCCTTCCAAGTCACAACCAAGGTGGCAAATGTGACTTCACCGCATTGTGACACTGAGCAGTTTCCCAATTATCAAAATCTTGTGAAGGTCTACGATCATGGCGCATCACGCCAACTTAAATGACATTTGAAACTAATGCATTGGTTTATTAAAGTGATTGATTGATATGTTATTCATGAAGACCTTCTGGTTATGTATGATGTTGAATTGTGGCCTTGATGGCCTAAAATAGTTGAATGGGTTAGAGTCCTCAAATGTGAATGGTGAGATGTAAATTCATGGACAAAGTGTTAGAGGCCCAATGTTTACTAGTAATGATCAAGATTGGTTATGGTTAGAGTCCACTTGTAAAAACAAATAGCTTGTGGTTATAGTCCACATGTCTAATGAAATGGCCTGTGGTTAGAGTCCACTTGACTAATAAAAAGGGCTTGTGGTTAGAGTCCACTTGCTTAATAAGATGGCTTGAGGTTAGAGTACTCTTGCTAAATATAACCTAAGTGGTGGAAGGTAAGAGTCCTCCACTTCATGGTTTATGTTTGAGTGCTTTGAAATGTATGTTAAGTCCTTGATATTTTTAGACATAATGTATCCATATGTATTTACATGCCTTTGTGTATAAATGTGGTGGCTTATGAAATTTTGACTTGGTATTGAATGATGAAATTATTTTATCGTTACCCTTGAGTTACATTCTAGTGCTTCAACCATTAACAATCTAAGGACATTGTATCCCCATGCGATGCAGGGGCCGGAGCATCTTCTTCTCTTTTTTAACAATGATCAGGTGTACGGGCAGTTCGAGTATTGACATAGAAGTGGTGATCTTCTATATTTTTGAAGGCACATATTTCATGGTCTTCTTAGCTTATGTCATAGAGTCATTTTGGATTTAGATTTTTCTATTGTCTGGGGCTTGTCCCAACATATCATTGACTTTAAAATTAAAGAGGCTTGTGGACGAATGTGGACTTGGGTACATTGGATGTTGAATTTTGAAATTAATCAATGGCTAAACTTTATAAACTTATGAATATTAGTTTTATTTTTGCTATATTTTATGTGTGTGGAGTTTATTCATCATTTGTGTATTGATATGATGCTAAAGTGGGGATAATGGGGCGATCTTCTGTCCTTGTTGGGTTTGAAATACCCATAAAACCAGGCCTATTTTTTGTTCGTGTTAAGATGGTATCAAAGCCTAGGTTCATGGACAGTTGCATTTCCATAAAGTTCTGTCGAGTAGAGTCTCTTTTATAGGCGTGTAGCGTGCCATTCTTATAAGAGATAGGCTACAAGGCATTTAAGATTGTTTCACTTCTTGTTGTCTTATCTTGAGCTATAGATTTTAAGGTCTTGGATCCTTCTTATTTTTATTTGGTCGTCTTTCAAATCATGCCTCCAAGAAGGTGTGAAGTTCCTGCAAACCCTTCAATCCCGACTGGGGGAGATGTTGATGGGACTCACTGTACTTATGGTTCGATACCTGATGGTCAAGGAGTTCCATCGGTTCCCTCTATATCTCTCCTGGTTCCACAGGCTAACATGTTAAATGTTCTAATATCATTAGTTGATTCTTATGATTGCGCAATTGGTAGCTTATCATGCTGAGCATGGTCCATTTTCCACTCTATTTTTTGAGGAAACAAAGTTTTGCCAGTTTATGAGGTTGAGTCCTCCGACCATTACCGGTGTTAGGGTGGAGGAAGATCTTCAAGGTATTTTGGATGAGATAGAAAAATTTTTTAGAGTAAAAGAGAAAAAGAAATAAGTTAAGTTCAGTGAAAGGCAATGATAGAGGTTTACGCCTTTAGAGTAAAGTGGTTTAGATGGTGGTAGGTGCCCAAGAAAAAAGTGGTGGAGTTTTGGTTCTTTATCCTCTGCTAGTACTCCTTACCTAAGGCCATCGGGTAATCGTTGATCTTAGTTTGGTGGTAGATTCTGCGCACATTGTACCCAATCTCAAACTAGTGGGGCTCAGTCGGTTTTATCCTACCCTCCTCGTAGATTTTATGGTCAGCATCACCATGTTCAATATGAGAAAGAGAGGAATAGAAAGAGAGGAATATATATATATATATATATTGTTCATAACATTTCAAAGAGAACAATACTTAAAAAAGATTCCTGGTGCATTCAATCATGAGTCATGAAGTGGAGAGCTCCGACCTTCCACACTTATAGATTAAAGCATTACTTATTAGGCATGGGAATTAAACCACAAGGCATTTCATTAGGTGAGGGACTTGAACCAAAATCCATTTCATTAGGTGAGGGACTCGAACCATAAGTCTTTTCAATGGGCGAGGGACTTAAACCACAAGCATTTTCATTAGGCAAAGTCCTCAAACCACAAGCCTTCTTATTATGCAAGGGACTCAAACTACATACCTTCTTATTATTCGAGGGACTCGAACCACAAGCCTTTTCATTAAGCGAGGGACTCAAACTACATGTCATTTCATTATGTTAGGTAATAGAACCATAAGCCTTTTCATTAGCATTACTAGTTGATGTTTGACTCAAACCCTTTTTATTTTTTATGCATTACATACATACAATTCATTTAAACACTTATGGGTTCTAATCTATTTAATTAAATCAACACCATAAATGACAACAAGGTCTTCATAGACCATTCTATCAATCAAAAACTTTAATAGGACAATGCCTAGATTTAATTCATCATTCAATTCAATTCGTAGTCACAAAGACCTTTATTGAATAAGTCATTCTTAATTAGCATTCTTATATCACACTTTAGCTTAAGCACACATCAAAATCATGTTTAAGGACTTTGACCCCTATTTAGCCATGAAAAAAACAAGGCCATCAATTAACCAATAACATGACTAACAATACCTTTAAAACACCATTTACTAACCACTCATACTTATTAGGCCTTTGCCTTAGTTCAAAACATCATAATATGTGACTAGATATTTCACTTAGACATTTTCACAAATACCTTATATGCATGCCTTTACCAAAGACAAGATCACTATATAAATTATCAATCTTAGGGTTACTCAAGACCCATTTGTTAAACCATAAACAAAAAGCACCCACTACAAATCATTACCAATAACATGCATAAACACAAGTCTAAGAAAAAACAAACATTATAAATCATTAGACAATGAAACCCTTGACATTTGATTTCAAAATCATCCTTTTCAAATATTAATCAATATTTAAAATACATGGTTTCAAGTGATTTCAAAAGGGAGACAGTCACATGCCTTAAGCAAGATGATCTACTAAGAAACTTGACTTCTCTTTTCCTCTAGATGAACACCCTTGAAACCCTAGCCTCCAATCTTGTTAAAGAAGTTTGAAATGTGCTTTTGCAATATTTTGAGCTTACACATAAATATTTAGAAGGCCACAATACATTATATAGTGAATGGACTTAAAGTTTTTGGGGTGATAAATAACCATAAATCCCTTATCTAAAAGCTTAAAATTGAACCCGTATGAGGGTAAGACCCACTAACTAAACCATACCCTAGGTTACGAGTGGTAACTTAACTCATACCCTAGGCTTCACAAATGATCCATACACTGCCCAAGGTATGACTACACTTCGCTTGACTCATATCCAAGGGTACTATTAGTACCCTAGCCCGTACATACAATTCATAAACAAAATATTCCACTCTAGATCAAGTTCAACACTCTATATGGATAAGTAGGATATGACCCGTACCTTAACATATGACCATGGAGAGGCTAAGTTGTATCTTGGACAATACGTTATCTATCAGGACTTCTCAACAAATGAGATAGGGAGAGTATAAGGGTAAGACTCGTACACTAGTTTACAAGTGGCATGCCTAAACTATATCTTGGTCAGAATTCTCAATTCAAGAATTTTTTCTAAGGTTTAAAAACCTTCGTGTTTCATGACCACTTCCTCAAAAGTGTTAATAATAAACTGCATAATTCTTAGTTTTCATGTGGTGCACATATACTTGGATCTACACTAAAAAAGCATAGTAGGGTGAGTAGGTCTACTTATACTTAATAGGTATCATAGGTCGAATCAAAAAAGTAGAAAATAAGGTATATAAATACATACTTTGATCATGTCCCCTGCAATCATTAAATATCCCAATTGGTAACTCATGCTATCTTAACTAACAGTTATAAATATAGCACATTAAGGAATAACCAGATACATAAAAGAAACAGATTATATAAATATATATATATATGAATATATATATATATATATATATGATGAATAATACACAAAAATGCACACTAAGGATGTATTATGTATAAAATGCAATGATGATAAAGTGATATGATTGAGATTATCACATAACCTCGATATACACCTACCTAGATCAACACTTCCAGGTAGGACCATGTGGGTTTCTCAATCCATATACTTTCTTAATACTCAATCCCAATATCTGCCCTAACTCATGGACTATGGTAGAGGGTTTTGTAAAAGTTTCTCATTTCTATCAAAACTCAGTGTTTCCTCAGTAGTAGAAATGTATCATGAATGTATGTGTGATATGAGGATGTAATGTTATTAATAAATAGTTTTAAGATCTCAAATCCATTAAATATATATATATATGCGTGAGCGTAGAATCAACTCAATATGTCAACCATTCATGATTTAGCATAAGCAATGTACCATTGGAGTAGATATGGATGTAAGACATTATTAAAATCACAATTACCTCAGCTTATGTATTTTTACGAATAAAGCAACTAATGCATATACAAGACCAATAATTTTAGATAAATCCCAACACAAGTAACACATTGTAAACATCATCTAAAATCACCACCAACAATAATATCATCCCCCATAGGCACACAATAGTAATTAATATGATTTCTATGATTGATTTCCTACACTTATTACATGCTTTTATGTACAATTTAACTACCTAAACTAGTCAAATTAGAGTTAAGTCATAACCTACCTCGCCATGCCAAAGTCCAAGGATAGAGCCCTTTAATAAGGATCTTTCCCTCTTAAATGGCATCAGAGTCAGCTAAAACATATTGATATAGAATCTACACATTAAAATAAAGCCAACAATCCCCATATTGCCTAGTTTTAGGTTGAGGTCAAAATGGACCTTTAAAATTAGTTTTTGAAATGAAAGAGTAAAACCAGAATTTTTGTTTAGAAAAGCCTTGCCTTTGACTTATGGAAGATATAGGAGAAAACCAAAGTGAAAATGGGTTTTAAATCAAAGAATACCTTTTTCGGTCTTCTCGGTCAAAATCCCTAAATTATAAGATTGAAATCAAGCTTTAAAATAGTGTAAAATGATATAATCAAAGTATAATTGTTGGAATACTAATTTAGAGCTTACTCAAGCTCAAGAATTAAAAAAATAGTCCAAAATCCTCCCAATTTGAAGTACAATATCTCTAAAAGTGGATTAAATTACTAGACAAAAGGTTTTTAAACAACCCATTTATGAATACTTCTTAAAAGAGGTTTTTAAATAACCCAGGTAATGACTATTAAAGAGATCAAATTACCGCATAAGCGGTTATCACTTAAGGACCAGTTAATTGATTTGATGGCCAAACCTAAATGTGGGAGGACACTAACAGCAGCAACAGTTAAAGTGATCAAATTTATACTTTAGCATTGGTTGACCAATCTTCTAGGTTCGATGTAGCGATGTATAGGCTGCTAAAGTGTCTATTAATTTAATGGTCCTTTGGCCGCTAAAGAGGTTGCACTAGAATTCAGTTAGAACAATATTTTTACTAAGTTGTAACATTTCTGATCAAATCCACAAAATTCATTCATAATACTATGAAGTCAAATGAGGTATACTGATCGTAGGTGGATTTATGCATCTAAGCGTTGTTATCTACTATTAAATAAAATAATTTTGAGTACTTCTGGTATGCGTAATGAGTTAGTCGTCGTAAAAATGAGCATCTAAGTGCTAATTTATGTTCCTATAATGTTTAAATTTGTTCAAATCAAAGTTGGAAGAAAAATGTACATTTAAAGTTAAAATAAGATAATTAGTACTCTTATCTAATATGATTCTATCTTATTTAAAGCTCTAATTTGTGGTATTTTTTTTATTGTAGGAAGATTTATGACATAATTAACATGATATTTGGAGTATTTACAAGCTATTTTTGAAATGGAAACACAACCACGATGAAAGGAACAAAGAACCAAATGCATAGAGTGTTTGATGTTAAAATCTAGAATTTGTAGACTGAAGGGGCGTGCCACACCACGTAGCTACCTTTATAAGAGCATGAAACACCATTAGACGCACTTTAAATTTTTTAAACCACTATCAACCCAAAATATAAGAATTCCATGCTACTTATGAAGAGCGATAAGGGCATGGTATTCTTGCTAGTTTAAATCTAAAAATTTTAGTCCTAGTATAAATAGGATACCCCTATTCTCTTGTATTCTCCTTGGATGACGTGATGGTATTCAAACACAATTTAAGAGGATTCAATTAAGGTTTATTATTCTTATACTTCATCTTTCTTTTCTATTATTACATGGATTCCTTAACTATGTCTCTTTTGTAAGACCATGAGTGATTGAGCACCCTTATCTAGGGTTAAGGCTAAGAACATGATTACTTTTGATTGATTAATAGAGTTGGTTTATTTTAATATCATTGTTTGTTTTTCATGTATCCTTTTTTTACTATATTATGGATTTGTGATCCTTAGGATAAATGCATACTTCTATCAAGAGCTCATAGCACTTTCTAGTCTTGATGGGGTTACACTAAGGATCAACGCTTAGCCAATTTAATTTTGCCTTGATGATGGATGTTTTGAAGCAAAATATTCAATAAGGTTCTTTAATATTTTGTTTTTGCAAATAATATGGTCTTAATTGATGAGAGACATAGTGAAGTTAATGCAAAATTGGAGGTTTAGAGGTAAATCTTTGAGTCTAAAGGTTTTACGTTGAGTAGGTCAAAGATGAAATATTTAGAGTGTATTCAGTGACATATCTCATGAGTTTGATGTTCTTGGTAAGATTGATACTCATTCTATCAATATGAAAGATAGTTTCGAGCATCTAGGTGATAACGCTCAATCTACAGCTCTTGTAGGAGTGTAAAGCGGTCGTTAGCAAATATAGAACCCAACCTGGGTTGGGTGTTGATCCCACAGGGAATAGCTTGGCCAACAAGTAAGCAAAATTAATAGACTTTTGGTGCAAGTCTCGTAAGAAGGGGGGATTGTAGTATGTAACCAAAACAATAAAGTAAAAGCTGAAAATAGCAAAGTAAAAAGAGAGTATTTCGTAGGTTGTGAAACAATGAGAATTGAAGCGTTGGGGTTATGTCCACCTTCTGAGGTATACCTCTCTATTGGCTATGAGTGTGTAGAGTCTTGACATGCAATTGCTTATAGAGAATTGTAGTCGATGGTAAATCCAAGCGTCTCTCGACCTAAACAAGGACTATTTCACTTTAACTCTCTCGAGCTTAAAGCGTGTCTAACGGTACGAATTCTCCAAGAGGTTAGTCCAGTTACGGCACTAGCTTTTTAATAGGAAAGGGTGTCCTACTACCTTGACATTATCTCTTTTCCAGACAAATAACCTTCTCTCGAACAAGTTAAATGTTAGACTGGCGTATTCTTGCGTTTGCAACCGCAAAGAATGTAGATTAAGATGAAGAGAATAATGATATAAGCAATATACTTGTCTTGAACTCACAAACTCATAGCTATAGATAGTAACTCATTCGGCTTCCATAACCCCAACTAAGAGGTTTAGTTACCCATGAATGCGAAGGATATCACGATTTGCATGGTTGATGGCGTGAGAAGTAGGTGATAGGCGTGTGGTTTTGGTGATTCCCTAGCAAGTAACGATTCTCTTGTTGTGGAATTTAAGAATAGAAGAGTAGATTAGAAGTGTTTGTAGTGGAAGATGAGAGAGATGGAAGAAAATTAATAGTTTAATTAAGTGAAGAATAATTAGTTGAAGAATGTTAGAAGATGAATGAATAAAAATCTCTAGTATGATAGGGTATTTATAATACTACTATCCTACTCCTACTAAGCTAATGAAATAAATAACCAAATCCTAATATACTAATGAAATCCTTGACCCAAATGTACTAGGGTACGGTTACAATATCATAATCCAAATAGAATAGTAAAACACATAACCTAATTATACTAGGTTAATGTATCTTTGTAAAAATCCAGCTTTGTATCTGTAAGTCCCCAAAGTCTTCAGAATTGCTGTTTTAGACCGGGACAGATTTTCCATGCAGCAGATTTGGTCCTTTAGGCGTCCAGCTCCTTTCTACTTCGTTTGTGAGCTTTCTTTTGTGTCAAGTAAGCCATAAAATGCTGTATTTTGCATCATTTATACCTGAAACTTTCCTAATCATATTGGTTAGCTCGATTACAGGAAAAAGGACTAAAAGTGCATGAAATAGATAATTAGTTCTCAAAACTAAGCTAAAATATAGGCAAAATATATTGATATAGGCGCGTAAATTCGCCTATCATCAACACCCCACACTTAGAGCTTTGTTCGTCCTCGAACAACATATCATGTCCTTCTAAGCATTGACTTAAGGTTTTTACAGCAACAACACAAAACATTTATCAAGACAAGCACAACAATTATCAACAAAGAGTAGCTTTCTGATTATACGTAGAAACAATTTAACCTCAAGCCTAGACTCGTGATGGTTATCAACTCGCATGCAAACGTTAAGGTACATAGAATCATACATAACTATCCAAAACTCATCAACCATGTGTGTCTCACAATATAGTACCCATAATCACTCACAAGTATAGCATATTTTTCAAACATGGGTATCAACATATCCTTGCTCTCACTCTCGCAAAGAATTCATATGTAGCAACTAATGACCATAAGCTTGCCCTTAGTGTAATACTCTACTAAATGTCGGAATGTTAAGATTAGGATCAAATAGGTCTTTAGATGGTTGTAACGTAAGCTAAGGGACGGGTAGGACTATTTTGGCCAAGAATAGTGACTAGGTTCCTAAGCGCTTTAATACATCACTTTGTATCATTGACACTTTTTTCTTTCAACCTTTCTTCTTTCTTTTATTCTACCACCCTTGTTCTCCTCTTTTGTTTTTCAATTTTAAGCACAACTCACTTTTCAGCTTTCTTTTCCTTTTTGTTTTCACAACATCCCTCTTATGATAGCACTTTGTTTTCTTTTTCATAACACATTCAAGAACCATTACAATTTAAAGCATCATACTCACCCAATTTCCTCTTATGTTGTCACATGACTTTTTCACTTTAAAGCACTTAGGAATTTGGATCAAATTACGGTCTTGAAAGAAATGGATTAGGCTTACATACAAGGTTGTCAAAGAAATAGGCTAAAGGCTCAAAAAGGGTTTAACTAGGATGATGTTCATGGGTAGGTAAAACTGAAGATAAACAAATATAGGTTGCCAAAGAAATGCCTAAATCATATCCTAAACTTACACTCCTTATTTTCGTTTTGCATACATACCAGGCAAGTTCTAGCATCAGCTACAAACATAAAATATACTACTATCTCACACACACAAGGCACATGGTCGACTTGATTGGAAGTAATATAGACTCTCGACCCAACAATTGAAGGACTTGAATCACACAATATCACATAATAAGTCACAACTAGAGCCTAAACGTCTCAATAGTCACAATTGTAGCACATACTCTTGTTATAATCTCATGCTGCCTATCAAAAATACTTTCATGCAAAGCTAGAAAAAATTTGACTCCTAAAAAATTTAAAAAAAACGTCAAACGAAAAATAAAAAAAAAACGGACTCAAAAACAAACAAGCATACAAACATAGGTGGAAACAAAGAAGTATAGCATGCGATTCTGCCACCCCACACTTAGACGGGACACTGCCCTCAGTGGAAAATAAATTCGAAGAACCTGGTTAGTCGGACCCTTCATCAATATCGGGGGTCATACCCCCTTCATTGGAATCATCATAAGAGTCATCGTCAGAGTTCTCCTCATCATCAGAATCAGGCAGGCGTCTATCATCATCAGTCGGCACATCATCGTCTAGAGGTTCCTCAAAATATACGCCCACTCCACACATCTCCCGTGCATGCCTGTTCATTGGGTAGTCGTGGTCCAGCTGTTGGAGCTCTTCAGCAGTTGGAATACGTCCACCACTCATCATAGTAAATCGTGTCATGCCATAGAGATGACGGAAGAAACTCTCGTCACGAGCATGTCTCTCCGCAGTAGTAAGGTTGACTCCATGAGTTGTTTCCGCATCTTTGATCTTGGTGAGGTCAACCTTCTTTGGGTTATGTGGTAGTTTGTGGTCAGCTGGTTCCTCTTCGACATCCTCCTTCCGTAACATTGCTGTCAACAAATTGCCGAATGTGAAATGGGACCTTTTGTGGAGTCTGGCCTTCCTCATGGTAGATCGAATGATTGCCCCAAAGTTGATAGGGACATTTGTCATCAAAGCTTAGACCAAACACACTCTATCTCTCAATATCTTGGTGTATTGAGTCCCAGGAATAAGACATGAGTTGACAATGCGCATCTAGATTTTTGCTTCCCTATTTAGTGGAGCATAGGGGAAGGTGTTGTGATGGCCTGTTTCCTTATGTCTGCCCCATCTTGCCATCGATCTGCTTCCACAAAGCGTGTGTCGTATTGCTCTGTAAGGAGGCCTGCTGTACAGCTCTTTGAATGGTGCAGTGTCGACCGAAGGTAAGCCAAGAAAAGAGTTGATCCAATTCGCTGTAAGCTGTAACACTTGGCCTCGAATTTTGACTTCGTTGCCTGTTGTGTTCGGCGACCAGTTGGCATAAAACTCTCTTGTTAAGTCAAGATTACACTCTCCCATGTCGTGGAAGATGAAATCCAGCTTCAAAGCCACTACTTTTACCAACATTTGCGGCTCCTTCTTTGCTAATGTCTCCTTGTTGATCAAGTCGACGTGCACATACTTTCTTTCTTTGTTGTTGTTGTACCATGCTTTGGCTTCTTCCTCAAGAACCCATTTTATTCCAAACATTCTGCGTGGTAGGTGTGCTGAGGATGATTCTCCTTGGTCTTTTCGACTTCTCTTTTTGCCCTTTTGGGATGTGGTAGCCTTCTCCTTGCCTTGCCTCGCTTTAGGTGCCATTGTACCTGAGACTAGAAATAATGTTAGTTGCAGCACAATCTCACTTGATACAATCTATATGAAAGCACTAGGGGGACCACCCCACACTTAGTTTCGTTGCACAAATCAGTGAGGTAAAAGTGGTCGAGTACTCAGATTTCGTTGACATACGTTTTAGGATTGTATTCCGACAAGAAAATCAGCATTGCATCACTTATTTGCAGCCATTGGACTACTTTCATGGTGGATATAGCAACACTACGATGTAGGGGTTATCACATGGAATCGTTATTCTTACAACAAGCACAACCTCCTAAGTCGATAGGCACTATAATCTTATCCCGATGGCCGGGATAGTCTATTATGTAAGCATCCAAACAACACTCTTAAGCCATATTCATAGCCATATATATTCAGTAAATATCATAACAATGCTTTCGAAACAAAATTCAAGTCGGAAACAAGTCAAGAATTCCTTACGTATATGTTCACTCACATGATTTTGCAACAATAATCCAAACACATGAACATCACCACCAATCTCACAAGATTTAGCAATTTATAATAAGCATAGCAACGTATTACTTACGATAAATAGATGAAGAATAAGAGAGCACTTACTTGCTTGAAGCTTGTGGAGAAGTTGTTGTGAATTGGAAGAGAAAAAGAAGAAAATTTTGAGAAGAGTTGGAGGGTTATGCGGCGCCTTTAGGGTTGTTTCTAATGTGGTTGTGTTATGAAACTAAGTCCCCTTTATATAGGAAGAGTATGGGTCGGTTTATGACCCATTTGCAATCGGATTTGGGGACAAAAACACCACATATGTGGCGCATATCACTCGGCATATCAATGACATATGCGGCGCATTGTCTATGGCATAATGGGACATATGCGCCGCATAGTCTATGGCATTTGTAGACATATGCGCCGCATAGTCTATGGCACATGAGATACTGAGACCAAATGCCATAGCATAGGCGGCGCATAGTCAAAAGCATACCTAGGAATAGGCGGCGCATAGTGTATAGCACACTAGATTCCGAGTCCTTAGGCTATAGAATAGGTTGTGCATCGTTCGTGGCCTATTTTTACCAAGGCCTAGCCTTCCTCGAAGCCTATTTTGACGTGAGAAAGGCCCAATTCATAGCCTTATGCATCACCATTCCTAACTTACCGACTTTACCATACAATGCGTCCAAATCATCGATTGAAATCAATTTCCTCGTTGAATTCTTCTTGCACCTATTTTTGCTCAAAACAAAATGAAAACGATTAGTACGATGGGTTGCCTCCCACCAAGCACCTTAGTTTTGGTCGTGGCACGACTCTTATTTTTGGATTTTCATTTATCAAAAAGAAAAAATACTGAAATGATAAAACGCCAAAACGATAAAACAATAAAACGATGGGTTACCTCCCATCTAGCGCCTTATTTATTGTCGTGGCTCGACGTAGTAATCTCGAGTACTTAGACTTCGTTAAGATAAGTGATGGCCATGTCATTCATTGAGTCAAGAGGACCGATATATGGCTTGACACGTTGGCCATTCACTTTGAAGATAACACCCTCATTGTTTTCCAATTCGACTACTCCAGACGAGTAGACTTGAATGACTTTAAATGGACCAGACCATTTCAATTTTAACTTACCTGGGAAGAGCTTGAGTCTGGAATTAAAGAGTAGTACCATGTCACCTTTTTAGAAGTTTCGTCGAACAATCCGCTGATCATGATACCTCTTCATCCGCTCCTTGTATAAATATGATCTTTCATATGCATGGAGACGAAATTCATCTAGTTCGTTCAGCTGCTCCAACCTCAGGTTTTTCACATCATCCCAATTCAGATTCAAGTGCTTCAATGCCCACAATGCCTTGTATTCAAGCTCGATGGGTAGATGACAAGCCTTCCCATAAACTAGCTGATAAGGTGACATGCCAATGGGTGTCTTGAATGCAGTCCTATACGCCCATAGTGCATCATCTAGCTTTCGAGACCAATCCTTCCGATTTGCATTAACCGTCTTTGCAAGGATTTGCTTGATCTCACGATTGGAAACCTCTACTTGTCCACTAGTTTGGGGATGATACGGCGTAGCTACCTTATGTTGCTTGACACCATACTTGGCCAATACAGATTTGAATAGCTCGTTGCAAAAGTGAGATCCTCCATCACTTATGATAGTACGAGGTACTCCAAAGCGAGAGAAGATATTCTTCTTTAAGAACGCTACAACACGCTTTCCTTCGTTATCGGCCAATGCTGCAGCTTCAACCCATTTTGACACATAATCCACAGCAACCAAGATGTACTTCATTCCAAACGAATTCACGAATGGCCCCATGAAATCAATACCCCACACATCAAAGAGTTCTACCTCAAGAATTTTAGACATGGGCATTTCATGGTGTTTCGAAATAGCACCTTGTCGTTGGCATTGGTCACACCTTCACACATAGTTGTATGCATCTCTAAATATTGTAGGCCAATAATACCCGCTTTGCAAGACTTTCCTTGCCGTTCGATTCCCTGCATGATGTCCTCCAACTTGCGAAGTGTGGCATGCTTCCAATATAGTAGGCACTTCTTCATGGGATATACATCGACGAATGATACCATCCGCGCATCTTCGAAACAAATAAGGCTCATCCCAATAGTAGTGCTGAACGTCATGCATAAACTTCCTCCTTTGGTGGTAAGATAAATTGGAAGGTAACACATTACTCACCACGAAATTTGCAAAGTCGGCATACCATGGTAATTTCTCTATTGTTGTCGCTAGTATCTCCTCGTCAGGGAATGCATCATCAATCTGATTTTCTGGTTGCGCCACATACTCATTCTCAAGTCTAGATAGGTGATCAGCCACTTGGTTCTCGCAACCTCTTCTATCTTTGACTTCGAAATCAAACTCTTGCAGCAGCAATACCCATCGAATCAGCCTTGGTTTTGCATCCTTCTTCGTCATTAGATACCTAAGATCTACATGGTCTGTATGAACGATCACCTTAGTACCCAATAGATAGGCACGAAAATTCTCAAACGCATACACAACCGCTAGGAGCTCTTGTTCAGTAACGGTGTAGTTCCTTTGGGCTTCATTTAGGACCTTACTTGCATAATAGATAGGATGAAACAATTTCTCCTTTCTCTGTCCAAGAACAGAACCAACGGCTACACCACTAGCATCACACATGACTTCGAACGGGAGCGTCCAATATGGTGCTACCATGATAGGGGCTTCAATGAGTTTTCCTTTAAGGCATTCGAATGCCTTTAAGCAATCGTCATTAAAGTCAAACTTCGCATCTTTCTCCAATAGTTTGCACAATGGACTAGAAATTTTGGAGAAGTCTTTGATGAATCTACGATAAAAACCGGCATGGCCAAGAAAACTACGAACTCCCTTCACCGAAATTGGAGGTGGTAGCTTCTCAATTACCTCTATTTTGGCGCGATCAACCTCTATTCCTCTTTCGGAGATCTTGTGCCCAAGAACGATTCCTTCTTTTACCATGAAGTGGCACTTCTCCCAATTCAGCACAAGGTTGAACTCTACACATCTTTGTAATGCCATGATCAAGTTTGCCAAACATGCTTCAAAAGACTCACCAACAACTGAAAAGTCGTCCATAAATACCTCCAAAGTGTCTTCAACCATATCAAAGAAAATAGACATCATACAACGTTGAAAGGTGGCTGGTGCATTACACAACCTGAATGGCATGCGTTTGAAGGCAAACGTACCATATGGGCATGTAAACGTTGTCTTCTCTTGGTCTTCAGGTGCAATACAAATCTGATTATAACCCGAATAACCATCCAAAAAGCAAAACCATCCTTTCCCCACTAATCGATCTAGCATTTGGTCCATAAATGGCATGGGGAAGTGGTCCTTGAGCGTCCAAGAATTCAGCTTGCGGTAGTCCATGCATACTCTCCATCCAGTAACGGGCCTGAGTGGAATAAGCTCATTCTTTGCATTCACGACCACCGTCATACCTCCTTTCTTGGGAACACATTGCACAGGACTCACCCATGTACTATCAGAGATAGGATATACAACTCCTACGTCTAACCACTTGATAATCTCCTTCTTCACCACTTCTTGCATTGGTGGGTTTAATCGTCTTTGATTTTCAATGGTGGGTGTGCACTTTTCTTGAAGCTGAATTTTATGTGTGCAAATCCCAGGTGGAATACCAATAATATCCGCAATGGTCCATCCAATAGCTCTAATATACTTGCGTAAGATTTCAATAAGAGCTGCAACTAGTTGCTCTCCCAAATCGGCTGCTACAATGACTGGAAGAGTGTTTCCGCTTCCTAAGAATGCGTACTTCAAATGGCTTGGCAGCTCCTTCAATTCTAACGTAGGTGGCTCGTCAATAGATGGCTTAGCTGGCGGTGTGGGTCGATTCTTGAGATCAAGATCCAGCTTCTTGGGAGTATAACGATATGTTCCTAATACCGATAGAGCACAAATAGCTTCTTCAGAAATTTCAGCATCCTCATTCTCTCCTTTCATGAGCGAAACCTCCAAAGGATCATCAAGAATTTTCTCTTCTGCAAGTAACTCGTTCTCATCATCAAAGACAACATCAGCCATAGAAAATACACTCAGATCTTTGGGTTGCTTCATTGATTTGCAAACATCAAAGCGAACCACTTCGTCATTTATTCGGAATGAAAGCTCATTAGCTCTCAAATCTATGAGCACACTTCCCGTAGCAAGGAAAGGGCGTGCCAAGATTATGGGAACCTCTGAATCTGCTTCACAATCCAAAATGACAAAGTCTGCTGGAAATATGAATGAAGATACCTTCACCAAGACATCGAATAGAATGCCAACCGGTCATTTTACCGACCTATCTACCATAACAAGCCTCATATTAGTTGGTGTAGGATCTCCTAGCCCCAACTTCTTGTAGATCGATAATGGCATCAAGTTGATGTTGGTTCCTAAGTCACACAATGCTTTAGCGAAGTCCAAAGATCCGACGGTGCAAGGAATCGTGAAAGCTCCGGGGTCGGCCTTCTTCTGAACTATCGATCGGGTAGCAATTGCACTACAATGATGCACATCATCTTTCAGCTCATAAATTGCTGCCCTCTTCTTAGTCAAAAGATCTTTCATAAACTTCGCATACCCAGGCATTTGTTCAAGTGCTTCTACCAATGGGACATTAATAGTCAGCTGCTTCAACATGGTCATAAATTTGCTGAACTTAGTGTCATCGGCCACCTTCTTCAATCTTTGGGAAAAAGGTGGTGGTGGGTATGGGAGTGTTCTCTCCACGGCTTTCTTCTCCTCTTGCTTCCGTTTCTCATTTTTTTCAGGCTGCACGTCTCTAGGTAAAACGTCCTTAACGTTGGGAGTGGTTGTTGCGGCTTCTTCTCCTCTTGTAACGTCACTAGGTGTGGCGTCAATGTCTGTTGCAATGTCAACCACTTGCTTGCCTTTTGCTGAAGTTTCCAGCACCTTACCACTCCTGGTAGTGATGGCCATGCATGACCCATCATTCCTTGGGTTTTGCACAGTATCGCTCGGTAAGGTGCCAGCCTTTCTTTGATTGAATGCTGCTGAAAGTTGGATCAATTGCTGATCTATTTGCTTGATAGAAGTGGAATGAGAATCAACTAATTGCTTCATGGAGGCCAAATCGTCAATTACCTCCTTCACTCCTGCGCTCGTTGCTTCCACTCCTTTCAATAACTTAGCCATCATGTCTTCCATAGAATTAGATGTGGTGGTATCACGTTTACCAGGGGGAACGTACAAACCACTATTTTCATTATTTTTCTTCCAACTACCTTGGTCTTTGCTTCCAGATTTAACATAATAGTTCCGACCTTGGTTTCCTTGGGTATTCCCTCGGAAACCCCCCTGATTATTCAAGTAGTTGGCCTCCTCTTCCGAATCAGATTCGTCTCTTCCATTTGACGCAATAGCTTTCACTTTTTCAGTCTTCCCTAATAGATGCTTTGTAAGAAGATCCATTTGGGTTTTCATGTGCGCCATATCTTGATCACATTCTTCTTCTCTTCTTCATTGGTCTGTAGTCATGCCAATAGATAAAGTGGGGCTTGCTACCTCAGAATCCCGGGTATGCCAAGCTCTACTTTGTTTCGTCATACGATCTAGCATATTTCTTGCTTGACCAAAGGTGAGGTCCATGAAAGAACCTCCAGCTGCGTTATCCACCACTAGTTTAGTTACTGAATTCAAGGCTCTATACAAGATCTCCATTAGGTGAACATTAGTCATGTGATGGTTTGGGCATCTCGCTAGCGTTGTCTTGAACCTCTCCCATGTTTCGTGAAGAGCTTCAGAGGGAAACTGACGAAAGTTGCTGATTTCATCTCTCAATTGAGCCCTTTTGGATGGCGGAAAGAATCTTTCTAGGAAAGTGTCTGTCAATTGCCTCCAATTTGTAATTAAATCAGGAGTCAGCCCATTCAACCATAGTATTGCCTCCCCAGACAGAGACAATGGAAATAGACATAATCAAATAGCATTCTAACCAACACCGGGATTGTCAAAAGACTTGCATGTAGAAATAAAGTTGATGAGATGCATATTCGGATCATCGCCTGCTAGTCCACCAAATAATCCCTTGAGTTGCAATAACTGAATCATGGTGCTAGTGATGTTGAATTTGGCTCCGGGCGCTAATGGTGGTGGAATTATAGCTCCAGTGGCTCCGGCACCATCAAGATCATCATCATCATCGTCGAAAGCTGGTTGCAAAGGTTGGCGATCATACCTATACCGAGCTTGCCGACCTCTTCTGTTGGCAGGTGTTATAATTTCAGCATCACGCCTAGGGTTTAGTAACTCTTCATCACCTAAATATTCATCGTCAGGATTTGTTGCTCGTCTAGGATTATCAATGTTTTGTTGTTGGACTTGAGCAGGGGAAAGAGCAGCTAATCTTGCTTGCTCGTGTTGAGCAGCCATCCTGTCGATTTCAGCTTGTGCTTCCATTCTTCAAATTCGTTGTGGTTCAGGATTGATTGGTAATAACGGTTGACCAGAACTTCTAGTATGGGGCATGCACTAAAAGAAAAAACCTGCAAGAAACAAAAACAAAAACTAAACGTAAAAGTATGAGAATCTTTGACCAAAGGGTCTAGTAATTATCACGAACTTGATTGATAACGCTCAATCTACAGCTCTCGTAGGAGTGTAAAGCGGTCGTTAGCAAATATAGAACCCAACCTGGGTTGGGTGTCGATCCCACAGGGAATAGCTTGGCCAACAAGTAAGCAAAATTAATAGACTTTTGGTGCAAGTCTCGTAAGAAGGGGGGATTGTAGTATGTAACCAAAACAATAAAGTAAAAGCTGAAAATAGCAAAGTAAAAAGAGAGTATTTTGTAGGTTGTGAAACAATGAGAATTGAAGCGTTGGGGTTATGTCCACCTTCTGAGGTATACATCTCTATTGGCTATGAGTGTGTAGAGTCTTGACATGCAATTGCTTATAGAGAATTGTAGTCGATGGTAAATCCAAGCGTCTCTCAACCTAAACAAGGACTATTTCACTTTAACTCTCTCGAGCTTAAAGCGTGTCTAACGGTACGAATTCTCCAAGAGGTTAGTCCAGTTACGGCACTAGCTTTTTAATAGGAAAGGGTGTCCTACTACCTTGACATTATCTCTTTTCCAAACAAATAACCTTTCTCTCGAACAAGTTAAATGTTAGACTGGCGTATTCTTGCGTTTGCAACCGCAAAGAATGTAGATTAAGATGAAGAGAATAATGATATAAGCAATATAATTGTCTTGAACTCACAAACTCATAGCTATAGATAGTAACGCATTCGGCTTCCATAACCCCAACTAAGAGGTTTATTTACCCATGAATGCGAAGGATATCACGATTTGCATGGTTGATGGCGTGAGAAGTAGGTGATAGGCGTGTGTTTTTGGTGATTCCCTAGAAAGTAACGATTCTCTTGTTGTGGAATTTAAGAATAGAAGAGTAGATTAGAAGTGTTTGTGGTGGAAGATGAGAGAGATGGAAGAAAATTAATAGTTTAATTAATTGAAGAATAATTAGTTGAAGAATGTTAGAAGATGAATGAATAAAAATCTCTAGTATGATAGGGTATTTATAATACTCCTATCCTACTCCTACTAAGCTAATGAAATAAATAACCAAATCCTAATATACTAATGAAATCCTTGACCCAAATGTACTAGGGTACGGTTACAATATCATAATCCAAATAGAATAGTAAAACACATAACCTAATTATACTAGGTTAATGTATCTTTGTAAAAATCCAGCTTTGTATCTGTAAGTCCCCAAAGTCTTTAGAATTGCTGTTTTAGCCCGGGACAGATTTTCGATGCAGCAGATTTGGTCCTTTAGGCGTCCAGCTCCTTTCTACTTCGTTTGTGAGCTTTCTTTTGTGTCAAGTAAGCCATAAAATGCTGTATTTTGCATCATTTATACCTGAAACTTTCCTAATCATATTGGTTAGCTCGATTACAGGAAAAAGGACTAAAAGTGCATGAAATAGATAATTAGTTCTCAAAACTAAGCTAAAATATGGGCAAAATATATTGATATAGGCGCGTAAATTCGCCTATCATCACTAGGGTCTTTTATTTAAGAGAATGAAGAGATCGATAAAGATGTTAGTCATCAAATTGAGGTAGGGTGGATGAAATGGAGGATCACATCCAAAATATTGTGTAACAAAAAGGTACCTCATAAACTCAAAGGAAATTTCTATAGAGTGATGGTTAGACTGGCTTTGTTGTGTAGGAAGGAGTGTTAGCTTGTTACGAAGGCCCATATCCAGAAGATAAAAGTAGCAGAGATAAGAATGCTTCAGATGATGTGTAGGTATACTAGTAAACATAAGCTTAGAAATAAGGTTATTCTAGATAAGGTGGGAGTGGCTTCGGTGGACTCCAAGATGTGGGAAGCAAGGTTAAGATAGTTCAGTCATGTGATGAGGAGGGGCACAGAAGACCCAGTGCAGAGGTATAAGAGGTTATCTAGGGTTTCAAGAAAGTAAAGGTAGATTAAATAAATATTAGAGAATGGTAATTAGACATGACATGGTGCAACTCCAACTTATCAAGGACATAACCCTAGATAGAAAGTTGAAGAGGAGGAAAATTAGGGTAGAAGGTTATTATGAGTTTAGGATGTGGTATCTTTTTTTGTATTACTTGGTATATCTTATATATGATATTCTTGGATATTTTTATTTCTATTTTATCTTGTTCTTTTATTATTCCTTATCTAGATTATTTGATTTTGAGCCTCGGGCCTATTGAAAACAACCTCTCTATCTCTCATCTAAGGTAGTGGTATGGACTTCATCTATATACTAGTTATATTGTTGTTTTTATTTATCAGGAGCTCAGACGAAGGAATAATTGAATTGAATGTGGTATATATGTAATAGGATGGTAATTATTCAATGAATTAAAGCTATGATTTTCTTTTAGAATAGAAATATAATTAATTAGCCCTATTAGGATCATATATAGGAAAATACAAATGCGCTGAACTTCGTACTTGTATCCCAGCTCAATGATGTAGTTGTGAGGCAAAGTTAGCTTATTAGAGGCTTGAATGACTGTAATCATATTATACACCTCGTGAACCAACAACAAAGATAATTAACTAAACCCAAAAAATCACATTGCTAAGTAGGCTTGTTTGTAGTGCCTTAACCCTATGTTTCTCCCTATTACCATTAAAGACCTTTATAATATCATATTGTTAAGTTTACTTTTAAATGTTAACTCTCTAATACTCTAGGTTACTATAGTACTTGATTCATCTTAATAGTGATCTAGAATTGGACAATTGCTTAATTCAAGACCCATTGGGATTGATACTTTACTTTCCTAAGGCTAGAATTTTATGTGGGTGGACAACGTACACTTGCATGTTCCCTTGGGTGAAACATGTTTTTGGCGCCATTGTCAAGGACTTGTAAATTGGAAACTATCTTAGTTTTATTTTTACTTTTTGATTTCTTAAGTGCTAAGTACTTGATCTTAGATTGTGAATTTAAAGGACCATGTTTGAAAAGCTATTAAGATGGCAAGGGACAGGTATTTGGCTGAATTATATAAGAATATGAGAGCTTACCCCAGTTAAAAAGACAAGAAATACTTCTTTATTGGATACCTCAAATTCACCAATAGAAAGATATTCCTGCAAGCATGGCTGAAGATTCGCCATCTTATAAGATAATACATGAAGTGGAAATCCCACTTGTAAGCAATGTTATCTTTGATATCCGTCATCCTAAATTGGGAGGTGAATTTAAGCTTAAATAGAATATGGTGCAGCTTTTGGACATTAGTGGGCAGTTTAATGGCTTGTCATATAAGGACCCCACAAGTTTATTTATAAGACTTTTTGGATATAAGAGAAATGTTCTTACTTTTGGAGTCTCCATAAATAATGTGAGACTAATATTCTTCCCTTTATTATTTTTGGGGAAGTAACGAAGTGTCTGAACGTTGAGCTGATAGGGTTAATCACAATATGGGATGACTTGGCCCAAGAGTTCCTCATCCATTTCTTATCATCCAAAAAGACTACAAGGTTATGCAGTGAGATATTGTGCCTTATGCACAAGCTGAATGAGAACTTGTGTCATGCTTAGTCCAATAATGTATTATCTCACGCCTTTGTTGAAGCTCTTGATCATAATACAAAAATTTTGTTAGATTCAATTGTAAGTGGTCAAGCACTATAGAAAACATATGATGTGCTCTATACCTTGTTGAACTATATTGCACAAGGGAATATTGAATGTCATGGTGATATATAAAGAGGTGCAGTGAAAAGGTTTGCTGGGATGATTGAATTTGGTAGTGTCACAAACTTAGTCTCCCTATTGTCAGCTCTTTAGAATCAGATGATGACATACTTTAGCAAATTAGGGGTGAATCATTCTTAGGCTCAAATGAATGCAATTTAGCAGACCCCATCTTGGTGTGAGATTTGTGGAAATAGAGGCCACTCTATAGAATTATGTGGAGAAAATTAGGAGTCTATTAACATTGTGGGCAATGCACAAAATTCAACTTATACAAATTCCTACAAACACAAGTGTTAAACTCAGCACAACTATTCATGGGGTAAGAAATAGACTAATTAACTTCAGTAACAACACAACACACAATCCAGTACTATAGATGATACTTTTAAGAATATTCTAGCCAAACAAGAAGAAATGGTTGCTTAGATAAAGAACCAATATATTTCTCAAAATAATTTAGTGGCACAATTGTGTAGCTAATATAGGTACAGAATACCTGGCCCCAATATGAATGGCCAACTGACACAGAGAATCCAAAGAAAGTTATGGCAATCACCTTAAGGAGTTGTAGAGATTTCATTGATAGGTGTCTAAATAAAAATTCAGTGGCAAAGTTAGAGTTGGTTCCACAACAGGGTCCAAGTAAAGATGCTGAGAAGTCAAGGATGTCTGAGTACCAAAAAGTTATATTTGATGAGAAAGTATCAGAAGGAACACCTATTCACTCAAAGACTAGAAAAGGCCAAAGAGGATGCATGTTTCAAGAATTCCTTTGATACGTTCAGATAATTTCACATTAATCATTCTTTGTTAGATGTTATGAAGGATATGCCAAAGTGTGCTAAGTACTTCAAGGAATTGGTGACTAACAAAATAAAGCTATAACATATTGAGATGTTGTCACTTACTGAGAAGTGAAGCTTAGTGGTGATGATAAAGATACTGAAGAAATTAGAGGACCTAGGGAGTTTCACCCACCCCGTATAAATTGGTGGTAGTGATGCTCTCCATGATCTAAATTACTTAAGAAAAAGTATAAAATTGATTCCCTTTCTAGTATTCAATACTTTGGGTAAGCGAAAGATGAGGCCAATCTTAGTGGTGCTCCAGATGGCAGGCATAACAAAAGTTCATCCCAAAGGAACCATTAAGGACGTGTATATTATGTTTGGTAAATTTATTATTCCTAATAATTTTATTATTCTTGACTATGATGTAGATTATAGGATACCAATTATTTTTTGATATCCACTCTTGGCGATGGGAGAAATATTGATAAAGGTGAGAGATGGCACTCTCAAAATAAGATTGAATGACAAAGAGGTAGTCTTAAAGTCTATAAACCACTCAATCAAACTTCCCACTACAAAGATTTATGTATCATAATATCCATGGAAGTGGATGAGTATGGGTGGTAGATCCCGAACCACTAAGGACCTCTTTGGACTATCTCATAGAGTTGCCCAAGCCACCACTGAAGCTCCGAGTTGTGAATATTGTGAAGGATCCTAACAAGTCTAAGATGGAAAGTAATGATGACCTTGAGGGTACGTACAAACTCAAGAGGTCTAAAATGAGTGAGAAGATGTCCTCTGAGTAGAATAAAAAGGATGAAAGAATATTATCGAGATGTAGGGATGTGGGTCATGCCATGACACTAAATCAGGTGTTGATTTGGAGGCCTAGCATAATATGGTAGGTTATTTTACTTTTACGGTTTAGTTTTATTTTATGTAGTTTTTTTTTGGTTATGTCGTAGGCTGAAAGAAAGTTTGAGTACTAGATATCTAAGTTAATGAGCTTGGCAAGGACTGGCTGTGGGGTCCACCCGACTTTATTTATGATAAAAATATGATGCTAGCTATGCGTAGTGGCCTTAGGAATTATCTCTATCCTTACTTTTGAGTATACTTTGGGGAGAAAAGTATGTTTTTAAGTGTGAGGTGGGAAAATTTCCTGGTTTTAGGTTAAGTGTTGATTGAGGATTTTAATTCTTAGTTTGTTTTCTAGTTTTCAATAAATTAAAAAAAATACAAAAAGATTTTCTATTTTGTTGCTTTTAGTTTTTGTTGGTATCAGTCTAGTAGCTGCACATTTCACCCCATCCCCCACGCCCCACCCCATGGTTGTTCTTTTCAGTTCCTTTCCACGGGGACGCCCTTTGAATCTAGTATCCTTTTTTATTTTTTTAGGATCAAATTTAAAATTTTTTGTGTTAGGAATAAATGAGATGTTCTTGCTAGTTACTATGCATGGTTGCATTATGCAAGTGTTGTATGTTAAAGCATTTCATTGTGTTGAATGGATACTTTGAGATACCTAGGCAAATGAATATAACTCTTAAACATTGTTGGCTTAATTTTGAATTCATGTTGTTGCTTTGTTTAGAGTTTATATTGATCGTGCATAATTTGAGCACGTTCCATGTATGATATGAGGTTCTTATGGTATTATTTATACCATAGTGATGCCTAGAACTTGCCTAGTATGGGTTCATTGAAAAATAAGAAGTGTGGGTTTAGGAGATGATATAGGTATTTCCTTGATACCCATGTTTCATACCCTTTTTTATCTACCCTTGTGCATAATATTAGTTAGCCTCATTAGCCTTTAAACTATATTATTTGGTAGCCTCATAATTAGCCTATCACCCTTTTTAATTTCCCATAATTTGATCCAAAGATCCTAAGCACTTTGGTTGAAAAATTAATGAGGTTAAGGAGTATAGAATTGAAGAAGAAAAGGTAAATATGAATCCCAAAAATATAATCTATTGGTATTGATAAATTTTATGCGTTTTGGTTGGGAGTGATATCATGAGAAGAAAGAAAATTATGTTGAAATATAATCTTTTTTTTATTGAAAATACTCATTACTTTGTATATGTGAACTAACTTAATGATATGGGGCTAGACAAAAGAGATGCAGAAAGGTAGAGGGGGTGATAAATTGGTTATTAGAGAAGAGTTAAAATATTAATTGTGAGGTATTAAAGATCATAGGGAAGATAGTCCCTATTCTTGGCCAAAATAGTTCCTACCTATCCCTTAGCCTACATTAAACCAGATAATGTCCTATTGTATCATAAGACTTACCAATTTGATATTAGTAGTGTACTACACTAATGGAAAACCTATGGTTCATCTTGTGTAACTTGTGAATTCTTTAGGTTAGTGAGCATAATTTGATTATACTATGTTAGTGACTATGAGTAATTCTATTATGGTGAGGGTACATGTTTGATGATCGTTGTATCACTTATATGACCTCTTTGATTGGGTAATATGTATGAGTTTTCCAACTGGTGAGTCAATTCTTGAGGTAAGGATATTTTGAAGTAGTATTCTAGAGCTTTCAAGTGTATCTTACATGTTTTTTGTGAAACTTGTTGTCTTTGTAGTCATTGTAAGGATAGCTTTAGTGTCTGACTTTTATTAGTTATTTGAATTCTTCCTTGTTATGGTGCTTAAGTTAAAGAGTTATTCGAGGATGAACAAGAATTTAAGTGAGGGGTGATGATCTTAGGTAGGTTTATGAACCTAAGTGTTGTTATCTATGCTTAAATTGCTTAGTTTTGAGTACTTCTCGTGTTCATAATGAGTTACTATCTGTATAAATGAGAATATAAGAGTAAATTTGTGTTTATAATGTATAACGTGATTTCAAATAAATGTTGGAAGCAAAATGTGCATTTAATGTTCAAACGAGATAACCTGTACTCTTAGGAGCTAAGTGCTATTCTAGTTCGTCTTATGAGATTATATCATGTTTAAAGCTCTAATTCATGGTGTTTTGTGTTGTAGGAAGATTTATGTGATGATTAAAATATTATTGTGAGTATTTACAATATTTTTTTAAAGAGGAAACACAACCCCGAAGCAAGGAACAAAGAACCAAAGACACGAAGTACTTGATATCAGAATCTGGAATTTTTGGACATAAAGGCATGCCACTCTGCCTAGCCACCTCTAAAGGGAGAGACACACCCTTGAATGCAAATTTAATTGGCCAAATAATTATACCTCCTTTGCATTCCACGTGACCTAGGCAGCGCGATAAGGGCGTGGTGTGCTTGCTAGTTCAAATCAGCAATCTTTTGTCCTTGTATAAATAAGAAACTCCTATTATTTATTATTAACCTTGGATGAATTTTGGGTATTGAAACACACTTGAGGAGGATGAAATTTGGGTTTTTTTTTAAAATTCTTCTACTTTATCTCTCTTTAGGATTATTACAAGGATTCTTTAACTGTGATTCTTTGTAAGGCCATGAGTGGCTAAACACCCTCATCTTGGGTTAAGGCAAAGAACAAGATTACCTTTGCTTGATTAATTGAGTTAGTTTATATTATAATCATTGTAGGTTGTTCGTGTGTCATTTTTTTAACTATATTATGGATTCACAATCCTTAAGATAAAAGCCTAATTCTATTAGGATCTTGGAAGAAGGAATGATAAAATAGAACGAGGGATATATGTAATAGGATCATAATTGTTCAACGAATTGAAGTTATGATTTGATTTTAGGAGTGGAATACCTAATTAGCCCTCTTAGGTTTAGATGTGAAAATAATATAAATGCATTTAAATTAGTACTTCTATCCCCTATCAATGATGTAGTTATGAGGCTATGTTAGATAGTTAATTAGAGGGTTAAATGACTGTAATCATGTTACCAACCCTGTGAACCAACAACTAAGATAATTAACTAAACCAACGAAGTTACATAGATAAGTAGCCTTGTTCGTAGTGCCTTAACCCTAGGTTTCTCACTATTATCATTAAAGACCTTTTTGCTATCTTGTTGTTAAGTTTACTTTTAATTTTTAACTCTCAAACACTCTTGGTTACTATAGCACTTGATTCATCTTAATAGTGATCTTGAATTTGAAAATTTCTTAACACAAGTCCCTATGGGATTGATACTTGGATTTCTTAAGGACACTATATTTCTTAGGTGGACCACGTACAATTTTATGTGCACTTGGGCACAACATATTCCACTAGAATAAATTTGATGCTCCAAAATTAATGGCGACATTAGTTTTTCTAAAAGAGGTATTTTTCACATAAATTGACCCTTGAGACCCGTTTTTACTAATTTCAAATTGAGGGTTGAAACGAAATAACAAAGGCATAAAATCAAACCAATCACTCTATCAACCCAAATTTGACATCCCAAATCTATTGGCGCAATCCATTTTTCCATCCAACACACACATAATAACAAATATTGAACAAACTTAACATGATCCCTTTAAATCCTCTAAAAACTACAGACTCACACAGATCATTTCGGATCACATCTTAAACCATGCCAACTATCCCCTACCCCAAAAACAATATATATCAACCACGTGGAGGGGTAAAATTGTTGAAACTCATATAGAGGGAAATTCATAAAGTCAAGTCATACAATATCCACTACTAAGAATCTATTTCATCCTCGAACTAAGGGAAAGAAAATACTTGAATTGATGAAAGGTTGGGGGTGACTAATACGCATGTCAGGATCAACCTCCCAAGTAGTCTAATTTATGCAATAGTGTCTCCACTGAACCTTAACTACAAGAATATCTCTATAATTCAATTACCTAAAATCCCAAAATAGAATAGAGTATGGATCCTCAACAAAGGACAACCTCTCATCTAACTAAATTATGTCCCAATGAATGGTATGAGACTCATCAAAGATATAATGTCGTGTCATGGAAACATGAAAAATTTATTTAATAGTAGAATAATATAAGGGCTATGCCAACTCGTAGGTTATATCACCAATTGTCCAAAGAATCTCAAATGGTCTGGTTGTAATGTCCCTTCAGGTTATTTTCCATATTTTTGCTTATTTTAACTGTTAGAGCTTCTCTATAGCTGCCTTAAGTTATTTATTACTTGAGTGAAGTGACATTTCAATTACTGGGCAGTTTATTTGGTTTTTAGCACCATTTTAATACTTTGAAGTTTTCAATAGTTCCAAATGGCCCCGGGATGAAAACATTAGTCAAACAAACTTGAATACAAATTTTAACTAGTCCAACAGCTCCAAAATAACAAATTTAGGCTGGGTGGACCTTCGGTTTGAGTCTCGAGGCACCTGATCTCATTTTAACCTAGTTGTTAAAACTTTAAGAAAATAGAATATGGGTGTAGGACCCAAATTTTATCAAAACAACCTCAGATGGAAATTTCAACAATGCTATTAAGTCTAGAATATTGAATTTGGTATGAAAAGTCCATTTGCATATATGTAATTCGGAATGAATACCGAGGGCTTGCCGAAGACTTAGAAAATTTCAAGTCTACTACTATTATCTGGTGCATCACAATTGCGAGTCAGGGGTCGTGATTACGATACCCCTGGAAGACCCCAAGTGTTGCGATCATGATGGCTTATTGTGATCATAATTCAGTGGTAAAGCCTTACTATATTGCGATCACGAGGTTCAAGTCGCGATCGCAGGATGCGAATGCCTGGGACAGGTAGAAATAGGCCATTTTAGCCTAATTTTTATAATTCTTTATTCATTTCTTGAGAGCTAAAACCCTAAATGGTGAGATAGTTTGAAATTAGAGCTTGTGGTTGATCTAGGTTCTTAGCTAACATCTATTTTTGTGATTCTCTTTGATTTGTTTTAAGATTTCACCCTTTTCATCATAAAATTTCCCATTTATTGGTCTAAAATTCCAAAACATTGAGGTCTTGATTTAACCCCAAATTTGCCTAAAATTCATCAATTTTTTAGGGTAATGATTCCTTGAGAATGTGGGAATGTTGGGTTGGTCTCAAAAATGTGATTTTTTTTCATAAATGGAACCCACAATAGATTTTGGGTGATTTTTGGACCCAAAGCACAATGGTGCAATATGAGTATCATTATTCTTGTATCAAAGGGTAGAATGTAAATTTGATAGCTTGGCATCTTGTTGAAGCTTCTCGAAAGCAAAAAAATAGTGATTTAGCAGATCGTTGAACATTCTTTGGCTATGAGGTAGGCTAGGTTTTACCCCTATTTAGATTGAGCTAGTTCATAATATTATTATGATATTATGTTAGAATCGAGATGGGTATTAGGTTGGTATGATGAATTGAAATGCTTTAATTAGTTGGACAAATTAGTCTATTCAAAATCCATATATTTTTCATAATTAACTTAGTTGCTCATGTTTTTTTGTGAATTTCCTATCTTAGGGATAGTTGAGGCTTGTTTAACATCTAAAAGTGGAATTATATAACTTAAGCTTAGTTCGGATAAAATTTACTTTAAATGGAACTTAGGGGATTAGAAGTGGGCCATAGACCCACCTTAGGCTAGGATGTATGTTAAGCTATGTACACTTTGCTACGTTTGTTAGAATTTTTTGGGGATAGATCTATAATTTTGGTCTTGTTGAGACCCATGTTATGGATTATACCATATTTTAGTTGGATTTGGCTGCTAGACATTGGCAGAGAGGTTATACGTTTTCTAGACCAGCTAGATATACTCCCTTGTCACGGACTTATTTCTTGGTGATATTTTTGGTCCTTATGTTAGTTTGAGCATTTACTTCTCTAGATTGGAGCATGGCTCCATGATAGCCATAAACTATGAGGCATATTTTCTAGAGTTGGCTTAAAATGCTATATTTATTTTAGACAATGAGTATGAGACTTCATTGCTTTATTAGAGGGTTAAGACTTACCTTTTGCACGTCCACTCAGAGTTTGGATTATGTGGGTAGGTCTTTTATTGAGGTGTTGGATCACGCTCGGGTGATGGAGAAGATGCATCATAAGGCCAAGAAGGGAAATGATAAGAGGCCTTAATATCAGGGTAGTTTTAGTAGGTCATAGTAGTTCCTGATTCAGAGGTAGTAGTTCTTGTAGTAGGTATTCTCTGTGTCTATCCTTTCAACCTCAAAGTCAGCTTAGTTGATCGGTTCTGAAAACTCTTTTGATTACTTTTAGAGGTTAGTTTGGTTATAGAGATCGACCTAGTCAGGGTTTCCGGATTTGTTGGTTCTGGTTCAGCTCAAAGAGCATGATATCATTGTGATATTTAGGTTATTATTATTGTGAGAGCCTAAGTTGTGGGACTATTATTGCTTTAGTCATAGTATTACTCCTATTAAAGTAGTTCATCCCTCAGCTAGAGGGGGTTCTAAGGGTTGATGGGGTAGCTTTATGGGTATTCATGGAGGTTCTTGGATAGGTAGGATAGGTAGTCGATCAGGAGTCGGCTAGGAGGTAGGTGTGGTCAGTTGTATGCAATACCTGCTCGACCTGAGGATGAGTGTTTGAATATTATTATTAAAGATATGATTTTGATGTGCCATTACTCAGCCCTTGCTTTATTTTATCCAGGATCTATTTATTCTTATGTTTTTGCTGATTATTCTTCATAATTAGAGTTAGATTGGGATTTATTATCTCTTCCCTTTCATTTATTTACTCTCATAGGTGATTTTTTAGTAGTGGATCAAGTTTTTAGATCATGTGTTGTGACTATTAGAGATATTCATACTCATGCTGATCTTATTATTTTTTATATGGTGGATTTTGGTATGATTCTGGGCTTGGACTGGTCATCCCACTATCAAGCAGTATGGATTTTTTCTCCAAGACCTCCACCTTATCCATGTGCAGTATACCCCCAGTCCTGTGGAAGGGAGCGATTAGCCATAAGTTGACGAGGATTATTTGTTATGTTCATTCTAGGAGGCTTATCTCGAGGGGGTGTGAGTCTTACTTCTCTTATATTTTTTATACTAATATGGAGAGCCCGTTGCTTGACTTTATTCTTGTAGATTGTGGGTTTTGTGATGTGTTCCCTATTGACCTTCTTGGTATTCCCCCTTTCTATGAGATTGAATTTGTTATTGATCTCGGGATTAGAACTTCACCTATTTCTATGGAACCTTATCGTATGGCTCCTGCCAAGATTAAAGAGTTGAATTCTCAACATCAATATATTTTTTGTAATGGTTTTATTATACAAAATCTATCTCCTTGAGGAGCCCCTGTATTATTTGTGAAGAAGAAAGATATCTCCATGCATATGTGTATTGATTATAGGTAGCTTAATAAGGTTCATAGTAAAGAACTATTATCTTATCTCTCACATTAATGATCTGTTTGACTGACTACAGAGAGCAATAATATTATGTAAGATTGATTTCAGATCTGGTGACCATCAGTTGATGATTTAGATTGAGGATATCCCAAAGACAGGTTTTAGGACCTGTTATGGACATTATGAGTTCTTGGTGATGTCTTTTGGCTTGACTAATTCCCCAACCACATTCAGGACTTATTTGGTTTCCTTTGTGATTTTGTTAATTGATGACATCGCCGTGTATTTGACAAGTAGAGAGGAGCACTCACAACATTTGAGGATCAGGCTCCAGGCTTTGAGTTATCATGTGCTTTTTGCCAAATTCTCCAAGTGTGAGTTTTGGCTTCAGTTAGTGACATTCCTTAGGCATATGGTGTCTAGAGAATGGTATTATGGTAGACCCATCTAAGATTGAGGCAATTCATGATTGGGCTAGACCTGTATCTCGGATTGGAGTTCATAGCTTTATTAGTTTGGATAGTTATTACAGAAGACTCTTCAAGGGTTTTTCTACTACTTCAGTACCTATGTAAAGATTGACATGGAAGTAGGTTCCTACCAATGGTCCGAGGAGGGTAAGTTTAGATTTGGAAAGCTCAAGGATTTTCTTACATCAGCTGCTATTCTAGGTCTTCCTATAGAGGGTGAGAGATTCACTGTGTTTTGAGATGCATTTGATGTTGATATAGGTTACGTTTTGATACAGGGTTGTGTTAGTTCTTATGCTATGAGATATCTTAAAGTTTAATAGCATTACTACCGCCCTCATGATTAGAGTTTGCAACAACAATTTTCACTATAGGATTGGGAGGCATTATCTTTATGGTACACATTATGAGATTTTGAGCGATCATCATAGTCTTCAACATCTTATGACCTAGAGAGAACTTAATGCTAGACACTATATATGGATAGAGTTGCTTAAGGATTATGATATATCTATCTTGTATCATCTGGGAAATGATAATATAGTAGTAGATATCTTAAGTTGGAAGATTCTGAGTACGGGTAGCTTGGCTCATATTTTAGTTTTTCAGAAGCTATTGGTACGAGAAGGCCAGTCCTTATCAAACTTAATGGTTTGCCTTGATATTTCAAATCTAAAGAGGATTCTTCCTAGAGTTGAGGTGAGTCTTCAATTTTTGGGTAGATTCGAGATCGTCAGTATGAGGATAGTAAGCTTCTGTAACTACCCTTACCGTCATTTTTCATATTTCAATTTGTCTTATCCATTAGGGATTCTCCATAGCTTCCCTAAGTCATTTATGACTTGTAGGGACTGATAGTTTGTTAACGGGAATTTTGTGTGGTCTTTGGAGCCAATTCCATATTTGAAGTCTTCGTTGGTTCTAAATGGCCACCTTGAAAAAGCCTCAGTAAAACGATCTCGGATGTAAATTTTGACTGCACCAACATTTTTGAAATAGTCATTGTAGGCTAGGTAGACCTTTGGTTCGAGTACCAATACACCCGACCTCATTTTAAGATATTGGGCAAAAAGTTGGAAAATTAAAAGTTTGGGTATTTGGTCTAAATGACCTTGGATGGAAAATATGACATTACCAATGCATTCAAAACTCCAAATTTATTGGTGTTACGTAGTTTATTTGCAAAAATAAAATTCTGAAAGTGTTCCAAGGATTAAAAATAAGTTTTGAATTTTCTCATGCTAGTGCATTACGATCACACAAAGAGGACCATGATCAGACTATGGCTATTGCAGTGAGCCCTATGGAGATTACATTCCAAGATATGGTGATATCTATATCTCTATACCCGAAGGTGATATAAATAGACCCCCAAGTTGCAATTTCGGTCATTTTCTCTTCTAAATTAAGAGCTACAAACCCTAAATGTGTATGATGACTCAAAATTGAGATTTGTGGGTGATTTAGGAACTTTCTTAACATGTTTTAATGTGAAAATCTTCAGATTTAAGGTAACAATCCTTCAATTTTATACTTGAATTTCTTAGTTTTTTACCCAAAACCCTAAAACCATTTAGTGATTGAGTTTAGCCCAAACTTTGCTTGGCTTTCAACTATTTTTTAGGGTTTTGATTAATTGAGCTTTACCACATTGGGTTGGTCTTGGAAATGTGATTTCCATAAGTGGGACCCATTTGGGGTTTTGGGTGTTGTTATTGGACCCAAAGCACAATGGAGAAATATGTGAATTGATATTTTTATAACATTGTGTAAAATATGTTTTTGATAGCTTGGAATCTTGAAGTGTCTTCTTGGAAGAGGAAAATGAATGTTTAGCAGATTAATGAGTATTCTTCATATTTGAGGTAGCTTAGGTTTATCCCTGGTTATAATGAGCTTTGTCATAGTATAATTTTGATATCTTTTTAGACTGGTAGGGGTTTAGGTATTGGTTAATGATTATTCAAGACCCGTGGTTAGTTGGATCATTTAATTCATTTGGATCCATATAGTTAAATGCCTAGGTTGTTAGCTTGAACCTTAAAGGAATAGAATTAATGTCTCAAGCTTAACATAAGAACGCTTAGAACTATTTATTTTGATAGGAGTGACCTTATCACTCATGCTTAGGGCAAAATTGGACTTAGATGTTTACTCTAACAAATTTGCTTTAGTTCCAATGGACTTAGTTATAGTATCTGAGTAGGATGCCTACCTTGGACTTATTGGTGGTTTTATATACATCTAAGAGTAGAATTAGATACGTTAGTCTAGTCTGGGTAGAAATGAACTTAAAAAGGTATATTAAGGGATTTAGAAGTGGGCCTTCACCCATCTTAAGACAAGGTTGTGGTAGTCCTCATGAGACACATAGATGCTTATGAAATGCCTAGAAAATTCCCCTTGAGGCAATGCTGAGGAACCTTGATAGTAAATTTTTTTATGATGTCATAATGAGCTTTTGCGTAAACTATTAAAGAAGCCCATGACCATGTTATTCATTGAGACATGGATATGGCTATTACTTGGGCTATTGATTAGGCTATTGCTTGGATATTGATTGGGCCAACAAACACCTTATTGAATGGTCCCTTGACTATAACATAACTTAATCCATAAAGTACGATATCAACTATGCTATAAATAAGCCATAGATTATGCCATGGATTTGATATTGCTCAAGTTTGTGATAAACTTACTTTATGCTAATGGTGGGACAATGAATATGTTACTTGTGGGCCATTGGTCATGATAATGCTTATGATTACGCTCATGGTCAATGTACTAGATTATTGACTTATGACATTCATGTTACATATATATACACTTATTGATAATGTGACATTGATGATTAATGAGGAAACATGGAGGTATGCTCTTCTTGCTTATTATTTTTGTTTAATTACTTTAGCATTCGTTAGACTTGTTGTTTGCTTTATCCCTTATGGGGATTGTCTTTTATTTTAGTCCTCGTGGTGCTTTTTATTTATTAATGATACTAATATGGATATTAGAATGCACGATAAAGATAGATAATACTACGATGATAGAATAATGTCAGGAAAGGCCAGAGGATATTATGATGTCATGATGATACCCAGTATAGCCTGAGGATATTATTATGATATGATGATACCCAGTACAACTGGAGGATATTATGATGATTTGTTGATACCCAAAAAGGTTAAAGGATACTATGATGATAAGATAATGCCCGACAAGGCTAGAGGATAATCATTGATATACCTATGAGTACATCTACTGATTCAAGTTTTGCTAGCCCTATATATGGAAACTATATATTATTTATGATCATATGTAATTTGATATAATGTTGATATTAGAGATGTCGACTATATTTTTCTAGTGATCAAAGTATAAAGTGATATAGTTGTTGATTTAAGGTTGAAAAGATGATTAAAAGTTAATATTAATTATGAGGTTAACCTTAGCAATAATGAGGACTAGTGGTATGAATGACTAGTAATAATGAGTATTAAGCTATAACGATGTTTATCAAAAGTGAAAACCATTAGCAATGATGATTAGTTAATAGTAATGATTTAGTCAACGGTGATGACTAGTTGCTAAATGAGGATTTGTGGATTAGTGATGCTAGTTACAAAATAGGGTCTAATCAATAAATTGAATAGTTAATAATTGGTGATTAGAGGTTATTTGATCAATGGTGATTAGTGAGTTTGTGATGGCTAGAAAAAAATATTTCTAGTTGATAAATATGGATTATTAATGAATTTTTGGTATGTGCTGGGTATTGATTAGTTGGTGAAGAATCACTAGTTGTTGACCCATGAATAGTGATTATATGGTGAATATTTGATAAATAACAAGTAGAAGGTATATGATGACTAGTGAGTAATGGGATTAGTAAATAAGCAATGGCTAGCTAATAAAGAGCTATTAGTGCTTATTGAGAATATGGTTGTTTAAATAATAGTATTATTATGGATATGACTATATTGTCATACATTGTTTAATTATGAATATTGATGATAATTAAGGAAGGTTGGTGAACTTTCGATTGATGATAATTCTGGAATTTTGATGATAAATTGATTGATTGATGGTAAGCGTGGAATGACGGTTGAATTATGATAGAGTTTAGATATATTGTTGATTAGATTCCTTTATATTTCTCTTGGGTGTACTCTCTAGCGGTATGATATGTTGTGATAAGTTCTTTACTTTATGCACCTTCTTGTATATGGGAGCCAACTTTGTACTTGTGATTGCTTGTGTTGATGCTTTATGATACATTCTTACCCCGATATTTATTACTTGTTATGTACAGCAATATTTGCATGTGTTGATTCCTTATGTTATACTGTTATTCCATTTTTATTTTAATTATTATATATACGAATGATGTAGATGATTCAGGTTTGATTTTGTACCTTTACATAGTTATGATTATCTTGCATTGTATCATCTTTATATTATGATTAAGCTCAGTCGGCCGATGATGCCTACTGAGTACCTATTGTTTTGTTACTCATACTAAATTGTTATAGCCTACAATCATAGTATAGTTTATCGTCGTTGAAGTGTGCGTTGTGTGGAGCAGCCATGTTTCGGAGACTTAGAGTGAGCTCCTGATGTTCAAAGTATTACCTATTTCTCTTTGATGTATTGTACTAGTCTCTATGTAGTATTTAGAGATAAGTGATATCAGTGTATTAGATACGCCCAAATGACACCTCTCTTATGGAGCATAAGCGGTCGCTGTCAAATAGAGAACCCAACTAGGTTGGGGTCGAATCCTACAAGAAATATGGTGCTAATTAAGTTGTAGGCAGATTAGTTGACTTTTAATCATTCGTTTCCGTAAAACAAAAAGGGAGAATTTGATTCAGTTCACAAATTAATGGTTTCAGTTTAACAAGATGAAATATGTATAGTAGTATTCAAATTCAGAGAAATAGAAAGCTAAGGTTATGTCCCCCTTGTAGTTTTCAATACTTTCTAACTATTGGCTTTATAAATTCATACATGCATCGTGCTTACAGAGAAATGTATTGCTTTTAATAACATAATCCTAGTGTTTCTCAACCATCAAGGACTAATTCGCTTTAGTTCTCTCGAATCAAAAGTGTTCACAAAAACAATACGAAATCTCCAAGTAGTTAATCCTGTTAAGGAATTAACATATAAAATAGGGGTTGGAAATCCTATTTTCTTTTCACTACACTCCTTTCCGAACAACAACCTTTCTCTCGAACAAGTTGTGTTTTAAGGCACATCCTTTATGTTTTTAACCACGAGAATTCTAGATAAACGAAGAGAGTATGATGTAAACAAATCAATGCATAATGAATTCAAAACCCAAAGTAATAGATTGTATGCTACAAGGCTTCCATAATCCTAACTAATAAACTTAGCTACTCATGAATAAAACGGAAATCACAATAGAAATATTCATCATACCCAAAACTAGAAAACGATCTTGGTGTGACAATAGTGAAAACAAGAGGGAAACATTTTATCGCTCCACCCTAAGCCGTTATTCCCTTGTTCAAAATACTACAAAATATTCAATAATGAATTAAAATTCAGCATCAAGTCTTTTTAATAATATTTTCTCTCATAATCGCCTTCTAAGTCCCTGAACTAATTATAAATGATAAATTAGTCTTAGACATAGTTTTTAGATGCCACATTTGGTCCAGACTGCTAGTCTTTCTTGTGTCATATGTCATCCGTATTTCATAGTCCCATTATGTCTTCATCCACCTCATTAATACCTAAAATTATGCTAATCAAATCAGTTAGCTCAATTACATAGAAGTAGAGTAAAAATATAAGAAACTAGGCACTTTGTTCTCTAAACTTAGCTAAAATATGGATAAGTTATGGTTCTTAGGCGTATAAATACACCCAAGATCAGTATTTAGTTGAACTTCACTTTGTACTCATTATTATTCGTGGTTGTTGCAGCGATATCACCAGATTTTGAGATTTTATTATTTAATTTATTTTTTATTTCATCTATTTTTTAATTTTTCTTCTTTATATGTTTGGTAGTCTATTTCTAGTCGTTCTGGACTATTGGTTTGGCTTTCCTATTGGTGGTATATAGTAGGTTCCATCTTGACCTAAGAGATTGTGTCGTGACAAATTGGTATCATAGCCTAGGTTTCACCGATGTATTATTACAACAACAAAGTGTTAATAGAGTCCTGCGAATCAGTACAGAGACGTCCATAACCTCTCTTTGGGAGGACACAAGGACATTTTTAGAAATTAACTTCTTTTCTCCTTATCCTATGTCTGTATTGCTATAAACATTGAACACATTCCTTGACTCTATTCTGTCCCTAACGAACAATGCAAGATAGGTGACATTTTTGAAAGATGTGGATGAGACATCAACACGCCTTTCTAGAGTTTTGACTCAGCGCTAGACTAGAGAGTCACAGATGGATATCGAAGATTTTCAGAATCAGCCAAAAGTATTTAGGGTCAGCTTATGATCCTGTTGAGATAGTGACTATTGCATCACCTTGAGGTTTAGCATTGGGGATCCGAGTCATAATTGTAGATCCCTCTCAGCCATGGATAGCATTCGAGTCATCAACAGTTCTTAGGCCATGTTGGGTCTATTATTGTTCTTGTTATTTGATGTCATATTTTTATGCTATTTATATTAGAGTCGAACTTGGTGCTTGGATTTATTAAAGAACCAAAATTTCCACCCCACTTGGCATCAGAGCGTATGATAGCAGTTGGGTCTTTTTTATCTCAGATTATTGATTATGCAAGGTCCATAGAAAGAGCATGTATTGAGACTTATAGAGGTGGCGGCAAGAGTCCTTGCAATCAGTATAGTACTTTTCGTATTTCATTAGAAAGCTTATTTCGAGTGTGGTGACATGTGACATAGGTCCAGAGATTGCCTCAAAAGTTAGTTAGTTGATTAAACAGAGTTATCATGTACTCCCTACCAGCCTAGAGTTCCTAAGGTAGGCTATGTGACACAACCCAAATCAGGGCCTAGTCGTGTCGGGCATCTAAAGTCTAACTAGGATCGGAGACCACCCCCAATATGCAACCATAACCTCTCTGTACCTTATGTCAGATGAATTCTGAGCATATAACAAGATAAAACAAGAATAATTCAAATACATTAAATAAAGTCTATAATCATAATCAACAACATCAACCAAATATCAAACTGGTGTCAACCATAATGCCAATACAAATACCAAGGCTGACACCAATATAGACATCGCCCATGCCTATAGTAATCTGACAAAGTCTCTAACTAGAATAAAAGAATTTCTGATCGGGACATGCTCCCGACCATAGCCAAAACAAAAATCAAAGAAAGAACAATAAATAAAAGAAGTCCATAGAATGAAATAGGGTCTTTCGGAGTATGGAAGCTCACCATTTCATTCTTACTGAAAGATGTCCCTGAATCCAAGTCCCTGAGCAGGAGGAATGTTAGTATTTCGGTTCCTGCATTATGTGGATGGTTAGCGGAGTAAATAATATCATGTACTTAGGGATGAAGATAATATAACGGCATTATTCAATAGTAAATCAAATAACAATATGCATTCACATGTATATATATTGTGCCGGGATATGGAACAAGGTTTAGCATTCATTTACAAAATTAACCTAGATTGTGTATCTCTACTTGCCTAAATGTCCACCCATGGGCTATATAGGTTCAGCTCCCCCTGCTGAAAGGCCCCTGGTGTGTGTTAGCCTCTCGAACTGGAGAATAACCTGAGATGACTAGTACATCATCCAAAGTGTGAAATCATGCATATCATCACCATGACTAAACCTCACATCGATAAATAGGATTTTCCAGTATTGGTCCCCTTTGGACCTCCACCTTCCACAATTTTTCGACACAACCCCCTTTAAGCCCATATTAAAACTAATTAAAAATTCATAACTATTTACTAAGGAGTCTTTTATTAGGCATTAACCATTTGTATCGTAATACCAAAATAAGAGCTTGCAAGTCTATTCCAACCACCCCATATAAACAATTAAACCAAATTAGACTCCATCGTTTCCAATTTACCAAAACCATTTATTATCAAACCATAGCCACCAAGGCCTTTACAAATCCATATGAAAGTAAACCATAACCAATTCATGTTCCATTTACCATTTATACAATGAAAGATTCCAAGGATAATTAAAACTATGTGGCATAAATCATTCCCATTGGAATTTTAACAAATAGGTTGAGGGTACTTATTAATATGCATCACAAAATGTCAAAATCATACCAAAAGCAAGAAACAAAACATAATTAAACCATGAGAAACCTTGTTCAACCATGAACATCCAAACCCCCAACCATTGTTTCAAAACTACAACAATATCATGAAAACCATACGTTAAAACACATGTGATTTTTAAAATAACAATGAAGGAGAGAAACCACTCTTCAAAGCCTTAATTAATAATCTTGATAAAACCCTAGCCTTTTGCTTGAAAGAGAGTTTGAGAGAGATTTTAAGAGTGTTTGATTGGGAATAATAGGTTAATGAAGTCCTAAAAGGTGTTTTAAGTTGTGGTATCAAAGGGGGTTAAAAATAGAAAATGTCCAAAATACCCCAACTGAAAACTAAACAAATACCGCAGGTGGTTATGAGTTGGTCCTGTGACTAGCGTCCAGAACATACAACTCGTATCATTTAGTCATCACCAGTATAGTGAGTCGGACAACCACTCACCGTCTACCTATGAATCCCTGATCCCACTTATTTCAAAACCATACAACTAGTATGGCCTAGTCGTACCCAAGACACAATACAAATGGATTAGACACTGGACAACATATGATTCAACTATACCTCTCTTACCCTATCTCACACTCTTAGTGAGCCACTCGTACTCAGAGCCAAGTGAAGTTACTACAAATCTGATTTAGTGGAGGATCGTCCTAACGACCCATCACCACCCCTAATAAACCATGAGACCAAGCCGTAACAACAATAGAAACCCAACCACCATCAACTAGACTCCTTAAGACTAGGGTAACCTGACCCGTACCCACATTGTATGACTTGTATGATAAGTCGTTACAAGGACAGTGAGCTCAAAGCTCAGGAAATTTCCAGGGGACTACTCCTAGAGTGTTTTAATTCTCCCCAACTTGGGTCATTCATCCCTGAATGATGGAACATGGCATTGACTAGCACGATCAAAGTCCCGAACATCTCTACTCTGACCTTTAGCTATGTTAGAAAACAAAGATGTTAGGAATAACACATAACGCATACACGATCTTCCAAAGCAGAAAACAAGAATTCATACTTGGAATTTATGTCCTCCTCAGCTTCCCAAGTAGCCTCTTCAACCTTATGGTTCCTCCATAGAACCTATACTAAAGCTACATCCTTGGTCCGCAACCGATGAACTTAATGATCTAAAATTTAAACAAGGACCTCCTGATTGGATAAAGAGTCTAAAATGGCTACCTACTCAAAAGGAAATACCGTCAATGGATCACCCAAGCACTATCTCAACATCAAAACATGGAATACCGTGTGAATGGAGATCAAACTAAAAGAAAACTCTAATTTATAACAACATCACCCAACTTTCTAAAAACTAAGTATGTACAGACATAGTGGGGAATAAGCTTCCCTTTCTTTCTAAACTACATAACTCTCTTTATGGGAGACAACTTCTATAATACCCTATCGCCAACCTCAGACTCTAACTTTCTATGTCTCATATCTGTAGAGGACTTCAAGTGACTTTTGGGCAACCGTAAGTCTATCCTAAATCACCTTCTGTTCTCCATATATTGGAGAACAAAATCTAAGTCAAAAGTATCTGATTTACCAATCTCGAACCATCTAATAGGAGACCTACACCTCCTACCATACATTGCCTTAAATGGAGCCATACTAATGCTATAGTGGTATCTATTATTATATGCAAACTCAATAAGAGAAAATGCTCAACACAACCACCTTGTCGATTACGCTAGCTCTAATCGTATCTTCTAAAGTATTAATAGTTCTTTGTATTTGCCTATCCAACTATGGGTGGAAAGAAGTACTAAAACTTACCTTGTTCCTCAAAACTTTATGTAACAACCACCAAAAATTCAATGAAAACTATGTACTATAATTTGAGTTAACAGAAATAGGCACCCCAAAAACTTTACAATCTATTAGAGGTATAACTTAGCCTAATCCTCTATCAAAATATTGGTCCTCACTGATAAGAAATAAAAAGACTTTGAAATCCTATCCATGATAACCCAAACTAAATTAAACTAATTTTGAGATTGAGAATGGCTGGAAATGAAATCCATAGTGATCACCTCCCACATCCATACAGATAACTCAATTTCTTGATACAATCCTCTGAGCCTCATGTTCTTAAATTTCACTTATTTGCACACCATTCATTTAGCCATAAAACTAGCCATATCTCGCATAATATTGTTCCACCAATACATTTTCTTAAGGTTTGATACATTTTCATTAAAACAACATGAATAGCATAGCACGACTCATGCACTTCAGCTAAGATCCTCTTTGGCAAATGATCTATATTAGGAACACATAACCTCTCTATATACCACTAGGTACCATCACCATAAATCTTGAAAGGCATCACCTTTTTCCTACCTACATCACCCTTGATATTCATTAAGATAGAACCCAACACTTGTTTTTCCTTAATCTCTGCACTAAGAAATGATTATGACACCTTTTGCACGAACACACCACCATTCTCAAAGTCCAAGATACGAACTTTATGGTTATCTAAATGGTGAATATCTTTCACCAACTCCTGTGTTTCTTTGTCCACGTAAGCGAGACTCTCCTTGGATAACTTGCTAAGAGCATCAACAACCATGTTAGCTTTACCTAGATGATAGTGAAGACTCATGTCATAATCCTTAAGTAAGTCAAGCTATCTTTTTTGCCTGAGGTTTAGATCTTTCTTAGTAAACACATATTGCAAGATCTTATGATCCATAAAGATATCCATATGCACTCCTAGAAAATAATAATACTAGATTATTAAGGCAAAACCATAGCTAATAGCTCCAACTCATGAGTTGAAAAATTTTTCTCATATACCTCCAAGTGTCTCAAGGAATACGCTATCACCTGGTGGTGTTGCATTAAGATGCTACCATGCCCCACACGGGAAGCATCACAATAGACCACAAATCTATTAGTACCTTCAAGCAAGGTCAAGTTCGGAGCCAAAGTCATCTTATCCTTCAACTTCTAAAAACTACCCTCACAAGTATCAAACTACAAGAACTTTACCTTTTTCTGAGTTAGTTTAGTTAATTGGGCAGCTATAGAGAAGAAAGTTTCCACAATCCTTTAGTAATAACCATCTAAACCCAAGAATCTCTAAATATTGATTAGAGTCGTGGGTTAGGCCTCCTCTTAATCACTGTAACTTGTTGTATATCTACCATGATCCCTTCACTAGAAATTACATGACCTAGAAAAGTAATAGCGTTAAACCAAAATATACATTTAAAAAACTTAGCATACACCTACTAATTCTTCAGGGTCTACAACACAATGCTGAGGTGACAGGCATGATCTACCAAACTCTTAAAGAACACCAGAATATCATCTATGAAATGACGACAAACAAATCTTGAAACTGATGGAAGACACTATTAATCAAGCGCATGAATGCCATAACGGCATTGGTCAACCTAAAAGACAATCAGAAACTCAAAATGTCCATACTGAATATAGAAGAAAATCTTACGAAATTCTACCTCCCTAATCTTTAACTAATGATCCCCAAATTAAAGATCAATCTTGGATAAAAGGTTGGAACCCTAAAGCTTATCAAACAAATTACCTATCTTTGAAATAGGGTACTTATTCTTTATCATTACCTTATTCAACTACTGATAATTAATACACATACAAAGGGAACCATCCTTCTTGTACACGAATAACACCGGTGCACCCTACGAAGACATACTAGGATGGCTGGAACCCTTGTCTAAAAGGTCTTTCATCAGCTCCATAACCTCATTTAACTCAGCTGGAGCCATTCCATATCGGGGAAAAGAATTGGACGAGTGTCAAGAACAAAATAAAAACTAAACTCAATCTCATTATAAAGAGAAACACCAGAAAGTTCATTAGGGAATACCATAGGAAATTCATTCACTATCTGGATGGAATGTAAGGAAGGACCCTCCAAGTTAGAATCTTTAACCTAGACTAGATAATAGAGACACCCCTTGGAGATTAATGCCCGAGCTCTAAAATAGAATTAAAACCTTCCTTTAGGAGTATGGGAGCCACCATCTCACTCAATATCTAGGTTATTGGGGAATTTAAAGATGACCTTAAAGGTCTGACAATCTAGAGAAGCATAGCCTAAGTGCAACCAATCCATCCCTAATATGACGTCATAAAAAATCATATCTAATTCAAATAGATCCACCAAATTGTCTTGACCACCCAAATATACCACACAAACCCTATAAACTCTCATGGTAACCACAAAGTAACAAATCGAGCAGTAATAAAAAAAGATCTAAAATATACTCAGAATCAAAACCAAAATACACTTCTATAAATAGGGTCACATAAGAGAGTGTACCCCGGATTAAGTAAATAATACACATAATTTGAAAAGTGTTTCAATATATTGGTAATGATAACAGGCAATGCTTTGGTATCCTAGTGGGTAGTGAGAGAATTGACTCGATTCTGACTAGTGCCAGAGTAAGATGGTTCACCCTTTGGTGTCAGAGCTAAAAAAGAGGCCATAAGTATCTTGTTTTCCTTAGAAATAGCCTTACTAATCGTATAGTTTCTGATCATATGCCCTGGCTGACCATAGTTGAAGCACTTGTCCTTTTCTTCACCATAGTTGCCCCGATGCAATCGACCACAAAATTAATAGGGAGGATATAATGAAGCTGATTGAGCCCCACTAACCTGGGAATGGGCACCCTATGCCCTGTAATTGTCACCACTCTAAAAATATTTGTCACTAGATGGATTTGGGTAAGGAGCACTAGCAATGGAATAAGTTCAAAAATTACACCACTTTTTGGGCCCCTTTCCACCATCCCTGTCATTCTATTATTGACCACCACTCTGCTAAACAAATTTAAAATTCTTGCTCTGTCTCTCCCTTATTTTATCTTGTTTCTTCTTCTCTTTCACAACCTGTTACATGTATACAACCAACCTACAGATTTTTATGTCTTTATTCATAAAGGCAGCCTTATACTCTAAAATCTAGTCTCAGAATAACTTTGAAGTAAACTTCCTCATTCTATCCCTCATGCTAGAAACAAACTCTGGAGTATACCAATATAACTGGTGAAAATTTTAGGCATACTTCATAACAGACATCTTGACTTGATTTTTGTTAAATAGCTCATCTATATTTACTTCTCTCAACTCCTAAGGAACGAATTGGTCCAAAAATGCATGAGAAAAATCACCTCACAAGGCTAACTCATAATTGTTACCCCTAGTGTGTTTCGATTCCCCATACCATTGGTATGCTACATCTTTCAGTTGAAAGGCAACAAATTAAATACCCTTTATGTTTCTAGCATGCATAACATAGATAATCTTTTCTATCTCATCAATAAAACTTTGAGGATCCCCCTCGACCTTAACACCAGTGAACACAAAAGTGTTTAACATCATAAACTAGTAAATCTTTATGGCCTCAAAAGATAGAGTAACAGAAACACCATACTCATACTGAGAAGATAATAACTATTCCAATATATGATTATACTGACAATACTAAGCATTTATCATATCAGCCTGAGGATCTTGAGAAGTACTAGAGGAACCAATGGAACTCTAGGAGGGAAATCTAGAGGTGGACTCTAGACCGAGTCTGTACCCTATAAGTATAATGGGTCCCATTAATATTACCCTCGAGCACGACACAAGAGTTTTTATGAACTTTAGATCATCGAGGAAGCATGATCTGGAAAGTGACCAAATAGGTATTACAGAAGATTACTTGACCTTAGAATCAACAACTTGAAAATAGAACATAAGAAAGAGAAACATTCCTAAATATCTCTTAGACTCTCCCTTATGAGTGTGGTGCGCTACACACTGTTAAAAGAAACTCTACTGAACAGAGGTTTGTTGGACACCTAATTAACTATGAAAATAGTGCTTTGAAACTAATCTAACAAGACCCAAACTAGGGCCTAATCATGTCGGGTATCTCAATTCTAACTAGGCTCAGATACCACCCCCAATACCCAATCGTAACCACCTTTCACCCTATGAAAAATGACTTTTAAACATATGATAAGATAAAATAAGAATAATACAAAGACATTAAATAATGTCTATAATAATAATCCAACAACTTCAAAAAAATATTCAAATTGTGCCAACCCTAATTCCAATACAAATACCAAGGATAACACCAATACCGACACTATCTAAGACTATAGTATTTTGATAAAGCCTTTGAGAAGAATTGAAGAACATCTGGTCGGGTCATGCATCCAACTATGGCAAAAATGAAAATCCATGCAAGAATAATAATTGAAAGAAGTCCACAGCATAAAATAGAGTCATCCAGAATATGAAAGCTTACCACTTCAATCTTATACAAAAATATTGCGGAATCCAAGTTACTGAGCATAAGGAATGGTAGTATGGTTGGTTCCTACATCACATGGGGATACAGTTCCAGAAGATGGTTAGTAGAGTAAGTGCTAACATGTACTCAGGGATAAATATAAGATAATGACATTATTCAAAACCAAATCAAATAACCATTTGCAATTACCTGTATACATATATATTTCATGATAGGATAGTGAAATACCGTAGTTTTGACCTTTGAAATTTTTGGATTTTGAGCTCTATGTACATCATAAGACTTATGCTTACTTGTCTATGATGTAGGAATGGTTTAGGGTCCTAAACTTATATGATAATTAGTGTATTTTAGTTTTTCTTTATCTAAGGTGTGAGTGGACATCATACTAGTCATATGATAGGTATGAGAAGTATAGTGCCAAACCATATGATGCCCTATGTCTATATAAAATAATTCTACTTAGGGTACGGTTTGAGGGTACTTGTTCGATGATTGGATATGAATTAGGCCATGGACTCATACATTGGAAAGTATTAGGGTCCATGTTTTTTCCTAGGGTATGAGTGGTGGGTACCACTCGCATATTTTAGGTATGGTTTGGGTGGTGTGGTCGTACCCTTATGCAAATCTTTTTCATCTTTTAAGCTAAGGACATTTCAGGCATTCCAACCTCAAACCCTTAAGACAACATGCATTAAAACACATTGTATCATCTCATAACACACTTTAAGAGATACAAATACTCCAAAAACTCTATCCAAACACTCTCTTAAAGATTGTGCAAGGGTTTCAATAAAGTGTTCATCCGGAGGCTCAAAATCAATTTCTATCCTTAAATCCTTATGAATAAGGCATTTGACTCTTCCCTCATTGTTAGCTCTCAAATATCATGTGTTTTAAACATTGATCTTAATTGATTAATGGTGGTTTTGATAACAAATATTGAGGGTTTTGTTTCATATTATTGAGTATTATTTACTCCTAGTTTAAATTTTGTTTAAACATGTTCTTGGAGATGGTTTGCACATGTGGGTTCTTGGTAATTATGTCTTAAATAATGGGTTATGAGTATCCTTAAACGTGATCATTTTTACCTTAGTTTTGGTCTTAATAATGGTATGCCCTCAACATCTTTGAGAAAATGTCTAAGAGAATAATCTAGTTACATATTGAATAACATTTTGAACTAAAGCATTGTCCTAATGGATATGAATTACTAGTTAATGATTTAGTGAAGGCCTTGTTGTCCATGTAATTATTTGAATGGCATCCATTTTGGTTTAATTATCCAAAAGGGTTTAAGTCCCTAAACATTAAATTGAATTATGCCTCTATTAGACAATTTGTTTGAGTCCCTAAACTTCAAATTGAATATATGTCTTTGTTAGACAATGGGTTTGAGTCCTAAATTCAAATGAATGATATGCTGATTGATAAGGGTAAATGGCATATTGAACACTTGCAAGTGGTGTTAGTTTGACGATAACAACAAAGTTCATTTAGTAAGTAATTGGCTTAATGATTATGTATGTGAAATTATGGTTTTAAATTGGCATTTAAAGTGTTATTATAACTGAGCCATGAAATTAGAGTTAGTAGGACTAATACTAGAAATTTTACCAGACGGTGCAAGTGTATTTATGACTGGGTTGATATAGACCCCTCAATAAATATATGAATGGGAGGTTTCAGTCCCCCATAATACATTTCTTGGTACTAAAGTCACCTTTATTGTGCTTGGATGTTCGAGTCCCCTCTTCAGGTATATATGATACATGGTATTCTCTTATTTGTATGGCTACACACCTTAGGGACCTTCCAGCTAGGGGAGAGTTGGGCCTATATAGCCTGTGGATGCCTTGTTATATGACTGTTATGCTACATAGCCCAGGTTATTGATTTCAAAGTTTACTCTAATCTTTTTCCCTATCCCAATATGGTATATATATGTATATATATGTTGAATTGGTTATATGCATTGGTTATATGCATTGGTTTATTGATGTTAAACTATTGGCATTATATTATCATTATCCTTTAGTTATATACTAGCGCTCCAAGTACTAATTATCTTAAATATTTTATCCCCATGTGATGTAGATGTTGGTCATACTATTACACTTCTAGCTCAGTGACTTGGATTCGGTAACAGCTTGTATTGGCTCGAAGTAGTGAGCTTCCATACTTTCAAAGGCTCCATTTGAGTTTTGTTAAGTCTTTATTTGTTTAGACTCTAATATTAGTTTTGGCTATGGTCATGGGCTTGTCCCTATCGAATATTTTTGTTTTGTTTTAGAGTCATTGTATGGACTAATTGTGGACTTGGGTATATTATGGAATGGATATGGATTTGGTTATTATTTTGTAGTTTGTTGATTGGTAGAGTTTGGTATCAGGGGTGATCTTTGGTCCTTATTGAACTTGAGATGTGTAATACGATATGCCCCTGGTTTGGGTTGTGTTAAGATGATATTAGAGGCAGGCTCATAGTGAGTTGGGTGTCCACAAAGCCATGTCATGTAGAATCTATTTTATGGGTGTGTAGCATGCCATACTTATAAGAGAGAAGCTATGAGATAGTTAGGAATGTTTAACTTTCTTATTGTCTTACTTTGAGCTATAGAGTCTTGGGTCTTGGATTCTTTTGATTTCTATTTTCTCATAAGATCATGCCTCCAAAAAGATCTAATATTTATGCAAACTCTTTTGTCCCAATTGGGGAAAATACTGATGGGACATTCTTTACTTCTGGAATATAAACTCGGTTAACAATCATTGCATTTAATTGTCCTTATGGGTTTCAACCTATCCACACTGACCCTGCTCTAGAAGGCGATACTCATACTCAGTCGCCTTAAGAAGAGGTTACTAATGCTTAGTTCCACCACTTTATTAATATGCTAACTCAATTGGTAGCTTCTCAGTCCAATCATTGTGTTTCTGTTAGTTCATCTTTTGAGGCCACAAAGGTTGACTAGTTCATGAGGTTACATCCTTCTATGATTACAGGTACAAATGTTGAGGAAGATCCTTATTATTTTATTTATGAAATAGAGAAGATCTTTCAAGTTATGTATACTTTGGAGGTTAAATATGTTGATTTTGATGCCTACTAATTAAAATATATGGTATACTAGTGGAACATAGAGTGGGAATAGTTGAGGGGAGAGGATGTTGGTTCTTCCTTATAAGACGATTTCTCTAGTATGTTTTTGGACTGGTTCTTTTCTTAAGAGTTGAGGGAGGAGAAAACAAAAGACTTTGTGAATTTGAGGTAAGGTAGTATCTCTATCAAAGAGTATGCCTTACAATTTCATTAGTTATTTAGGTATGATCTTGAGTTACTTTCTAGCATGAGGGCTAAGATACATAAGTTTATTTTATGATTGTCTCGTGAGTTGATCCTATAGAGTAAGGTTGCCTTGATTATCAAGGATATAGATATATCTAGGTTGGTTATGTATATGAAGCAGGTGGAGACAGAGAAGAGCAGAGATGCTGAGTTTAGTTAGAGGTAGGGGAAAATATTAAGGCCTTCTAAGCAAAGTGGTAGAAATAGTGGTAAGTGGCCTAAGAAGAAGTAGAAGAGTTCTGGTTCTTTCTCCATGGCTAGTATTTATTACTGATGATAGGCGAATTTACACGCCTATATCAATATATTTTGCCCATATTTTAGCCTAGTTTTGAGAACAAATTATCTATTTCATGCACTTTTAGTCCTTTTTCCTGTAAATGAACTAACGAACATGATTAGGAAAGTTTTAGGTATAAATGATGCAAAATACAGCATTTTATGGCTTACTTGATGCAAAAGAAAGCTCATAAACGAAGGAGAAGGAAGTTGGACGCCTAAAGGACCAAATCTGCTGCATGGAAAATCTGTCCCGGGCTAAAACAGCAATTCTGAAGACTTTGGGGACTTACAGACACAAAGCTGGATTTTGACAAAGATACATTAACCTAGTACAATTAGGTTATGTATTTCATTATTCTAGTTGGATTATGATAATGTTACCTTAACCTAGTACATTTGGGTTAAGGATTTCATTAGTCTAGTAGGATTTGGTTATTTATTTCATTAGCTTAGTAGAAGTAGGATATGGGTATTATAAATACCCTATCATGTTAGAGATTTTTATGCATTCTTCTATCTTTCTATTCTCTACTTAATTCAACAATAAATTTTCTTCCATCCCTCTCATCTTCCACTACAAACACTTCTAATCTACTCTTCTATTCTTAAATTCCACAACAAGAGAATCGTTACTTGCTAAGGAATCACACCACACACCTAGCACCTAATCCACACGCCATTACTCAACATTGTGATATAATAACAATGCCAATCGTGATCTCCTTCGCATTCATGGGTAACTAAACTTTTTTGTTGGGGTTATGGAAGCCGAATGAGTTACTATCTATTGTTGTGAGTTTGTGAGTTTGTGACACGTATATTGCTTATGTCATTATTCTCTTCATCTTAATCTACATTCTTTACGGTTGCAAACGCAAGAATACGCCAGTCTAATATTTAACTTGTTCGAGAGAAAGGTTATTTGTCTGGAAAAGAGATAATGTCAAGGTAGTAGGACACCCTTTCCTATTAAAAAGCTAGTGCCGTAACTGGACTAACCTCTTGGAAAATTCGTACCGTTAGACACGCTTTAAGCTCGAGAGAGTTAAAGTGAAATAGTCCTTGTTTAGGTCGAGAGACGCTTGGATTTACCATCGACTACAATTATCTATAAGCAATTGCATGTCAAGACTCTACACACTCAGAGCCAATAGAGACGTATACCTCAGAAGGTGGACATAACCCCAACGCTTCAATTCTCATTGTTTACAACCAACGTAACAATCTCTCTTTTTACTTTATTATTTTCATCCTTTATTTACATTACTTGCAAACAAGAACCCCCCCTTCTTACGAGACTTGCACCAAAAGTCTATTAATTTTACTTACTTGTTGGCCAAGCTATTCTCTGTGGGATCGACACCCAACCCTGGTTGGGTTCTATATTTTCTAACAACCGCTTTACACTCAAACGAGAGCTGTAGATTAAGCGTTATCAAAACTTGACGCCGTTGCCGGGGAGTACAAGTGTCAATCAAGTTCGTGATAATTACTAGACCCTTTGGTCAAAGATTCTCGTACTTTTACGTTTAGTTTTTGTTTTTGTTTCTTGCAAGTTTTTACTTTAGTGCATGCCCCATACTAGAAGTTCTGGTCAACCATTACTACCAATCAATCCGGAACTGCAACGCATTAGAAGAATGGAAGCACAAGCTGAAATCGACAGGATGGTTGCTCAACACGAGCAGGCGAGATTAGCTGCTCTTTCCGCTGCTCAAGTCCAACAACAAAACATTGATAATCCTGGGCGAGCAACAAACCCTGACGATGAGGATTTAGGTGACGACGAGTTGATAAACCCAAGGCATGTCGCTGAAACTGCAACACCTGCCAACAGAAGAGGTCGACAAGCTCGGTATAGATATGATCGCCAACCTTTGCAGCCAGCTTTCGACGATTATGATGATGATCTTGATGGTGCCGGAGCCACTGGAGCTATAATTCCACCATCATTAGCGCCCAGAGCCAAGTTCAACATCACTAGCACCATGATTCAGTTATTGCAACTCAAGGGATTATTTGGGGACTAGCAGGCGATGATCCGAATATGCATCTCATCAACTTTATTTCTACATGCAAGTCTTTTGACAATCCTGGTGTTGGTTAGAATGCTATTCGATTACGTCTATTTCCATTGTCTCTGTCTGGAGAGGCAACACTATGGTTGAATGGGCTGACTCCTGATTCTATTTCAAATTGGAGGCAATTGAGAGACGCTTTCCTAGAAAGATTCTTTCCGCCATCCAAAAGGGCTCAATTAAGAGATGAAATCAGCAACTTTCGTCAGCTTCCCTCTGAAGCTCTTCACGAAACATGGGAGAGGTTCAAGAGAAAACTAGCGAGATGGCCAAACCATCACATGACTAATGTTCACCTCATGGAGATATTGTATAGAGCCTTGAATTCAGTAACTAAACCAGTGGTGGATAACGTAGCTGGAGGTTCTTTCATGGACCTCACCTTTGGTCAAGCAAGCAATATGCTAGATCGCATGACAAAGCAAAGTAGAGCTTGGCATACCAAGGATTCTGAGGTAGCAAGCCCCACTTTATCTATTGGCATGTCTGCAGACCAAAGAAGAAGAGAAGAAGAACGTCATCAAGACATGGCGCACATGAAAACACAAATGGATCTTCTAACAAAGCATTTATTATCAGGGAAGACCAAAAAAGTAAAAGTTGTGGCGCTGAAAGGAAGAGACAAATATAATTCTGAAGAGGAGGCCAACTACTTAAACAATCAGGGGGGTTTCCGTGGGAATGCCCAAGGAAACCAAGGTCGGAACTATTATGATAAATCTGGAAGCAAAGACCAAGGTAGTTGGAAGAAAAATAATGAAAAGAGTGGTTTGTATGTTCCCCCTGGTAGACGTGATACCACCACATCTAATTCTATGGAAGATATGATGGCTAAGTTATTGAAAGGAGTGGAAGCAACGAGCGCAGGAGTTAAGGAGGTGATTGATGATTTGTCCTCCATGAAGCAATTAGTTGATTCTCATTCCACTTCTACCAAGCAAATAGAGCAGAAATTGAGCCAACTTTCAGCAGCATTCAATCAAAGAAAGGCTGGCACCTTACCGAGCGATACTGTGCAAAACCCAAGAAATAATGGGTCATGCATGGACATCACTACCAGAAGTGGTAAGGTGCTGGAAACTTCAGCAAAAGGCAAGCAAGTGGTTGACGAAGTTGCGGACATGGACGTTACACCTAGTGACGTTACAAAAGGACAAGACACCGCAACCACTACTTCCAACAACAAGGACGTTACACCTAGTGACGTGCAGCCTGAAAAAGTGGAAAAACAGAAGCAAGAGGAGAAGAAAGTCGTGGAGAGAACACTTCCATACCCACCACCACCTTTTCCTCAAAGATTGAAGAAGGTGGCCGATGACACTAAGTTCAGCAAATTTATGACCATGTTGAAGCAGCTTACCATTAATGTTCCATTGGTAGAGGCACTTGAAATAATGCCTGGGTATGCGAAGTTTTTGAAAGATCTTTTGACTAAGAAGAGGGCAGCAAGTTATGAGCTGAAGGATGATGTGCATCATTGTAGTGCAATTACTACCCGATCGATAGTTCAGAAGAAGGCCGACCCTGGAGCTTTCACTATTCCTTGCACCATCGGATCTTTGAACTTTGCCAAAGCATTGTGTGACTTAGGAGTCAGCAACAACTTGATGCCATTATCGATCTACAGGAAGTTGGGGTTAGGAGATCCTACACCAACTAATATGAGGCTTGTTATGGCAGATAGGTCGGTAAAACGACCGGTTGGTATTCTATGCGATGTCTTGGTAAAGGTTTCTTCATTCATCTTTCCAGCAGACTTTGTCATCTTGCATTGTGAAGCAGATTCAGATGTTCCCATAATCTTGGGACGCCCTTTCCTTGCCACGGGAAGTGTGCTCATAGATTTGCGAGCTAATGAGCTCTCATTCCGAATCAATGACGAAGTGGTTCGTTTTGATGTTTGCAAATCAATGAAGCAACCCATAGATCTGAGTGTATTTTCCGTGGCTAATGTTGTCTTTGAGGATGGGAAGGAGTTACTTGCAGAAGAGCAAATTCTTGATGATCCTTTGGAGGTTTTGCTCTTGAAAGGAGAGAATGAGGATGCTGAAATTTCTGAAGAAGATATTTGTGCTCTATCGGGATTAGGTACATATCGCTATACTCCCAAGAAGCTGGATCTTGATCTCAAGAATTGAACCACACCACCAGCTAAGCCATCTATTGAAGAACCACCCATGTTAGAGTTGAAGGAGCTTCCAAGCTACTGCGGAAACACTCTTCCAGTCATAGTGGCAGCCGATTTGGGTGAACAACAAGTTGCAGCTCTTATTGCAATCTTACGCAAGTATATTAGAGCTATTGGATGGACCATTGCGGATATTATTGGTATTCCACCTGGGATTTGCACACATAAAATTCAGCTTCAAGAAAAGTGCACACCCACCATTGAACATCAAAGGCGTTTAAACCCACCAATGCAAGAAGTGGTGAAGAAGGAGATTATCAAGTGGTTAGACGCAGGAGTTGTATATCCTATCTCTGATAGTATATGGGTAAGTCCTGTACAATGTGTTCCCAAGAAAGGAGGTATGACGGTTGTCGCGAATGCGAAGAATGAGCTTATTCCACTCAGGCCCGTTACTGGAAGGAGAGTATGCATGGACTACCGCAAGCTGAATTCTTGGACGCTCAAAGATCACTTCGCCATGCCATTTATGGACCAAATGCTAGATCGATTAGCGGGGAAAGGATGGTTTTGCTTCTTGGATGGTTATTTAGGTTATAATCAGATTTGTATTGCTCCCGAGGACCAAGAGAAGACAACGTTTACATGCCCATATAGTACGTTTGCCTTCAAACGTATGCCATTCGGGTTATGTAACGCACCAGCCACCTTTCAACATTGTATGATGTCTATTTTCTCTGATATGGTTGAAGATACTTTGGAGGTATTCATAGATGACTTTTTAGTTGTTGGTGAGTCTTTTGAAGCGTGTTTGGCAAACTTGAGCATGGCATTACAAAGATGTGTAGAGTTCAACCTAGTGCTGAACTGGGAGAAGTGCCACTTCATGGTAAAAGAAGGAATCGTTCTTGGGCACAAGATCTCCGAAAGAGGAGTAGAGGTTGATCGAGCAAAAATAGAGGTAATTGAGAAGCTGCCGCCTCCAATTTCGGTAAAGGGAGTTCGTAGTTTTCTTGGCCATGCTGGTTTCTATCGTAGATTCATCAAAGACTTCTCCAAAATTTCTAGTCCATTGTGCAAACTATTGGAGAAAGATGCGAAGTTTGACTTTAATGACGATTGTTTAAAGGCATTCGAATGCCTTAAAGGAAAAGTCATTGAAGACCCTATCATAGTAGCACCAGATTGGAAGCTCCCGTTCGAAGTCATGTGTGATGCTAGTGGTGTAGCCGTTGGTGCTGTGCTTGGACAGAGAAAGGAAAAATTATTTCATCCTATCTACTATGCGAGTAAGGTCCTAAATGAAGCCCAAAGGAACTACACTGTTACTGAACAACAGCTCCTAGCGGTTGTGTATGCGTTTGAGAAGTTTCGTGCCTATCTATTGGGTACTAAGGTGATCGTTCATACAGACCATGCAGCTCTTAGGTATCTAATGACGAAGAAGGATGCAAAACCAAGGTTGATTCGATGGGTATTGCTGCTGCAAGAGTTTGATTTTGAGGTCAAAGATAGAAGAGGTTGCGAGAACCAAGTGGCTGATCACCTATATCAACTTGAGAATGAGCATGTGGTGCAACCTGAAATTCAGATTGATGATGCATTCCCCGACGAGGAGATATTAGAGACAACAATGGGGAAATTACCATGGTATGCCGACTTTGCAAATTTCGTGGTGAGTAATGTGCTACCTGCCAATTTATCTTACCATCAAAGGAGGAAGTTTAGGCATGACGTTCAGCAATACTATTGGGATGAGCCTTATTTGTTTTGAAGATGCGCTGATGGTATCATTCGACGATGTATATCCCATGAAGAAGTGCCTACTATATTGGAAACATGCCACACTTCGCAAGTTGGAGGACATCATGCAAGCAATCTAACGGCAAGAAAAGTATTGCAAAGTGGATATTATTGGCCTTCGATATTCAGAGATGCATACGACTATGTGAGGAGGTGTGACCAATGCCAACGGCAAGGTGCTATTTCAAAACACCATGAAATGCCCATGTCCAAAATTATTGAGGTAGAACTCTTTGATGTGTGGGGTATTGATTTCATGGGACCATTCGTGAATTCGTTTGGAATGAAGTACATCTTGGTTGTTGTGGATTATGTTTCGAAATGGGTTGAAGCTATAGCATTGGCCGACAACGAAGGAAAGTGTGTTGTAGCGTTCTTAAAGAAGAATATCTTCTCTCGCTTTGGAGTACCGCGTACTATCATAAGTGATGGAGGATCTCACTTTTGCAACAAGTTATTCAAATCTGTATTGGCCAAGTATGGTGTCAAGCAACACAAGGTAGCTACGCTTTATCATTCCCAAACTAGTGGACAAGTTGAGGTTTTCAATCGTGAGATCAATCAAATCCTTGCCAAGACGGTTAATGCAAATAGGAAGGATTGGTCTCAAAAGCTAGATGATGCACTATAGGCGTATAGGACTGCATTCAAGACACCCATTGGTATGTCACCTTATCAGCTAGTTTATGGGAAGGCTTGTCATCTACCCATTGAACTCGAGCACAAGGCATTGTGGGCATTGAAGCAATTGAACTTGAATTGGGATGACGTGAAGAATCTGAGGTTGGAGCAGCTGAATGAACTAGATGAATTCCGTCCCCATGCATATGAAAGATCAGATTTATACAAGGAGCGGATGAAGAAGTATCATGATCAGCGGATTGTTCAACGGAACTTCCAAAGGGGTGACATGGTACTACTCTTTAACTCCAGATTCAAGCTCTTCCCAGGTAAGTTAAGATTGAAGTGGTCTGGTCCATTTAAGGTGATCCAAGTCTACTCGTCTGGAGTAGTCGAATTGGAAGGCAATAAGGGTGTTGTCTTCAAAGTGAATTGCCAACGTGTTAAGCCATATATCAGTCCTCTTGACTCGATGAATGACATGGCCATCACTTATCTCGATGAAGTCTAAGTACTCGAGATTACTACGTCGAGCCACGACAATAAATAAGGCGCTAGATGGGAGGCAACCCATCGTTTTATCGTTTTATCTTTTTATCGTTTTTCTTTTAGTACTTGTTTTGTTTTTGATTAATGAAAATCCAAAAATAAGAGTCGTGCCACGACCAAATCTAAGGCGCTTGGTGGGAGGAAACCCATCGTACTAATCGTTTTCATTTGTTTTGAGCAAATATAGGTGCAAGAAGTATTCAATTAGGAGATCATTTCAATTGACGATTTGGACTCATTGTATGGTAAAGTTGGTAAGTTAGGAACGGTGATGCACAAGGCTATAGATTGAGCCTTTACCACGTCAAAATAGGCTTCGAGGAAGGCTAGGACTTGGTAAAACTAGGCCACGAATGATGCACTACCTATCCTATAGCCTAAGGTCTCGGAATCTAGTGTGCTATACACTATGCGCCGCCTATTCCTAGGTATGCTTTTGACTATGCGCCGCCTATGCTATGGCATTTGGTCTCAGTATCTCATATGCCATAGACTATGCGGAACATATGTCTACAAATGCCATAGACTATGCGGCGCATATGTCCCATTATGCCATAGACAATGCGCCGCATATGTCATTGATAGGCCGAGTATTATGCGCCGCATATGTGGTGTTTTTGTCTCCAAATCCGATTGTAAATGGGTCATAACCCGACCCATACTCTTCCTATATAAAGGGGACTTAGTTTTATAACACAACCACATTAGAAAATACCCTAAGGGCGCCGCATAACCCTCCAAATCCTCTCAAAATTTTCTTCTTTTGCTCCTTCAATTCACAAAACCATCTCCACAAGTTTCAAGCAATCTCAGGTACAATGGCACCTAAAGCAAGGCAAGGCAAGGAGAAGGATACCCATCGAAAAGACCAAGGAGAATCATCCTCAGCACACCTACCACGCAGAATGTTCAGAATAAAATGGGTTATTGAGGAAGAAGCCAAAGCATGGTACAGCAGCAACAAAGAAAGAAAGTATGTGCACGTCGACTTGATCAACAAGGAGACCTTAGCGAAGAAGGAGTCGCGAATGTTGGAAAAAATAATGGCTTTGAAGCTAGATTTCATCTTTCGAGACATGGGAGAGTGTAATCTTGACTTGACAAGAGAGTTTTATGCCAACTGGTCGCCGAACACAACAGGCAATGAAGTCAAAATTCGGGGCCAAGTGTTACAGCTCACCGCGGATTGGATTAACTCTTTTCTTGGCTTACCTTCGGTTGACACAGCACCATTCAAAGAGTGTATAGCAGGCCTCCCTATAGAGCGATACGACACACGCTTTGTGGAAGTAGATCAATGGCAAGGTGGGGCAGACATAAAGAAACAGGCCGACACAACACCTTCCCCTATGCTCCACTAAATTGGGAAGCAAGAATCTGGATGCGCATTGTCAACTCATGTCTTATTTCTGGGACTCAATACACCAAGATATCGAGAGATAGAGTGTGTTTGGTCTATGCTTTGATGACGACTATCCCTGTCAACTTTGGGGCAATCATTCGATCTACCATGAGGAAGGCCAGACTCCACAAAAGGTCCCATTTCACATTTGGCAATTTGTTGACAACAATGTTGCGGAAGGAGGATATCTAAGAGGAACCCGCTGACCACAAACTCCCACATAACCCAAAGAAGGTTAACCTCACCAAGGTCAAAGATGCTGAAACAACTCATGGAGTCAACCTTACTACTGCGGATAGACATGCTCGTGATGAGAGTTTCTTCCGTCATCTCTATGGCATGACACGATTCACTATGATGAGTGGTGGACGTATTCCAACTGCTGAAGAGCTCCAACAGCTGGACCACGACTACCCAATGAACATGCATGCACGGGAGATGTGTGGAGTGGGCGTATACTTTGAGGAACCTCTAGACGATGATGTGCGGACTGATAATGATAGACGCTTGCCTGATTCCGACGAGGAGGAGAACTCTGACGACGACTCGTATGATGATTCAGACGAAGGGGGTATGACCCCCGACATTGATGAAGGGTCCGACTAACCAGGTTCTCCGAATTTATTTTCCACGGAGGGCAGTGTCCCGTTTAAGTGTGGGGTGGCGGTATTGCATGCTATACTTCTCTACTTGCACCTATGTCTGTATGTTTGTTTGTTTACTTTGTTTTTATTTTTGAGTCCTTTTTTTCTTGTTTTTTTTCATTTGACGTTTTTTAAGTTTTTTTAGGAGTCAAATTTTTTCTAGCTCCGCATGAAATTATTTTGATAGGCAGCATGAGATTGAAACAAGAGTATGTGCTACAATTGTGACTATAGAGACGCTTAGGCTCTAGTTGTGACTCATTATGTGATATTGTGTGATTCAGTTCCTTCACTTGTTGGGTCGAGAGTCTATATTACTTCCAATCAAGTCGACCATGTGCCTTGTGTGTATGAGATAATCGTATATTCTATGTGTGTGGCTAATGCTAGAACTTTCCTGGTATGTATACAAAGCGAAAATAAGGAATGTAAGTTTAGGATATGATTTAGGCATTTCTTTGGCAACCAATACATGTTTACCTTCAGTTTTACCTACCCATTGATATCATCCTAGTTAAACCCTTTTGAGCCTTTAGCTTATTTCTTTGACAACCTTGTATGTAAGCCTAATCCATTGCTTTCAATACCATAATTTGATCCAAATTCCTAAGTGCTTTAAAGTGAAAAAGTCATATGACAAAAATAAGAGAAAATTGGGTAAGAATGATGTGTTAAATTGCAAAAGGTGCTTGAATGTGTTACGAAAAATAAAGTGTTATCATAAGAGGTATGTTGTGAAAAGAAAAAAGGAAAAGAAAGCTGAAAAGTGAGTTATGCTTAAAAATGAAAAACAAAAGAGGAGAACAAGGGTGGTAGAATAATAGAAAGAAGAAAGGTTGAAAGAAAAAAGTGTCAATGATACAATGTGATGTATTAAAGCGCTTATGAACCTAGTCACTATTCTTGGCCAAAATAGTCCTACCCGTCCCTTAGCCTACATTATAACCATGAAAAGACCTATTTGATCCTAAGCTTAGCATTCCGACATTTAGTAGAGTACTACACTAAGGGCAAGCCTATGGTCATCAGTTGCTACATATGAATTCTTTGTGAGAGTGAGAGCAAGGATATGTTGATACCCATGTTTGAAAAATATGCTATATTTGTGAGTGATTATGGGTAATATATTGTGAGACACACATGGTTGATGAGTTTTGGATAGTTGTATATGATTCTATGCACCTTACGTTTGCATGCGAGTTGATCACCATCACGGGTCTATGCTAGAGGTTAAACTATTTCTACTTATAATCAGAAAGCTACTCTTTGTTGAAAATTGTTGTGCTTGTCTTGATAAATGTTTTGTGTTGTTGCTGTAAAAACCCTAAGTTGATGTTTAGAAGGACATGATATGTTGTTCGAGGACGAACAAAGCTCTAAGTGTGGGGTGTTGATGATAGGCGAATTTACACGCCTATATCAATATATTTTGCCCAGATTTTAGCCTAGTTTTGAGAACAAATTATCTATTTCATGCACTTTTAGTCCTTTTTCCTGTAAATGAGCTAACGAACATGATTAGGAAAGTTTCAGGTATAAATGATGCAAAATACAGCATTTTATGGCTTACTTGACGCAAAACAAGCTCATGAACGAAGGAGAAGGAAGTTGGACGCCTAAAGGACCAAATCTGCTGTATGGAAAATCTGTCCAGGGCTAAAACAGCAATTCTGAAGACTTTGGGGACTTACAGACACAAAGCTGGATTTTGACAAAGATACATTAACCTAGTACAATTAGGTTATGTATTTCATTATTCTAGTTGGATTATGATAATGTTACCTTAACCTAGTACATTTGGGTTAAGGATTTCATTAGTCTAGTAGGATTTGGTTATTTATTTCAGTAGCTTAGTAGAAGTAGGATATGGGTATTATAAATACCCTATCATGCTAGAGATTTTTATGCATTCTTCTATCTTTCTATCCTCCACTTAATTCAACAATAAATTTTCTTCCATCCCTCTCATCTTCCACTACAAACACTTCTAATCTACTCTTCTATTCTTAAATTCCACAACAAGAGAATCGTTACTTGCTAAGGAATCACACCACACGCCTAGCACCTAATCCACACGCCATTACTCAACATTGTGATATAATAACAATGCCAATCGTGATCTCTTTCGCATTCATGGGTAACTAAACTTCTTTGTTGGGGTTATGGAAGCCGAATGAGTTACTATTTATTGCTGTGAGTTTGTGAGTTTGTGACACATATATTGCTTATATCATTATTCTCTTCATCTTAATCTACATTCTTTGTTGTTGCAAACGCAGGAATACGCCAGTCTAACATTTAACTTGTTCGATAGAAAGGTTATTTGTCTGGAAAAGAGATAATGTCAAGGTAGTAGGACACCCTTTCCTATTAAAAATCTAGTGTCGTAACTGGACTAACCTCTTGGAGAATTCGTACCGTTAGACACGCTTTAATCTCGAGAGAGTTAAAGTGAAATAGTCCTTGTTTAGGTCGAGAGACGCTTGGATTTACCATTGACTACATTTCTCTATAAGCAATTGCATGTCAAGACTCTACACACTCAGAGCCAATAGAGACGTATACCTCAAAATGTGGACATAACCCCAACGCTTCAATTCTCATTGTTTACAACCAACGTAACAATCTCTCTTTTTACTTTATTATTTTCAGCCTTTATTTACATTACTTGCAAACAAGAATCCCCTCTTTTTACGAGACTTGCACCAAAAGTCTATTAATTTTACTTACTTGTTGGCCAAGCTATTCCCTGTGGGATTGACACCCAACCCAGGTTGGGTTCTATACTTTCTAACGACCGCTTTACACTCAAACGAGAGTTGTAGATTGAGCGTTATCAATTACTCAAAGTATTCAGGTGATCATTGATCATATTATTATGGTAGGTTCGAAGGATAGGGTGCATAATCTCAAGATAGAAGAGCTCAAATAGTTCCATCCTTCCCTTCTTATATATTTTATTGGTTGTCGCACCTTGAGTTCTGTGAGAAAGGGAAGAACAAATGTTTCTATTATGGTCAGATTGGTCATATACATCATGACTGTCATTCTAGAATGGCTTCTGGGGCTAACAAGGTCCCTATTGCTTCTTCATCTTCTCCTACACAAAAGGATGTTGCTTTTATATTTTTTCTACTTCTGATATCGACACAGAACATAATTAATTATATTCTCTTACAACTCACTAAGATTTTGAGGTATCCCTTGATAACGTTACTGGTCTATTGAAACTTGTCTCCCGTGATGTGTATTATTAACTTGTTCAAGGGTCCACTCTTTCTTATGTTACCCCATTTATGGTTGTGTATTTTTGTTTTGGTATTGAGTTTATTTTAGATCCTTTTTCTGTATCAACCCTAGTTGGTGATTCTATGATTGATAAAAGAGTCTATAGTGGGTATGGTATCTGCTAGTGGTAAAGAAACTCTTATGGATTTGATAGAGTTGGATATGGTTTACTTTGATGTCATATTAGGGATGGATTTATTGTATTCATTTTATGCCTCTTTAGATTGTTGGACCAAAAGTTGATTTACAAAGGGTGTTTGTATCCTTTGGTCAGAGTTAAAGATTCTAACTCGGAAGGTCCTTCTTTAGAATCCATTCCTGTGGTTAATGAGTTTCCTGAAGTTTTTCCCTGATGATCTTCCTAGTATTTCTCCTAATAGAGAAATTGATTTTGGGATTGATCTTGTTCTAGACTCATCCTATCTCTATCTTTCTTTATAGAATGGCTCCGGCTGAGTTGAAGAAGCTTAAGGAGAAATTAAAGGATCTTTTAGAAAGGGTTTTATCCATTTAGTGTGTCTCCTTGGGGTGCTCCTGTGTTGTTCAGGCATAAGCTCCCTTCGTATGTGTATTGATTATTATAAGCTGAATAAAGTGACAATATAGAATAAATATCTTCTTTCTAGGATCGATGATTTGTTTGATAAGCATCAACGTGCAAAGTATTTATGTAAGATTGATCTTACATTAGGTTATCATCATCTTAAGATTAGGAAAGTGGATATTCCTAAGCTTGCCTTCAGGACCTGGCATCGTCACTATGAGTTCTGAGTTATGTCTTTTGGATTGAGCAATGCTCTGGCGGCATTTATTGATTTGATAAATAGATTTTTCTATTATTTTCTAGATCTATTCTTTATTGTCTCCATAGATGATATTCTGGAATGCTCTAAGAGTGAGCGGATCATATCGATTACCTCTGTGGTATGTTACAGACCTTTACAGATTAGCATTTGTATGCCAAGTTCTCTATGTGTGAGTTTTGGTTAAAGGTTGTGACTTTTCTTGGTCATGTTAACTCTGGTGAAGGGATCATAATGGATCCACAAAAGGTTGCAGTGGTTAAGAAGTGGTCTAGGTCCATGAGTACAACCGATATCTGGATCTTTTTGGGTTTGGCCAGTTACTATAAGAGATTTGTAGAAAGGTTTTCAACTATAGTTTCCCAATTGACTAGATTGACCAAGAAAAAGGTAAAGTTCTCGTGGTCCAATACATGTAAGGGTAGTTTTGAGAAGTTGAAGAATAGGTTGACCTTATCTTCGATTTTGACCTTGCCCGAGGGAATAATGGCTTCGTAGTGTATTGTGATGCTTTTCGTGTTTGGCGTGATTGTATATTGATGCAGAATGGTAGGGTGTTGGCCTATCTTCTAGGCAGTTGAAAGTTAATGAGAGGAACTACCCTACTCATGATTGTGAGTAACTGGCTATGATATTTGCATTGAAAATTTGGTGTCACTATCTCTATAGGGTTCATGTTGACAGCTTTTTTTATCATAAGAGCCTTCATTATGTGTTTACTCAGAATTAGTTAATTTTCTGTAAAGGAGGTGGCTTGAATTGATAAAAGTCTATAATATGAGTCTCCATTACCATCCAGGTAAATCTGAAGAAGTTGTTGATACGCTTAGCAAGCTATCTATGGGGAGTCTAGCATATGTGGATGAGGATAAGTGGGAGTTGTTTAAGAACATTCAATATTTGGATAACCTTGGAGTTCGTCTCACGAACTCTGAGAATGGTGGTGTGTTTGTGCATCAAGTATCGCATTCCTATCTTGTTGTTGAGATAAAGGAAAAGAAAATGTTGAATTTTAACTTCATGAAGATTAAGAGTGATATAGGTCAGCAAAATATTATTTACTTTGCAATTAGTGGGGATGGTATCTTGAGGTACCAAGGCAGGTTATGTGTTTCTGATGTCGATGGTTTAAAGGAAAGGATTTTGGATGAATCTCATTAATCTTGTTATGCTGTTCATCCTGCTTCTTTGAAGAGGTATCATGATCTTAAGAAGTTCTATTAGTGGATTAATATGAAGCGAGATATGGCTAACTATATCGCTAGGTATATGGTGTGTCAAAAAGTAAAAGTTGAACACATGAGATCCAAAGGTTTCTACCAAGACATTAAATTTCCCAAATGGAAGTGGGAGGTAACTAACATGAATTACATTACCGGACTTCCTCGGTCTCAAAATTAGTGTGATTTCATATAGGTCATTTTGGATAGGATGACTAAGTATGCTCACTTCTGGCCTTTGAGGACTAGTTGTTTGGCAGAGGATTATACTAAGTTTTATCTTGTAGAGCTTTTGAAGTTTCATCGAACTCCAATTTCTATTATTTTTTATTATGGTACTCTGTTCTCATCATATTTTTGGCGACCGTTTCAAAAAGGTTTGGAGACTAAGCTCTAAATTAGTACAGTTTTCCACGCACAATCGGATGGACAAGCAGAGCTAACCGTTCAAACTTTTGAAAATATGCTCCGTTCTTATGTAATTGAAAATGGTGGTAGTTGGTTGACTATTTGCCTCTTATAGAGTTTTCTTATAATAATAGTTATCACTCTAGAAATAGTATGGCTCGTTTAAGGTGTTGTATGGTAGGAGATGTCATTCTCTTATTGGGTGGTATGAAGTTGGTACAGGTAAGTTGTTTGGACCTGACTTGGTTCTCCAAGCCTTGGAGAAGGTGAAGGTAATTCATGATAGGTTGAAATCAACTCAAATTTGCCAAAACTCCTATGCGGATGTGAGGCGTAGGAAGTTAGACTTTAAGGATGGAGATTAGGTGTTCCTAAAGGTATCTCCTATGAAGGGAGTGATACGGTTTGGTAAAAAGGGGAAGCTCAATCCCCAGTATGTTGGTCTGTATTTGGTTTTAAAGCGGATTGGTAATATTTCCTATGGGTTGGAGTTTCCTTCTAGTTTAAGCTCCATTCATTCTATTTTTTCCATATCTCTATGCTAAGGAAGTGCGTAGGGGATCCTTCATCAGTTGTTCCTTTGGAAGGATTTGGTGTTTCAAATATGTTATCTTATCAGGTAGTCTAGGTTGAGATCATGGATTGTCAAGTTCATCGGTTGCGGATGAAGGATTTATCTTTGGTAAAGGTTCTTTGGAGGAACCATTGGGTTAAAGAAGATACTAGGGAAGTGGAAGAGAAGATGAAGTCCAATTATCTGCATTTGTTCCCCATTCTAAAAATTTGTGCTTGAGGTATGTGTTGATCTTAATATCTTTATTTTATGTCTTTCTTTTTTAACATTAATAAAGGCAAATTTGATGAGTAATAATGTGTTATCTCATACTTTTTCTTGACTTAACCTATCATCCGAGGATGAATGATCCTAGAGGGGGAGAATTGAAACACACTAGTTTTGACCCTTGAAAATTTCATGATTTTGAGCATTATGGACATCATACGACTTTTTCTTACTTGTTGTATGATTTGGGTACTATTTAGGGTCCTCATCTCATATGATAATTAGAGTGGTTTGGTTCTTCTCTGTCCAAGGTACGAGTGGAAATCATACTAGTTGTATGTTAGGGTATGAGAAATATAGTGCTAAACCCTATAATATCGTATGTCTAACAAAAATAATCCTTCTTAGGGTACGGTTTTAGGGAACTTGTCATATTACTGGATACAAGTTAGTACATGGACTCGTATGTTAGACAGTTGGGGTCTAAGTTGTTGCCTAGGGTACGAGTGATGGGTACCACTCATATGTTATGGGTACGATTTGGGTGGTTTGGTCGTACCCTCCAGCACATCTTTTTAATTTTTAAGCTGAGGAATTTTAGACATTTCCCGCCCAAACACCCTTAATACCCCACATCTTATAACACATTGTAGCCTCTCATAACATACTTTGAGAGATCAAAATTCTCTCTAAACACTTTCTTAAATATTAGGCTAGGGTTTCTACAAGGTGTTCATCTAGAGGCTCAAGAGTCAAATTCTTTCTTTCAATCTTCGTAAATAAGGCATGTGACTCTTCCCTTATTGTTAGCTCTCAAATATCATGTGTTTTAAACATTGATCTTGATTTATTAATGGTGGTTTTGAAAGCCAATGTCGAGGGTTTTGCTGGATATGGTTTAGTATTATTTACTCTTTGTTTAAATTGTGTTTATACCTTTTTCTGGTGATGGTTTGAGAACATGTGGGTGCTTGATAATTTTGGTATAACTAATGGGTCATGGGTATCCCTAAACATGATGATTTTTACCTTGGTTTTGGTCTTGATAATCGTATGCTCTCAACACGTTTGTAAAAATGTCTAAGAGAATAAACTAGTCACATATTAAATGATATTGTGAGCTAAGGCATTGGTCTAAAGGATATGAATGGTTAGCAAATGTTTTTTTAGGAGCATTGTTGATTATCTAAAAATTTGAATTATAACCTTGGTGGTTTCATTGGCAAAAAGGATTTGAGTCCCAAAACATTAAATTGAATTATGCCTTTATTAGACGATGGGTTCGAGTCCCTAAGCTTTTGAATTGAATTAGTATTTTTTTTAGATAATGGGTTCGAGTCCCAAAGTCAAAGGAATGATTGGTTGATTGGTAATGGTTATTGGCATATTGTAACCTTGCATGTTGTGTTGGTATGATGATACCAATGATGTACCTTTGTTAAGTTATTAGCCTAATGATTGTGTATGGAAATGGTGGTTTTAAATTGAGCTTTAGAGCGGGATGTGTAGCCGGGCCGTGAAAGAGAAGTCTAAAGGAATAACACTGAAAACCTCTAGCTGGTGCGGGTATCCTTATGAATGGGTGGTTCGAGTCCCACAAATGAATATATTAATGGGAGGTTCGAGTCACCATAATACATGATTTGGTGATTAAGTCACCTTGATTATACCAGCAGGTTCGAGTCCCCAATTTAAGCATATAGAGTATTGGATATTCTATGGTTCGTGCAGCTACACACATTGGGCCCCTTCCATCTAAGGAAGAGTTAGGTCCATATATCTTGTGGGTGCCTTGTTATATGACGGTTATGCGACACAACCCAGGTTAATTATTTCAAAGTTCATGTTATTCTTGTTCCCTATCCCGAATGGTATATATGTATATGTATGTAATGCATTGGTTATATGTATTGGTTCATTAGTGTTGAGCTGTTGGCATTATATTATACTTATCCTTGAGTTTCATGCTAGTGTTTCAACTTCTAACCATCTTTGATGTTGTATCCCCATGCGATGCAGGTGTTGGTCATACTATCGTACCTCCTGCTTGGTGAGTTAGATTCGAGGATAGCTTGTGTTGACTTGACGTGGTGAGCTTCCATAATTCGGAAGGCTCCACTTCTTGATTTGAGTTTCTTATATCTTTGATGGTTTAGACTTGGATTTTTGTTTTGGGTATGGTCGAGGGCATTTCCTGACAAATATTCTTGTTTTGTTTTAGAGGCTTTGTATGGACAAACGGTGGACTTTGGTATGTTATGGAATATATATGGATTTTGTTATTATGTTGTGGTTTGTTGATTGGTAGAGTTGGGTATGGGGATGAACTCTGATTCTTATTGGACTTGAGATTCCTAATACGACAAGGCCCTGGTTCGGGTTGTGTCAGATAGGAAACATAGTTTAGCATGCAATTAAAACCTTAACAAGGAGTGTGTAGCTCTATCATCCTAAATGTCTACCTATGGTCTATATAGGTTCAGCTCCCCCTTCTAAAAGGGCCCCGGTGCGTGTTAGCTGACCAAACCTCACGTAGGCAAACATGAGATTCTAGTATTGGTTCCCTCGGGATCTCCACCCTCCATGGCTTTGCTTCACAAAGCCCTTTAAGAACATATTAAAACCAACTATACATTCATAACAATTTACCAAGGAGTCTTTTATTATGCATTAACCATTGGTATCTACTTACAAAAATTAGAGTTTGCAAGTCTATTCAAACTATGCCATATAAACTATCTGGCAAAAATTATTCTCATTGGCATTTTAACAAACAGGTTTTGGGCGCATAAGTTTCAAACCCCAAACCAAGAAATTTGGGGAATCCATAATACCCCGTAATCCATTTATCATTAACATGCATCCCAAAAAGTCAAAATAATTCTAAAACCATGAATGAAAACATAATTAAAGCATAAGAAACCTTGTTAAACCATGAACATCCAAAAACCCAACCTTTGCTTTAAAACCATAATAATATCATGAAAACCATACATTAAAAACACATTCACTTTGTAAAATAACAGTGAGAGAGGAGTAACATGCCCAAGATGCCAAGGAAGATGAGGAGAAACCACCATTTAAAGACTTAATTGATTATATTGATGAAACCCTAGCCTTTTTCTTTAAAGGGAGTTTGAGAGATATTTTAAGAGTGTTTGATTGGAAATAATATTTTAATGCAGTCCCAAAGAATGTTTTAAGTTGTGGTATTGAAGGGAGTTAAAAAGGAGAAAAGTCCAAAGTGTTCCCAACTTAAAACTATTAAAATACCACAGATGGTTACGAGTTGATCCCATGACTCGTGACCACAACATTCGATATATAATAGTGAGTTGTCACCAATATAGTGAGTTGGACACCCACACACTTTCAAACATATGAATCTCCGATCCTACTCGTTACCAAACCATATGACTCGTATTTCCTAGTGGTACCCGAGACAGAATCCAAAGGGATTAGACACTAGACAACATACAATTAAACTATACCACTCGTACTCAATCCTCAAAGCTCTTAGTGAGTCACTCATACTCATAGCCAAGACAAGTCACTAAGTTTCTGATTTGATAAAAGATAATCCTAAAGACCTATCATCACCCCTAATGAGTCGTTCTACCAAGTCATAACCACAACAAAAACCAAACCACCATCCACTGGACTCCTTATAACTAGGGTCACCTAACCTGCACCCGCACCCACACCATACGACTCGAATAATGAGTCCTTATAAGTACAATGAGATCAAAGCTCAGGACATTTCCATGGTCCAAAACCCAGGGTACTTTAATTCTCCCCCACATGGATCATTCATCCCTAAATAATGGAATAAGGTGTTTACTAGCACAATTAGACCCCCCAATATCTCCATTTTTATCTTTAAATTAGTTAAAAACAAAAATGTTAAGAGTAACATATACCTCAGGAATAATCTTCCAGAGAAGAAAACAATAGGATACGTGGACTTCATGTCTTCTTAAGATTCCTAAGTAGCCTATTCAACCTTGGGGTTCCTCCACATAACCTTTACCAAAGCTATGTCTATGGTCCACAACTGACAGACATGCATATCTAAAATTTCAACTGGGACCTGCTCATAGGATAAGGAGTCTAAAATACCTACCTCCTACAAGGGGACAATTATCGATAGATCACCCAAGCACTTTCTCAACATCAACACATGGAATATCAGGTTAATAGAGTTTAAATTAGAAAAAAACTCCAATTTAAATACAATATTATCCACCCTTCTCATAAACAAGTACGGACCGACATATCAAGAACTAAACTTTCCCTTCTTCCCAAACTGCATCACTTCCTTCATGGTGGACACCTTTAAGAATACCCTATCTCCAACCTCAAACACTAACTTCCTATGCCTCATATCTGCATAGGACTTCAATCAGCTTTGGCCAGCCTTAATTCTATCTTGAATCACCTTTACCGTCTTCATTTCTTAGTGAACCAAATCTGAACCAAACATCTCTTCCTCACCAACCTCAAACCACTCGATAGGAGACCTACATCTTCTATAATACAAGTCCTCAAACAAAGTCATCCCAATGCTATAGTGGTATCTATGTTTACTCCCAAACACTATAAAAGGTAAATTTTCAACCAAACTACCAATAGAGTCAATCATGCGAGCTCTAAACATATCATTCAATGTCTGAATAGTTCTTTCTTCTTTCCAATTGCGATGCGGGTGGAAAACAGTAGTAAGACTCACCTTATTCCCCAGGACTTTCTAAAATTACCATAAAAAGTGCAATGAAAACTGTATACCGCGATCTAAGATGATAGAAATAGGTAGCCCGTGCAATTTCACAATCTTTTAGAGGTAAAACCTTGCATAATCCTCTTTCACAAAAAAATTTCCTCACTAGCCAGAAATTAGCACATTTTATCATCCTAACCACGATGACCCAAATAGTATCAAACTTATTCCAAGACCAAGAAAGGCTAGTAATGAAATCCATATTAATGACATCTTACTTCCATATGGAGAACTCAAATTCTTGATACAATTCTCTGGGAATTATGTTCTTGACTTTACTTGTTAGCATACAATACACTTATCCACAAAACTAGCCATATCCTACTTCATATTATTTTATCAATACATTTTCTTAAGGTTGTGATACATTTTTGTTGGACCAGGATGAATAGAATAGCACTACTCATGTGCCTCAGCTAAGATCCTCTCTCACAAACAATCTATAGTGGGGAAACATTACCTCTATTAGTACCGTAAGGTACCATCACTACAAATCTCAAAGGCCATCACCTTTTGCCTACCTACATCACCCTTCATCCTCATCAAGACAAGATCTAACATTTGATTTTCCTTTATTTACACACAAAGAGACGACTGTGCTACCTTCTGCACAAATATACCACCATCCTCAAAGTCTAATATAAAACCTCCAAGGTTAGCCAAACAGTGAATATCGTTCACCAACTCCCATTTCCATTTATCTGTATGAGCAAGACTCCCCATGGATAACCTGTTAAGAGCATCAAACTCCATGTTAGGTTTACCTAGATGATAGTGAAAGTCTATGTCATAATACTTGAGTAGCTCAAGTCATCTTAATTTCCTAATGTTTAGCTTTTCTGAGCAAACACATATTGAAGGATCTTATGATATCAAATGGGTCTTTCTTCTCTTAAATTATTGATTATGTGAGGTCCATAGGAATAGCATGTATTGAGACTTATGGAGGTGGAAGTAAGAGACCATGTCATCGGTATAGTATTATTGGTATTTTATTCAAAAGATTATTTTAAGGGTGGTAAGATGAGACATGGGTCTCAGATATGAGTTAGTTGATCAGATATAGTTAGAAAGTATTCCCTACCATCCTAGTATTCTTGAGGAATGCTATGATTATGGGAAGGATGACCATTATAGAAGAGATTTCTATAAGTTTTAGTTGGCCGGCCATTTAGCATAGTTTGTATTGATCACTGGGATTAGAGCTTTGGGACTTTGTTACTACTACAGTGAGATTGTTTAATGGTCTAGAGAGTGTCCCCATAATGGGATTCAAGTTATTCAAGTCATTTAGAGTAGCCTCATGATGATTGTGTCATGTGTAGTTAGAGATGGTTTGCTTAGCACCTCAGTTAATGATTCAGTCAGTTGGTCCAAGTTTGGACCCTTTCAAATTTATTCTACCTAAGCCCATTAGGCATATTATCATGTATTTTACCACAATTAGTGTGCTTTTATTTTTCCTTATTTCTCTTTTATTATTAGTATTAGATTTTTCAAACGCATTGATGAATACACATCTTAATGAGTTCATATTGGTTATTGTGTTCCTTGTTATTGAATTTATGATTATGTGACAACTCTGTTGATTATTTCCTTTAATAGTGGATGGAGTAAATCTGTATAGATATTTTCTTCTTATGGTATAGGTTTTGGATTCGAATCCCATTCATATTGATACATTTACCTTGTTTTGTCCCTTAAGCGGTGTATGATATTGATGTTTATTTTGGTACTACCTAGTCATTATATTTATGTTTAGCTACTCTTTCTAAGAGACAGGAATGTAAATAGAAAATATCCCTTAGTAAATCCTCACAACCTGGTGGTCGGCGTAACAATAATGATATTTGTCGATATACTACCGCTTGTTTACTAAGATCATCATAGATTATTAATGCGTGCATTCCATTATTGCAGAAATATTCCCCCATGGCATACCCAGAATATGGGGCAAAAAATTATTATTTTTATTATTGCTATTACTGTAGGAGGTTATTAATTTTAGTTGATATTATTACTTGATGTAATTGATTTATGCTGGGTAGCTGTATAGACTAGTGTTATCTAGTTAGAACTTGACTTCTTGCAATTCTTATTCGGTGTCTTGAGTTGATATAGCCCAACTTGATGATTTATTTTTCATCGCGTGGTGAGAGTAATTGTCTTCCTCTCTTGGTTAGTTGTGTTAGTTTGATTTGGGGATGTATTGTGATGTTGAAGGTAAGTTGACCTTCTGTGGTTTTGTATGTCTCTAGAGTTGGCAATTTAGTTATATTTATCGCTTTTGATTGTTAAATTCTTTGACTTGCCTCCTGGTTTGCAAAGGCTTTTGTGTTAGTTTTCTCTTTCTATTTGCCCCACTTGTGAGATTGACCAATTTGAGGTCTATTCATTTTTCGAGGCTATTTCATTGCCTGATAGTAGTTTGATATAAATATCGAGATGTTTTTTATTTATTTCTTAGATTTATTGGGTTTATCTTCATGTGATGGTTTGCTCTTGTTATAAGTGTGGAGTTATATGCTCCATCCCCACTGTGATGTTATTATTGTCTTCCATAAGGATAGCGAGATAGAGGTCGGTGGCCTTTCTTATGATCGCTTCTTAAGTTGGCCTTTTTATTCTTTGATGATATGATCCATAGATTGATCGAGTGATAATTTCCCTACATAGGTTGATTCAGGAAATCCCCATTTTAGAGTTCATTCGGCCTATGGGGCTTGGTGGTGTGTTCTCCTCGATGATATATGCTTATTTTTATTCTTTGTAAAGATGGAGTATTGGTGGATTAGTTTCAGCTAAAGTTGTATTTCTCCTAGTTGTTAGAGTTCTTACCCTTACTAGATTAGATTTCTCATGTTTTTAGCTAGTGATTTATCTTCTATTGCTATTTTATTATTTTGCTATGTTTTAATTTTTACTCGGCATGATATGGTTTAGATATACCTAATTCAAACACTATGGTCAATGTGTGTATGGGACCTTGGTTTGGATTTATTGGCTAATATTTAGATTCGATGCCTTGGGATAGAGATCTGGAAGTTATAATAGATTTAGAGTATCAATGCCTCCCCATCTTCAGGTTTTGTTTAGGTAGTTAAGATAAAGTAGTTCATCTTTATTACTAATAGGTTAGCTTAGACTTGTGGAGCTGAGTACAACTCTTATTTTTAGATTTGTCGCAGTTTCGATTTCATTGATAGGCTGGTTGAGCTTACTCTGTAGTTACTGATTTGGTCTTCTTGACTTTAGATGAATTATAGTTGCTAAGTATCAGATAATAGCCCATGAGCTTGACATTTGTTCTTTCAGGTTTGACCTTTAGATTTTAGTATTCTTTGATAATTTAGATGATATACTCTGTGGGAGTAGTATGTTTGAGTAGGATTCAATATGGTTTGATTCTTGATTGATGGGATATCTTGGAGCGGATCATTGATTGATGATTAGTATGCCTTGATCTTTTAGAATTTAGTTTGATTATCGTCTTGACTAGTTGCAGCATTGGCATAAAATGAATTCCTTTATTATTTTTATTTGTGTGCCTAGATAGCACCTTATGGGAATATCCTCGTATTTGCTATATGGACATTCACCAGATCAGTTTAGTTATTTGAGTCACCTATGATGAGATTGTACGGATGAAATTCAGGTGACCTTCCCTCTGGCTTTGAGTGGATAACAGATGTTGAATGATAAAGAAAAGTTATATTTGGATTCAAAATTGGTGGTATGACTCATGTTATGGTGTGTTTTGGCTCGGATAAGCCTTTGTGTATTTGTGCGAGTATAGAGATGGTGTCAATATGTTGTAGTTTAAATTTCCATACATCAGCCTTTCTCGACTTTGTTAAAGGCCAGCTAGTGGTTGAGATTGGGTTTTGACTGTTTGGATGTAACGTGATGGCAATGGTCAAAAATGGGATACATGTGGCGCAATTCCTTAGAGGTTGCCCCTCTTCATGGAGGTTATCTAGGAATTCATGCTCAGAGCATGCGGGCACAGTACCTCATCCCTTCCATCTTTTGAGATTCTTTCTATTTGTTTACTTTTGGGGACGAAAATCCTTGTAATAGTGGATATTGTAATGACCCTTCTGATCATTTTTTATATTTCTGTTTATCATTGATGTTAGGGCTTCTCTATAGCAACCCCAAGTCATTTATGACTTGCTGGGATTGGCAATTTGGTTATGAGTTAGTTCATTTGGTTTTTAGAGCCAATTTCCTATTTATAAGTCTTCTCTGGTTCCTAAAGGCCACTAGGTGAAAACCTCCATAAAACAATCTCAAAACCAAATTTTGACTATGTCAAAAGATTTGAAATATCGATTTTAGGCTAGGTAGACCATTGGTTTCGGTTCCAATGTACCCGGGCTCATTTTGACCTATTGGTCGAAGATTTGAAAAATTAGAAATTTGGGTGTGAAACCTATATTTTGTGTAAATGTCTTAGGATAGAAAGTCCAACTTAACCAAAGCGTTTGGAATGCTGAATTGAGTGGGGTTACATAGTTAATTTTCAAAAATCAGGGTTCGGATGAGTTTTGAGGGTCAAAAATAAGTTTTGACATTGCTACTGCTGATGCATTACGATCGCACAAAGGGGGACTATGATCACACTATGGAGATCGCAGTGAGGCCTATGGTTATTGCCCTATAGTGATTTAAGTCCATGAATGGCAATATCCATATCTCCATACCTTAAAGGGATATAAATAAATCCCCAATGCTTGATAGAAGAATTCACCTACCCCAATAACAAAAAAAACTGACTTGAATTATCATGTATTAATACTAGATTGGCTAATGGTATGGGTCATAATTATTATGGAGAGCTCGCATGGCCCAATGATAATTTATATATTTTTTAGAAGTAATTCTAGATACTATTGAATGTAATATAGGCTTAACTGTTTTAGAACTATCAATGATTGGTGAACCGACAGATCCATTTGCAACCCCTTTGGAAATCTTACCTGAATGGTATTTCTTTCTTTTATTTCAATTACTTCGTACAATGCTTGATAAATTTTTGGGGGTTCTTTTAGTGGTTTAATTTACTATGGGATTATTAACAGTACCATTTTTAGAGAATGTGAATAAATTCTGAAATCGATTTCGTTGTCCAGTAGCAACGACTGTCTTTTTGATTTGTACTACAGTCTCCCTTGGATTGGGCATCGGTGCAACATTACCTCTTGATAAATCCCTAACTTTAGATCTGTTTTAAATTATTTATTTTTGATTGATTCAATTGTGAAAAACACGACATGTCTATCTAGGGAATAATTTCTTCGAACTGAATTCTCCCTAGATACATCTAGTCAATTTAATTCTTAATTTATTTCTAATATATGATATATTAATCGTGATAAAGATTTCAATCTATTTTGACAAAATAAATTCAATAGATTTAAAACTTATCATTTCTTAAATCAATTACGAATTTGGGTCATTTTCTCTTCAACCATGAGATCTAAAAACCCTAAATTGGTATGATGACTCAAAATGGAGTCTTGTGGGTGACTTGGGAGCTTTATTAACATATTTTAACATGAATATCGTCAGATCTAATATAAGAATCCTTCAATTGCATGCTTGAATTTCTTGGTTTTTTTCCCAAAACCTTTTAGGTCTTGATTGTAGCCCAAACTTAGCATGCTTTTCACCCATTTGAGCATTTTGATTCCATGATCTTAATATCACATTGGGTTGACCTCAAATATGTGAATTTCATAAGTGGGGTCCACTTGGGGATTTTGGTGTCATTTTGGGACCCAAAGCATAATGGTGCAATATAAGTATCGATATTTAACAACACTTACCTATATCATTTAAAGTAGTAGAGAGGACCGTCATTGTTAATATCCCAACTCACATTGAGGTTGAACCCACAAGGAAAGAATGATAGATTTCTAATCATGTTGGTAATTAAGTCCTACTAAGATAATACCCAAAGTTTTAGTAAAGTAACCAAAATAATCAAAAACGGAAGGGGGGGGGGTTCTTGGTTAAGAGAGAATGTATATCACTAATAAATTAATTTTACAAACTAAGTAAAATACTTTAATCTAACTTTGATATTTGAAGAATCTTTGGATCATGTCTACCTAAGGGAAACTTATGTGTGGGTGTGTGAGATTTGATGCACATCTTAGTAAGTTTCTAATGTGGCAGGCTACTAGGACTCTTGAGGCTAATTTCTCAATAAAACTTCAAAGACTTCACTTGTTGACCCTTTCGGGTACCTAACAAATGTAAAAATCATATTCACCCACTACCTCAATTTGGGCACCCCTATATCTAAGATGATACCCAAGTTAAAGTCAACTACAAAATTACCCTTATGTGTAAGATAGTGAAAATGAGTAAACTAAAACTACTAATTGTATACTATTTCCTTGGTTCCCACGTCCCTTTTTCAAGGATGACGAGGGTCCCTAAAGTTCACCCAGACCTCTCTTTGAAGGATAGTTTGAACTTTCAAGAGCATGGGGTTTTCACCCCCAAATTTGAACCAATTTAATCAAGCAATAGTACAACCCATTATCATCTAATTAGCATGTACACAAATACATCACAACCCCCAACTAATTTGTACCTTAATTAAACATAATCCCAAGACTACAACATTTAGATACTCATGAAGAAGAGAAAGAAACATATTCCAAATGGGTTGTTCAAGGCATCCATTCTTCGTAAATACCAAAATCTAAATCTCCAAATCAAATTTACAATTATTTCCCAATTTAGGGTTTCAATTACAAATTCAAAGTGTTGTTAGTATCTAGAATGCCCAAAATGGGAAGTGTTTTTTAAAATTTTAATGGATTTAGGGTCGGCTGCTGAAAAATTGTGAAACTACTCCTGAGCTAAATTCTGTGTGACAGCGATCACACCAGATTTTCCACAATCGCATCTACTGTAACTACCTGTAGATTAATTTGATCGCGATTTGCTGACCATCTTGACTGGCGACAATCTCATCCTTCGGGCTGCGATCGCGGTATTTGTGGCCTATTTCTAGTCCTTGTCTTCCAGCTGCACTTCCTTGTCTTCCTTTGATCTATTTTAGCTAAAGTCTGTATCTTTCCATCTCATAACCTGTATTCTTGCAAAATATGGATATTGGTGAATTTAATCATACATAGGTCTCTTTTATTCATTCGAAACATGGTAATGTACACGAATGCCGAGTGTAAATGAGTGATACATTCACCGCTCATCAACACCCCCAACTTAAAGTTTTGATTATTTTGAAGAAACACTACCCCTTACCATGAGACTATGCACATTTATGCCCACATTGAATGCCCCTAAATGATCATAATGACTTCAGGCTTAGTCAATACCATAATTTAGCTCTTTAAATATGGGAAAACTATTTTCACAATACCTCTCAACATAAAATGTGATTCTTCTAGGATGTATGAGGCTTTAACGAGGAACTATGCAACAATCACTAATACTCTAAAAATGACTCCTTTTTTTACCCTAACTACCTTATACTCCTTTTTTCTCCATTTTTTGGGAGTTAACAAAAATTACCCACCTCGACTTATTTTCATGCCTCCTCACAAGAAAGTAAACTTCATATACCAAGTCATCAATTATGCAACAAGAAATCTAAGTGTAGAACACATTCTCTCTCCTAAAAACTCTCAGTCTTAAAAAGTACCATGCCATAAGCTTGCCCCTATTTTCAATCGCCACTACCATGAAAATACTAGGTTAGGAATCATGAAAGGCTTTTTTTGCTTGTAACGTAGGTTCGGGGTAGGGTAGGATATATTTTACGAATATCGTGGATAAACCCTCCTTGAATGTCTACATCACACTATTCCATCCAACTTTTGGTCATGGGCCACTTCTTTTGTTTTCAGTCTTTACACATGTGCCTACTTTATATTTTCTAAGTTGACCCATTTTCCTTTTCATTTCTTTTTCTTTCACCCTTTATGCTTCTCTTTCCTTTGTTTGGTCCTTTCCTTTTCTTATTCATTTGTTCTTTATATTTTCTCATAGGCACTTACTTACAACTTCATTACCCAAAGTTTCCTCTTTCAATCATCACCACCCCCTGTTGACGCACAATTTTGTCTATTCATGCTAAAAATTAACTTCTTCAGGCTTTGAGATCATTAAAAAGCACAAAATACAATTTTCACATTTTTGTTTTACAATTATTGATAAATTATTGATATTAATCCTTACTTTTGGATTTTATCAATTTTTCTTCATATTCTTACTTTTTATTGATGATTCTCTGTACATTTGAATTTTATCAATTCATTATCGTTCTTAATATTTTACAATCAGCTTCACACGTACACGATATGACATCATATTTTTATGACATTTTCAAATTAATTACATTTTTTCAATATTATTTAATTTTTCCATAATTACATATCAATACCTGCATTTTGAACATTTTTCACAGTCCATAAAAGCTGAGTCGGATCAGTTATTTCTATACACAATATAATTATTAAATGTTTTGTCACATCTGACAATGACCACATACAAAAAAAGAGGACAATCACCCCACTAGAATGAGTCAAACTTCAGAGGGTAGATTTTTATTTTCTACCCTTTCAGCTAAAAAAGGGGAGCCACAAGTACACACTACAATTTTGTACAAATAGTAATATATACACACACCAACTCACATACCAACACACATACAGACCTCTCACTCTCTCCAATCTTTATTTGCTCTTTTCTCTCTCCCAACCCTTAACTGTCGTGTCCCCGCCGGAGTAGTTAACCGAGAGGTTAGCTTCCCTTCGCCTTTCTCTCTTATGGATCTCTCTCTTTCTCCCTTTTTCAGTGGAGCCTCACCGGAATGGGCCGCCGACAAGGTTTCCAGCTGTCACACGCCACATACTAGACACGCATCTGTCTTTCCCCTCTAACTTTGTCCATTCATCGATGACCACCTATACACTGTTACCACTTACCTCCTTTCCCATTTCCCTCTGCCTGATTAGAGTTGGTTACCGATAGGAAATCCTTTAATGAGACAGCCACTATATGGCATACCCACTTCTTTTTATCCCTTATAGACACATGCCACTTTACCTCATTGTCTCATCGAATTTGATCACTAGCGAACTCTGACATACCATACTGCCACTGTTAACTGAAAAATTGGTCAGATCTGGTGACATTCTTTTTTCTTGTGTTTCTCCGACGAACGTCATTGAAGCAATGCCACCGTCGCCTTGTCTTGTTTAAATAAAGTTTCTAATTTATTTTATTCATTTTATACTATGTTACTTGTGAGAACTGAATAGGATGAATTTTCCCGCAAATGTTCATTAAAATCGGCTATCAGTTTTGCTCTTTTAAAAATAATATATATGTGTTTATGTATGTTTTATTGTTCTTGTGTGTTTTATCTATTTTTTGGACTAATTTTGGATAACCATTACATTATTATGTTTATTTTGGGACTGTTTTTTGTAGTCTATCACCGCTACCTTGCTTGTCGATTTGGAGTAATTGTTGGACTATTTCCTAATTGTATTTACAAATTTTGTTGCTCACTATCACATTGTTGGTTGCTTTAGAATAAATTTTGGAATGATTTTCTCCTCCGTGTTTTATTTTGCATTGATAAGAGTAAAATATTACATGACACTTGGCCAATGAAATTATCTCTTTATCGGATACTTGAGGCCACTCGATAAAAAAAGACGGATTTTACTTTTTCAAGCTTTGTTATTTTATATCAAACATAAAAACATGGCCAATGACATTATCTTTTCGTCGTATATTTGAGGTCATCCCATTGCACAAGACGTACTTTATTTTCTCAAATTTATTATTTTATATCAAGTATCAATGCATGACCAATGAAGAAAATTTGTGTCGATTTTTGAAGCCTCCCCAAATAAAAGACGGACATTACGTGTACAAATACGTAACAAAAAAATAAACTTGTACAATGAAGAAACCTTTATAACATTACGACAACACAAGGGATTTTATGATTCGTATCTTGGCTAGCTATTTAGGACGGTCGATTAGTCGAGCAATCACGTCGTAGCCATGACGCATCTAAAACATTATCCGAACCCAGTTTGTAATAAAATCCTATTTTTATACATTCTCATATACATACGTGTACACGTAATTTCATTTAATTTAGTGGTTAATTGTTCATACTTAATACTTCTATCAAGCATTTATACATGTTCTCAGTAACACATCCCGAAGTGCTATTTGAAAGGGAATCTCGAGATTTATGTTTGTATTTTACTTCTCACCTGTATAATTGTACATAAAGCAAAAGTATAGTGGAAACATTATTTTTGGGGTATGGGGGGGAATGTTTTATTTAATTCTCATTGCATATTTAGGCAAAACTTAGGTTGTTAATATTTACACAAACAAATGAAATTAATCAATTCATTTACATATTTACATCATAAATATTATATAGTTTCCTTCTCAAGTAAAATCTTCATTTTTCGATTAATAGTTTTTGCTAAGTAGATAATACTATTTGCAAAATACTTTTTCCCATTTTAGTACATAAAAGATATTTTTCTTTTCATGTCATAAAATATATTTTTCTCCACATGTAATTTGTACATTTGTTACATACCTCTTTTTGTAATAATAAGTTTTATTCAAGTGCTTAATATACATATATATATACACATTATTTTAAATATTTATATTCCCAAAAAAAATTATTTTTACCTCTTCTCTCTTCGATAAATTTAGTCTAGTCGGGTACCTCATTGTTGATTTTGAAGTGTGCCTAACCCCTTTCCTTTGAAATAACTTGAACCCTTACCTAGAATCTTAAAGTGGCTTTTGCAAACTAAAAAACATAAGTCACATATGTTAATATAAAAAGGTTTCCTTATTTTCCTTAAAATATTAGGTGGAGATTTTGTACAAAATTTCAATTATTTTAGAGTCCACGAGTCATGTTTTGTTTAATCTTAGTAAAAATAGGGTATGACACCCCCCCCCCCTCCCCCAACTTAGGCTTTTTGCCTCAAGGTGTAATTTTATGTTCAAGGAGAGTAGGGTTCAAAAAAGTAGGATAAAGATTGAAAGGATCATGGCTTGTAATGCGTTTGCCTAAGAAAGGTCTAAAGTATCAAAGTGGGCGATGAGGGATAACATTTATGCAAGGATAGGAATTTTAGGCTAAAGTGGACTTCGAATATTGCCAAGATGGCCTATGATCATCTCCTCAACCAAGTAGAATCAAAATTATCCTTGAGAGACTAATGAGACATGTTCTAATGGTACAAGTACATATGAGATATTGAATAATAAGCTCACCACACATGATATGTAAAATTCACCAAGGAGGTCCAATTGCCTCTTCCGCTAGAGACAAAAAATTAAGTATATCCCAATTTTCACAAGTCAAAATTTCATAGTCACAAAATATAAAAAGATTTGTTATAAGGTTTCTCACATCCATGCCCTCGATTTTTGAAAAATTTTAGACGGAAGAGGCTATTCACTTTGCATGGGCACCATGCATGATTTGCTAATTATAGCACCAACCCAAGCCTTAATCACACATTATAGTTTTTATATGGGCCAACCAGACATATGGCTACTCGATATTTTCCATAGGTATAAATGTGATCCCAAAATCCAAAATACTGCAGGTACTCAGACTTCCCATGCATTTCTTACTTTGATGCCATAAGTACTCAGACTTTCACTGCATCCATGGCTCCAAACCCAAACACGACATTTTTCTCTTAAGAATATCATCACTCAATCTATCATAGGGAAAAGCTCGTCCGATATTTCCATAAGTAAACTAAACAATAAGTAGAAATCTAAGAACAAAATAACTAATCCATGTAAATATGGGCACCATCAGAGTGCCCGAATATTCCAACCCAAATCAAAAAATAAAAATCATCAAAAAGAAACAACAAAATATCAAGAAATATAAATAATACAGGCCCAATCATATGAATACAGAGACAGGCACCTCCAACTAAAGAGGTGGAAGTTTCCTCATTGCAAAAATAATAAAGTAGAAAGAGAGATAAGGGTGCTCCCTAAAGCTGCATCAAGAGCTGCAGGAACTATCAGACTCTGCATCATCATCAGCCTCCTCAGGATGAGACCACTCATCTAAGGACTCATTATCACTCTCTACTCAGGATAAAGAAAGTCGATCATGGGGTTTTATGACCTTCCAAAGGCCCTTAACCCACTTCCACATCTTGTTAAAGAACCTATCTCTCTTCTTCTCCTTTATAACCATATTTTTATGTGAAACTCAAAGATCATGATGTGACGCCACTAAGGATGAGTAAAAATTTTCAAGCCTAGTAATTGTAGCTCCCTCTTTCTTCTTCTGCTCTTGATACTTTTCATAATCAGCCTATGACACATATAAATATCGAGTGGTGGAAGGCTCTCCCAGTCCCTGGGGTAAACTTGACAGGAGATCCTTGATGGTCATAATATAAACTCCAATGTCCTCAAGAGGCACAGCGATGTATGGCCTATAAGACTCTGGCTCCTCACATGTTGACTTTCCCAAGTCGACCTTTCTCTTCTTTCTTTTACCTAGTGTGCCCTCTTCTTAAATTCTCAAAGGATAGATGGGATACCAGGGCACACCCAAGTGTCTCCAGAGAAATCTTTAACCCCAGATCTCCTACAAAGCTCAATAATAAAATAGGGGAAGAAGATATGTGTACCACCTTAGTTCTTAAAGAATTTCATATCAGAAACCACAAGCTGACCAATATTTAAAGAAATATCATCTAGAATGCAAGGGACTATCTGAGCCCAAAAGTTTGGGACTGATGTCATGTGGGTCCAAGGGGAGACTCGGCTACATATTATGTTTAACCAAATATGGTCCTCAAAATTAAATTTATTCAGGTGGATGTTACTCTTGATATTTGCCCACGAGACTTCCTTTTCAGGAAAAAATCTTTCTTCCAACCAGCTTCCTCGATCATACCCTTTTTATTCAAACTCGCCCATGCTAGCATTTGGGAGTACGTAGATATCATTAATTTGTTCCTCCCTAAAGCTCACTATTTTCCCTCGTATCTTGATATTCATATACTCTGAGAAAGACACTACGCTACGGTTGGTGTAGAATTGACGGGCCTATTGTTTTTCCTTGAACAGATTCAGGAAAAACACCGCCACCCTATACCTTCAAGCATAACATGAAATATCGGGTTCTTTTCCAACAGATTTTCCAAATATATGCCTCTATCTGTGAGTAGCTTTGTCCTCAAAAGATCCCCATAGTAGTGAGTGTGGAACTCAAATGCCATGAATCGGATGTGGTTATATAGGTCCATCAGTTTATTCTGAAAAGCAGCATACAACACACACAACAATTATTAACATTGCTATGCACAAATTATTCTATGTTGTTTGCCAAATCCCATTAGATAGTTTCTTAGTGGTGTTTATGCAAAAATTTGAAGTGCAGGAATTTTGTACAGGGCAGAAAATTATAGTCGGTTACCACGATCGCGGATCATGAATCTGTAATCCCAGCGATGATTGCGATTGAGGTAATTGAGGCCATTTTCAAAACCATTTTCCATGTTATAAATTTTAGGACACAAGTATGTTCTACAGGAAGAATCAACATTAACAGCGAGGAACAAGACCACTAGGTACTCGATTACGCCCTTAAAATGTAAAACTATTAGTGAGCATTCATTTAGGCATTTTATCTTGCACTCGATATGCACTCTTTATTTGTGTCTATTTCCACACATATTTTGGGTAATCAAGACTTTCCCACTTATGTGCACACCATATTGTAACATCTAAACACCCTACAAGCATAATTTTACTAAATCTAAAATCATGAAAATCATAATTTCAGGCCTTTCCTGTATCATGCATTTTATGATCAATATTCAATAATCAAAGCATAGATTTAAAGAACCTACCTGATAAGTGATGATAGAGGGGCATAAGGATTCTATTGGAGTGCTCACAAACTTAGCCAGAATTAGGTCAAATTAGAAAGAAAATTTTGAAAAAGAGTGTAAGGAAAATGGGGAATCAGGTAGATTTATAACTAAGTGACTACGATCGTGAACATTAGTTTGACACATGGGTGACTGCGATCGCATCCTAGGTTCCTCAATCATGGTAACTGATGGCATTTCTTTAACCCTGTTTTCCTATATTTAGCTTATTTCATAACTGGACAGATTTACCCCTTTCAGTTTCTAATGCAAATGTTTCACACTTTTCCTTTTCCAAGCTCCTTCAACACACTCAATAGTGCCATAAATGCATGGGTTTTGCATTTTTCAAAACTAAAATCTACACTATGAAACCAAAAGCGAAGGATATAAGACACCCTCATGTTATTTATGTGTTTCCTCCTAGATAGCGCATTAGTTTACGTCGTGGTGTGATGTATTCCTCCTTTCTCCAAATGTGTCCTCAAGGGCCCCCTCTTTCTTTTCTTTGATTTCAATATCAACCACTGATATCAATTGAAGTTCCAATGGTTGCTTCTTTGTTTTGCATACTTGAAAACAAACCTCATCATTATGAACTCTAAACCTCATTTCTCCCAACTCTAAGTCAACAATGGCCCTTTCGGTTTCCAAGAAAGGTCAAATAAGAATGATGGGAACTTTTTGGTCTATTTTACAATCCAAAACCACAACATCTTCCAGTAGTATAAATTTCCCACCTTGACTAGAAAATTAAAAAAATCTCGACTAGTCTCTTAATTGATCGATCCTCCATTAACAATCTCATAGATGTTAGAGTTAAGAGTATCTAATCTAAGATTTTAGTAGATGACAAAAGGCATGAGTTTTATACTTACACTGAGAATACATAGAGCTTTCATAAACATATGCATTCTAATAGTGCAAGAGATGGTAAAAGCCCCAAGGTCTTCATTCTTTTCTGTAATTTTACTACTCATGATAGCACTACAACCATGGATGACTTCAATTATGTCACCTTTGATGAGCTTTTGTTTAACATCAAGTTCTTCATAAGCTTACTGTATCTCTAGATTTCTTGGATTGCTTCAAGAAATGGGATATTGATAGAGAGGTTGCTAAGCTTTGCCGTAAATTTCTTCAGTTTATAACCCTCTTCTTTTCTTTGAAAACTTTGAGTGAATAGGGAAGGAACTTGTATTGTTGGAAATACATTACTTTGTGCTTTCATTTTCCACCACCTCCTCATTAACTTCCACCAATACCTTTTCATCATCTTTATCTTGAGATTTTGGTGGTGCTTTTTTCTACTTAACCTTAGGTATCTTGTCACCTAACTCTTTTTTTAAATGATCACCAAGGGTATTCCTAATCCTAGTGACTATTGCTAAAACTTGAGCCTTATTCTTTGAGTTCACAATAGTGTCTCTCGGAAGACCACCCTTTTGCCTAGAATTCAATTGGGAGGAAATTTCCCCGATTTAAGTGTCCAATTACTTAATGAAGTTATACTGGTACACCAAGGATTGACTATGTTGCGAAAAATCACCTTTCATTTCACGAACCATTTTTTCCGTTCCTTTTATCTCTCATCAGGATCTTTGCCAAAACATCTTTAGACTTGTACTTGTTGAGGTCAATAGAAATTGGCTCTTTATTATATTCCCAATCTTGGGAAGGCACATAGTGCTCGTAGTCATGATCTATATCCCTCCAATCATGAACACGTTCATGGTTCGTTGGTTCTCACCTTGCCTTTGATAGGCGGGGTGGGAACACCTTGGATAGTTTACTAGTTACCGAATCTCCTCATCAAGCTTTTTAGCCTCTTCATCAACATCATAGCCTTTTGATGCTATGACATTCTCCGCTTTTTTGGGTGCACCCATCACATGTTTTGACAAAACCTCTAGTAGCTTCATCATCTTAGCCATATTCTCTTCTCTTTCTTCATCTCATTTTCTTTGTTCCTTGACAACCAAGGATGTAGTGGGAGAACTCTTAGGAACCTCGACATCTCGAGTATGCCATTCCCAGTTTTTATTAATAACCTCTTTAATCAAATTCATTTTCGCATAATAATGTCACTTCACAAGAGAAAGCCAACACATTGTCCATCACCATTTGATTGTATGGATCAAGATCAAGATAGAAGATTTAGAGAAGCATCTTCTCTGGGACCTCGTGGTTTGGATATTGCGTTAGTTATCCATTAAATCTTTCCTATATTTCATACAAAGGCTATCTATTTAGTTTCCTAAAGTTGATGATTTCATCCCTTAATTGAAGAATTTTAAATTGTGGGAATTACCAGTCAATAAACATTTTGGTGAGTTCATTCAATGAAGTGGTAGACCCAGCCAAAAGATATTGGAGCCATAATACCGCCTCTCCCATTAGAGAAAAAAAGAAGAGGCAAAGTCAGATGGACTCTTGAGTTATGTGTGCGATATCAAAGGGTGCACACACCACTACAAAATTCTTCAAATGAAGGTTAGGGTCCTCACAAGCTTGCCCCCCAAAAGTCCTTTCATTTGAAACATATGAAACATGACACTTGTAACATAAATGATATATTTCCCATGAGTAGGTAGGATCCAGATGGCACTTGAATGACAAATGTAATTGAGTTTCCCCTATTCATCAAGAGGAACGTCAAAATACCCCACTTTATTAGCATTATCACTCATGGTTCTATGTATGCTACATAGATCACCTATAAAAAAACACAAAAACAACTACCAAAATAAATACACACCACTATGGGTGAACCCTAAGTAAGAACCAACACCGTAGAGATGAAAACTAAATTTCACTCCCCGGCAATGGTGCTATTTGGATAAAGCTCACGTATACCATTTAAAGTGGTAAAGGAAGGTCATTGTCAATATCCCAACTTTCATTGAGGTCGAATACACAAGGAGTGAAAGATAGAGTTTTAATCTTATGGGTAAGTAAGTACTACTAAGATAATACCCAAAGTGTTAGTAAAGTAAATGACATAATTAAAAATGGGGAAGGGGGGTTCATGGTTAAGGGATAATGTATGTCACTAGTAACTTGATTTTACAAACTAACAAACTTTAATATAACTTCAATAGTTGAAGAATATTGGGATCATGTCTACATAAGGGCAACTTAGGTGTGGGTGTGTGAGATTCGACGCACATGCTAGTATGTTTCTAATGAGGTAGCTAGGTATAGGACCCTTAAGGATAATTTCTGAATAAAACCTCAAAGACTTCACTTGTTAACCCTTTCAGGTACCTAACAAGTGTAAAAATCATATTCACCCACTACCTCAATTTGGGCACCCCTATTTCTAGGATAAAACCCAAGTTAAAGTTAACTACAAAATTACCCTTATATATAAGATAGTGAAAATGAGTAAACTAAAACTAATAATTGTATACTATTTCCTTGGTTCCCACATCCATCTTTCAAGGATGACGAGGGTCACTAAATTTCACCCAGACCCCTCTTTTAAGGATAGTTTGTACTTTCAAGAGGATAGAGTTTTCAGCTACAATCCTATGTGGGTATTTGGGGTTTTCACCAACAAATCCTTAACAATAGTATAATCTATTATCATCTAGTTATGATGTACACAAATACATCACAACCCACAACTAATTTGCACCTTAATTCAACATAATCCCAAGACTAAAAGATTTAGCTACTCATATACCAAATGGGTTGTTCAAGGCATCCATTCTTCACAAATACCAAAATCTAAATATCCAAACAAAATTTATAATTCTTTCATAATTGTGGGTTTCAATTTTAAATTCAAATTATTGCTAGTCTCTAGAATGCCCAAAATGGGATAGGGTTTTAAGATTTTAAAAGATTTGGGGTCATCTACTAAAAGATATGACACTTCCCCTAAGTTAAGTCCTACGTGACTACGATAGAATAAGATTCACCATGATCATAGGTATAACAACCGTGTGTATATTAATGTAATCACTATTTACTGACTGTATTAACTGGTCGCGATTACGATAATTGAGGCCTGTTTCTACTCTAGGTCTTCTAGATGGACTTCCTTTCTCTTCCTTTGATACTTTTTATCTCAAGTCCACATTTATTCATCTCATAACATGTATGCCTAAAAATATGGATATTAGTGCATTTAATCATATAAAGGTCTCTTTTATTCATTCGAAACATAATAATGTTCATTAATGTCGAGTGTAAATATATGGTAAATTCACCGCCCATCAATATTCTCGTAATAATATGTAGAATGTGTTTTTGATAGATTGGCATCTTGAAGGGTAATCTCCGAAGGAGAAAATAAAGGTTTAGCATATTGACTAGCATTCTTCGAATTTGAGGTAGTTTAGATTTATCCCTTGTTAGAATAAGCTTTGTCATAGTCTAGTAGTTATATCCCTTTATATTGGGAGGGGTTTTAGGTGTTGGTTGATGATTATTCAAGCCTTGTGGTTATTTGGATATTTTAGTTCATTTGTACCTATAAAGTGAAATGCATATGTTGTTATCTTGAACCTTAATGGATTAGACTTAATGTCTCATGCTTAAAATGAGAATTCTTAGAACTACTCTAGTGAGATTGGAGTGACCTTATCACTCATGCTTAGGGAAATATTGGCCTTAGATGCTTACTCTAATAAAGTTTCTATAGTTCTAATAGACTTATTAATAGTATTTGACCAGGATCCTACCTTGGACTTAATGGTTGCTTGCTATACATCTAAGAGTTGAATTAGATACTTTAGCCTAGTCCTAGTAGAAATAGACTTAGAAGGTATATTAAGAGATTTAGAAGTGGACCTTGACCCACCTTAATCCAAGATTATGGTAGTCCTTATGAGACTCATAGATCCTTATGAAATGCCTAAAAAATATCCCTTAAGTCAATATTAGGTAACCTTGATAGTAAATTTATTGATGAGACCATAATGAGCTATTGTGTATGTTTTTATAAATACTATGACCATTTTATTCATTAAGCCATAGATGTTACTATTACTCAGGCTATTGATTAGGCTATTACTTGGCCCAACGAACGCCTTATTTAATTGGCCCTTGCCTATAACACGGTTTAAGCCATAAAGTAGGATATCAACTATGCTATGAATAAGATATTTATTATGCCATGTATTTGATATTACACAAGTTAGTGATAAACTTTTTTTATGCTAATGGTGGGTCAATGAATTGGTTACTTATGGGTTATTGCTCACAGTAATCCTTATGGTTATGCTTGTGGTCTAGTGGAATAAATTATTGTCCTATCACTTATAACATTCATGTCACATCTATACATACTTTTTTATAATGTGACATTAATGATGAATGAGGAAATATGGAGGTATGTTATTCTTTCTTTTCTTTTTGTTTATTTACTTTAGACCTTATGAGGCTTGTCTTTTACTTTAGTCCTCGTGGGGCTTGTCTTTTACTTTAGCCCTCGTGGGTCTTGCACTTTATTATTGATATTAATATGGATATTATGATTCTTCGCAAGGCTAAATGCTACTATAATGATATGATTATGCTTGGCAAGGCCAAATGATATTATGATGACATGATGAAACCTGATATGGCTGGAAAATATTATGATTATATGATATTACCCAGTATAGTCGGAGGATATTATGATAATATGATGATATCAGTATGGCTCAAGGATATTATGATGATTTGATGATAACCAGCTAAGCCGGAGGATACTATGATGATATGATGATACCCGTCATGGCTGAAGGATTATTATTGATGTTCTTTTGAGTGCATCTACCAGTTTGAGTCTTGCTAGACCCTTGTATTGAAACTATATGTTATTTATGCTCAAGTGTAGTTGGGTATAATATTGATATTAGAGATGTCGGGCATTGTTTTTCTAGTGATCAATGTATAAAGTGCTATAATTATTGATTTAAGGTTGAAAGGATTATTAGTGATGAATAATAATTAAGAGGTTAATAATGAATTATGGATAGTTGGGCTTTAACAATAATAAGGACTAGTCGTATTGATGACTAGTAATTGTTATGATTAAGCTATAATGATGTTCAGCGTAAATGAGACTTATAGCAATGATGATTAGTTGATAGTAATGATTTAGCCGATAATGATGACTAGTAGCCAAATAAGGATTTGTGGATTAGTGATGCTAGTTACTAAATGGCATTTAGTCAATAAATTAAATAGTGAATAATTAGTGATTAGTGGTTATTGGATCAATGGTGATTAGTAAGTTTGTGATGGCTAGAAACAACTATTGGCTAGTTGATAAATATGACATAGTAATGAATTTTGGCTATGTGCTAAGTATTGACTAGTTGGTGAAAAATGACTAGTCATTGACCCATGAATAGTGATTATATGGTGAATAGTTGATAAATAACAATTAGAAGGTATATGATAACTAGTGAGGATCTTGATTAGTAAATAAGCTTTGGCTAGCTAATAAAGAGCTTTTAGTGTGTATGGAGGACATAGTTATAAAAATGATGGTATTGTTTTGGATATGCATATATTATCATCTGTTGTTTAATTATGAATGTTGATGATAATTGAGGAAGATTGGTGAACTTTTGATTGATGATATTTATAGAATGCTGATGATAAGTTGAGTGATTGATAGTACACGTGGAATTAAGGATGAATAATGATACAGTTTAGATATATTGTTGATTATATTCCTTTACATTTCTCTTGGTTGTAATATCTAGTAGTATGGGACGTTGTGATGAGTTCTTTACTTTAAGAACTAGTTGGCATATGGGAACCAACTTTTTACTCGTGATTGCCTGTGTTGATGATTTATGATACATTGTTATTCCAATAATTTTTACTCATTATGTATAGAGATATTGGCATGTCTTATATTATACTGTTATTTCACTTATATTACTTTTTATATATAGTGATGATTGATATGATTTAGGTTTGATTTTGTACATTGACTTAGTTATCATTATCTTGTATTATAACATGTTTAAATCATCACTTAGCTCAGTTGGCCGATGATGCCTACTAATTACCCATTCTTTTTGTACTCATACTACACTCCTACTGCCCGCAAATCACAGTATGGGTTATCGTCATTGAAGTGTCCATCATGCGAGCAGCCATGGTTCAGACACTTAGAGTAAGCTCGTAACATTTAAAGTATTACTTATTTTTCTCTTATGTATTGGACTAGTCATTATATTGTATTCGGATATAAGTTATATCAGTGTATTTAGTTGAACTTAACTTTTTATTATTGTATTATTAGTAGCTCTTGTACCTGTACCACTAGTTTTTGGATTATATTATGTAATTGCTTCTTTATTTTATCTATTTCGCAGTTCTTTTCTTTATATATTTTGTAGTTTATTACTAGTCATTCTGAACTATATGTTTGGCTTGCCTACTAGTGGGATATAGTAGGCTCCATCATGACATAAGAAATTAGGTCATCACAGCTTCATTTCCTTCGTGATTAGGTGTTGAGTGAATGAGTCTGGGAGGAACATCATTTATTATAAGTGTGATTTACGATTCGATAGTCGTATATGTATTCCAACGATTGATAACTTAATCCAATAGATTCTGCATAAGGCTCATATCTCTAGATATTTTATTCATTCGAGCATAGCAAAGATGTATAGGGATTTGAGACAACATTATTAGTTAAGTTGAATGAATAGAGATGTGGCAGATTTTGTAGCTTGTTACATATATTACCAGCAGGTGAAGGCCGAGTATCATTATCCTAGTGGGTTGATTTTTGGATTGCCCATTCTCAGTGAAAGTTAGATCAGATTACCATGGACTTTGTTATTTACTTACCCCGTACTTCTCCTGGTTTGGATTGTATTTGGGTTATCATGGATTGATTGACTGAGTCAGCATATTTACTTCCTATTTGAATGTCATATAGTGCTGAGAGGTTCCTTTTTAATGATGTGACCATATTTATTATTTGGGATCGAGGTTTCGTGTTCACTTTTATCTTTTATAGAGCCTTTTAGGAGAATTTGGGTACTAAGGTGGATCTGAGTACAACTTTCCATCCACATATAAATGGCCAGCCCAAGCGGAATATTAAAGTGTGTGAGGAGATGCTCCAAGCCTGTGTTTTGGACTTTAGAGGCTAGTGGGAGGAGTACTTATCCTTGACAGAGTTTTCTTATAACAACAGTTATCATTAGATTATTGAGATGGTTATTTTTTAGGCTTTGTATGTTAGGAGATGTAGTTCTTAGATTAGATGGTTCGAAACTTCAAAAATTTTACTCATAGGTACTGATTTTCTACAAGAGTTGTTCGCTAAATTCAAAGTGATTTAGGATATATTAAGAGCATTTTAAAGTAGGTAAAAGGCCAATGTAGACCGTTGACTCCGTACATTGTGATTTGGAGTTGGTGATTGAGTATTCCTCTAAGTATCACCCCATGAAAAGTGTGATGAGGTTTGGAGGAAGAGGCTTAAATATATTGGACCTTTTGAGATTCTTTGCATGGTTGGTGAGGTGGACTATGAGTTAGCTTTACCTTAAGATTTTGTTGTTGACCATCCGATTTTCCATGTTTCGATATTCCGGGGATACATTCCTAATCCATATCATGTGCTCAAATGAGACTCAATCCAGCTAGATGAGCAGTTGACCTTTGTAGACAAGCCTATGCTTATTTAGGCTAGTGATGTTTGGCTGTTTCACACAAGGGAGATACCTGTAGTTAAGGTTTAATGGATGCACCTCCAGGTAAAGGAGGCTAGTTAAGAGATTAAGAGCGATATGTGGACCCATTATCCTCACTTATTTGAGACTTTTGATCCATCCTTATCCTTAACTTTTATAGATGAAAGTACGTTAAGTAATGGATATTGTAATGACCCTTCAGGTCATTTTTTATATTTCTGCTTATTTTTACTGTTAAAGCTACTCTATAGCTGCCCCAAGTCATAAATGACTTGCTGGAATAGACATTTTGATTACCAAGTAGTTCATTTGGTTTTTAGAGCCTTTTCTTATTTTGAAGACTTCACTAGTTTAAAATAGCTACCAAGCAAAAACTTCAGTCAAACAACCTAAAATAAAAAATTTTACTATTCCAGCAGTTTTAGAATATCGATGTCAGGCTAGATGGACCTTTGGTTGGGATCCCAAGGAACCCAGACTCATTTTGACCTATTGTTCGGAAAGTTAACAAATTGGAATATGGGTGTGGAACCCACATTTTGTCAAAACAACCTCAGATGGAAATTTTGACTACACCACTAAGTATGAAATATCAAATTTGGTATGGTTATATAATCCGTTTCATAGATGGTATTCTGAATAAATCTCAATGGCTTTGCAAAGACATAGAAAATTTCAGCTCTACTGTTGTTATCTAGTAAATCGCAATTGCGAGCCAAGGGTCACGATCGTGATACCCTTGGTAGACCCTATGTGTCGTGATCACTATGTCTTGTCACGATCAAGATTTTGTGGTCCAAACCCAATATACTATGATCGCATGGGTTGAGTCAAGTTCGTATGGCCCAAAACTTAGGACAAGCATAAATAGGCCATTTTAGCACCATTTTGCTCATTCTTCATCCATTTATTGAGATCTAAACCCTAAATTGTGTGATGGCTTAAAATTGTAGTTTGTGGGTGATCAAGGAACCTCACTAATGTCTATTTTAGTGATTTCCATTTGATTTGTTGTAAGATTTCACCTTTTTGATGAAAAAATTTCCCATTTCTTATTCTAAAATCCCAAAACATTGAGGGCTTAATTTTAGCCCTAAATTAACTCAAAACTTACCCATCTTGAGGGTACTGATTCCTTGAGAATGATGGAACATTTGGTTGGTTTGGGAAGTAAGTTTTTTTTGTAAATAGAACCCATATGTGATTTTGGATTAATTTTAGACCCAACGCACAATGGTTCAACGTGGGTAGCATTATTCTTGTATTGATATGTAGAATGAGAATTTGATAGCTTGGCATCTTCTAGAAGCTTCTCAAAAGGAAAAAGCATTGATTTAGAAGATCGTTGACCTTTCTTTAGCAACTAGGTAGGCAAGGTTTTACCCCTTGTTAGATTGAGATAGTTCATAGTATTTTTCTTATATTGTGTTAGATTTAGGATGGGTTATATGTTGGTATGAAAAATTGAAATACTTTGGGTTAGTTGGACCATTTAGGCAATTTAAAATTCATAAATTTGGCATAATTGACCTAGTTGATCATATTATTATGTGAATTTGCTATCTTAGGGATAGAAATGTGAAATTAGATACGTTAACTTTAGTTCAAATATAATTTACCTAAAATGGAACTTTGGGGATTAGAAGTGGATCATAAACCCACCTTAGGCTAAGACGTATGCTAGCTTATGTAGACTTTGATATGCTTATTATATTCTTGGAAATGCTTATTGAGGCAATATTGAGAAACATTGACACATGATGGTTATGTTGCTTGGTGTGAGGGTTGATGCTTATTGATTATGCTATTACATATTCTAGTGATTATACTATTGATTATAGTGATATATTTATAATTACCGGTTCAAGTCTAGCTATAAATGATATATTTGACGGTTTAAATACGGCTATTGATGATATATTTATAAATTCAAGTCTGGCAATTAATGATATATTTACCGGTTAAAGTTCGACTACGGATGATATATTTAATGGAACAAGTCTATCTATTGATTATATTTAATTACTAGTTAAATTTCGGATATGCATATTATGCTATAATGATATACTTATTATGATATGATGATATCGGGGTGTGAGATTTAAAGAAACAATTTGGTTAATTTAGAAAATGAGTAAATGACTATAATGTAGAATGATATAAATAGATCCTAGTTATATTATGATTAGCTGATAAATAAATGATTATTCAATGTATAATGATTATTTGGCATATGATGGTTAGCCTATATATGAGGATTAGTTTCTATATTCTGGATTAATCTGTAAGTGTTGTTAATTGACAAATGATGAATATGGGCAAGTGATGGATATAGTGTGTCATGACTTAGATAATTTTCAATGATATTATAAGAGTTGATAAATGATGGTGGTAAGATATGCTATCTTGTTTGTACTTTCTAGGCTTATGGGATCTAGTGATGGGTTATTTAATTTTTCACTCAAATTGATGTATGGGTGCAAATTTTGTAGTTATGTTTGTGTATGTTGATGCTTTATGTTATGTTATGTAATCATTTCAATTTATTTATCTATGTATGCATAGAGATGTTGGAATTCATTCAGGTTCATTTACTTACCTTGGTTTAGTTATGTTGTCTTGCACTTTGTCATTCTTATATTATGATTTAGCTCAGTCGAACGATGATTCCTACTGAGTACCCATAATTTTGGTACTCATACTAAACTTTTGTTCCTCTTTTGTGTAGTTCCTAGTACTATTTACCACCGTTGATTTGTGTTCGTGTGGTGTTGATATTCAGTGATAGGGTAAGCTCTTGGAGTCTGAGTCACCCATTTCCCTCTATCTTTCTATATTGAGTCTTTAGTTTTGAGATAAATGTATTGACTATTCAAGATACTTGGATTGTATTATCATACTAGATGCTCTTGTACTAGCTCTACCAGGTCATGGGATAGTGTTTATGTGGTGACTACCTTTAATTTATTTCTATTGTCTTGCTTATTTATTGTGTTAGATTGTATTTTTGGCCCTTTTTGGGTATTTTCACCAAGTTAACCCATTGTGTTTAGCTCCAGGTTATCGCTTGGCTTACTTGCTTTAAGGATATAGTAGCTGCCATCATCACTGGTAAATTAGGTTGTGACACCAACATAATTGGGGCTATACTTGTCCCTCCTCCTAAATATCATCACGCCCTTCATAGGTAACACACGAAGGAAGGCTTGATCACCAATACTGAATTTGAAGGCATGAAGTTTATGATCTGTATAGCACTTCTGCCTACTCTGTGTCACTCAAAGTTTGTACTGAATGATCTAAACGCTATCCAAAGACGCGTGAAGAAAGTTTTTACCTCGAGGTCTAAACTCAGAAGTCTCAAACTAACCAATTCGGGAGCAACAATGCCTACTATATAATGCTTCAAAAGATTTCATCTCAATCTTGAATGGTAGATATTAATATAAGCAAACACTACCAAAGCAAAATCCTACTCCTACTGACCTCCAAAGTCCATAAGACAAACGCAAAGCATATCCTCCAAAATTTGAATAGTCTGCTCTGACTGATTGTTAGTTTGACGGTTAAAAGTTCTGTCAAGATAAAGATGAGTATCCAACTCCTCCTTAAATGTCTTCCAAAAAAGAGAAGTAAAGATTGAACCTTTATCTGAGATAATAGATATAGGTACTCCATGGAGACAAACTATCTCATGAAAATAGATATAAGCCAACTTGTCAACAATAAAGGAAAACCTGACTCAGGATCAAGTGAGAAGATTTGATAAATTGATCCATGTGACACAAACACTGTCAGAACCTAAGGAGTACAAGGCAGCCCAGTCACGAAGTCCACAGTTATCCGTTCCTACATCCATTCGGGAGTGGATAAATATTTGAAGTAAACACCAGGCCTAAAATGGTCGGCCTTTACCTATTGATAACATATTTAATGAGAAAAATCTGCCACATCCTTTCTCATTCCACCGCACCAGTAGTGTTGTCTCAAATCACGGTACATTTTGGTTACTTTCAAATGAGTAGATTACCTTGAACAATGGGCCTCCTCAAAGATTAATATCACCTAATCCACTATACTTGGCATACAAACTCGTCCTCCATTCCTCAAAACACCATCAGAGTTAAGTGAGGATTCCTTAGCCTCACCACTCCACACCGTATCCCAAATCACTCTCAAACCAACATCATCAATCTAGTGAGTGGAAATCTACTCCAACAATGATGATTCAGCCTTCATAAATGCAAAAACACACCAAGCCATCAAAATATCAAGCCTGACCATCAAGTAAGAAGAAAACTAAACCTCTAAAGCCAAAGGACTCTCCTGGATCAAAAGATGTGCCAAGCTACCCATACTAGCTATCTTCTAGCTTAAGGAATTTACTACCATATTAGCCTTGCCCGAATGATAAAGAATGATAAAATCATAATCCTTAAGAAACTCAAGATAACGAATTACCCCATACTAATATATATTAGGTGAGGAAATGCTAGAGACTTCAATAATCTGAGAAGATCTTATATCAAATCCCTAAAAAGAAACCTTCTTCTGAGTCAACTTGTTCAAATGAGCTGTAATAGATGAATGACCCTCAACAAAGCATCCATAGTAGCCTGCTAAACCAACAAAACTTTGAATCTCGGTTGGAGAAGTTTCCCAACCCAATCACGAACTGCCTTAATCTTGTTCCTACCAACCATGATATCATCCTTAGTCACAACATGAACCAAGAAAGAGATATTCTAGCCAAAACTCGCACTTTTAGAACTTAGCATTCAGTTTCTCATTTCTTAGCCTCTGAAGTAAAATCCGCAACTAATCCTTATAGTCGGCCTCACTTTTACAGTAAACCAAGATATAAAATATAAATACAATGATAAAAGAGTTGAGATACCATCGAACCACCTAGTTCATCAACTCCATGAATGTGGAAAGGGAATAGGTCAACGAAAAGTACAAGATGAGTATCAATCTAAAGTTCATAATTAAAGGTATGTGAGTTTTTTCAACAAGAACTCTCTTTCGTTCTTGTTCCCAAAAGTAATTTTCCTTACAAAGGCATGACTTTTATTTGATTTGTATGAATTTGAAGCGTGAACCCATATCTTAAGATGATTATTATGAAGTCTTGATATTTATGATTTTGAAAGATGAATTTACATGTGTGGAGATATAAAGAATGAATCTTGAATGATAATTATCATGATTTTGATATTTGGGTCATGAATCCCCATTGGAAATCATATTTTTTTGAGAAAGTGTGTGTTATAAGCGCGTTGATGTTGAATATTTGAGATATTTTGAATGATTTGACCTTTTGGTCTTAATGGAGTTATTTTGAACTCGAGTGTGAAACAAATCCACAACATGGTTGATTTTGATAGATGGGAAGCATGATGGCTCCCGATGTATATTTATATATTACTAAAATTGTTTTGTTGTGGATTGTCTTTGAAATTATCTGAGCTAAGTCCGGGAGAAATATTTAGCACTGAGTGGGAGGTATAAATCAACCTTACTTCACTAGAAATACATGCCCCCGTAGGAGTGAGCCTGAGGCTGATTTATATAGTGATCACTAGTTTGTGTGGATTTGATATCGATAGTCCTACTCCGATGGCAAGGATAGGACGGCTCTCCCCAACGTGGGTTGTACGTTGGACTCCATGTAGTTCACATGGTTTATGTCAGTTATAGGATCTCCCAGTGTATGTGTCTTTCCTTGTGTCTATGGTGAACAGTGAAGTGCTTTGAAAGTGGAATTGTGAAAGTTATTCTTTCAAAAGATTTAAATGATATTTACAGTATGAGAATTGATATTCTTGATGAACTAAAAGTGATTGACAAATTATATGATGACTCACATGTGTTATTATACTTATTTCATCCTCTTATGATTATGATGATTTTCTTCAGGCTATGTGAGTCTTTCATACATCCTACTTATTTCTTATAAATATTTACGATGATGATGTTTATAAAACTGCATACACCCCCATATACTCGGTTCCTTTCCATGGTACTGACCCATATCTTTGGATGTGGGCTGCATTTTCTTAGAATATAGGTTCAGATGCTAAGTTCTAGGTTCAATAGTGATTCTTCGGGCACGCTGTTCTATATCTTCTGTCATGGTGAGTCCTCATGTTCTGCGGATGTGATGTCTGAAGTTGGTTTAACAAAATTATTTACATTTGATAACTGAGTATGAGTCAGTTAGGGCATGTCTCAATGGCTGGCTGGTTTTAATGGTTTTCTTAGAGGCTTGTCAGACTAGTATAGTTGTTGGGAGTTGACTAATAAGTCATATTTTTTTATCTTTCTGAAATTCTTTTATTCTTGGATGATGATTAATCTGTTGATATTTGATGGTTATTTATGGAAACCCCGATGATTCGTGTTGAACTGGATGAAAATGGTTCAAAGGGTTAGCTTAGGGCTACTCATAGCCTCAAGCACCGTGTGATACTCCGGGACCCATTTTTGGGGCGTTACAAACTTTGTATCAGAGCCTAAGGTTTTAAGGTGTCCTAGGGAGTCTGCCAAGCCACATTAAGTAGAGTTTTGATCATCGTTATGTAGCGTACTACATATATGAGTAAGAGGCTACAAGACGTTTTAGGAAAAGTGTGATTCTTTCTTTCAGAAGTCTATCGGGCTTAAAGTGTCTCTCTCTACTATTGATTTGTTCTCTCCTCTTTTAGAAATATGCCTCCACATCGAGCGAGAAGAAATAATGATGGTCAGCAACCTCAACCCGCTGACCCATTAAATGAAAACATGTCTCATGCTGAATTTTGGGCAGCCTTTCAAGCGCTAGACCAAGCTGTTACTGTAAATATTCGGACCAACCCAACCCCAGCTCCATAGCAGTAGGGAGGTGATTCAGCTATTGCCAGGATCCGTGATTTCATGCGAATGAATCCACCGAAATTCTATGGGTCCAAGTCTAATGAGGATGCACGGTTGTTTTTAGAAGAGGTGCAAAAGATTACTCAGGTGATGCATGTATTTGAGGAACATAATGTAGAGTTGGTTGTGTATAGGTTGAAAGACCTTGCTTATGACTAGGTTGTTGCTTGGAGGAAAGGTAGAGGTGAAAGAGCTATTCCTACGACTTGGCAAGAGTTCCAGGATGTATTCTTAGATAAGTTTGTCCCTTTAGATATGAGAGAGGTAAAGGTGGAAGAGTTTATGAACCTACGACAGGGCTCTATGACTGTTGGGGAGTATTGTCTAAAGTTCAATCAGTTGTCCAAGTATGCTCCTGACTTAGTGGCTGATAATCGGGCTAGTATGAGTAAGTTTGTGACTAGAGTGTCTAGTTATGTGGTTAAGGAGTATAGGTCTACTATGCTGAATAGTGGGATGAATCTTTGTAGGTTGATGACTCATGCACAACAGATTAAGACAGACAGGATTAAGGAGAGAGAAAGAATGAGAGAGAATAAAAGAGCTAGGTCTGAGTAGCACAGACAAGGTCAGACTAGATCATAGGGAGGGAGTCGCCCTCAGTATCAGGATTATTTATCTATGCCAGCACCGTCATCTGCTAGTGATACTGTGCCTAGAGGTAGGCAGGAGCTAGGTAGCAGGTTATATGCATCCAGGTCCCAGTACAGTATTGGCAGTAAGCCAAATCATCCCCTGTGTCCTAAGTATGGTAGGGATCACTCGGGTAAGTGTTAGGGGGAGTAGAGGGGTTATTTCCGGTATGGTCACATAGATCACAAAGTTAGAGATTGTCCACAAGATGGACAAGGGTGTCGTGACTATCGCTCTCAGACCTAAACTCAGACTGTTAGTGCTCCAATTTCAGCGACTCACCCAGCCCCAACTCAGGACGCCTCTTCTAGCAATGCTGGTGGGTAGCGCCAGAATAAATTCTATGCTTTACCGTACCGCCTGGAACAGGAGGACTCTCCCGATGTTGTTACTAGTATGCCTCATATATTTTAGTTTGACATGTATGCTTTGTTGGATCCTGGATCCAGTTTCTCATATGTTACACCTTTGATTGTTGTGAATTTTGAAATGAGTCCTGAGATTATTCCTGATCCTATCCTAGTTTCTACCCTAGTGGATGATTCGATTGTTGCCCAAAAAGTGTATAAAAAGTGTCCTGTTACCGTTATTCATAGAGTCTTGTTGGCTGATATGATTGAGTTAGACATGGTAGATTTTGATGTGATTCTGGGTATGGATTGGTTGTACTTTTCTTATGCCACTATTGATTGTCAGACCTGAATGGTCAAGTTTCAGTTTCCGAGTGCATCCGTGTTTGAGTGGTCTGGGAATTCTGTGTCACCCAAGAGTCATCTTATCTCTTACCTCAAAGCTAGAAAACTTTTTTCCAAGGGGTATATTTACCATTTGGTTAGAGTCAAAGACACTAAGTCTGAGACTCCAACTCTCCAGTATGTTAACATCATCAATGAGTTTTCTAATGTCTTTCCAGATGATCTCCCAGGGATACCTCCTAATAGAGAGATAGAGTATGGGATTGATCTTCTTCCCGATACTCAGCCCGTTTCTATTCCCCTTATCGTATGGCCCTTGCAGAACTTAAGGATTTGAAATAGCAACTCAAAGATCTACTATATAAGGGTTTCATAAGGCCCAGTGTTTCTCCTTGGGATGCTCCTGTGTTGTTTGTGAGAAAGAAAGATGGCTCTTTGCGTATGTTCATTGATTACCGCCAACTGAATAAAGTCACCATCAAAAATAAGTACCCCCCTTTCGAGAATAGATGATTTGTTTGACTAATTGCAAGGTGCAAGTTATTGCTCAAAGATAGACCTTCGTTCCGTCTCTCATCAACTCAAATCTAGGGAGTGTGACATCCCAAAAACCACTTTTCGAACTCGTTATGGCCATTTTGAGTTTCTTGTTATGTATTTCGGGTTAACTAATTCCCCAGCAGCTTTCATAGACCTTATGAATCGAGTGTTCATACCATATCTGGATATGTTTGTCATAGTGTTGATTGATGATATACCGGTGTACTCCCGTAGTGAGGATGAACATTCTGATCATCTTCAAACTGTCTTGGAAACCCTTAGAGATCACAAGTTGTTTGCCAAGTTCAGTAAGTGTGAGTTTTGGCTAAGGTCAGTTGTTTTTTTAGGTCATATCATTTCTTCCGAGGGTATTAGAGTTGATCCCCGAAAGACCAAAGATGTTAGAAATTGGCCTAGACCTATTTCTACGACTGATATCCAAAGTTTCTTGAGTTTAGCTGGCTATTACAACCATTTTATTGAGGGTTTCTCCTCTATAGTGTCTCCTATGACTCGGTTGACCCAAAAGAAAGTAAAGTTCTTATGGTCTGAATCTTGTGAAAAAAGTTTTCAGGAGTTGAAGACTCGACTCACTTCAGCCCCTATTTTGACTTTTCCTGATGGTGTTGATGGTTTTGTGGTGTACTGGAATGCTTCGAGAGTTGGGTTGGGTTGTGTATTGATGCATAAGGGTAAGGTGATAGCTTATGCTTCTAGACATATGAAACCCCATGAGAAAATTACCCCACCTATGACCTTGAGTTGGCTGTTGTTGTGTTTGCTTTCAAAATCTAGAGACACTATTTTTATGGTGTCCATGTTAATGTTTTCACTGATCATAAGAGTCTACAGTATGTGTTTTCTCAGAGAGAATTGAATCTTAGGCAGAGACGATGGTTAGAATTATTAATGGACTATGATATGAGTGTGTTGTACCATCTGGGCAAGTCCAATGTTGTGGTGGATGCCCTAATTAAAGTGTCCATGGGTAGTGTTTCGCATGTGGTAGAAGGTAAGAAAGAGTTGGCTCGTGATGTACATCGTTTGGATAGATTGGGAATTAGGTTGTTTGACTCTTCTGAAGTAGTATAGGGGTTCAGAGTAGTTTTGAATCCTCCTTGGTTTTGGAAGTGAGGGAAAAACAATACTTAGATGCTAGTTTGGTAAGACTGAAGGAGTCAGTCAAGGACCAAAAAGTAGAGGTTTTCTCTTAAGAGGGAGATGGTGTGTTGAGATTGCAGGGTAAATTGTGTGTCCCGAATGTTGATAATCTGAGACAGAGGATTATGGCTGAAGTGCACGAGGTGTGATATTCTATTCATCCTGGTACTACCAAGATGTACCGAGACTTGTGGAAAATCTATTGGTAGAGTGGCATGAGGAAATATATAGTAGCGTTTGTAGCTAAGTGTGCAACATGCCAACAGGTTAAGGTTGAACATCAAAGACCTGGTGGTATGATACAAGAGTTTAGTATTTCCACCTGGAAGTGGGAAGAGATAAATATGGACTTCATGATTGGTTTACCTTCTTCCCGACGCCATCATGACTCCTTTTGGGTTGTGGTTGATAAGTTGACTAAGTCTGCTCATTTCTTTCATGTTCATACTTCATATACTGCTAAGGATTATGCTAGATTGTATATCCGAGAGCTAGTCAAACTGCATGGAGTTCCCTTGTCCATCATTTTGGATATAGGTACTCAGTTCACTTCATAATTTTGGAAAGCTTTTCAGAAGGGTCTTGGTACCCAAGTGCTTTTGAGTTCTTCTTTTCATCCACAAACCGATGGTCAGGCTGAGCGGACCATCCAGACCTTAGAGGATATGTTGAGAGCTTGTGCACTTGACTTTAAGGGAAGTTGGGATGATCACTTACCATTGATAGAGTTTGGTTACAATAACAGTTTCCACTCTAGTATTGGCATAGTTCTATTTGAAGCCTTATATGGGAGGAAGTGTAGATCACCCATAGGTTGGTTCGAGGTGGGTGAAGCGGTTGTGAGTGGTCCTAATTCAGTATTCGAGGCTTTGGAAAAAGTTAAGTTGATTAGGGAAAGGTTGAAAACTGCACAGAGTCGTCAGAAGTCATATGCGAATGTTAGAAGGAGAGACCTTGAGTTTGAAGTTGGTGACCTAGTGTATCTGAAAATTCACCCATGAGGAGGGTGAAGACATTCGAAAAGAAGGGTAAGCTTAGTCCCCGTTTTGTTGGTCCTTACAAAATTCATAGCCGTGTTGGTAAGGTAGCTTATGAGGTCGAGTTGCCTTCTGAGTTATCTTCTGTTAATCCAATATTCCATGTCTCCATGCTTAGAAAATATATTAGCGATGTTGTGGTAGTGGATTCCTCTGTGAGTGCTGACATTCAAAAAAATCTTTCTTTTGATGAGATTCTTATTGAGATTCTTGATTTCAGTGTCCGGAGACTAAGGAACAAAAAAGTTCCCTTGGTCAAGGTGTTATGGAGAAATCAATCTGTTCAGGGTGCAACTTGGGAAGCTGAGGCGGATATGTGATCCAAGTACCTGCACCTATTTTCCGCGAACTTCGATCAATCCAAAGGTACCATTCTTTCCTAAATCATGCACTTTTGATAAAAGTTGCAGCAGTTCAGCTGTCATTTATTATGTGTTCAGCTGTAGTTTCTTGAATTTATGCAATCTATGTTGCATTTGGAGTGAGAAACGATGTGGTGATGAGTCTAACAAATGGTTTCAGCTGTATGCTCTATTCCCTATATAATCTTGGCATGTCTAGCGTCATTCGAGGATGAATGTTTCCAGGGGTGGATGATGCAATATCCCGGGAAATTTTTCCTTGAAATTTTATGCGTAAACATGTTGGGTTCTATCTTCTAAAATGAATTATAAATTTTCCAAGCGGAATGTATTAGATTATGACCCACCATTGCTTAAAGTATTGAATAACCTTTCCAACGATATGTGGATCATCCAAAACGGACACCCAAGCGACGAGTTATGAACATTCCCATCGAACCGTGAATAGTAGTGAACAGTAAAACATGCAGGAAAAAGTACTGAGGCCTGGCGTATTTTTTCTCCAACTTAAAATGATCATAACACTTGCACATAATGATCTGGGTAATCTACTATATATCAACGGAAAGTTTTGTGAGTCTTTTTTTCAATGAAATTGGTTTCATCCAATTTGTCTATCGGAGCAAAAGGTTATGGTCGATCTACTTCAGCCTATCAAAAGTAAATTTTTGGGTCAACTTCAAATGATCATAACTCCTCGTACATAATGATCTGGGTGAGATACTATATATCAACGGAAATATATGAGAGTCCTCTTTCTAATCAAATTGGTTTCATCCAATTTAAATATCGGAGTAAAACGTTATGGTTGATCTACTTTAGACTTCCAAAACAATCCACCAAAGGACATATTCGAGAATTATTTGATTTTTTAGGGGCATTTTGGTCATTCCCCCTTACCCAAAATCCGTCCAAACCCTATATTAAAGCCTATTAGAAGCATTATATGTTATATTTCTTCAAATTCCTTCAAATAGAAAACCCTAATATCCTACATCCAACTTCAAGAACCTCCAAAGTTCACCATTAATTCTGCAAATTTATTCAAGATTCCAAGTTCCTAGTTCAAGAACTCCAAGAACCATCATTCAAAGGCACAATTAACACCTCAAAAATGAGTATCGATCTAAAGTTCATCATTCAAGGTATGTGGGGGTTTCAACAAGAGCTCTCTTTTGTTCTTGCGCCCAAAAGTAATTTTATTTACAAAGGCATGATTTTAATTTGATTTTTACGAATTTGAAGCATGAACCCATATCTTATGATGATTATTATGAAATCTTGATGTTTATGATTTTGAAAGATGAATTTACATGTGTGAAGATATAAAGCATGAATCTTGAACGATATGTATCATGATTTTGAAATTTGGGTCGTGAATCCCCATTGGAAATTGTATTTTTTTTTAAGAAAGTGTGTGTTATAAGAACGTTATATTTTGAATGATTTGACCTTTCGAGTGTGAAATAAATCCACAACGTGGCTGATTTTGATAGATAGGAAGCATGATGGCTCCTGATGTATATTTATATATTACTGAAATTGTTTTGTTGTGGATTGTCTTTGAAATGATCTGAGCTAAGTCCGAGAGAAATCTTTAGCACCGAGTGGGAAGTATAAAGCGACCTTACTTTCCTAGAACTATGTACCCCTATAGGAGTAAGACTGAGGCTGCTTTATATAGTGATCACTAGTTTGTGTGGATTTGATATCGATAGTCCTACTCCGATGGCAAGGATAGGATGGCTCTCCCCAACGTGGGTTGTATGTTGGACTCCATGTAGCTCACATGGTTTATGTCAGTTATAGGATCTCCTAGTGTGTGTGTCTTTCCTTGTGTCTATGGTGAACGGTGAAGTGACTTGAAAGTGGAATTATGAAAGTTATTCTTTCGAAAGATTTAAATAATATTTACATTATGAGAATTGATATTCTTGATGAACTGAAACTGATTGACAAATTATATGATGACTCACATGTGTTATTATACTTATTTCATCCTCTCATGAATATGATAATTTTCTTCAGGCTATGTGAGCCTTTCATACATCCTACATATTTTTTATAAATATTTATGATGATGATGTTTATAAAACTGCATACACCCCCATATACTCGGTTCCTTTCTATGGTATTGACCCACATCTTTGGATTTGGGCTGCGTTTTCTGGGAATGTAGGTTCAGATGCTCAGTTCCAAGTTCGACAGTGATTTTTCGGGCACGTTGTTCTGCATCCTCTGTCGTGGTGAGTCCTCATGTTCCGAGGACGTGATGTCTGATGTTGGTTTCACAGAATTGTTTACATTTGATAACTGAGTATGAGTCATTTGGGGCATGTCTCAATGGATCACTGGTTTTATTGATTTTCTAAGAGGCTTATCAGACTAGTATAGATGTTGGGAGTCAACTAATAAGTCGTATTTTGTTATATTTCTGAAATTCTTTTATTCTTGGATGATGATTACTTCATTGATATTTAAGGGTTATTTATGAAAACCCCGTTGATTCGTTGAACTAAATGAAAATGGCTCAAAGGGTTAGCTTGGGGTTACTCATAGCCTCAAGCACTGTGTGACGCTCAGGGACCCATTTTTGGGGCGTTACACCCGCGACCACCACTATGGGTACCACTACTTCTACCTTGTGTGCCTCTAATATTACCTCGGCTACCCTGAGGTTCACCATTCACTATCGATATAGAAGTAGGCCTAAAAATATAATGGTGGCAACCCTTGTCCACATTCTAAAGTCATTACACATGTAACAACCTCTATGGCGTGAATCAATCTAATGAGGTATATCTGAGCTAGAAAGACAACTTTGGGACAAAGCTCAATTTTTTGTGGATGTTGATCCTGAAGACCTACTACTTGAATGCCACAAAGCTAGATATAATAGTCTACCATGGTATCAATATTGACCTGTAAAATCTCTACCTCGAGGTGTGTGACCACTAATTCACCCTAATGACGCACCCTCTTGGCGTCATCCTAAGTAGATTGAAAAATAACCTCCATCATCTTTGCATAACTCCCATAATCTAAAATAATGCCCCTAATACTACTATCTTGTAGTAGCCAACTGGAATAAAGCATCTAATTCCTCTATGAATTTTTCAAATTTTCTCAGACCTATGCCTCAATAGAATAGCTAGAAAAGGCATAGAAATGTGCCTCATACTAGGCGATGGTTATGGATCCCTGATCCAAGTGATCAAACTTATCTCTCATCTAATCCATCAAACTGTAGGGCATAAAATTATCTAAAAATGCCTCTAAAAATATTATTCCAAGTCACTTTTGGTGAACCATAGAGTCTATAACTGACAAGTGACCTCCACCAGTCCCTAACAACATCTCTTAACTAATAGGTGGTGTAAGCAATTCCATGCGGCTCGAGCGATCCGAGGTTATATAATTTTTCCAGCAATAAGAGCTCATAGGCATCCTCTCCCACAAAACATTGAACTTGGGTGGACCCAATGGAGTAATTATCTCAAATCTCTTTTCATCCAAAGAATATATAATTGAACCCACAACAACAAGAAAAATAGTGAATCTGGCACAATGTTATCCTACCTGAGGGGGGGTAACATAGATGAAGGCTAAAATCCTATCAATAACCCATGACTCATCCCTTAAGCTTCCACCTCGAATGCAAGCTTAACACCCCTAACCTCACGAGATTTAGTCCTTACCATCTGCATAAAAGAGAGTAAAATATAGTTTAGAATGTTAAATATAAAAACCTACATGATAAGGTAAAAATAAAGAAAGTTTCCTAAAGATATATTATAGCCTCTAGAATATAGTTACAAACATCTACTAATTGATCAGCAAGACTTTACCAAATACCTTTTTCTTATGTTGATAAGACCTATGAACCAAGATGCTCTAATACTAATATATCAGTACCTAAATACTTTAGTCATGATGGAACTTATAGTGTTTAAGCCTTGATAAGTGAATCAATCACCTAAACTGATAAACTATATGAAAAGAATACCAGTATTTTTAGGCGAGACTTCTAGAGAGAAGTATAACCATACAATACAATAATAATGGAAGTTTGAATAATAAAGATGAACAATAAAGATGCCATACACCATCCTAAAACCAGGTGTCACAGTGTAAGAACAATATAAATAGAACTCAAAATTAGAAATACAATTGAATCCAAAAGAAAACTACAAGTGTGTCTCTACATGCGAAATAAAGATATCAACTAGATAAGAGAAGGAATGAGGTCTACTCTAAAGGTATAGAGTGGCCACTTCCTCGAATCTGTCAATAACCAATAATATGATCATAGCTGCCACACAATATACTTATACATAGATCTACACCAAAATAGCATATTATGGTTGAGTATGGTCCACTCGTACTCAGTATTTATCATAGTTTGATGGAGCAAAGAAGAAACAAAGGTATGATAATACCTATTATGATCATTTTACCTGCAATCAGAAAATGTCCTAAATGGTAGCTCACACCATTTCCACTAATAGTTCTAAATAGCACATAAACAGCTAAATAGATACTTAAAGGAAATAGATCATATATATAACAATTAATATACAAAAATACTCACTAAAGATGCATCATTTATGGAATGCAATGATGATGATGTGATATGGATGAGTTTATCACATAACCTTCGTTATACCTACAAAGGTTAAGTGCTTCTAGGAGGGACCCATGGGGGATTCACAACCCATATACTTTCTCAATACTCAAACCCAATCTCAATATTTGTATGTTTTCTCTAACTCCTGTACTACGATAGGGGTTCTTAAAAAAGTATCTGGTTTCTAGAAAACAACTTGTATTTCCTTAATGGTACCAATGTATCATGAATTTAAGTATGATATGAGAATGTAATGATCAAACCAAAATAATATAAATATCTCAAATACATTTAATATATATACATACAAGCAACCTCAGAATCTACTTAATATGTCAAACATCCATGATTATGCATAGGCAATGTACCATTGGAGTAGATACACATGCAATACATTGTTAATATCACAATTAACACAACATTGGTATTTCTATCACAAATAAAGCAATCAATGAATACACAAGACCAATAATTTTAGATAAATCCCCTACACTGATAACAAGCAGTAAATATCATCTTAAATCACCATCAATAATAAAATAAGACCCGTAGGCACATAACAGTAATTAATAAAATTATCATAATTGATTATCCATACCCATAGCATGTTTTTATCTACAAATTAACTACCCAACCTAGTCTAAAGAAAGCTAATCCATTAGCTACACTACGACAATGAAGTCTATGACTAGAGAACTTCAACATGGAGCTTTCCCTCTCAAAGTTAGATAAAAGACACCGATAAAGAATTTGTGCATTATAAAATCCAATTATATCTATATTGCCTATTTTAAAATTGAGGCCAAAATGAATCCCCAAAATTAGTTTTTGAAATAAAGGGAAAAACAAAATATTTCTTTTCAAAAACCTTACCCATGATTTAAGGAAGCCATAGGTGAAGACCAAAGTAAAAATTGGGTTAAGATGGGGTTTAAATTAAAGAAATACCTTTTTAGGCATTCCGGGACAAAAATCCTCGCATTCTTATCTTGAACTCATATTTTAAAAAGGTTTTAAAATGCAATTGTGAAATCATCAAAAACCATACCAACTTGAAGCTCAAAGTCTCAAAAAATTAAAGAAATTGCAAAAAAATCATTTTAAAACCAATTAGCTATGACTGTTAAAGTAGTTAAATAATCAATTAAATGTTCATTACTTAAATGCCTGTTGACTACTTTAGTAGGGGTTGATTAGTTAGATAGGTCTTCCAAAGTAGAGCATGGCCCGCTAAAGAAGCTACCCCTTTAGAAGGGATACTAAAGCGGATGTACCAAATTCATGTAGATCAACATCTTTACTAAGTTGCAAAGTTGCTCATAAACCCCTTGGGACTTGTTAAGAAAAATATGAAGTTAAATGAGATATGCTACCAAACTAAATCCAATGTTCCATACTTAATGGCAACATTATCTTTTTGGAAAGGGGTTTTTTCATAGAAATTCACCGCTAAAATCAAATTTCACTAATTTTCAAACGAGGGTCAAAATAAGATCAAAAGACATAAAAATCCAATGAACCATGATATCAACTCAAAAGAGATGTTCCAAATTTGATGGTGCAATCCATTTTTTCATTGGACATTCACAGAACAAATAATGTTGATCAAAGTCAACTATAAGCCCTTTTTAATCTCTAAAAAAAATAAACTAGCACAAATCATTCTATATAACTTCAGGAATCATGCCAACCATACCCACATAATTAAAATAACACATAGAAACCATGAGAAGGGGTAAAATGGTCAAAACACATAAAAAGGAAATATTCAAAGAGTCAAGTCATTAAAAATGAATAAGATTTGCTCATGGATTTGAGGTGAGTGATTTTTTATTAGATTTTTCTCTATATTTTATCAATCCAGGATTGACTAAGATGTATCATGATTTGATACAACATTACTAATTGAGTGGTATAAGAAAAGATATAACAGATTTTGTAGCTCTTGCCTATGTTGCCTGTAGGTGAAGGCCAAGCATTTGAGACCTAGGATACAGGTTTTTGTAGTGCTGTGAGGTTGGCGCATATCAATATTTTGGAGATAGTTCATCATCATAGGGTGCTAGTGTCTATCATCTCAGATAGAGATTTGGTGTTTACATCTTATGTTTGGAAGACTTTATAGGAGGAGTTTGGTACGTGAGTTGATCTTAGCATAATGTGTCACCCCAAGACTGGCGTCCAGTCTGAGTGGACTATTTAGGTTTTTGAGGATATGCTCCATGCTTGCGTGGTATATTTTGGGGTCTAGTGGGAGAAGCATCTTGCCTTGGTGTAGCTTGCGATAGTAATAGCTATTACTCCAGTATTGAGATGGCTCCTTTTGATAATTTGTATGGTAGGCATTGTCACTCTTCAGTTGATTGGTTTGATATTTCTAAGATCAGCCCTTGGGGTATGGACTTACTTCATGAGTATTTAGATAGGGTTTGAGCCATTTAGGATTGAATTTAAGCAACATGGAGAATACAAAAGTGCTATGTGGATTGTAGGCTTCATGCCCTGAAACTCAGTGTTGGTAATCATTTTTTCCTTTATGTGTCTCCCATGAAGAACGTGTTGACGTTTGGGAAATCGGGCTAGCTTACAGATACATTGGACCTTTTGAGACCCTTCGAACTATTAGTGATGTGGCTTATGAATTAGCTTTGCCCCCAGATTTATCCATCCAGTTATTCATGTTTCCTTGCTTTGGAATTACAGTTCAAGTAATTCTTGTGTTATTTGTTGGGATTTAGTTAAGATAGATGGGAGGTTGTCTTTGGTTGAGGAACCTGCCTGTATTCTAACAGGGAAATTAAATGGTTACGTTCGAGAGTTATTCCTATGGTAAAGGTCCAATGAAATCATTGACCATTAGATGAGTCTACATGAGAGGTCTGATATGCACAGTAGTTATCCCCAGCTTTTTACTTACTCATGTATTTCTATTCCCTTTAGTTTGAGGACGAACTAGATTTTAAGTGGTGGACAATGTAATGATTTGATTTTTGGTGTTTTGTGTGAAGTATGTGATTCTATATGATTTGACCATTTTAACCCTCCCCTTGGTTACATTGTGGTACTTCTGAGGTGTGGGAATGTTTGGCATGGATCCCAATGCATTTTGCTATGATTTATGCAAGATTGTAATTTTGGTGGTCTCTAAGGCTTACTAGTTGACTTTGGTAACATCTTTTGATCTATGCACTGGATGGCAAAATAGAATACGCCAACAATTTCAGGATATCGATTTTAGGTTGGTAACATGGATAGTTTGGTTTTATGGCTTTTATATCTCATATCCACGCTCTGTTTAAAAAGTTGTTAAAATAGGTTTTAGGGATCAACTCTGCGAAAATGACATCCTTTAAAAATTTAATATCATCGTTGAGTCATGAGTGTTGAATTTTATAAGATATCACAGTTCATTTGCATTCTTGGGATTCTTGGTGAATCTTGAGAGGTCCGCAGAGACTTGAAATTTTTCAAGTCTCCATAGATGGTGCAAAAACTAGTGCAACCACTAAAGCGGTCTTTAGGTGCTTTAGTAGCTCTAGCACATTCTCCAAGTACCACTTTAGTGGTAGCCTGGGCGCTTTAGGGCTTACCGCCAAAGTGATCACAACCTGCTTTAGCGGCACCTACACTCGAGCAGGGTACTGCTTAAGCAACAACTGGGTGCTTTAACACCTACTGCTAAAGCGGCCCAGGGACCGATTTAGCGACACCTAGGAAGATTTAAATACTTTTTAAGTGATTCTTTTACCATTTTTGATATTAGAGCTTAGGGTTCGATTTTAAAAGTTTTTTTTCTATTTTTAATCTTGGGTAGGCTCCAAAACACCTATTTCAACTATTTTTTTATACTTTATCATTCAAATCTTGTTTAAAAGTGGATTTAAAATGGAATTGGGGATTAGGCCTAAAAGTCCTAAATATAGCAATTCATTTATTTAAACTCAATTTAGACCTATTTTTACTTTGATCTTATTCTATGGGTTCTTTTAATCTTGGGGAATATTTTTTTGGACAAAAATTCTAGTTTTACCCTTTTTTTTTAAAACCCATTTTCGGGGTCTATTTCGATCCCAATTCTCAAATGGTAAATATGACCATCGTTGTATTTCTTTTAACATGCATATTTTGTATTTGAATTTCTTAGTTGATTCTGACTTCGTTCATGAGGAAAAAACTACTTTCGATCCCAATTCTCAAATGGTAAATATGACCATCGTTGTATTTCTTTTAACATGCATATTTTGTATTTGAATTTCTTAGTTGATTCTGACTTCGTTCATGAGGAAAAAACTACCAATTAAAGGCTTTTTGGACTAGTTTTTGGCACTCGAGGTAGTCTATTGCTTCAATTTCTTCAGACTAGGTTGAGAATTTAATGATAATGTAAAAGCATGCCATAGGTATGGGTTTGTATCATGGAAGAGGTGTTAATGTGATTTGTATGCCTATGTGGGGGCCTTTGTGGTTGATATTTGTTGGTTCGGAGATAGTATTTGTTATGGGTGACTATGTGGTGTCTTATATGATATTGTTGGCTTAGTATATATATATATATATATATATATATATATATATATATTTATATATATGTTTGGTTGTACTCTTTTTAGTGGAAAAATCCTAAATTTTTTTATTTATATGGTATTAATGACACTTTACTTGTACATTACACTTGATGGTTTCTGGATTATATTTGATCATGGATAGTTGGTGGAGTTTTGTATATTTTTACTTCCATGATTGGTATATTAGTTTAATATTGAATATTCTCATTTTGGTTGGTTATGATCATTACATCTTCATATCATATTCATTCATGAAACATTGGTACCACTGTGAAAATACTAAAAATAATGGAAGCAGTGGCTTTTCTAACAGAAAGTGTGATATCATTCAAAACCCTCTAATGATGTATGTGCCGGAGAGGAGCTATAGATATTGGTTGTATATGATTTTACTAACCCCTTCATGGGTCCCGTGTTGGAAAGGTTTAGTTTTGTAGGTGTATACAAAAGTTGTGCAATGACCTAGTGCATCATCATCATCATCTTCATTGAGCTACATATATTGTGCCTATACTGTCATTTTATTTTCAGTCTTTTGATATCATTCCATTTGTTCTACCTTCCTATACTTGTATTCAATATATATGTATACTTGTCATTCTTTCCTTACCTATATTTTTTTATATGTTTATAGTAGAATTGTTAGTGAAGATGGTGTGGGATCCCGTTTGAGACATTTTCTGATCGCAGGTGACTTGGCCATACTTTGTGTTTATATGCTTTATCTTCTAATTGACCCAGTCAACATACCTACTGAATAAAAGTTGACTTTACTCATCCCTGTTGTGCTCTTTCAGTGCTAATTCAGCTACGAATGCGCTGCATGAATAGTTAATTCAGGAGATACTTGGAGCCCATTCGAGGAAGTGATTGATCTATGCATCCGGAGATGACTTTTAACTTTTCTTATTTAAAAAATGTCTTACTGGTTTTCGGAGATAGGTCTTGCTCCTGTTATATATATTATGTATTTTTTACCGCAAGTTGTACTAGTTAGTTCTTACTCTGTGACACCAGTTTTTGGGATTTGGTTAGAATCGTGCTTATATTTCAATTCTTACTATATATATGTGTGTGTGTGGCTCGAATCCATTCTAGGGGTCTTGCCTTTGTTTTGGTATTGTTTTTTTACTCATTTCATATCAGTTTAGGTGATAGGTTTACTTATCAAGACTTGCTGCGATAAGTGAAATCATGGCCCTTGGTCTTCAGGTCCCACAATAAATCACCTAAACAAATTTTCCATAATACAACCTCATACCATAGCACTTTTTTATATTATTATTAACTACCCAACCTAGTCTGAAGTACTTCGAATGTCAATATAGAACCTACGCGTCAAAAAAAGCCAATGATACTCATATTGCTCATTTCCAAAATGGTGTCAAAACGAATACCTAGAATGGATTTTCTAAAAACAAGGGTAAAACCAGAATTTTTGGCCTAAAATATATTTTCCAAGATTAAAGGAACTCACAGGAGAAAGCCAAATGAAAATGGGTTGAAATTCGGGTTTGAATCGAAGAAATGATAATTTGGGACTTCTAGGCCAAAATCCCCAAATTCAAACTTTATATTCAAGTTTAAAAAAGATTAAAATGATACAAATCAAAGAAAAACAATTGAAATACGGATTTGGAGTTTACCCAAGCTTAAAAATTGATGAGCCCAATAACTAGAACCCCAAGATCCTAGTATCGAAAATGGTAAAAAAAATCTCAAAAATGAGGATGTAATCCACGTAGGCATCGCCTAAGTGACTAACGGATCACTTAAGCAAATCCCACCTCGTCGCATAAGCAACCTTGTTGTCTCTTAAGCGACAGGCATCTGGCATGCTAGTGTCTCTTAAGCAACTACGACATCGCTTAAGCTGGTTTGGTGTGTCGCTTAGGTAAAACTTTTGTTGTTAGTCCAAGTCGCTTAAGTGACCAAAGCATTGCTTAAGCGAGTGCACCAGTTAGCAACTTGGAGAATTTCAAGTCTCTGCGAACCCCTCAAGATTTATCTGAAATCCCGAATATACAAATGAACTATACTATCGCACTAAATTTGACGCTCTGAACTCAATGGAGATATCATATTTTTTAAAAAATAATATTTTCACAAAATTGACCTATGAAACTCAATTTTGAAATTTTCCAAACCGAGGATCGAAATGAGATATAATAGTCATAAAACCACACCAACCATGTTACAAACCTAGATTGACGTTGTGGATCTATTGACTTAGTTCGTTTTGTCATCTGATGCACAGATCAAAAGATATTGACCAAGTCAACTAATAAGCCTTTAAGACCATCAAAAATCACAATCTCGCATAAGTTATACCGACATGCATTGAAAATTATGCTAATTATTTTCACACCCCAAAAATATCACAATGCAACCATAGGAAGGGTAAAATGGTCAAATTATATAAAAATAAATATTTCACATAAATTACTAAAAATTAGATCATTACAAGCTCGAAGGGTTGGAAAACATTGGTTCTCAAGTTTTGAATTTTTTTAAAACTTTTGTGATTTTTTTTAAATAATTTAAAAAAATACATAGTCACTACTTGATTTCTAAAGAGAATATCAAGAAAAAATAAAAATATTTTAAGGACTTGAAAACAAAAATAAATTCTTAAAATTAGAGAAAAAGGGCAAGGATTCAGGTAATGCCTTGAGAAGGTTTTGAAGGCACTCAGGAGCATCCGTTAAAAAATAGTTGACCAAGTGACGAATTGATAATTTGACTAATTTAGAAACATTGGTAAGTTTTGGAAAAATCTTGAAATTTGTTTGCAAAATATAACATTCCTTTTATTCAAGTGAAATGTCATTTATTTAAATGAAGGGAAAAATCTCTCAAAAGAAAAGATTAACTAAAGCCATTTATTTTAGCAATTTGAGGAAAAAGATTATTTTCAATAAAAGAAAAGAGATATCAAGTGATTTGGAATACCATTTTTTTTATAATAGACATTTTATCTTTAAAGAAAAAATACCGATTTAAACAAGTTATGCCATTTGACTAATCATAAAAATCTAATCATAAAAAGATTTTTATTTTTATAAGAAAAAATTATTTTTAGGTTGATGAGAATTATTTTGTCTTAAATAAATCAATTCAACACATTATTAAAATATATGATTTTTATTATTAAAGGTTCATTTTAAGAGGAAACTTAAAAATTCATTTTTATTAATTCCAAAATATTCTATGATACAAATAATAAAAAAAAAGTGGAGAACTGTAAAGAATAAACAAAAATAACAAATGGAAGGAGAATTTATTTAGATTTAACCAAGTTTAATACAACAAAGTATTCAATTATAAATTACAAATAAATAAATAAAAGGACAAAAGTTCAAGTCCTTTTTTGGCCCTTTTCAAATATGGTCAGCCTTTGGGCTACTCTTTTTTGGACTTTTAGCCCTTTTTCAATTGTATATCAGCATGTTTCTGTTCAAGTTTTTATCAGTATACACATTGTATGTTGTCTTGCGAATCTATATATGAGCTTCCTTCTCTCATTTTTTTCTATATTTGAGCCTATATATCAGCTCCTTAAACCTGTATGTAGCGTATATTTGTTCTATATCGTTGTATACATCCTTGATCTTCATAACATTTATCAATTTTTTTAACTATTTAGGAGGCCTAACTCGATGAACGCATGGAATTAAGCCCAAACATAAGGAATACACCAAGAGAGGAGTCTAGTGGACTCATATACAAGGAGAGTTCACACAAAAATAAAAAGTAAAAGGATAAGTGAAATGTGAACATTGATGTCGTTGATCAAGCAAAATAAATGATCTTTGGAACTATATTAAGTAATCCCATTTACCACGTCCTAAGATTTTTTAATCAACCAAATATATGGCATGCGATGGATTAAACAAATAATTCTTACAGATAATGTAGAAACGAATTATAAAAAAGAAATGGTCCATATTACTACGCTATTTGAAAGTGAATACAGTTCTGTGACTTGAGACTATTTGAAAATTTTGATACATGATACTAATATATTTTAATAGTAATTGACTAATTATATCATTGTTTTAAACATGAAAACTGACTTTCAATATGAAAATAAAATTCTTTTGTACCCAACCAAATAAATGAGTATACAGACATAATTAAAGATGAACCTCATGATACAATATTCACACCAGATTTCATGCAAACTAATTAAATATGTTTCATCACTTAGTTTAATCAAGTTGGAGTCTTTATGGGATAGGTAAAATAAGCAAGACCCAAAAAAATTGTGCGGGGATACAACCTTCACTTTTTAGGAAAAAACTAAATACACAATCAAACTCTATTCATCTTTAATTTTTCCTAAATGGTACACTAAACCAGTGGAGGGATTTAAGGAATCAACCAAGCAATAAACAAGTTGAATACACTCAAGTCAAACAAAAATTTGACAGTATTGGACTAAATTAAAAAAAATGTAAAAGTACTAAAAATAGTGTTTTAGATGCACCAAAGAATCCAAATAAAGAAACAAAATTGAATAAAAAAAACATAACCAAAACGACAATGTTGACTCAACATAACGAAAAACAATCAAATATTTCAGAATCATGTGGCCATAACATCCGTCTACAATACACTCAACTACGTTTAATAGAAAAATGAGAACCATTAGGACTAGTAAAACAAAGAAGAAGAAAGTGCAAAAAATATAAAGTTTTTACCTTTTCTGGAACAAGAACTGAGACAAATGATCTCTTTAAATAGACTTTAACACATCGAAATTTGAATTTAACCTCACGAGAATTTAGATGAATCTGTCACAATTTATTTTATCTTCAAGAATTCTTCTTGAATTTTTATTGCGTAGAATTAGATTAATGCATCTCCAAAATTCTCAAATTTTCCACCCAAAATAGCATCCCTTCAACCTTCTACTCACTACCTATTTATAGAAAAAAATGAAGCTAGTTTTGGGGGAAATCAGAGGGGTATTTTTGGAATGCTGAGGGGAAGGTTTCAAAATTTTGAAACATGGGATAAGGTTCAAACTCATCCATGAGCTAATTCAGATGAAATTGGTGCAAAATAAAATTGGGAATTTTGAAAAAAATTTGATGGTGCAAAATAAAATTGAGAATTTTGAAAAAAATTTGAAATTCCCTTAGCAACCAATAAAAAACTCAGAAGTCTGTACTTGGTAAAATTTTGATGAATTTCTACCATATTTCTTGGAATTAAATATTGGAGGTGTTTTTATTTATACATTTTCGGGAGTTTAGCTATTGTTGTTGGTGTTTATGAAGGTGTATGCTAGGGGTGTGCTAGACATGATTGTTCGTGCTGTTGATGTTGGTATTATTATTGACGTTGGGTTATATTAGAATCAGGTTAAATTATCTATATTGTTGATATCATTGTTTTGTTGTATGAATTGCTATTTTTTCTTGTACATTGATGTTGAACGTCGATATTGTTGGGTTTTTGATATTCAATTGTTTATCGGGTTAAGGAGAAAAGAGATTGGGCTAGGTCTAGGCTGATTTTGCTGGGTTGAATGTTATGGGCCTAGGTTTGGTAATTGGTAAAGTGGATATTTAGCTATAGGGATTTATTGTTGTTGGGTAGGTTAGGCTATTTAAGAGATAGGTAGGTTCGAATTTCAGTCAATTTTATTTATAATCATGCCAAATTGACAATTTCATTGGCCGATATCCAATAAATTAGCTAAGTTGAATACAAAATTGAAATAATTAAAAATCAATTTAATCTCTAGTTACTTGTCTTAATAATATCAAACAAATATCTTCCAAAAAAATTATTTTTATTTTAAAAACAAAATTATATTAAGATCAGAATTTATCCTATTTGAATAATTTTTTCAAAATGAGTTCTGATTCATAGCCGGTTGTCTATAAAAATATTTTTTCTAGTAACAAAATATTATACAATCTCGTATATACGATTACATAAATATATAATCACTACTTAAAATGACATAATTAACTTAGATAAAGATTTTGATAAGTTCTTAGTTGGATAAAATAAATGTTGTAATTATATTTTAAATTGAAGAAACTCAGAATTATACTTAGTCATGAAGGGCAAAAATTAGACATCAACAATGATCAATGGGAATAGTAACAGAATTTCTCTTAGTTAAACAAGGGATAAAGGAAGCGTACATGGATGAAAGTATTACAAATTTAATTGTTATATAAGTTCTCATATTTTATTTTTGTGATTTCTTTATTGTTCTTACATGATCTAACCTGGTCGGCTAATGATACCTACTAGTATATGTAGTTTGTACTGATATTACTCTAACCATACCCTTTTCAAGGTATAGTCATTTGCAGGAATCACTTTTGGTTTCATGATTATTACGGGTAGTGATTCTTCAGCAGCTGCTACCCCTCTTACTCATAGCAAAAGTTGTGCTCAGTTTTACTTTTCCTTAGAATCTTTTGTACCTGTTTAGACTAGATCCTAAGATAGTTTACACTTTTCACATTTGTTTTGTTAAAAATTATTGTAATAAAGATGAGATATTATTTTAATAAAGACTTCCACTTAAATTCTTAACAAGGTGATAAGGGGTTCTACTTTCTAAATGGACCAGAATGAGTGCCCTCACAATCTGATAATTTGGATTGTGATAGTGATAATCTCGACTAGACAAACATAGTAGTGTATACCTAGTCGAGACCTAGACTATATAATCTATAGTTATTGATTACTGATGAGATTTCTATACAGAAATAAAAAAATAAAAGCCTGATCGCTTTTTCGATGACCACCAAAAAAATAAAATAAATTATAGCTTTGAATGAATATCTGGAGTGTTGGAATGTATCTAGTGAAGCTAAAATCTCTTCCGAAAAAATAAGAGTAACTTAAAAGTTTTATGGGCATTAATGAAGTGATAAAAACTACGGGAGGTGGATAACAATGGCTAAGAATGACTGAAAATAGTGGGGGTGGTCTAAGTTTTCGATGGAAGCTGAAAAAAGTCGACGAATTTGACGAAAAATTGACTGAAAATTATGAATTAGGATGGAAGCGAGTTTCTTTCTTTCGAAGATTTTTGTTTTTTATTTAATTTTTAATTTAAAATAAGGTATTTATATTTTTAGACATGGACTAAATTGTATTTTCTAAGACATTGAAGTTGTAGTGGCACTAGATGGTATTTTTTAAAATATTTGTGCTAGGGTTGTTTATAAAAGTCAAAAATGATGACACCATTAATGGGGTCTCTTTATCTAATTAGTTAGGACTTGTATCTTTTTGTCAAAATAAGATTTTAAAGTGTCAATTTTATCAAATCTCCCAATAAGATATAGTGAAGGAATTAGAAATTGGAGAACTAAATGAAAAGTGAAAACGACACTACTAGTGAGATGTTTCTCATATCAAAGGCTTATTTCTTTTTATAATCATTATGTCCAGATAAGATTTCGCTCAACTCAATTAATCTATGGGATACATGTCACCGCTCATGAGTAGAACATATCAGGTAATTTTGTTTTTACACCTCCCACTATGATTCAATTACAACAAATAGTGTCAAGATCTTCTACCATAAGCTTTTATACCCTTCATTAAACCCTTCTCAATAATTATTATGAAGTTCAAAGAATGAACAATATGGTATTACCTTCAATGAGTAAAATCGTTCCACCCCATCTCCAATACCTTTCACTTTGAGTTGATCAAAATCTGCCAACTAATGTTACAAAGCATGTGTTAGATGGTGTTAGTTATGAGTAAATGGGAAGCTTATCAGCCTTCAAAGTATGTAAACATAGAGATGGATCCATGATTTAAACTTTATGACTTCTTACAGAAATCTCAAGTTAATATTAAATATTCATTAATTTCACAGTAAAAAACTTATTGATGTTTATATAGAGACTAGCACGAAACTATTAAATTCTTGTCGAAAGACACAAAAAAAAAAATAAAGATTTCCAGCAGCCAAGAATTTGAAAATAGTTGCACTTCCAGTTGATAAAATAATTGCATTGAAAAACTACACAAAACTACAAAAAATATGCATATGAGTTTTTTTTAGGAATCTATGAGTTTGGGTGTGAAAGTACGATAACCGAAACACAATAAACAATGAATTAGTTAGATTTATAGTTAAAAATGAAATGAAAGATAAAAAAATACAAGAAAGAGCGATTAATCTAACCATGTTAAAAGTGAAAGTATTCAATTATACACGACCAAGTACATGGTTCATTTCGGCAAATCTTAGGGTGTGATTCCTCACAAAAAATATAGGTGGAACCTAGAAAGAGCTAAAAGTACAGTTTCTATAAAGTGTGTTATGGTACTGAGAAATCGGGAGCATGCATAACCAGTAGGACATGAGCCAGTATATCTATTAACATTCTAGTTAAAATCCAATGGAAAAGGGATTTCTTGGAATAATAGAAACATAGTATGTGCTAGTTCCATTAGCCAAAAGAATTGTTGGAGTCCTATAAGAGAAGTAATTATTTTTTGAAATATTGGTACCATAATACTGATATGGGACCCCGTAATCTATGTATAGTTCTAGAGCTATGAGCAACACAGTCCATAGTTCTTACATGACAAAAATTAAAATATGAATAATTTGGCAACATGGTGTTTGTTGTGCACATAAATTCAGTCTAGTCCAAACTTTCATATGTAGACTCTAAGTCTCTTCTATGAACAACAATAGTATATGATGCATTTGTGTTTATGATGGAACCTATAGAATGAGATTAGGGTTTTGTCACTGTTTTTGATGCGCTACTTGTCAAAGCTGATGAAGGGCTATTTGCACCATTTTCATGATTCAGACTAACTCTTGCTAACAGAGATATACTAATTGGTTGAAAAATTCTCTATTCTAAACCTTGCACTTTGGAGTATGTGTACCTTGGAATGGTGTCACTATTGTCAGGATTAAATTTGATTGACCAATGCTTTCACTGATGATATAGTTTTGATTGGGTAAGTCATAGTTACTAGTGCCATCTTCATTATAGTTTCTTTTCTTTTCTTCTTGAAATTTAGTGATTTAATTAAGTCCAAATATTATTGCAGTTCACCCTAGACTTGAAATCCCATTGACACAATAAAATCAATATATATATTGGTAATTAGCTAGAAATGTGGTCTACATGAAACATTTCAGTATAATGAAAAGCTCCCATATCTTTTCTTTCATAAACAATAACAACCCAATACATAGATTCCTCAAAAAAAATTCAAGTGCAGATTTTTGTCCAATTTAGTGCTGATTTTGTGCAGTTTTTTAATGCATGTTTGTGTAGATTTTGTGTAGTTTTTTTATGCAGGTTTGAGCAGAGTCTGTGCAGTTTTTATTCAGGTTTGTGCAGATTTTTGTGTTGTTCTTCAGTGTAAGTTTCTTATTAATTGAAAACTGCAGCTTTTTCAGATTCTTGGGTAGCTTAAAATGCAGCTATATAGTTATTTTGATGCTGCATTAGTGGCTAAAAAATAGTCAAATTGACACGACCCGAATCTCGGGCCATGTCAGATGGGCACCCCAGGGTCACATGAATCAGAGGTCGCCCTAATAACCCAACCCAGTATCTCATCATACAATACGAGTCGAAGAAACTCAAACTCACGAGTTAAGATTATAGAAGTAAAATTACAAGTCAACATAAGATTCTTAATAATTAACTCACACCCAAGTTCACAGTTGTTCAAAATAACTCTATACAAAATGAAGTCAATATGTATAAATGTCGGGAAAAGCCCCCGACAATAGCCAAATTGAGTTTTAAAGAGACAAAGTATAAAGATAAAAGACCAAGAAGTGCATGTCTTCCTAATTAAGGAAGCTCACCACTTCAAGTCAATTCATGAACCACTTCAATCGCCTAATCACTGTGCAGGAAAAGAAGAAGATTCCCTGGCCGCTATGTCACTTAAGGAAATAGGACCCAAAGATGGTTACCGGTTAGAACGCTAGCATATAACTCAAGGATAAGTGATAAAATCACATCATCAATCAACAACAAGTCAATGTATCATAATTTATCTCATTTATAAATTTATCCATACATATAGGTATATCAAATGCCAATCAAAGGAACAAGTCTCCTCAATCATGCTTTAAGCACCCATTTATCATTCATTAAATGGAGGACCAGAACCTCCCACACTTATAGCTTCAAACACTCTTAATAGGAAAAGGACCCTAACCATATTCATATTATTATTAGACATGGGACTTTAACCATTCACACTCATTCATTAGTCAAGGAATTTAACGATGTACACATTAATACAGACAAGGGACTCTAATCACATTCACATTCGTCTAGGAACGGGACTATAACCTCTTGCCCACTCACTAAACAAGGGACTCCAACCTCTTGTCTCATTTGGACTTTAACCACAAGCTATTTCTTTCAGCAAGGTACTTTGACCTCAAGCTATCTCTTAAGGAAGGGGAATTTAACCTCGAGCAACGTTATTGGGAAAGGGACTTTAACCTTAAGCCATCACATACGGCAAGGGACTTTGACCTCAACCCACAACAACTATCATTAGTTGGCATTTGGGACTTTAAACCTTTGCCCATGCATCAACATAAATTCGACACATTATTTAAGGACTTTAACTATTTTAGCCAATTCTACACTATACCTGACTACATTGTCCTTCCGGGAGCCTTCATTGATCAACCATCTTAATAGGGCAATGCCCTCACTTAATTCAAGATACAATGCAAGTAATGGTCATCCAAACCCTTACAATGATTCTATACCATATTCTCACCACACTTGGGTTAAACCCACAATTTTAGTTTACCTTTATATCTAGGGACTTTACCCTTTCATAAGCTATCCAGAAGGTTATCAATTTCATAACACATGGTTCATAGTTCCCTTAACACATTATTTGCCAATTATCCATGTTCATTGGGACATTTCCCTAGTGCAATACATCCACAATATATGACTAGACAACTCACGTAGACATTTTCACAAATACTTTGGGTGCATACCTTCAGTAAGGCCATTTCTATGGAATACATTATCAAGATTAGGGTTACTCATGGACCTCATTTTAATCCACTTACAGCAAGAACCCACACATGAAATTCATCATCAATATAATATATAAACATGAGCCTTTTAAATGAAGCCTTAAGAGGCTACCATTATAAGAGATCCCTTCCAACCCTAGCCTCTAATCTTGCTTCAAGAAGCTTTTTAAAGTTTTTGGAATGTTTGAGCCTTTTGAATGAAGACTTAGGAGGCTACCATGTCATATATAGTGAGAGGGTTTAGTGTTTTATGAAAAGGAAATGACCTAAAGGTCCTTAGCTAAAATATGAAAAGCTCACTCGTGCAGGGGTATGACACCCTCATATGATTCCTTTAATAATCATACCCTAAGGTACGAGTAGTACCCTAACTTGCACCCTAGGCTTCTCTTAGGCCAACTATACTATTATGGGTATGAGTGTGCACCCTTGTGTCATAATCAAAGGGTACGAATCAACCCCCAACTCGTATAGAACACCCGTAAAAAAAGCAATCCACTTGGTTTGAGGTTTCACTTACACTGATGAGTTGCATATGCCTCATATGCATTGGTTACAACTAAGGGAAGGTCATATCGTATAGAAAATAGTATTATACCCTTATATACTGATCAAGGAATAAAAGGGTGTGAAAGGGCTGTACGGGTCATGACCAAGGGTATGACTCAAGTCTCTAGACGTACCCAACTCAGAGACACAAAATGAAGTTATTTTCCTCAAAGTTCAAGACCTAGGTATTTCAATTATCCCCACTTGGATCATTCATCTGCGAATGAAGGGTAAGGTAAGAGTATAAATAAGCTAACATATCATCACACATCTCGTCAATCAATGTTAAAATAAGCATTCAACCCGTTGCTTATTTCTCAATTAATCAATCATTCATCTCATCGACTTCGGGACTCTAACCCATTGCTTATTTAACACTTGTCTAATAACTTAGTGACTTCAACTAATTAACGTTCAAAAACATCAAGCAACTCAAAACATTGGGGAATTTAACTCAGCATCTATCAAAACATGAATTAGTTCAATGAGCTAAGGACTTTAACTCATGTCCTAACAATGCACAAATCATTTCACACATTGGGAACTTTAATCTATTGTCTAACAAAGACATAAATCAATTCAAAACTTGGGGAATTCAAACCATTTTCTATCAAAGACATAAATCAAACAAGGAGTTTTAACACATACCTCTATCACAAGCTTCCATAATGGGAAATAAATGAGGGTACTTAGACTTCATGTTCTTTTCTGCCTCCCAAGTAGCTACCTCCGAATTTTAGTTCCTCCATAGAAACTTTACCTAAGCCATCTCTTTTGTTCATAATCTGTGAACTTGATGATCCTAGATCCTAACTGGGACTTTCTCATAGGAAAAAGAGTCCGAGATACCAACATCTTCTGATGGAACAACCAAGGAAGGGTCACCAACACATTTCCACAACATAGACACATGGAAAAATGGATGAATGAAGTCCATGCTAGGAGGCAACTCCAACTCAAAGGAAACATTACCAACCCTCTTCACAATTAAGTAGGGACCAACATAGCAAAGACTAAGCTTCCCCTTCCTACAAAATTGCATCAATCCCTTTATGGGGGATACTTTCAAGAATACCTAATCGCCAGCATTAAATTCTAAGTCCTTATGCCTCATATCCTTATAGGACTTTTGGCGACTTTGAACAGTTTTTAATCTATCACGAATCACTTTTACCTTGTCTAAGGCTTGGTGCACTAAATCAGGCCGTAGGAACTTACCCTCACCAACATTGTACCACTTAATGGGAGATCGACATCTCCTAACATATAATGCCTTAAAAGGCATCATGCCAACACTAGAATGGTAACTATTATTATAGGCAAACTAAATCAATGGCAAGTGGTCATACCAACTACCACAATAATCAATCACACAAGCCCGTAATATATCCTGTAATGTTTGGATAGTTCTCTCCGCTTAACCATCCATTTGCTAGTGAAATGCAATACTAAGACACACCTTAGTTCCCAAATTTCATTGGAAGGACTTCCAAAAGTGGGATGAAAATAGAGGACCACGATCTAATATTATAGACACCGAAGCACCATGCAACTTCATGATCTCTACAAGATACAACTTAGCATAATCTTCCACTAAGAAATTAGTTCTCATGAGCAAGAAATGTGCGGCATGGTTATTATATCAACGATGACCCAAATGTAATCAAATTGATTCTAAAATCTTGGAAGACCAGTAAGGAAATCCATATTAATTGCCTCCCACTTCCACTTGGGCAACACAATCTCTTGGTACAAACCATTAGGCCTCATGTGCTCACTTTTCAGTTGTTGACACATCATAAACTTTGTCATGTAGCTAGCCATGTATCAATTCATATTACTCAACCAATAAAACTTTCTACAGTCATGATACGTCTTGGTAGAACCTGGATGTATAGCATAATGGGCTCTATGAGCCTCAGCCATGACTCTTTCCCTCAATCCATTAACATCGGGGACACATATCCTACCTTGGTACCTCAAGATACCATCACCACTAATGACAAAGTCTTCGACCTTGTGTTGATCCATATTAATCTTGATCTTCATCAAGTCAGGGTCAAAAACTTGCTTCTTCTTTATCTCAACAACAAGAGACAACTAAGATACCGGATGCACAAATACACCACCATTCTTGGAGTCCGCAAGTTGAACTCCAAGATTTTCCAAACGATGAATGTCCTTGTCCAATTCCTTCTTATCCTTATCAATATGGGCTAAACACCCCATGCAAAACCTACTCAGAGCACCGATGACTACATTCGCCTTACCAGGATGGTAATGAAGACTTATATCATAGTAATTCAATAGCTCAAGCCACCTTCATTGCCGGAGATTCAACTTCTTTTGAGTAAACACATATTAAAGGCTCTTATAATCAGAAAAGACATCAAAATTAACACCATAAAGATAATGCCACCAAAACATCAATGCCAAGACCACGACTAATAACTCTAAGTCATGGGTGGTGTAGCTATTTTAATGAACTTTTAATTGCCTAAAAGCATAGGCCACCACCCTAAAATATTGCATTAATATATAACCAAGATTGACACAAGAAGTATCACAATACACCACAAAACTATCACTACCTTCGGGCAAGGTTAAATTCAGAGTTGAAGTCAACTTATCTTTTAACTTCACAAAACTACCCTCACACGCCTCAGACCATAAAAATATGACCTTCTTTTGGGTCATCTTTGTCAATGAAGAAGCTATAATGGAAAAAACTCTCCACAAACATTCTACAATAACTGGCTAGACCCAAGAAGCTTTGAATATCCATTGGAGTCATAGGTCTAGGTCACTTCTTAACCGTCGCGACATTTTATAGATATACCATGATACCTTCATTAGAGATGGAATGACCAAGAAAAGCTACAACTTTAGACCAAAACTCACACATGGAGAACTTGGCATACAAATGATGATCCATCAAATCTTGCAACACAGCACAGAGGTGATCTACATGATCCGCCTCATTCTTAGAATATACTATGATATAATCAATGATGATAATGAAAAACATGTTTAAGAATGGACGGAAGACCCTATTCATCAAATCCATGAATACCGCCAGGGCATTGGTCAACCCAAAGGACATAATAAGAAACTCAAAGCGACCATACATTGTTTTAAAGGCAGTCTTAGCGATATCTGCATCCCTAATCTTAAGCTGATGATACCCCTATCTAAGATTAATCTTAGGGAAAACTGGTGCTCCCAGAAGTTGATTAAACAAATCATCAATCCTAGGAAGAGGATACTTATTCTTTACGTTCACTTTGTTCAACTGACGATAATCAATGAACATACGAAGAGAACTATCCTTCTTCTGAACGAACAACACCGGAGCTCCCCATGGAGACACACTAGAGCAAATAAAACCTTTATTTAAGAGGTGTTTCAATTGCTTCTTAAGCTCTTTCAACTTTGCTGGAGTCATTCTATAAGGAGAGGAGATAATTGGACAAGTGTTTGGAATAAGATCGATCCCAAAATCAATATTCCTATCGGGAGAAACACCGAGAAGATCATTAGGAAACACCTGGAGAATCTCATTCACCATGGGGACGAATCCTAGATAAGGCTCTTAAGAGTTAGAATCTTTAACTCAGACTAAATGAATCACAAATCCCATAGAAATAAACTTTCAATATTTAAGATTAAAAATGAATCTTTCCTTAGGAACTTGAGAACTACCTTCCCATATAATGATCGGCTCATTAGGGAACTTGAACATGACCCTACAGGTTCCACAATCTATGGTAAGATAGATAGAGTGCAACTAATCCATCCCCAAAATGACATCAAGATCAACTATGTCTAACTCTATCAGGTCTACAAAAGTATCTCTACCTCTAATAGATGTCACACATCTCCTATACACTCTTGTAGCAACCACAAAGTCTTCCATCATGGTAGAAATAGAAAAAAGGACCGACATACTCTCGACATAATAATTAATATTCATACCCATATATGGAGTCATATAAGAAAGAGTAGACCCTAGATCAAGCAAATAATACACATTATGGGAGAAAAGTCTAAACATAAATCGGGAAACATTGAGGGATGCCTAAAAATCCTAGCAAGTAGCAAGTACATATAAATAATTTTGGCCAGTGACGGTGCCAGAAATAGAAGTAGAGGCAGACATAGCACCATTTGATGTTGGAGGATGTGGAGTAGCAATAGGGGCCCTATTGTCCCAAGAAGTTGCTATAGAGGGGCACTCACATTGCATGTGACCAACCTGACAATAATGATTACACCAGCTCTTCACTTCTCACACTAACATTGATGACTCTAACCATAATATCTGCAAAGAGGATGAGATAGAGCTGACTGAGCACCACTAGTCTGGATCCGACTGAGACCAATGATCACCCTATAACTTATGGTAAGGAGAGTGAACACTAGCTAAGGAGAACGAACCTGAACTCCCTCACTCCTGTTATGGCTATTTGTCACCATCTTCACCACTACTTTCAGAAGTCCTAAACTCCGTGCCTTGCCTCTAACTAAGATCAACTTGTTTTTTTTCTCATTCTTTACTAGTTGCAAATACACAATTAACCTAGAAATATCCACGTTCTTAATCAACAAGGCTTCCTTGCTCTCAAGGACTAACTCACAAGATAATTTCGAGACAAACTTATGCATTCTAAACCTTATTCTAGAAACCATCTCGGGGGCATACCTCGACAATTGATGAAATTTTAAGTCATATTCTTGAACAGACATCCTTTCTTGCTTTAAGTTCACAAACTCTTCTGCCTTTACTTCCCTCAACTCTTAAGGAAAAAAATAGTCTAAGAGAGCCTCAGAGAAATCCACCTAAGAAGTTGGACTAGCATCAACACCTATAGACAACTCCTACCTTTCATACCATTGGTAAGCTACATCTTTCAATTGGTAGGAAGCAAGCTCAACACCCTCAACTTCCAAAGAATACATGATTCAGAAAATACTCTCTATTTTATTGACGAAGCCTTGAGGATCCTCCTCGACCTTCGTACCCGTGAACATAGGAGAGATTAACCTCATAAATTGGCCAATTCTTGAGGCCTCAGATAAAACAATAGCTGGAGCACCATGCTTCGATTGAGAGGCCACTAATTGAGTCAAAAGGTTGATAGAGCAACTAAACTCTGCATTAGTAGTATCCTTCTGAGGTGATCGAATAAGAGGGTTACTATCCCAGGTCCTAACTCCAGAAGTTGGATGAACTTCGTCCATAGGACCCTCAATCGAACCTAAAGTGTTTTCCTGAGTCCCATATCTCCTTAGAGTCATGATCTAAAGAATAGCAAAAAAAATCAGAGTGATCCAAAATCTTAGACTTTATATCTTGAGATTGAAACACAAGAAAGGAAAACATTCCTAGGATGTCTCATAGCCCCTGTTTTATAAGTGTGGCATGCTTCACAGCCATTAAAGACACTCTACTTGACATATAATTTTTAACACCCAACTAACCATAAACCTAGGCGTTGATACCAATTTGACACGACCCGAATCTTGAACCATGCCGTATGGGCACCCCAAGCTTACATGAATAAGAGGTCTCCCCAATAACTCAACCCAGTATCTCGTCACACAGTAGGAGTGGAAGGAACTTCAATTTATGAGTTAATATTATAGAAATAATATCATAAGATAATATTAGATTCATAATAACTAACTCACATCTAAGTTCAAAGTTTTTGATAATACCTCTACATAAAATAAAGTCAATAAATATATATGTCAGGACAAGCCCCCGATAATAGGCAAATTGAGTCTTAAAGAGACCAAGTCTAAAGATAAAAGACCAAGAGGTACATGTCTTCTAAATTAAGAAACGTCTCCACTTTAAGTCAATGCATAAAAAACTTTAATTTTCTAATCACTATGTGGGAAGAGAAGAAGATGATTCGCCCTTATGTCACGTGGGGACATAGTGCCCGAAGATAATTAACAGTTGAAATGCTTGCATGTAACTCAAGGATAAGTGATAAATTAACATCATCAATCAATAACAAGTCAATGTATTACAATTTATATCATTCATACACTTATCCATACATATAAGTATATCACATGCCAATCAAAGGAACAAGTCTCATCAATCAAGCTTCAAGCACCCAATTGTCATTCATGAAGTGGAGGACTACAACCGCCCACACTTATAGCTTCAAACACTCAATAGGCAAAGGACTCTAACCACATTTACATTATCATTAGACATGAGACTTTAATAATGCACACTCATTCATTAGTCAGGAAATTTAACAATGTACATATTAATGCAGACAAAGGACTATAATCATATTCATATTAATCTAGACACGAAACTCCAACCTCATGCCCACTCACTAAACAAGGGACTCTAACCTTTTTATCTCATTTAGACTTTAACCACAAGCCATTTCCTTGGGCGAGGTACTTTGACTTTAAGATATATCTTAAGGAACGAGAATTTAACCTTGAGCAATGTCATTGGGAAAGGTACTTTAACCTCAAGCCATCACATACGGCAAGGGACTTTGACCTCAACCCACAACAACTATCATTAGTTAGCATTTGGGACTTTAACCCTTTATCCATGCATCAATATACATTCGACACAACATTTAAGGACTTTACCCATTTTAGCCAATTCACTACTATACATGACCACATTGTCCTTCTAGGAGCCTTCATTGCTCAACTATCTCAATAGGCCAATGCCCTCACTTAATTCAAGATACAATGCAATTCATGGTTATCTAGACCCTTACAATAATTCTATACTACATTCTCACCACACTTGGGTTCAACCCACAATTTTAGTTTACCTTTATATCTAGGGACTTTGCCCTTTCATAAGCCATCCACAAGGCTATCAATTTCATAACACATGGTTCATAGTTCCTTTAACACATCATTTGTCAATCATCCATGTTCATTGGGCAATTTTCCTAGTTCAATACATCCACAACATATGACTAGACAACTCACTTAGATATTTTCATAAATACTTTGGGTGCATACCTTCAACAAGGCCATTTCTATGGAATACATTATCAAGGTTAGGGTTACTCATGGCCCTCATTTTAATCCACTTACATCAAGCACCCACAAATGCAATTCATTATGAATATCACATATAAACATGAGTCTAAGCAAGTTTCAACATCATATACCATTAGACGACAAAACCCTTTTCAATTGACACTATAAGAAAAAGGTCTATTTAAGATCAACATTCAGGAACGAGTCAATAATTTGGTCTCTAAAAGTATACTTATTAAGAATAGATTAAATTGTAGTCCCTAATTGTGCATTTTTTTGGGAAGAAATAAAATCTGGTCCTAAGAAAACTGCTAACCGGTCCTATTAATAGAAGTGCGGCCAAATTATTATAATATTATAAAATTTTAATAAAAATAATATATTCTCATCAAAAATAAGGCGCCAAAAAGGAAAAAACTCTCTGTATTCTCCAATATCATGCCCTAGCTATTGTTGCTCAAAATTTCCATCACCAATTTTTCCATTAAACGTTATGGGCAGCGATTCCGTCAAGTTTGTTCAATTCGGGCAGAGATTTTGCTTCTTGTTCGATCATTGGCAACCATCCTTTCTATTTCACTTGGTAACATCTTCATTTTCTTCATCTTACTCGACCTGTAAAATCTTCAGTGGGCCAGTCAAACCTATAACTTGATGTTAGAACTCAATTACTAATAAGTATGGTACTCCTATTTCTTTTATTTTTTGATGAAAGCAGTAGAAGTGATGAATGTTTAATAATTGTAGCATAGGGAATGAGAGATCCATTAATAGCAAGCCACCCAACCCACTTACTGGTCGCAACCGTTTACTCGCTAAGTCACTTATTCGACATTCCTCTTTGGCAAAATTCTTTTCTTATTACTTTATGTTCAGGACCGTACTGAAAATGCATTGGTTACAACTAAGGGAAGGTCATGTCATATGGGAAATAGTATTATACCCTCATATACTGATCAAGGAACAAAATATGGGTACGAGTTGTGACCAAGGTACGACTCAAGTCTCTAGTCGTACCCAACTCAGAGACACAAAATGAAGTTATTTTCCTCAAGGTTCAAGACCTAGGTATTTCAATTATCCCCACTTGGATCATTCATCTACGAATGAAGGGTAAGGTAAGAGTATACACAAGATAACATTTCATCACACATCTCTTTAATCATTGTTAAAACAAGAATTCAACTAGGATTCAACACACGTCATGCTCATTATCAATCAACCATTCATCTTATTGACTTCTGGACTCTAACTCGTTGATTATTTAACACTTGTCTCATAAATTAGGGACTTCAACCAATTAAATTTGAAAGACATCAAACACTCAAAGCATTGGGGAATTTAACTCATTATATATCAAAACATGAATTTATTCAATGAGCTAAGGACTTTAACTCATGGTCTAATAATGCACAAATCATTTCACACATTGGGAACTTTAATCCACTGTCTAACAGAGACATAAATCAATTCAAATGTTGGGGACTTCAACCCATTGTATATCAAAGATACAAATGAAACAAGGAGTTTTAACACATACCTTCATCACAAGCTTTCGGAATGGGAAATAAATGAGGGTACTTGGACTTCATATCCTCCTTCGCCTCTTAAGTAGCTTCCTCAGGCTTTTAGTTCCTCTATAGAACATTCACCGAAGCCAATTATTTTTTTTGTAACCGGGAAACTTCCTAATCCAAGATCCTCACAGGGACTTTCTCATAGCAAAAAGAGTCTGAGAAACCAACATCTTTTGAGGGAACAACCAAGGAAGGGTCACCAACACATTTCCACATCATAGTCACATGGAAGACCTGATAAATGGAGTCCATACTAGGAAGAAACTCCAACTCTAAGGGAATATTACCAACCCTCTTCACAATTAAGTAGGGACGAACATAGCAAGGACTAAGTTTCCTATTTTTGTAAAATCGCATCACTCTCGTCATGGTGGATACTTTCAAGAATACCCAATCGCCCACATTAAATTCTAAGTCCTTCCGCCTTACATCCGTATAGGACTTTTGGCGATTTTGAATGGTTTTCAATCTATCATGGATCACTTTCACCTTGTCTAAGGCTTGGTGCACTATATCAGGCCGTAGCAACTTACCCTCACCAACTTCGTACCACCCAATGGGAGATCGACATCTCTTACGATACAATGCCTCAAAAGGTGCCATGCAAATACTAGAGTGGTAACTATTATTATAGGCAAACTCAATCAAAGACAAGTGGTCATACCAACTACCTCAATAATCAATCACACAAGCCCGCAATATATCTTCCAAAGTTTGGATAGTTATCTTCACTTGACCATCCGTTTGCGGTTAGAATGCAGTACTAAGACACACCTTAGTTCCCACACCTCATTGGAACGACTTCCAATAGTGGGATGAAAATAGAGGACCACGATAAAACATAATAGACACCGGAGCACCGTACAACTTCCCGATCTCTGCAAGATACAACTTAGCATAATCTTTCATCGAGAAATTAGTTCTCACGGGCAAGAAATAGGAGTACATGGTTATTATATCAACGATGACCCAAATGGAATCACATTGATTCCGAGATCTAGAAAGATCTGTAAGGAAATAAATATTAATTGCCTCCCACATTCACTCGGGCAACACAATCTCTTGGTACAAACCACTGGGCCTCATGTGCTCAAATTTCACTTGTTGACACACTATACATTTGGCCACGTAGCTAGCCATGTCTCATTTTAAATTACTCTACCAATCTCTTTCCATCAATCCAGTGACGTTGGGGACACATAGCATACCTTTGTACCTCAAGATACCATCATCACCAATCATAAAGTCTGTGACCTTGATCTTTATCAAGTCAGGGTCAAAACCTGCTTTTCTTTATCTCAACAACAAGAGACGGTTGAGATAACGGATGTACAAACAGACCACCATTATTGGAGTCCACAAGTTTAACTCCAAGATTGTCCAAACAACGAATATCCTTGACCAATTCCTTCTTATCCTCTTCAATATGGGCCAAACTCCCCATGAACAACCTAATAAAAGCATCAGTGACTACATTCGCCTTACCAGGATGGTAATGAAGACTTATATCATAGTATTTCAATAGCTCAAGCCACCTTCATTGCCGAAGATTTAACTCCTTTTGAGTAAACAAATATTGAAGGATCTTATGATCGGAAAAGACGTAAAAATAAACAACATAAAGATAATGCTGCCAAATCATCAAGGTAAAGACCACGACTAATAACTGTAAGTCATGGGTGGTGTAGCTATTTTCATGAACTTTCAATTGCCTAGAATTATAGGCCACCATCCTACTATGTTGCATCAATACGCAACCAAGAATGATAATTCACAACAAAACCATCATTACCTTCGGCAAGATTAAAATCAGAGTCGAAGTCAACTTATCTTTTAACTTCAAAAAACTATCCTCACACGCCTTGGACCATAAAAACTTGACCTTCTTTTGGGTCATCTTTGTAAACGGGGCAGCTGTAGTGGAAAAATACTCCACAAACCTTCTATAATAACCGGCTAGATCTAAGAAGATTCAAATATCCGTTGTAGTCATAGGTCTCGGTCACTTCTTAACCGTCGGGACATTTTATGGATCTACCATGATTGAGAGCGAACACTAGCTGAGGATAACGAACCTTAAATCCCTCACTCGTTTAGACCACCCGTAACAAAAACAATCCACTTGGTTTGAGCTTTCACTCTATATGGTAGAGTTCCATATGACTCGTATGCATTGGTTACGACTAAGGAAAGGTCATTTAATATAGAAAATAGAATGATACCCTAATGGACTGATCAAGGTATTAAAGGGGAGGGCAAGATGGGTACGAGTCATGACCAAGGGTACGACTTATGTCTCTAGTTATACCCAACTTAGAGACAAAAAATGAAGTTGTTTTCCTCAAGGTTCAAGTCCTAGGTATTTCACAAATTACAAATATTTTTTAGGCAATTTTGAGCTACATAAAGTTCTGAAATGCAACAACAATAACACCACCATGACATATATAAAAGTATAGGCATATGTAAGGCCACTTTGCTAATCTCTCTTCAGTAAGTGAAAGGCTTCAAGAGACAGATATCTCTTCTCTCCAGTTTACAAAATCACAAAAAATAGACTCATTTCATATACATGCTTAATTAGGGTACTTTAAGGGCAGCTTAATACACCAAAAGTGGCTAATTTGTTCCTGCGTTACAAGATTTTTGTTATCAAAAAGATATAACAGTGACCCTACTAAAATATTCACTTTCGAGTCCTCTTTAATTCATAAATCCCTCTTAGGCAATTCACTTCTTATATTGAAGGCAAAATCGCGAGATTAATCGAGGTGGCCGTGCAAGATGACCCTATGAACAGACAATACCTATGTACATATAATGTATTAAAAAGGTGTAACATAAAAAAGGTACTATAAAATCAATTTTTCTTGTCAAAAGACATGAAAACTTTTGAACATTTTTAGTAAGACAAGAGTCTGACAAGAATTGCACTTTCACTTGATAAAAAATCTTCACCAAAAAATTGAACAAAAATGAAAAAAATCTATATGTTGTTTTTGGAGAATATATGAGTTGGTTTGTGATAGTGCAATAATTGATGCACAACAAACCCCTAGGTCACCCCCCTCTCTATAGCTATGAGACTCCAAAGGCCAAGCTTGTTGTCTCAACAACTGCATGTTTTGTCTATGAGGTTGGTTATGGTTAGTTGATAGAATGAGAATCGATGTATGTAATATCATTATTAATGTTGGTAGATCCCATGTATTATTACTTCAAGAATAGTGCTGGGTGGATAGGATGAATAATAATTCCGGTAGGCTTGATGCTAGAAGGACGATACTGAAATCCATTGGGGGTTATTCATGCAGCCAATTAACCAAATGGGGAAGTGTTAAAGGGATAAATAATGATCCATGTAGGCTTGAATATCATAGGATGATGATGTTGAAATCATTTGAGAGGTTATTCGTGTAGTAAATATACCAAATAGATTTAAATGCATAAAAGTAATGTAGGGGTTTAACACGTTGGGAAAGAAAGCGATAATATTAAATAAAATTAGTATTCGTTCAATGTTAGGGGTCTTGAAAATCATTCTTCTATTGGGAAGAATAAGAAGGTTCAAGCCTAACATAAATCTAAGTTAGTATTATTACTAGAGTGGGAATAATCGACCCTCAAATATCATCTAAAAGGATAAAAAGACTTATGAGTGCACGTAGTTGACATGCGTTAAGGGGGTGAGCTTGAGCCTTTAAGTAGTTGCAGGTGGTTTAGAGGAGGGTACTTGATTATAAACCTAAAAGGTATACATGTGCACATTTTCAAGTAAATACTCGATCCTAAGAGATAGAGGGGGGGTAAATAAGGTAATAGTGATATGATACCAGAAGAATTAGTATAGGTAATCTAATGAGGTAGTCCATTTGGGAATTATGTATGCAGTTACAATTGGATGTATGTAATTATTTTCAACACTATTTTTGTGCATGTGAATGCATTGCATGCACATTCATAACATATTGAAACTAGTGACGTCATTGATGATAATACAAACCTCACGATGTTTATAATGCTAATGATATTGATGTAGATGATGATGAGATATTTATATATCATGATGTTTTTAATGTGATATTATTACTGATGACGGTGATGTGCTGAAAAGAAAAGAAAAGCATTGCATGATGCATGCATTTATTCCTAATATACATTGAGTATTCCTTCCCATTTATATATTATGATTATCTATTTTTGGAAGCCGGTAAGTATGTTTGATGGTAAGATCCTACAAGTCAGTATTGATAAATATGTGGCGGACACTGATACTTAAGATTTCAGGAATAGGGTGTACACCATATAAGGATTAAATAACAAAGAATCCAGGCTTTCACTATTATTATCATCATCATCATCATCATGTTCTTCTAAACCTTGTTGGCCGTTTATCATTATTATTATTATTATTATTATTATTGTTATTGTTATTGTTATTGTTATTGTTATTGTTATGTTCTTCTAAACCTTGTTGGCCGTTTATGCCAACCAGTACGTGCAGTTGTACTGATGCTACACTTACTATTTCTTCAACCAGGGATATATCCATATTGCAAGTTAGATGAATTTTCTGCAGCAGCGATGACAATCATTTTTCCATAGCTCTTATCCTCTCAATCTTATATGGATGCTAGGTCTTAGAGTATCTTGTTCCTTATTATGTTTTCTTATACCCATTTAGACTACTTTTGGGAGATTCATTGTTCATTATATTCTATTTTCCTTTTACATATCAAATGTTTTAAACTATATTTATATTTATGTTGTTAACTAGATTAATCAGTTCAATGAAGGATTATTTACTTAGATTGTTAGATTATACCATTGAAATAGAAATGTGTATTTTCCTTATTAAATGATGAATTATTGGGTAATAAGGATTCTCCTATTTAGGGTGGGGTTAGGTGGGTGCCCTCACGATCCATGATCTGTGTTGTGACAAGATGGTCTTAGAGCCTAGTCTATCGGTCTCTCAATACATGTGCAAATGTCGAGTAGAGTCATGCAAATTAGTGTATTGACATCTACATTAAATTAATAGGAGGCAACAAGGCATCTAGTGGTCTATTTTACTATCTTCTCTCCTATCATGCCATCATAGTATAGTCTCACGAGTTGATTCCAATTACAATCTAGCATATTCTAATCGATATCTTAACCATTACAATTTTAACTAGTTAGTCTCAACAGGTATCTTACTAATGTTTTGAAGGTTGGAATAAGGTATTCCAACCAGTAAAGGTCAATAAAAAACATAGGTGTTATTTTTATTTTGTTAAATTCTATTGATAATGTGTTAAAATGTTGGTTCCTTAAATGTTTTTGTTGTGGTGTGAAAGAATGTAGCGTGTATTATTTATATGTATGGTTATTTTTTTTATAATACTTAATCCTGGTTGTTGGATTGTCATACGTCCAAATTATAAAAGTTTATTGTGTATGATGAGTTGTATGATGTGTTGCTGAAGGACCCAGGGGTCGTAATGATCAGTGTGATCTTGAGGTGTATCTTTATTTTCGTGACTTGAGGCATGCCTCATGTCTCCATGATTTGAGGTATTCCTAAATTTCTATTTGAATAATTGTGAATTACACTGTCTTGCTATTTTCGGTGAAATAGCATGGGGGATGCAGGACTTGCGATGAAAAAGGTAAAATTATGTTGGAATAATCAAGTTGAGGAGTTAGATGCATATATAATACTTCGGATCTCAATTTCATCACTCGAGGCCTTAAAAGTCATGGAACATAACAGTTAAAGTTGTAGTGGTATTCAAGGGATGACGGGGTGTGACAAAGACTTGGAAATCAATTAGCAAAAATGGAAAGCAGAACCATTGGAGGTTATAGTAAAAAAGAAAACTTTTATCACTGTAGTGGTACCGTAGTAGTGGTAATAATAACCACTACAGAGGCCCCAGGAAGTAACTTTCCAGCTTTTTCCCATTTTTTCTGATTTTTCAATCATTGTGATGCAACCCTAAATTTCCAATAATCCAGGAAAAAATCATTTCCGATATATAAAGTAAGAAAAAATTATTACTATTAAGGTGCCAGATTAATAGATATCCTAAAAACACAAAAAAATAAAAATATTGTTTGTTACATGCCCCCAATAGGAAAAAGCCAAACCCAATACCATAAAATACAAACTGGAGGCATCTTGCTGGTGGAGTTATCTCTGAGGCTTGAGGTGTTCGAAACCTCCTTCTCTATTTCTCTAAGGAAAGAGAATTCCTTTGCATCCTTTCTCCCTTTCTTTGGGTGATTCTTTGTGTGGGAGGCATACGTGAACATAACCTGAATCACCTTCCACATATGCACTAGCATGAGGTTCCAGCAGATGCACTTTTTCTTCTCCTCACTTAGCTCTCTTCCAAGCTTAGCATAGGCATGGCTCGGATCCATGAAGGTAGTAGGGTGCATTCCAACTCGAATAAACTAATCTCAGTGGAGGTAGCTAATTCCACTCGAAATAGCCTAGCACAGTAGCAAGGATAGCCTCCTAACCCCCAAGATATGTGGGAGCCTTAGCATAAGGGGTGTAAGAATCCTCACTCCCACCAGCCAAACCCCTTAAGGATGCGTAAGCAGTCGTTTTAAAATATAGAAGACAACAAAGGTTGGTTTCGAAACCCATAGGGAATAGGGTGTAAACTAAGTGATATGTACTCTAAATAATGATTAGTCGATAATTTCCATGAATTGGGGGGTTTGTATTAAAAGTTTTATGAATAATTTCACTTGTGTCAAATTATAACAATTAAATTTGCAGTGTTTAAATCAATAGATAGAAAATCTAGGATTGTGTTCACCTTGGGTTCTAATCACTTCTGGGAAGTATACCAACTCACATCAACAAATTGCAATTATAAAGCAACTAATTCCAACTATTCACCTAAATGTTTCCCAATATAACTAGATAATTTCTTACTTTAATTCTTTTAAACTTAAAGTAATGGGATTATGACTAGATTTAAGTCTCAAGATATTAATCTCATCAAAGCATCAATTGTCTAACGAAGGTTAGAAACTCTGTATTCTTGTTACTAATTTCTTATCTTCTTGTTATATTCGGTGATCAAGTAAATTAAATAATGGAATTGGTCCAATATTTTGCAACCATTAAAATTTTGTTAATCTGAAGGAATTAGCATTATAACCACAAAATTAATCTAAATTCACCAAAACATTAACTCAAAAACTTATTTTTCACCAAGGATTCCACAACACTAGTTTTAGAGTTTTTTCCACTCATGGTACTAGTAGAGATGGAAAAAGTATTTTCCATAATGGTAACAAAGATATTGAAGAAGTATATTCCATAATGTAAAGAGATAACTTTACAAAGGAGAAATTCAGAATTCCAATCTTTGGCATGAACCAAGAAGTTGGATTTTTCACCCTAGAATATTAATTATCTAGGAAAAGAGCATTACAAAAATATTCAAAGTATGGAAGATACCTTTTCTAAATTCGAGACTTGGTATTTATAGGGTCTAATAAAATGGATATTTAAAATTTAAATCTGGGCTGCCTCTTCACCCTTGACAGGTCATCTGATGGTTCGCCAACAAGGTTATGGTTTGTTGCTTGAACTGACACTTGACTTTACATGAGCTCACATCCATTTGAGCTTGATAGGTAAAGTGATAGTTAGATAAGGAATATATGGCCCAACGGGTGAACCATCATCTGTCTTCAATTTCAAGCTCATTCTGATTAGGCTTATGAAGAATAGGTATCTAGTCCGTTGAGGCTCGAACGGGACATCACCTAACTTAAAATTCACCCTAATTTTGGATTGTCCCAACGAGTGAAGTGGAATCTTGTTTGGGCTATGACGGTTCGTCAGAAGAACGTCACACCCATTTTTAACACAAGACTTTTTCTTTTCTATCGTTGGACTTATTTCCTAAAAATAAACACTAAACACATTAAAACATCAATAGTTTCTTGAAAACTCACAGTTGCTTCATTAAATGTGCAAAATATGTCGTCTCTTACAAGCACATCAATATACTCAACTTTGAATTTTTGCTTGTTCTCAAGAAACATAAGCGACACCATATCATGCTTGCATTCATATTTCAAAGAGTACACATCAGTTGTGTAACAAAATGGACCTTAAAAACTTGGCTAGCGTCATATGTCTAAGCTATACACAACCAACATAGAAGGGATCCATGCTTGGAATTTGACAACAAATGAGTGGTACTACATACACTCTAAATAACCAATCTACTAACTAGCAGGTTCACATACCGTCCACATTCCCTCACAACAAAGAAGTCTCTTAAACAAAATATATATATTGTTCAGGCACTTCAATTCAAATCCCTCACTCTCACTACAAATTTCAAACAATGCATATGCAGAACCATAAGTTTGCCATTACCATTCTACTTGATTTTCAGCTAGTTGACTAGGATCACTACAAAACTTTATTCAGCTTCTAACGTAGGCTTGAGTTTAAGGAAAACATATTTAGAATTAGTAACCCAAACCTCCTTGACATGAATTATTACATAACTTCACTTAATTTATGCGTCCACCCTTATTATCCTTCTTCATTTAGCAAATCCCACCACTAAATGCAGCAAAATTCTTGAATCTTTCTTTCTCTTTTTTTATTTTTTTTATTTTCATTCTTTCTTATTTGTGTGCACTACTAGGATCTTATTTAATTAACTTCCACTTTTTTCATACCCTACTTTACTTAACAAAACATCTTACAACATCTACCCTCAGCATGGGAAATTTTTCTGAGTTGAGGTGCACGATGTACAAGGAGGGACCAGGACCAAAATAGTGGTTTAGAAAGAGGAAAAGAAAGTCTAATAATTTTAGGATAAAAAAGTCAGCACAACTCAAAGCAGGTACCAAGGGATTTATTTACATCATTTGAATAATTCTTTTAGGTAAAGTGGGCTAAGTTCCAAGAAGGCTTGTGATCCTCACCTAGACAACCCACTCATCACCTAACAAAATTGACTGGGCAAGTTATTGTTGTATGCACAAAGTAGAAATAATACAAGAACCTTACACACTCATATAAGCATGCAGACTAACATATAGCTTCAAATCCTCTATGGTTATTTGATCAATGAATGGACTTAATTGCTTCACCCATGCGTTCAATTGATTTTCAAATTTATTTTGAGTCTTGAACACTTTTAAAAAATTCTCGAGGGTGAATCAATTCTCAGTAGGAAGGTGGAATGGAGGCAGTGTCAATAGTCTTAAAATTTGTGGGTATAGAAGCAACCCTTGATACTGTAAAGGGACCCTATAGATCAATAATAACAAGTGGTAAGGTCATACTTGTGGGGATATCTGATACAGATGCAGTAAGTTGAGATTGGGGTCCAAATAATGTTGGCTTGCGAACCCTCAAATCAAACTTACTGTCATCCCTCATTTTTTTAGTGTCCTACTTCTTCATTACCTTTACCTCAATACTAACTCCGTTGATTATTGGTACCGTAGATAGCTTACATAAATTTGTAATGAGACACAGGAAAGGCAGTGCACTAGTAGTTTTATGGGCCCTTACGAACAAATCATCTGCAATCACTTGGACAAATTTAACATTCAGCACCTCTACTAAACTCATTACCAACATAGATCTCTATAGGTCAAGGTAACATCCCTGTGGTAGGCATCAATCATAGCCTAACCACGATCCACTAAACTTTAGCTTTGAAGCTCAATGAGGACTTAGCTATATGTTCCCTATTGTAACCACATTTTGTCCTTTGTCAATCCTTCTCAAGAGTAGACAAATAATTTTTGAAAAACCCATGGATAAGAGTATGATAGTATGACCACAAGAGGTTTGCTTAAACAACCCAGCTCATATTCATTAAATCTTTGCTCAATCTCAGATAATCTGGTAGTTCTACAGTGACTATATGATACTCTTCCACATATGGAATTTTAATTCTTCTTGACTGTGTTGTCTTAAGACGATCATAGTAATGCTTTTCTGTCCTTTAATCTGCCAACAAATTGATGTTCTCACCCCTGATGCTTTGCGGTGAATTACATTACCCCTTTCTTCCTCGGGTTTTACTTCTGGACTAGCAGTAGCCTCATTTCCCCCTTAGAATTTGTGTTAGAGATGGAACAGTCATTGATATTGCCATAACTACTCGATGCCTCACTCGATGACCCATCCTCTTCTTCAGATCAGAAGGCATAAGTGCATCTCTTCTCACTATACCTAGTATTATGGGTCGTGGCCTCCAATTCCTCACTCTCCTTTTTAGGTTCATCTCTCAATCTCAAGAGTGAGGCATCTCATGCTGATCTTCATCTTTCTCCCCTAGAGGCATAGTACCAGAGCAGTCGAAAATAGATGAAAAGTGGAAACGTGCTAGTGTAAGGTGCATTTCTTGCAATTATCATGAGAAATAATTATATATAGTAATTGATATTTTGTGATTAATAGGTATGATTAATATTATTAGAGAGTAGGTAGTGTAATTAATGGCTATGAATATGGGAATGAGGGGTTATAAGAGTTAAGTTATTTTATAAATGTGGAACTTAAGAAAAGGGTAATGTATTAAGAATGGGATTTAGAACGCTGGGGTGTGTTTGAGTTGGCGTAATTTGAAACAGCCAATGAATTAGATCGGGCATGGATTGGCCTATTGTTAAAATAGGGTTTAGTTGGTAATGGGTTTGGTCGATTTAAAATAAAAAGTAGGAGAATTGAAAAATCTAAAAATTACATAAATCCACATATTATGTTTCATTTATTATAAAATATCCCATATCCCCCAAACATATTACATTTATACCACTTTTTTAATTTCTCTCGCATAAATTACATATACATACAAACCCTTTTTTTACTTTCACCAAATCTCCCCCGAAAGTACGGCTAACCCCCTTTTTTTTACGTTCACTGATTCTCCCCCAAAAAGTACGACTACAATCAAGCGACAGTTCCAAGTTTGAAATCAATCGTGCATCTGTCGAACTCCTAGTCAAGGGTATTCAATTCCAACTTAATCTTCTTCAGTTTCAACTGAATCTTCTTTTAACATTCTAAATGTTTAATTTTTTATTATTGTTAAGAAAAAATTTCATTACCTAGTTGAAATTTTCGAGAATTTTCAAACAAGATTTTGTTGCATGTATTGATTTACTAATTTTATGGGTTTTTACTTTACCAAATTATAGTTTAATCATCTGCATTTTTCTTACTTTAAAAAAAATAGTTGAAATTTTTGAGATTTTTCAAACAAGATTTTGTTGCATGTTTTGATTTACTAATTTTATGGGTTTCTACTTTACCAAATTATAGTTTAATCATCTGCAATTTTTTTCTCTTTAAAAAAAATCTTCTATTTGAAGTAATAAAGTAGCAACTTAGTACTTTGTTAATGGAAGATTCTCCTTCCTTTAGTTTAGGACTAACTCAGCTAGATAATAACGAGACAACAAATTCACTAGTTGATGTCGTTCCCTTGTTATTTGCTAATGAGAAACCTAACTTTTATGAAAATAGATCGAAAAATCTTAACGACCCCATCAATACGAAAAAGATTATTGACGCATCAAATTCAAGGTCGAAAAAAGAAATTGGAGAATCATCAAGAAAATTAAAAAAAAAAGATAATGGTCGGCCTCGTTTACCAAAGGTATTTCATCTTTTATAATATTTTTTGTTATTGATATATTGTGTTTTTTGAAAATGGTATTTAAATGTTGATGCTATTGGTTTGAACACCTTGATATTTTTAGTTCATATACATCTGTGGTTATTACTTGTATCTATTAGTAAGTATGTATGTGTTGTACACATACATTATTCTTTTTATGTTGTTGAACATATAGATACATCCTATTATCTGTGTTTTGTGTACTGTGTTTTGATGCATTGAATATTTATATTTGTATATGTAAATCATATTTTTGTATGAGTTGTTTTCTGTTATGTATATTGTTTTTGAGGTAACAAATATTACATCTGTATGTGTAATTCATATACAAAAGAGTTGTATTTTATTTTATTTTCTTGTTTATTGTTATGTTTATATACATCTAACATATGCATATTTAATAGATATACATACGTATTAAATATCTATTAAATATACATATGTTAGAAGATGTAGGAGAAAATCATCTATTAAATATATGTTAGATGTATATGGTTATGAATAGTACCTATGTATATTTCTAACATATACATGTCATGTGTTGTTATATGTGTAATTAAATTCCTTGTTTATATTCATGATTTTTTATGTCATGTCCATATATTTGTGCATGTGTTAGATGTTGTTTGATGTGTAATGAATTGACTAGTTGTTATGTGCAGTATATGTTTTGACCATATAGGCTCACATATTATGTGTTCTTCATTTTCAATAGGGTATGAAATACCAGATAAAAAATATTCTTGCGCATTCTTTGCATTTCGTAGTTATTGCAACCGCGTATTTGGTTCAGATATAAAGAATTGTACTGGTGAAAAAGCTTACAATCTTTTTCATCAAACAATCTTTGAGTCCTTTCTAGACATGCCCTAGTGTAATTTTCAGGGTCAGATTTTCAAATGTATACTTATGCTTGAGTTAGAGCAAGAAAATCCGGATGAAATTCACGTTTACATGCAGGGAACCATTCTAAAGTTTACTATTTTGGAGTTTGCTTTAATATTTGAACTTAAATGTACTGGGAACAATGAGGAACACCTGTATACTCATTCATCTAAGTCCGTATAATGGTGAAGTACTTTTCAAGTTCAAAACATACTGTCAAAAAATGTATTTTTGTACAGCGATTCAAGGCGGGAAATTTCGACAACAACACCGATGCTTTGAATATGTCCATCCTATACTTTATTCATACCTTTTTGTTTTCTCAAGTACGTGATGCTACTATTAGCCGATCAGACTTTGTGATGGTAGAGGATGGCGGGTATGAACAATTTCCATGGGGAAAGGCTTCTTTCAAAAGCTGATTGCAACATGGAGACAAGATTTTTTTGTTCAAAAACAGCTATACTCTATTGGGGGAATGCCTCATGTGTTGAATGTTTGGATGTATGAATGTTGTTCTGAGGTAGACATTACTATAGATGAACAAGTCATTAATGTAATTCCTAGGATTTTTAATTGGAAGGTAGTTGAGATTAAGGTCAAGTACGAGAATTTCATGGCCAGTATGTTCAACAAGGTAAACACTTAGTACTATATTTTGAGTTTAAATTTGTATTTCACTCTGCTGACTTTCCAGTGAATCTTAATGTACCCATTTTTTAATGCTTAACAGTTTGTGTACACTAATTTATGGCCAACTCATGAAAAAGTACAAAGGCTTGATTTGTCAACGATCGATGAGGTTGACTTAAATAATGATGAATCTGCCTTATCACATGATACTTATCTAGATTGTAGTGGAAAAAGACACGCTGTCGATATACATACTCAATAGGACATGGACCATCAAGGTTTTTAATATTTCCGTACTGTTCCACCACCTGAAATCCTAATGAAGGAAGGTTTGAGTACTCATGCATCCGCATCGCAACCTACGAAGAAGAGGAGGACAATCCGATTTGATACTACAACTGTTCCTATGTAAGATAGCGAGAAAACTCCGCCGTCTGTTTCAGGAAAAAGTATGCCAATAAATCAATCACGGACTTCTGATTCAGAGCGTCTTGATGCACCAACGCTAACTCCATCATCATCTGGCAAGTCAGGTCATCAGGACAGTTCTGACCAAAAGTGGAATGAGTTGAAGTTCTTCTTACAGTCTTATGTAAGTTTTCTACATATAGCAAACACTATGTATAATTAAATTGTACAAACATTATCAAATCTGTTATTTTTTATTTTCAGGTTGACCAAAAATTCACCTTCCTTCACAAAGTAATGGTTAAACAACATGAAGAATCAAATGACAAAAGAAATAAACAACACGCAGAACTTATGTGCATGCTGAAACACATCAAACACACCAATGAAAAGTTAAATTTAATTGATTTTACTTATCACAATTAATGATTTTTGTATTTAACTATTGAAGTACATTCGCGACATTATCATTTTTTATATACATCACAATTTTCTATAATATTGATATACATCATAAATTGTTGATAGAATTTTTTATTTTAATTTCATTGAAAATTGTTCACTTTCATAGAATACTTCATTGTACATAAACAGGTTGTTGACTCATCAAACTTGTAATGTTAATATGATACGATTATGGATGTTACAAAATACACACACACACTTATGTATATATCTAAATATACATAAAATACAAACACACAGTCATTTATATAATTATAATATATTTCATCTCTGTCTTGTACATCTAAATTATGTATATTGTTCAATATACATAACTTGATATGTATATGTAGATTATATAAATAACACTGTAATGTATTTTTAATAACATACATAATTTTGTGGTTTGTAGTACCCATCATACAAACCCATCTTATCAACATTTCTAACTCATTCACACATAATCATTTGTTACTCTATATTTTATATCTTTATCAAATATTTGGGAAAAAACACCTCATTCATTGTAATTTTTTCATATTTTTTACGTAAAACAGCAAAAGGATCAACAAGTTCAAGATATGGAATGTTTATAAAAGGAAGATGTTCCATCAAAAGAACAAGTTGTTCATACGAATTTCTTTTCAACTAATGCAGACAATGCAAAAATGATAAGTTTTTATAACTATGCATTTTTTTCCTATGATGATGTTGTTCTTACACATATGTAATCCTAATGTCACAAGGATGATGAACTTGGAGGGTTTACAACTGGGAGAGTTCCATCAGTAGACAATTTCGAAGAGATAGATATTGTCACTAGTTCGAAAAGAATATTTTTTATAAAATGACTTTTTCTCAAGTGAGATATTGATATAAAATCTATACACACACAGTCATGTATATATTCAAATACATTTTATCTATGTTTTGTACATTAAACATGTTAAATACTAAAGTTATATATATTTTTTAAGATACATAACTGTTTTATGTATATCAACTTATCATACATAACTATGTAGTTAGTATTTTATAAATAACAAAAATATTTTGTGTATAATTGAGAACATATAGTACTGTGTAGTACATTTTTATAACTTATTTAACAATAATGATTTATTTATTGTATTTTTTCAAACAACACCTACAGTATTTGATCATGATGTGGAATGTATACAACAGAAACATGTTCCGCCAAATGAGCAGGCTGATATAGAATTCTTTCCAACAGAGGAACGAAAATGAAAAAGGTATTTTTTACAAAAAAGATAGTTTCACATAGTTAGTTTCAAATTTTGTATTACAGAAAAAATTAAAATAAAACTTAGATTTGTTTCTTGTGTACGTTGATTGATGTTCTCTATAGTTATATTTGTTATTAGTTTGTATATGTCATTTGTTATACGTATATGTTTATAATATATATAGTTAATGCCTCAAAAAAAGGAAAAATCATCATAGCCATTCCATATACATTTAAAATATTTTTGGTTCTTGTCCACAGTAATAACTCAATGCACCCAGAAATTACTCGTGGTAAAATGTACAGAAACCTTTTGAGGTTAGATATATCTCATAGTATAAAAGTTATTATTTCAGAAAAATACACTTATTTAGTTTTGTATATTTTTTTTAATATATAACAAGATTTTGAAGAATTTATTTTGGATGTTGGAACTTTCATATTAGATGCACATGTCGAAGAAATGATGAATCAGGAAATGGAGGATATTGGAACTGCCACATTGAATTCTCTTGTCGATGCAGTTGTAAATCAGAATCCGAATTACTCTAAAGTACAAAACCCGGAGAATATCCATAAAGATCATTTGGTAAGTACATAAAGTGAATTTTTTTCATAATTGTACAACCAACATTTATAGTCATCTAGCTACAAAAACCCCTGTTAAACGAACCAGGACTAGGTCAAGAATTTTCAAGTCACCATACATGACTGACTTTGAATCTGGTTCAAAGGCCTTTGAGGATGAAAGCACAGAGATTTGCATTTAAAGTTTATGGAATATCTGACGATATGCCAAGTTCTATCATTGAAGAGTACAAAAAATGGGTTCTTGAGGGTCTATTGAAGTTTCATTCAAAAAAGTGAGTTCTAACAATACAAATATTATTTTTTTTCATAAATATGCATGTACAATTTACACATTTTTCTTAATACAATTATTCAAATTTTTATAGAAAAATGAATGATGAACACTACAAAGCAAAAGCATCTTCCCTTGGAGTTTAGCAATATGATTTTGTTGTTGCTCATGCTCATTCTAAAAATTGGTTTTACTTGATTTCGCAGAAAAAATCATGCTGGAATGATGAGGTATTTTTAATTTGAATATTACCTTTTAAAATTTTTCATACATACATACATATATTGGCATCTTATTCATATTACACTTACAAAAAATGTGTTACAGTTTGAAAACATTGATCTTTGTTGTTCATATACACATGTTCTACATGTGAAGAACATATATATAACTGTTATATTTGTTTGTTATGTTGTGTATTGTTATGTCCATATACATATAACATTTTTATAGTAAATATGTATACATATATTACCATCTGTTTAAGGTTATGAACATTACCTATGTATATTTCAAACAAATACATAACTCATTCATATTGCTAACTGTTAAATGAAATGTCTTATTTATATTCATCATTTCTTATGTTTGTACGTATTCGAAAGTATGTATATGTTCTACACATACTATGTTCTTTTATTTTAAATATTTGTTTTTCAGGTAAGGAATATTACGTATTTATGTGAAGAACATATACATAAATTTAATATTTGTTTGTTATCTTGTGTATTATTACGTACATATGCATATATAATTTGTATATTAAATATATATACATATAGTACCATCTGGTTAAGGTAATGACATTACCTAAGTATATTTCAAACAAATGCATGAATGATATATATCGTTAATTGTGTAATAAAATTTCTTGCTTATATTCATTATTTTATATGTATTGTTCATATACATGTCTACGTATTAGATGTGTAATGCAATTACTAGTTGTAACGTACATAAAATATTTTAAGTATATTGGCTCACATATTATGTGTTTATCATGTTCAATAGGGTATGAAATGCCGGATAAAGAAATATTCCTCCGAATTCTTTGTATATGTAGGATTCATTATATGTATGTGCAGAATTGCAATGAATAACTATACGTATGTACAGATTAAAATATTTTATCGTAACTGCCTGCAAGTTATATATATAAAATCCACAATTATGTTTACTTTTTTACCTATTATTACTGTTTGTATACATATATAAATATGTTCACATTGTAAATCAACCTAATGTCTCTTCTTTGTATTTTAATTTTATAGCATATTGATGTGATTTTTATCACTTACGCAAGAAATCAAAATTACGGACTGATCAAGAATATCGATTTACCACAATAAACTATTTTTTCAACAATTATGTTGGGAAGACATACCGTAGATATTATCCTAATGATTTGGACACGGTACTTTCTACTCAACGGGATTATGATGAGTCTGTAGTTGTCCCCGACAACGAAAATATAGTAAACAACATAATCAAGGGATTTTCAATACCAGCTGGGTTGACCTGGCACCTTGTTAATGAGGTGTATATTCCAATGAACTGCAATCAAAATTTTCACTGGGTTTAAGTTGTTATAGCTCTAAAGAATAGACGTATGCGCGTCTATGATTCGTTGTCCAACATAAGAAATATGGACTCATTCGTCGAGATTCAGAAGTTGGCGTTGATGCTCCCAACCTTCTTGTCTGACAGTGAATTTTTTGAACAAACATTCCGTACAGATTGGCCAAACCTTGATGCATTCAGGGATAAACTAAGTGATACGACCCAGTTACTGAATACCAATCCATTTGAGGTTGAGTATGTGCAAAATATTTCTCAACAAGATTGTGATAGTCTGTAAGTAATCTGCACTTAGTGTTTTCTTAAATATTATTTTACAATGTGTTATAATTATATAATGTGTTTATTTTTTGTGGCAGAGACTGCGGAGTTTTTGTTGCTAGATATACAGAATACATAAGCGAAGGAATGTCAGTCCCAACAGTTGGTTTTGAAGTGGCATACCATCGTATACGATATGCATATCTCCTTAAAAATTATGATTTTTCGTAAAGCAAAAAAGAATTATGTCAGTGAAAATGAAGACCCTCCAAGACCAAGGCGAACAAAACACTCAATTCCTGATGAAATGGTCATTGTTAGAATTTGGTTGGAGGATAGTTTATTATGATTTACAAAATGTTTACTAATATGAGTTTTGTTTGGAATGTTGAATTTTCAACAACTTAAGAATTTTTTCTTATTATAAATTTGTTTTAACAGTTTTTTAAGCAATGTTTATGAATTAATGATAAAAATTCCTTTACTTATTATCCTTTTGTGAACATGATTTGTCGTTCTATATATATTCGTGAGCTAATCTATATATACATATGTATACTAAATAATACTGATAAAAAAATTCTTACAAACCATAATTCTTTTATACAAATAACATATCATTTAAGTTTATATTTATATTTTTTTAAAATATGTACGACTACATATACATATACATATACATATTGTATACCGATGATGTCATATGTATATTATACTCTTATTGCATTATTAAACTATTGTAATTTTTGTTGTGTGTATAATTGTTATCTTATGCTTATAAAGAACAAATCAAATTAACTTCCTGATTGAGTGTATATGTTGTAATATACACAACACAATCTTTTGCTTAAAAAGAACAAACCAAATTAGCTTCATATTTGAGTGTATACGTAGTAATATACATAGCAACACTATCTTATGCTTATGATGAGCAAACCAAATTAGCTTCCTGATTGAGTGTATATGTAATATACACAGTACTCTAAACAACAAAGCATATTTCTTCATTCCTATATATAGCAACTTAGCATATTTTATTTTTTCTTGAATGTGTGTATATGTCAACATATACATATTGTTTGTACCTTCATTCTAATACCTAAATATAATTTTTAGAATGCATTTACATGTCAACTACACTGCATTTAGTCTAAATATTTTATAAATTTTGAAATGTTCATAGAATATTTTTCAACACCACTCATTCATAGAACAAACTCATAATTTACATATCCATCTTATAAGCTTTTAATATACATACAGTCTTATAAGCTACATACATTTAAATATGAATTGTTTGTCATTAATAAGACATATTTATCAACAAATAAAAATAAATACACAAAAAAATGTGAGCAAAAAATGGCAAACTATATCTGATCGAACTCAGTAAATAAATACTTAACTTTCTTTTTGATAGTTTGAATGTTAAAATTTCAAACTAAATCTGAAAATTGATGACCTTAACTATGCAAACAAATACTTACAAAAAATAAAAACACTTAATACCAGTAAACAAATAGACATAAAAAAATTGACCGATAAATTGACCAAAATCAATCATAAATTGAACAAAAATCTTACTTATTTCAATTTTAAAATAGCAAACAAAAACTGTTAACTAACTTCATTTCTAAAAAACAAAAAAATAATAATCGAGTGATTAATCTTCAAGAGTCAACAAAAACTAAAACTTAATTCTCTTTTGGGAAGAAATTGCAGGAACGCCTATTGTGTCCTTCATGTCCACAACGTCCGCAACGATTTGTGCTTGATGAAAGTGTTTCGCTAAATTTTTTCTTCCGCCCTTTCTTTGGCCTTCCTGGAAGCCTTTTGAATATCGGGGGCAACACTTCTTCCTCATCTACACTATTAGGAACACTCCAGTCTGTCCTATCTGGGATGGGAATGATTGGAACTTCATAAGTCTTCACCAAAGTAGCTGGTTTGTATTATTCAGAACAATATTGATCAAATTTCTTTACATGTTTAGATTTGAATACGGCAATAGCGTGAGCACAAAATATTTGGTCTATTTGAAACCTCCAACAGCTGTATGACTCACTTTCAAGGTCGATAATGTATCTTCGCCCAGATTCATAAACTGAATATATATACCGTGAAGACGCCTTAACCTGAAGAGAATAAAAAATACATACATTGAGATTTATCAGTAATTTTTATTTCATTTTGGAAAAATAAAATTTTTAATTTGATTATAACATTACATATAACTGCATGGTAAAAACTCACAAAAATTGATACAAACTGTCATCCTCAAAGCTTTCGTACCATTGATACGCCAGAAATATTATCAGATATACATAGTATTATATGTATATTAATCAAAAGTTATGTATATGAACATTATATACATAACACTATAATGTATTTTTAATAACATACATAAGTTTGTGGTCTATAGTACCCATCATACAAGCCCGTCTAATCAACATTTCTAACTCATTCACACATAATCATTTATTACTCTACATTTTATATTTTTATCAAACAGTTGGACAAAAACACCTCATTCATTGCAATTTTTTTCCACATTTTTTTCATAAAACCACAACAGGATCAACAAGTTCAATACATATAACTGCATGGTAAAAACTCACAAAAATTGATACATACCGTCATCCTCAACGCTTTTGTACCATTGAGAGTTAAGATTTCATCAAATCCACGACCCAACGTAGTACTTGTATATGAAGCTATCTCACTGTTTTTACAGTTTCAAGATCCAAATAAAATTCGCGCCTCTTCTAAGAATCCATATATTGCCAATTTTCTGGCCTCCACTAAACACCCATTAATACACTCAGCAATATTCGAAGTCATCATCCGACCTCTGTTTACCGGCGAATGATATCTACTCCACTTTTCATATCCAGCTCCATGTATATATTTTTCACTCTCGAAACATCTTTTTCAATCTTTGCCATTAGGTAGTCAAAATCCTCTTTTTGATAAGTCTTGACCATTGAATAATACAAATAACTAGTACTTTCTTTGCTTTTCTGAAAGTAACCACAAATATTTTTCCAGAGATGCCAAATACATGCAAGATGTGGGACATTTGGATGTACAACACTAACTGCTTTGATGATACTTTAATTTCGATCAGAGACAACACACATGTTGTCACGTTCTCCAAAAACAACTTTGAATTGGTTGAAAAACCATGACCATGAGCTGTCATTTTCCATATGCATAACTCCGTACGCAAGTGGTAAAATGCATCCTAATTTACGTATAAACTATATTAATATTGATAAGTTGTCAAAACTAATTTGTTATACTACAACATATATTTTGCAATGAAATACAAATTCTAAACAAATATAAATAAAAAATATCATACCTGCACCATCGAGTGTACTTGCTGACAGGAAAGTCCCCTGATATGGTCCACTTAAATGTACACCCTCAACAACTACAATGGGTCTAAAAAACTCAAAACCCATTATCATTGGATGCAACGCTATAAAAAAATACATAAATCGATTATCCCAATACTTATGCATTGCAATGTGAGAATTTGGATAGACATTATTCAACATATATATGTACCTCGACATTTGTCTATACCCATCAGCTGGACTACTTCTAAGCATCGCTATGGCGCGCTCCTTTGCACGCCATGCCTTTATATAGTTTATGTAAACGCCATATACAACTTTCATTTCTTCCATGATGTCTCCTAGTGTGTACTTTCTTTTATAGTTAACTAATTTAGGAGCCGCGAATTCACACACAAAAGGAGTAGTCGCCATAATATTCTTCAGAACCCTATCACTCAAATGACATGAATGTTCTGGACTAAATCTCCTAATGATAAAAACATTTGTTTTTTTTATAGTTAGATGCTTCTAACATCCATTCACAATCCTCATTATGGCATCGGAGGAAATAGCTGCAATATGCAGTAACATATACTGTAATAAGTTTTTTATGGATGTTCATAACATTTCAATGTTACTATTTAGAGAAACTATAACAAAACCAGAAAAATATATTACATGTCCGAATAACATTGATTTTTATTCCACATTTACAATATATACATTTTTTATAAGTCATCAGTTGAAATTTAAAAAAAACTTATGCATATAAACTAATTTCAAATGTTTAAAATGTTGATACTAGAAAAATACATATACATAAGAAATATTATGTATATGTTAAACATTTGAGAATTACATACGCTTCTTGCCTTCTGCACATTCTTTTATTCATTGTTCTAGTACTACAACACTGCATTAACATAAGCAAATAATATTGAATGTTTACTTAAACCTACAATCAATCACTTCATGCGATAAAAAAATTCCAATTACATATCCACTTCAGTTCATAACAATTTCAATCCATAAATAAATTACAACATAATTAACATAACATAATCTATACAGTTTACCAAAAAATATTTCTAACACAACAAAATAAATTTATTACATTTTTTTATCTAAACGTTTAGCTTTTGAATTGAATCCATTATTCACAACATACTATGACATCACATAAACGAGCGTCTTTTTAGCCGTATACATCTGTTTTACCTTCACATCAATGATCTTGCTATCACAAATAAGATAATCAAGATCAAATTCTGCAATATACAACGGATATTGATTGTGTGTCTCTGCAATTGCTAGAACTATAGCGTCTGATTCAACACCCTCCATGCAAATAACAGCTTCTATATCTCTATCAAACTGTATCTCATCAGAAGACTTATCAATTGTTAATATGCACAATGGATACATCAAGAATGCTTGTTGCGCTTTCTTCAACTCGACATACAACCGTACTCTATTGTCATTATGGATATGAAAAGGTGAAGCATTGTCGTCGACTACATAAAGTACCTCAATAGTTTTTTGAAGTTCATCAATGTTTAATTCTGTAGCAATTGACGAAATCAACTTCAGGTAACTTACTGATTCTGCAACAACTATTTCTTCGCTTTTATAATTTACATATTTCGTTTCAGTTCTCCACTTACCAACGTACCTCAAAAATATAGCAATATTCATCTTCTTGATGTCAAATTCGATTTTTTTTCTTCAACACTATCAACATAAACAATGACTGCATTTTTTGTGTGTGAATTGAGTGTTATTTGTTTTTCTTGAAGTCAAGGAATTTTTTTTTCAACAGGATCAACAGAATCTGTGTTTTTTTTGTATATGTGAATTACGTATGAACTATTTTAAATGTATTTGACTAATTCAAAATCAGCCGTTGTTACATAATTTAAGGAAGGCAGTAATCCACTAATCTAATTTGTTGAATTAAAAGTGTTATTAAAGGGAGGAATCCGTTATTTCCTTTTTTATACTCCAGAAATATTATCAGATATACATAGTATTATATGTATATTAATTGAAAGTTATGTCTATTAAAAAGGGAGAAAGAGTACAAATTTTAAGAAAAGTAGGATAGGGAGTAATTAGTTATAAAAGGATTGGTATTTGTGTTATTTATACTTGAAAAATTACCGATGATGGTCCTATTAATGGGTCATTAGTGTAGCAATGCTTCATTGCAAGACTCATTATACTATTACCAAATTAACTCTAGCCGAGTGTGAGTCGATGATTTGATTGAAGACCCATCAAGCTTGCAATGACATGTCATCTCAATAGTCAACCTTAAGAATAATACAATTTATTCATCCTTGTGATGGTTAAGCCGATGGTCCATCAAAGTTTTTATGGATAATGACCTTACTCGTCGGGCCTTAACTAGAGTGAAATGCTTCTATGCTTATTATGTTGAACCATCAACATCAAACAATTTTTAGCTTCACCTGTTCCATAATTTGTTACACACTTAGCACAAAAATTACCCATTCTCAACATTTAAAAACCTACGCAAACAAGATTTTAAAACATATTGTGGGTTTTCTCCCACTAGTATCTGATTTAACAATACGACATGACTCAGTATCTTGACTACTCAGAAATTTTCAAGATACACCTATGTTACCACATTTACCATTTCTTGTAGACCAACATATCATTTGACTCATTAACGTTAGACCTTTAAAAATTTTCCTTTCTTATTTTCCAATTCCACCACTCCGAATGGATAAACTTTAGTCACCTTGAAGGGTTTGGACCACTTAGATTTTAGCTTACCCAAAAAAAGTTTGAACCTTGTGTTAAACAATAGCAACAAGTCACCCAATTAGAATTCTCTCTCTTCAATCCTTCTGTCTTGGTACAACCTCATTTTCTTATTATAAAATGTATCTCTCTCATAAGCATATATTCAGAACTCATCAGTCTCACTTTTTTATCCAACCCAAAGTCCACGACCTTCTTTAAACTCAAATTAAGTTTCTTGAGTGTCCATAAAGCAATATGCTCAAGTTCTACAATTAGTGACATATTTTACTGAAGGATAGTTGGTATTATGACATACCGAATGGATTTTTAAAGGCAGTACGATATGACAAAAGAGCATCATCAAGCTGACGTGACCAATCACTTTGGTTAGCATTTACTGACTTGGATAGTATTATTTTTATTTCTTAATTTGATATATCCACATGCCCACTAGTTTGGTGATGATATAGGGTTTCCACCTTTTGTTGTTTCACTCAATATTTAGCAAAGGCAACCTAAAACACCTTATTATAGAAGTGATAACCCCCATTGCTTATGATGGTATGAGGAGTAACAAAATGAGAGAAGATGTTTTTTTCAAGAATGCCACCATACTCTTGCCTTCATTATCTACTAAGTCTATAACTTCAACCTATTTGGACACATAGTCCACAACAACCAAGATGTACTTGTGACCATAGAAACTTACAAAAAGGCCTATGAAATAAATTCCATACATATCAATAATTCAACCTCCAATATTTTGGAATTAAGGATCTCTTGATGTTTAGATGTCACTGGAACTGGTCACAATATTTGTCAAAAGCAAATGCATCCTTATGAATAGTTGGCCAGGAGTACCCACTTTGAAAAATCATTCTCGTTGTATGATCACCACATGATGTCCTCCATCCAAAGATGAATGACAAGCTCACAAGACACTCAACATTTCCACCTACGGTACACATATCCAAATGATATTTTCAGCATACAATCTAAATAAATAAGGCTCATTTCTGAAGTAATTATTTACATCATGTAAATGCTTCTTTCTTTGATAGAACTTTAAGTGTTCCGGTATTATCACTAACCAAACATTTAGCAAAGTTTACATAGCGTGGTGTAAGATCAAGAGTAGCCACATGTACCCATTCATATGGAAATGATTTATCAATCTGTATTTCATTTGGACTCTGTCCCTCGTTCTCCATTTAAGATAAATGATTTTCCACCTTATTCACATCAAATCAATCTTTGACATGAAAGTCAAATTCCTTAAGAAAAAATAACTATTGAATCAGCCTAGGCTTGGCATCTTTATTTTTCATCAAGTATCTCATTGCTGAGTAATTAGTAGGAACATCCATATTAGATCTAAGAAAATATTCCCTAAATTTCTCAAAGGAGTAGACACCAACAAGAAGCTCTTGCACAGTAATTATATAATTCTTTTGATCCCTATTCAATGCCTTGATCACATAGTAAATAGGGTGAAAAAACTCCCTCTACTGTCCAAGAACATCCCCAACTGCAACTCCACTTATATCGCACATCAGTTTTAATTATGTGGACCAATCTATAGTAACAATAATGGGCACAACAACTATTTTTTATTCGAGTCACTCAAATTCGTTCAAAAAAGTTTCATCAAATAAATATTTTGCGTCATTCTCTAATAAATTGCGAAGTAGGTTTAAAATTTTAGAGAAGTCCTTTATGAACCTCTGATGAAATCCTATATGGCCAATAAACTATGAACACCTTTTACCGAGATTGGTAGAGGTCGATTTTAAATCACTTCAATTTTTTCCCGATCAACTTCAGTCCCTTAGCTAAGATCTTATGCCTTATTTCACCAAAAAATAATATTTCTCCTAGTTGAGCACAAGGTTGAACTCTTCACATATTTGTAAGGCATTGCTATGATTTGCCAAGCAATCATCAAAATAATCTCCTAGCACCGAAAAGTCATATATAATAACTTCTAAGGTATTCTCCACCATATCAGAAAAAATTGACATCATACACCTTTAGAAAGTAGTCGGCACATCACACAACCGAAAAGGCATCCACTCGAAGGTGAATGTCCCTTTGGGTCATGTAAATGTGTTTTTTTTTGTTCTTCATGTGTAATGGATATTTGACTATAGCCTGAATAGCCATCTAAGAAATAGTAATGACCCTTTCATGCTAACTATTCAAGCATTTGATCCTTAAAGGGATTGGAAAATAATCTCGAAGAGTCTGAGGGTTAAACTTTTGGTAATACAAACATACTCTCCATCCCATGATGGATTAACTGGAATCAATTATTCTCTTCATTAGCCACCATAGTCATGCCTTCCTTCTTAGGAACACACTATAGTATGCTTACCCACTTGTAGTCAGATAGTGGGTCTACCACTCCTACATTGAACCACTTAATTATATCCTTCTTCACCACCTCTTTCATTAGTGGGTTAAGCCTAATCTGATCTTTAATACTTGGAATAATGTCTTTCTCTAACTAAATGTTGTGAGTACAAATGCCTGGTGGAATGCCAATGATGTCTACTACCATCCATCCAATGGCCCTTTTATACTTTTGCAATACTGAATAAGTGCTTCCACATGCCATTTTTTTTAAATGAACAACAATGATCACTAATAAAGTGTGCTTATCACCTAAAATCACATACTCAAGTAGCTTGGAAACTCCTTTAACCCTACCACTGGTGGATTCTCAATAGATGGTTTTGCAGGAAGACTTGGCCTATTTTTCAAGTCTAGGTCTAATATTTTTAGAGCGTATCAAAATGAACCCATTCCAGTCAATGTTCAAACCATTTTCACTACTAGAAAACATCATTTTTCTGATGGCAAATGTAGTCGAAATGCAGGTGGGAATTAAGGTAGTTCTGACTACTTTCTGACTGTTTCATGGTAATTGGAATATAGCTTGTCTGAAAGATATTTTCGACTACAGTAGTTGAAAATTTTTGACTACTTTAGTCGAAACCATAGTCGGATATTTATAAATATTTATTTTAATAATTGTAAATATTTTGACCACTCTAGTCGAAAATTTAATAAATAATTAGTTAATAATTATAAATTTTCCAACTGGGATAGTCGAAAATTTAATAAATAATTATTTAATAATTATAATTATTTCAATAATTATTCCGACTACTGTAGTCAAAAATTTAATAAATAATTATTTAATAATTATAATTATTCTGACCACTGTAGTAAAAAATTAATAAATAATTAATAAATAATTATATTTTTTTCGACTACTGTAGTCAGAAATTTAATTAATTAATTATTCAATAATTATATTTTTTTTGACTACTGTAATCGAAAACTTAATAAATAATTATTTAATTATTTTTATTATTTAATAAATAATTATTTAATAATTATTATATTGCATTAACTTACACTGCATTCAGATTTATCAACAACATAGCTAATGTATTTTTCACAATAGAATCAAACATGACAAAAATTTATAAATACAACCACTTTAAAACATTCAAACAAACATCAAATCAAATACTTTAAGCATCTAAATTTCACAACCAAAAATAAGAACAATAACTACAATCTAATTATCATCAGATCCATGATCTTCCACATCATGAAATACTTGCGGCATGTGCTTCTTAACCAACTCCTCAAATTTAGCAAACTTGGTATCGTTGGCTGATATTTCTGCGTCAATTTCATAATTTTCATTTTCATCGCTTCCATTTCTTCCACATTTGGCAAAGTAGAAGGGGAAGTACAAAACAATGAAGGACTACTCAAGGATTGGAGAACCCCTGTCCTGTAGGTTCTACCTTTCTTTGGACCACCTACCACAGCTGTCCATATATTATTCCTCTCTGCAGGTAATGGTTGGACCATGGTACCCTCCTCTGAATTAGATTGGTTTTGATGCCACTCTTCTATGCTCTTTTGAAAGTTTTCCTAAAAGAAAAATTATTTGTCAGTATATAAACAAGCAAAGTTGAGTAATAATAAAACAATGTATGTAAAAGTTATTATCTTAAATATGCATTCCCAATCTCCTCTTGTACCATCCTAGTTGTTCTTCCTATACATCTCTTCGTTGACCTCAAGAAAAGGGCGTTCTTTTCCCCCATTTTCATATTCCTGCAAAATGGTTGAGCTATATTGTTTAAAATATAATAACATAGGTAAAAGTTGGTATCATTTCTTTGTAACACACCACATATTCTACACTTGCACTATAGTCTATAATTGATCACTCATTGCAGAAAATATCAATCTTAATAAATAACAAAGATTCTGACTCCTATAAACCTCAACATAATCAGCAATGTAATGTAGCTTCTAGTGCCACCTCATTTCCCACATCTAGAGTTGGGAAGGTTAAGATGGGATTTTACCACATAGTGGAATTATCAGTGAAGGAATAAGATTATTATGAAAGAAGAAAGTTGTATAGCTAAGTATATATGTGATGCACTAGGTTGTCAATCCATTCAAAATCATCTAAATTTCTAATTCAGATATGAAAACGTCTTCTAATCAACATCACAGAGTACAATGAACAATAAATACACAAAGGGACATGTCTACAATTAATACCAATAAATGTCTACAAACATGTCTAGAATATAATTGGAGTAGTAAAGAATGCTGAATAATGGGACACACTAAGATGAATGTTGACTAGTTTTGGGAAGTTTATGGTTGGAAGTGATTGGGAGGTGTTGAGACAAGGTAATTATGAACAAGAAATAGCTAAGAATATTTTGGTAAAAGGAGTTCCCTTCACTTTCTTTCTTTAGAGATTGCAGTAAAAAATAATATCCATTGGGAAGGGTTTTATCAAGATTAAGGTGGTGGATGAAGTTAAGTGTTGCTGCTATAATAGTTCATAATATAAAACTTTTGAAGATCTTTTCGTGACTTTTTCTATGTTTAAGAATATATGGAATACTTTTGCTACTATTACTGATGTGCAAGGACTATTTTTACATCTTAATAATACCATACACAAATGGTGGAGTAGTGACTGATTATCAAAGTTTAAACCTCTCTTCAAGGCTTTCCTATCATTCACTTGGTAAATCTAAAAAAAGTAATATTTTTTCATGGAGGTAAGATGCCATTTTATGGTATGGTTATGGAGGCCAATAGAAATGTATACCATCTAGCTACTTTTAGTTAGTCATGGTTGCAATAACATTCCTAACACTTGGCACCTGATGGTTCATTTTTTTTTACTAAATATACACCTTTTATTGATTGTAAGGTGGTGTACTGGAGATTGCCTAGACTAGGGACCTACAATTGTAATTCATTTGGTGTAGTGAAAGGAGTTAATGGCCCTATTGCTGGAACTTTTGTATTAAAAATGATAAAGAAAATTTTATACATGCTGAGTTTTTTGTTATAGGAGGAACTTCAGTTCTTATGTCTGAGGTAGTGGCTTTGAGAAGAGGACTGGAGTATTGTATACATCCTTAGTACTTACCAGTAATGTTTAAAACTGACTCGTTAATGTTCTAAAGATTTTATATGGAATTTGGAGTTTCCATGGGTGTTAATCTATAAATAACCTTCTATCTATGCGGTGCAAACCACCTAAATTTTATTCATTCACTAGAAATATAGTTCCATAGCATTAAAGAGTTGTAATACAAAAAGGATCACAGTCTTCTTTCATATGGTATTGCCCGCCAGCTACATTGAGTTCAGACTAATTCAATTACTTAATTTCGTTTTTCAGACTTTGTTTCTTTGTTTGTTGCCAGCTAAATTGATAGCTCCATACCAACGACTGCTTTATACTAAGAGTGTTACTATAAATACTTTGGTCATTACTTCCAATTAAGTCATAACCTCTCTCACTAAACCACTAATTCTCTTCTTCTTACTTTCTAAAACCATCTGGCAGTATGATACAAGATCAAGTTTACAACAAAAGAAACAAGCAACAACAAGAGCAACAAGATGTCAACAACAATGCTAGTGAATCGAAATAGACCACACACTGCTTCACTAGACTTCAAGATGAACAATAACAACAAGATAACAATAATAGTGAATCTAAAAAGCCCCACACGGCTTTACTATATCATAGTTTAGAACACTGAACTAAACCGAACAAATAAGAAATTTAAGATAATATTATCAATTTTCATCGGTGCATAGTGAAACTCATCGAACCTCCAGTATGAAACGAGCCACCCATTTAAAATACTATATTTGCTTTTGCCCGTTCCCTTCTTTCCCTAAATTCAGGAGTATCCCATTTTTCCAAGAACCGAATCCACACATCCGCATTCAGTCAACCAGGTTTTTCCAAGTTCCTCCGGGCCTTATACAAGTGTTTTTGATCCGTTGAGCTGCTTTCAACTTGAAAATGCATTGTATTTCATTTTCATGACAAGAATTCCATGCACACTTTGTCTGCAAAATAGTTTAATATAAATTCATGAAATAAGTTGACGGGTACAAAGGTAAATTCATCATTGATAGCATACTGAAATGGTAAATTCTTTGATTTTAATTATACCACAAACTGGTTCCACAGAAGAATTCTGGCGTCGAGTTGAATCTCGTTCCAACTACCCCACAACTCCATGTAAAATGGTTTAATGGCTTCTATAACCATATATTCGCTGCTATATGCAGGAATGAACCTGTAATAAAATTATATTAAATTATATTAGCTTTTGAGTATTTTAAAAATTATGGAAAAACATAAGGTTTACTTACCCATTACCATCAAGGGCAATAATTAGCCTCCCATTGCCGTGATATTCTACTACCTCTTTAAATTTTAGAATCTAGAAAGGAGCTGTTATAGCATTAGACGTTGTAGCACTATCAATAGATGTCGATGTTAATGTGCTAGGACCTCCAATTCTCAATCCAAAAAGGCTTGGTGTGGATAGTGTTAAAGGTATAGATGAAGTGCTACTATGCAGAATATTATGGGGAGAAGAGGGCTGGAACTGGTGGGGCGGTAGAGGCATGAAAACTAGATATGGTAGTGAAATAGTTGCCCTTGGAGGAGGAAGGATATTTGTAGTAGCCGTTTAAAGAGTTGTGGCAATAGGTGGGGGTGATGGTGTTTTATATTGACCTGCGGGAAGATTATCAGGTCTGTAATACCCCTTATTTTCCTATCCTAGATTAACCCTTAGTACATGGGTTACCCTAAATAAATTTTTCAATATACTTAGTAATTTTTATATTTGAGCCTGCAATTCCGTAGAAAATTTAATAGCTTTCCAACGATATAAAATTCGTCTAAATCCAACAACTGGGTAAGAAGTTGTGGCGATTTTAAATTTTAGTCATTAAATATCGTCATTCATGCTAGTAGCCCGCCGTGGAGTGTGTTAAAATAGAAATTATAAATTTTCATTGTTGCTTCACGATATTAGCATATCATGTAATAAACCCAGTTCATAATTGTCAATTTCCAGTGTGGCAACGCGATTTCACCGCGTCACGGTGCACTTTCAGTTCACAAACAAAGTGGCAATGCGATACCACCACGTCATGCCACCATGTAATTTCCTAGTCGTTATTTTTCAGTGGCCCAACGCGATAGTGGCGTGTCGCGCTAGGAGTTCAAATTGAGAAAATTTATTGAAAAATTAAAGTTGCGCCTAGGGTTAAAACAATCTTTTCCCATGATTTTATTCCGTTCAGATGTGGGATTTAAGCTCTAAAAATGTGTAAAACCCTTCATTATTCACTTTTTCCAAAATCAAAAGATAATTCTCTCTCAAGAAGCAAACCCTAGCTCTCAAGAATCAAGGTCAATCCCAAGAATTTCTTCAAGAACTCATCAAATGAAGGTATGTTAGATGTTCATCCATGGATCCTTACCTTCCATGCAACCCAAGAATCCTTTTTTAATATACAAGATTTATAATTTATGATTTTCATGTTTGAATTAGATTGGATTCATATTCACGATGTTGTTTGAGTTTTAATCCATAATTTAGATTACAAGTTCCAATAATTGATTCTAGTATGTGTTGAGTTACATGGTATTCATGATAAACCCTTCAAATTTGCAAGTTGATTGTTGTAACTATGTTAACCCTAAGTGTTTATGATTTTATGAACCAAGTATGCTTCTTATGTGTTTGATAAATTGTCTATGAGAATGAAATAATGCCATTATAGCATGCTAACGTGTATTCCCCATTCATATACAAGTTAATGCATTACTAGTGTTTGCTGGAATGTTTCTATGAATGAATTATGACCAAGTGAACATTGTTATGTTATTCAAGATTATGCTTTTCTTTACTTTTCATGCTATTGAGTCCTTGGGGTATTTAATGCCTGACAACGTAACTATTTTTTTAGAGCCAGTGTCAGTTACAGAATAGTATAAGTCATATCAAGATCAGTAGTACTCTTAGTCCATTATAGTACTCAGTAGAACTTATTTAGTTCCAGAACTTAGGAAAACTTAGTAATCTCAATGAATTCAGTTCAGTTCAGTTCAGTTCAGTATAACAATTCAGTGTCTTTTAGTTGGTAGTAGGATTCAACATCGAGTGAACCCAAGGATGGGGGCTCACCTGTCAGCAGAAGGTGTGATCCTTAGAAACAATCTTTACGTTCTAGTACTACGTAGCCAACGTAGGGTGAGATATCAAACCTGTCAGTTGAGGGTTGATAAGGTGCTCTACCTACAAGTAGAGGGTACCACCATTCTCGTTTAGGGAACCTACTAGTGAGGGTTACTCTTTAGCTTGTCTTTACTTGTGGCACCGTACTGGCACCCTTCCAATTGGGGTTACAGATTGGACCCCAGCTCAGTTATCTTATCTTATTTGGGGCATGTAGGTTAGATGATTACCTCTCACAGTTTTAGTTTTGGTTTCAGTCTCTAGTTTAGAATTTAGTTCAGCTCTACAGAATCAAGACTGTCAGACAATGTTAATCAATATCAGTAATTCAGTTATCAGTAATTTCAGATATCAGTTATACAGTATTCAGAACTCAGTATTTAGCTTCAGAAAAGCTCAGTTATAGTATACACATACTCTTATATTCAGTTACTCTATATCATTTAGTCAGTTATTGTTCTTGAATATAAACCCATGCATTCATCCTTACCTCATTTAGCATACCAGTACATTCCCACGTACTGATTGTATACCCTTTTCTTACACTATGATGTTTTATATCATAGGTTTGGACGCTCAGGTTCCTAACGTGCTTAGCAATATTCAGCCCACAGTAGATAATTTAGCAGTGAGTCCTCATCTATCGAGGATATCTTCAGCTTAGCAGTATTTTAATAGCTGGAGTTAGTTGGGGGATTGTCCAATCAACTCCACTTTCAGACAGATTTAGTTAAAGGATTTTTCAGACAAGATTTTTAGACAGTATTTAGTTTTATAGATGGTATATTTTCTCAGTACTGTAGATATTTTGAACCTTATGGCATTTCAGCCCATAATTCCATATTTATTTTAGTATTATTATTCAGTGCTCACAACAGATATCATTCATGGGTTAGCTTATAGTCATTCGAGGTCGCAAGCACCATGTAATGACTAGGGGTAGTCTCGGGTCATTACAAGGTCCTTTCTTACTTTTCTTACGATGTCCATTACCATGACCTTTTGATGCCAGTGATTTTCTTTATTAACCACCTGAAAAAAAAGAAACCACCAAATGAAGTTAGTCTGTTTTAGAGAGGAAGGCTGACAAAGCACAAGAACATCTGATTGACTACTAGAAATAACTGTAACAAGACCCTCTTAATTCACAACTGATACAGGAGGAATTAGAGAAGGCTAAAGAGACACAAAAGAGGAACAAAGCTAAATATATTTACTTGCAACAGAAATGCAAATGGAAATGGTTAAAACTAGGGGATATGAACACCAAATTCTGCCAACTGATGCTAAAACAGAGAAGACACACAATTAGAATCATTAATGATAAAGATGGAAATGGCACATGTCACAGTGACATAAAAGGAATTTATCATTTGGGTGATAAAATTCCTCACAACTTCTCAGTTTACATAGGAGTTACACATTTATTTATTTGATGATTATAAAGATAATAAATAGGGTATGTAGTTAAGTAATAGTGTAATGCATGGTTAGACTTTCTTAAAGTAAGAACCAAAAGGGTAGGATTTCTCTGTGTAAAGGTTTTGGACAAATAATTGCAGTGAAATCTAATTGCTTTCCAGTGCTGTTAAGATGTAACTTCTACAATTAGTTGATAAAACATTTTTTTAATTAAATTGTGTCGAAGAACATTATAACACCAATTTCCTGTGCACAGGCAAATTCTCAAACCAAGTATTATGCAACAATAAAAATGAAGTCTCAATCATAGAGACAACATGCAGGTTTTTACCACTAATCCTGAAATATTGCAAGTAGTTTTACCACTGCTATTTAATCAAACAACCAGAAATGTTCTTACTAGCACTACAAATGTTAACAAAGAAAAGATAATATATTGTCAAGAAAAATAGCAAAAAACAGCAGCTAAAATACAATTCAAGACATTGTTACAACATATTACTACTATTAATAACAACTCAATCCTCGTCGCTTGTTTCAAAGTCATTCATCAATTCTTCCTCATCACTTGTTTCATATTTATTCATCAATTCTTCCTCATCACTTGTTTCATTTTAATGAAGAAACGTTTTCTCGCTTATTTCATTTTCATCAGTTGGATCTTCCTCGTTATTTGCCCCGGATGTTCCTTCTCCATAATCATGAACATTCAATCCAATTTCAGAAGGATCAAATTCTTCATATAGGCCTTCATTATGCTGCAACTCACCTGCTAATTCATCATCCACCCTTTCATCAACACTAGAAATATCATTCTGATACGCTCTATCCAATGCAACCTCTACTTCAACTCTACCCGCAGGCTTTATTTTTATAACTATCCTCCATGAAGATTTATTACTAAACAAAGAATAAGTAGCGTAATACACTTGTTTCACATTTTGTGCAATGAAAAATGGATCATAGAGTCCATACTCCCTTGTACTCTTAATTTCAACTATTTTCTACTGAGGGTGCACCTTTGTGCCTAACCTAGGCATAGGATCATACTACTTACACTGAAAGAGAACCAATTTTTTCTTTGGCCAACCAACATGATAATCGAGTTCTAAAATCTAGTGAAGCACACCATAAAAATCAACACCACCATCACCTTCTACCTAAACCCCACTATTGTTGGTTTTCTTGCCTTAGAGAACTCTTATGTATCAAATCTGTACCCATTGACAGAGTACTTAGAAAACTTTCTGACTTTAGCATTAGGTCCCCAAGCTATATCACGTAAAAATTGGCCATTTGGATCATAATTAAGTGGATTATGAACCTATAAAAATTTCAAAAAAAGTTAGAATTTAAATATACATAAGATTGAACAAAAGTGTAAATCATGTTAAATATTTAAGTTACACGTACATATTCTATAAACCACACTAAAAACAAAGGATAAATAATAGCATCCCCGTGTAAATCCTTTCATATTCTCTAAACCACACTGAAAACAAAGGATAAACAATAACATCCCCGTGTAAAGCCATGAAATAGTTGTCCGACAAAGTTATGACTTTCACTAGTTAAAGTTTAGATAGACCTTGAATGATTGTCCTAAATATAAATATAATCACTTATAAAAAGGAAATACCTCGGGACAATTTAATAATACATGTGTTGTAGCTGAATTAAGCTCCACCTCATTCAAATATCAAAGTAGACCACCTTTCAGACTTCCTTTACATGGTTGATTGAATATTGAAAATAGTGGTGCTGAAGGATATGTATTGTATCCATTATCATGCCTATTAGGTCGGTTTCTCAGACATAGTACATCATGTTAAAAATAATATGAACAAAAATAAGAGGTCTTATTAGCCAAATAAGTCTCACATATTGATCTCTTAATTCAGGATCTATTTTTTATAGTCCGCTTACATTTGCCAATCGTCCTACATAATGTGATCTATTAGATGAAATAATGTTCAATTAAAATACATAAAGGAAAATTTTAATAGTCAATACCTCTCAAAGGGATACATCCATCTACACTGAACAAGCCCTCCAAGTTGTGCCTCTCGCACAAGGTTAATTGGAAGAGGCTTCATAATATAAAAAAAAAATAGGAGGAAAAATTTTTGCCAACTTATTTAAGGTTAAGCGAATGTTGATATCCATCAAAGATAGGTTCTCCTCCCTTAATGTATTAGAACATAAATCTTTAAAAAATAAGCTTATCTCTATTATGGGCTTCCAGATTCTATCGGGCAATGCACAGAATGCAATAAACATCAATGACTCCTTGAAATGTGACAGTCATGGCTCTTCATTGAGGTTAATTTTCCTTCCATCATGTCAACAGACCTAGAGAAATTTGACGCATATCCATCTGGCATTCTCAAATTGTTAACCCAATCACAAATCACTCTTCTATCCTCCAAACTTAATGTGTAACTGACCTTAGGCTTCTGAATCTTATTGTTTAAGTATGTCAAGTACAACTCAATGTGACGACAATACTCCTTTAAGTCCATCCTGGCCGTTAAGTTATCTTTTGTTTTGTTACTTACATCACTCATAGTATTAAACAAGTTGTCAAAGAAGTTTTTTTCAATATGCATGGGATCCAGATTATGAGGCAGAAGATTATCCTTCTACTAATCTAACTCCCAAAATATGCTTCATTTTTTCCAATTATGAGTAACACCATAACCAGGTATCCTGGATGGTGGAAACTCTGTTACCTTAGGTAGATTCCTCACTTTATCCCAAATTTCTTCTCGCGATAAAATTGGTGGTGGCTCCTCAAAATCAGTCTGATTATTCATAAAATCACTAGTATTTCTCCTAAACTCATGTTGCATTGGCAAAAATTGATGGTGACAGTCAAACCATGAGTTTTTACACCCATGTTTCAAAGTGAATGCTTTTGTGTCTTCCATACAACAAGGGCAAGCTAACTTGCCCGCAGTAGACCATCTAAACATCATTCCATAAGAAGGAAAGTCATTTATTGTCCATATCAAAGTATCACACAATCTAAAGTTTTGTTTCATTGATACATCATATGCTTCCACATCTCTATGCCATAATAAGTTTAACTCATCAATCAATGGCTGCAGATATACATCAACCAAAACTTTTAGATTGCGAGGATCTGGAATAATGTAAGTTAGAAATATATACTGACTCATCATACACAATTCAGGCTAGAGATTATAAGGAGTCACAAACATTGGCCAACATGAATATGGTGTAGCTGATACAGAAAATAGAGTGAATCCATTAGTAGATAATACCAACCTAATGTTTCTTGGTTCACTAGCAAAATATGGATACACACTATCAAAATTCTTCCATGCTTCTCCATATGACGAATGACATAAAATCCCAGGTGGTCTTTTATTTTCATAGTGTCATCTCATAAGAAGGGCAGAGCTCATTGATGCATACAACCTCTTTAACCATGGTATAAGGGTAAGTAATGCATCGACTTCACAGAAACCTTTTGCCCTTTGGCATGTGTGAATTCCTTATTACGAGGCTGATTACAAAATTTGCAATGTTCTAAATTTGCATCTTCTATATAGAATAACATGTAACCTTTCTTGCAATAGTGAATCCTCTCTGATGAAAGTCCTAACTTAGAAACCAACTTCTTTGTTGTGCAGAAATCTTTGGGTGAGTCAAGTTTATTTGGGTTAAGCTCATTCATATGTCCAATGATAAAATTCATGCCCTCTTGAGAAATAGAATAATCTGACTTAATACTCAGTAAACGAACGGCAACAAATAACTTAGAATGCAATGATCCTTCATACAATGGATGACTAGTTTCCTTTAACTATTCATAAAAGTGCTAAGCCTCATCATTTTGTTCATTTTGAGCCCTGAGTGTTTCCCAAAAGTATCCCAGACCATCTCACCGTATCGTGAACTTTCAATATTATTCTCTCTTATTGGACTTTCAACATAATTATGAAAAGGAAAATTATTAGTAGCACTACTCTCTCCATGAGCTATCCACACAGTAGAATTCAACATAAAACCCTTCTGATAAAGATGTAATGTAACAACATCTGAAATCAATAACTTGTAACACTTGCAATTCCAACAAGGACACCCAATTGTCCCTTCAGTAAGAAAATCATTAAGTGTCATTGTTTTAGCAATAAATCTATCTACCCCAGCTTTATATTCCTTCCTCAACCCCATACGATTAGGATAATGTCTATTATACTTCCATGTAAGATCTTCATTTTACACCTCCACAAGAGCGACAACAATAATAATAGGGAAGAGAAACAAACACAAAAGAAACAAAACAATAATAGGTTTGTTTAGAGATGCTACTACGCAGTGGACACAAGAAGAAAACTAAGAGATTCAATACAACATAGTAAAGCAGCCAGCAATAATAGAATATTTTAATTAAAATAAGAATTTTTTATTAGTGAAAGGAATCCAATCCAACAAGAATTTTTTGGAGTGTGGCATAATTGTTATTCCGGTTAATTTATTAACCCCTACTGTACCAACATCAACAGTTGTTCAGGCTCCAACTTGATTTGAGACTAAACTGACCAACGCAGAAAGAGCTTCCACCTGCTTAGATAGTATTTTACCATTCTATCATTCAAGTTGAGAAAATTAAACCCACAGTAGGAATCTGTATAGTTGGTAAAATATACCAACTATACAGTGACTTATTTCAGATATTCGAGTGGTGCAAAATAACAGGTGGGGAAAAGCCCCAAGTATCTGTAAATCCTTAAGCTTTTGCCAGTGCCTAGTAGCTGCTGGTGTCTTTTGTATTGGTCTTGGAGTAAGTCAAGTGTAATAGAGGAGCAGCAAAGCTTAAAGAGTAGCTATATGCAGACAGGTTTTGAAATGGTAGATCATGAGTTTCAGAAAATAAGAAGCCCTGGGACTACTTTAAATGAATGATTTTGTAACCTATGTAAAGGCAATATGTTACAGTGGACGCGAATCATTTGGGTTGAGGTTGTTGGGTGTTTCCCCATAGGCATACATAGTTTTATGATTTGTAACCTATACTGTATGTGAGGAGCGGTTGTAAATTACAGTGATTGAGAAACTGGAAAATGCTGGAACAGAAGAAAAAAAGACTTGCATTTCTAATTAATTCTGTTTGTAAAGAACTAACCTACTTCTAAAGTGAATTATAGAAAGTGGTTGTTGCATGACATGTGCACACCTCCAGAGGGAGAAGAAGAGGAAAAATGCTAGCATCAGTAAGTTAGTCCCTCCATAAAAAATTGAAAAGAATAATCTCGAGCTGTTACTTTCAAAGAAGTTAATGACATGACTCTTTGTCCAACACTCAAAACAACTTGCTAAAATCTGCTTAATAATAACATTTTCTCGCTCTAACCCCTACTCAAACCTTTTAGTAATTCATCAGTTTTAGCCACACTGGAAACTGACAAAGCTAAATACAGTCAATTTGTGCTAATATTCAGCTCCACTGTCCTTCCATCTTTGTTCACCCCCTGTTAACGCCATGCTCAGTTACAAGTAAAAACATCTATATTTTCACTAAAAATAGGAGTTAAAATGATTAAAGAACAAGATAAAGATTTTTTGGTCTGTTCACAGATACATCAGCACAAGTAACTTCCTGAAGTTCTTTACAACCGTTTTGTCAATGCTCATTTTAGCATATATGTACCATTTACCATAGTTCAGAGGTATATTTGTACCTTTTCCGAAAAAAACAAAAACAAAGTAGGAAATAGTGAAGATAAGGTCACTGTTCCTAATTTCTGCAACTGTCACGAGTGTTTGGCGCGTCTTGCTTCTCGAGAGTCAAATTACACGAACTTTAACTAACATTTCACATATTGATATGAGAACAACTTATAGTATATGTTATATAATTATCAAATACTATCTAACTTTAATATGCTAACCTACTAGTAATAAATTTAGTTCCACGACACAAACAATCACACACACACACAAATAATCACATGGTCACATACACAAAATATTGCACAATTTGGTAGCGGCTTCTCCATTTGACTTGTGTTCAACTCACATTGATCTAAGTTTTATCAAGTAAAGAGTTCTACATAAATACACTTAATTCAATTCAGCTAATGGAATTTCAGTTACTAGATGTGTCTGAACTTCCTCCTCGTCATTATGACACAAAGCCATCATGATGAAAAACCACAATATTACTTGTCTGAATAATCAAAAGCCTGATGTGTTGGTGTATGATATAATGCAACCATGAGTTGAATCTAGTCTCAACATTCCAACAATAAGACTTTGCCTTTCCAAGTGCAACTGTGTTGTTATTTTGGCAATTTCTATCTCAAACCTAAAGAGATTTTGTATCTAGGGTCTGCACATTAATCAAAGGTACTAAAAATAGACCACGTCCATAAACTATTGAAGAAAATGGAACAAATTTTTACCTCAAATCAGTGAAGATAGGAATTTCTTGTGAAATTATCCTTCAATACCATCATTCGGTGAAATTGACCTTCAAAATCGTCGTTCGCCATCGACGTTACCACTCTAACGTCACCAATTTTTATGAGAGAATGTTGTTACCACTCTACCGTTGCTAATTTTTGAGAGAGACCGCTGTTAGAGCGAGAGACCGCTTAGAGTGAGAGAGACATGGCTTAGAGTGAGAGAGAGAATCGGGAAAGTAGTTGTGGTGTGTTTAGGGTATATTTTATATAACTTTCCGACTACTTCAGTTGGATAGTAATTTAATATATTTAATTATTTAAATTTTTTGACTACAGTAGTCGGTTATATATATGATATATTTAATTATTTATTTTTATCAACTAAATCAATCGGTTAAATAATAATATATTTATTAACTATCTACACTTCCGACTACAATAGTCAAAAATACATAATAAATAATTTATTTAAATGATTATTTAATTTTTGTATAAGGATCTGATTATATGTTTAGTAATATATTTATTTAATTATTATATTTTCTACTACAGTTGTTGAAAATAATAATTATTTAATTTTTGTATAAGGGTATAATAATATATTTAATAATATCTTTGTTTAATTATTTATATTTCCGACTACGGTAGTCAAACAAATATATTTAATATTTTATTTAAATAATTATTTAATTTTTGTATAAGGGTCGAATTATACATTTAATAATATATTTATTTAATTATTAATATTTTCGACAACAGTGGTCGGAAATAAATATTTAATAATTTATTTAGATGATTATTTAATTTTCATGTAAGTGTCTGATTATATATATAGAAATATATTTATTTAATTATTTTTAGTTCCGACTGTAGTAATCGGAATATACATTTCCCGCAATTTACCGTCAAACATTCTGACTGTTGTAGTCATAAATAGTATCGGAATAATATTTTATACAAAGAAAAAATAAAAAGTAAAATTTTTGACCGAAGTAGTTGGAAAATTGCGACTACTTTTTTTTCATTAGAATTTATCAAAACTGCTGCCAAAGTTTTATAGCTAATTTCTTTTCAATAGGCAAAACTAACTTATCTTTAGCAACAATGAAAATGAAAGAAACAACACTCATGTCCCTCAATTGTTTCACTGTCTGTCACACATTGAATTTTACATCCTTATCGTTGAGCCTAAACTTGAGTTTACTGCTTTCCATATCCACAAAAACTCTTTCAGTAACTGAAGAGGGTCTACCCAAAAGTATGGGTACTTTAAAGTCCACTTTACAATCAAGAACCACTAAGTCCGTCAGAAATATGAAGTAAGGCACTTTCAACTATACGTTATATAAAATCCCAATAAGATATATACAAAATGATCGACCACCCATAGTTGTATTAGTGTCGATTTGGGGGCCCCTAAGCCTAACTTTTGGTAGATAGATAAGGACAATAAGTTGATGCTAGCACCCAGGTCACAAAGTCCTTAGAAAAACTGAATGTACTAATAGTGCATGGAATAGTAAATGCCTATGAGTTTGATTTCTTTTGGACCAACGAGTGCAAAAGCAATTGCACTACGTTGGCGAATATTATCTGTTGGTTCACACTGACTATCCACTTTTAACCAGTCCTTCATGAACTTAGATATCATGATATTTGTTCAAGAGCTTTCACTGGTGGGATATTCATCGACAACTGTTGATGCATGGAAAAAAACAAACTTCTTGAATTTACCATCATTTATTTTCTTCTTCACTCTATGTGGAAATGGTGAGGGAAGTCTAGGAGCTTGAGTTAGAGGTTTTGTCACCTTCTTACCCTTCTTTTTGTTTTTGGTATCATCATTTTTTAATTTAATAGATTTTTCATCATCTACCTTTTCGCCATTGGCACCTTCCAACTTTTCATCTTTATCTAAAATTTTATCAACCTCAACGACATCATCAACTATTTCATAATCATTGACTAAATCTTTGACCTATTTTTGTACCATAGGTTGTGATCCCGGTAAGACTTTACCACTTTTGTGGTGATAACTAAAGCACTTGCATCATTTCTTGAGTTTTCCATCGTGTCATTAGTCAAAGTACCATTTTTAGTTGGTTAAAGGTTATAGATAATTGACTTATTTAGTTCTTAAGACGATTTTAAAAGTGGAATGAGAATCAACTGGTTAAATCATACAAGATAAATTACTTTGGATTTCTTGGGCACCTACATTAGTAGATTCCACCCCTTTAAATAACTTAGCCACTATAGTCTCCATAGAAAGTTTCCCCAAATCATTTGTATAATTATCAACCGTTGCTTTGTGTTTGAGTTTAGTTCCTTATAAAATATTTCCATCAAGTTCTCATCAGTTCTGTTGTAATTGGGACATTGAGTTAGCTTCTTTTGAACTAAGTCAAGTTTCATGTAATGCCTCATTCAGCAACTTCCTGAAATTGCTTATCTCATCCCTCAACTGTAACATCCTGGAAGGCAAAAAGAATATTTCTAGGAAAACTTCTTTCAATTGCCTCAAGTCTGTTATAGAATTAGGCATCATCTTAGTTTACCACAAAGTTACCTCTCCAAATAGAGACAATGGAAATAAACTCAAACAAAATTCATTCTGACGAACTTTTAGGTAATCAAAGGATTTTCATATGTTAATTAAGTTTGCCAAATGCATGTTTGGATCAATACTAGGTATCCCACCAAATAAGCTCTTCATATTAAGAAATTGGATCATAGTGTGGTGATATTAAACTTAGTCCCAGGAGCTAGAGGTGGTAATAACATTGTTCCATAGCACCAACCCCATCTAAATCAATATCATCATCATCATCATAAAATTTAAAATTCACTACAGGTTGTTTGCACTCTCTACTTATTGGTTTTAGATTTTTATTGGTTGGATCAATATTATCAGCATGTTACCCATTCACATGATGACCCAACTCATTGTTACTCAGGTCCTAATTTTTATTTTTTTGCACATGACCAACTGCGTCTGTATTTTGTTAATTCAACTGAGCAACAACTGATGCTGCCAGTCTGCACTTCTTATTGTGCTTCTATATTTCTTCTCAAAGTTATATTGATTTCATAATCGTAGGGAAATAATGACTCACTCAAACGATGAGTACTTGGCTTGCAAAACTAATAGCCTATAAATACAAAAACAATAAATATAATTAAAATTAGGAAATGAGACTATAATTTAATAAAACTCATACACTTGATTGGAAATCATATTCCCCAGTAATGGAACAAAAATTTGATTTTGCCAAACTATTAACTCCCTTAAGGAAGCATAAGCGATCGTTGTCAAATATAGAACACAACAAATATTGGGATCAAGTGCCAAAGGAATAGTAGGCAAACTAAGTTTATGTATTTTAAATAATAATTAGTCGACAATTTTCATGAATTGAGGGGTTTGAATTGAAAGTTTATCAATAATTTCACTTGTGCCAAATTATAACGGTGAATTTTGCAGTGTTTAAATCAATGGAGAGAAGACAAATTAGGATTTTGTTCACCTTAGCTTCCAATCACTTCTGAGTTATGTAAAATATGATCTCCCATAAACACATTGTACTTATAAAGTATTTAATTCCAACTATTCATCTAAATGATTCTATCACAACCCAAAATCCAAGGGTCATAATGGCACTTGTCACGGTGAACCTTGGCAAGTAAGCCTATCACACAAACTGATAATAAAATTTAAATAACAATCAAAACTCAAGGCTAGTCTTGTATAAATAAGTCAAGCCATATCAATATACCAAATGCAAAAAGCAAAATACTCAATAATACCAAATCCCAAAACCTGGTGTCATAGTGTAACAACATAACTAGTACAACTCAAAGTCAAATACAAAAGATATCCAAAACAAGATATAACTCTATATTTAAAATATAATAAAGAGATGGTTTAATAAGTAAAGAAAGTAGTAGACTCTAGATGCCTGAAATCATTCACTGCCTTGAAAATTCCAAATGACGGCCAAAATCAAACACTGTGAGGCGCACCAAAACCTGAATCTATACCAAAAGGGTATGGTAAGAATGAGTATGGTCCAATTGTACTCATTAGGTATCATATGCAGACCGAGAAAAGTAGAAAACAAATGTACAAAATACATACACACCACCTGCAATCAAAAAATATGCCACAACAGCAGACACTGCTTGCCCTAATAGTTCTATAATATCCACATAAAATATAACTAAATCCTCGAAAGGAATAGAAGTAAAAATTTATAGCACATATAAGCTAGAAAAAGAGAAAAAGATAAATGTGAACATTAAGTACTATGAAGGAAAGATAGAACTATGGATAGTTAATAAGTCCAACTGAATATACCGTCACATTACAAGAATAATAAAGTTCATACTATAAGAGCTATGATAATGATGATGATAAAGTTTATGTAATGCATGAGATTGTCACACAACCTTTGAGACTGTCCTATAGACTTTGAGATCATTGAAAAAGTCTATGTATACACCTACGGAGCTAAAGCTAAAATAGGTAGGACCCATGGGGTGTTCGCTAACCAATATACAATTCATTAATATTCATATATCCTTCCCGGCAAAACTCTCTAGGAGTGTTTTATAAGATGCCACATTATCTGTCAGAAAAAGGTATTGCCAGTGTTTTGCAGTATTTTCACTGTGGTACCAATGTTTCATGAATGAGTATGAGGATGTAACGCTCACAACCAACCACAATAAGTAAAACATAATCAATGATAATGAGTATTTCCACAAGCAACCACAATGAGTATTTCCATGACCAGCCAATATACCATCACGTGTGCCAAATATCTACTTATTATTTCAAACTATCTATAAAATCCGACAGGATTCATATGCCAATAGAGTACAAACATCACAACACACAATTGGTTCCACAACATGATTTTCATAAAAAATATACAATTATCATCATGTAATCAAAGCTATCAATATCACATAATACCTCACATGGTCACGAATATCACTTAGTGTTCCAAAAACACCACATAACATCACATATAGGTATCTATAAGGGCAAAACACATTAATAAATCCATTTTCATGATTAGTTCCCACACTGTTAACATGTTTTTGTATCAAAATACCTAGACCAGTCTGAAAAAATTAACTCATAACCTACCTCGAATGCTAAAAATTGGGACAAAAGTCTTTAATCCACAATCTTACTCATCGTGCATGAACCCAAAATCAATTAATATCAAAATATAAAATCTACATGTCAATAGAAATCCAACGATACCCATATTGTCTATTTTTAAGTCAGAGTCAAAAAGGACTCCCAAAATTAGTTTTTGCAAAAGGAGGGCAAAATCATAACTTTGTTTTAAAAACATGTTTCTCATATTTTTAGGATTCTACATATGAAAACCCAAGAAAAAATGAGTTAAAAATGAGGTCTAAATCGAAGAAATTTTTTTTTTCAAACATTCCAGATAAAACCCATAAAATCCATTTTAAAATCAAGAATTAAAGTTGTTTTGCATGTGAAATTGAGGGAAAACTGATAATTATGAGGTTAGAAACTCATCCAAGTGAAAAGGGAAGAAAATTGGGGTTTAAATTTGAGAATTACAATTTTTAGACCTTAGGGACCAAAAATCCCAAATTACATACTTAATTCAAGTTTAAAAGAAGAATTAGATGATAATGATTAAAATAAACAATTGAAATGGGTGTTATGGAGCTTACCCAATCTTAGAAGTTGAAGAAATAGCTCAAAATCATGAAACCTGAAGCTCTAAGTCTCACAAAATGAAAAATGGCAAAAACTAGGTATTTATATATCCAAGTTTCGCGATCATGGACTAGTGTTGCGATTGGGGTACCTAACTTGTTAAGGTTATCAAAGTCGTGGCACCTATCCAGTCAAGGATATCGTGGTCTTTGAAAGGGTATCATGATTGCGATACTCTGACTATAGTCCCAGTTGTGATTGCGGCAGGATCATTGCGGTAGCTTGTGCACCACCTGTGGACTTGGTGCGTTCCATGTTTTTGAGGACCCTTTTGAATTCATCCAGAATCCTGTGAATGCAAACAAATAATGCTACCCAGTCAAACTCGGTGCTCCACACTCAATGAAGATATGAAATTATCAAAAAGACATTTTCACGAAGTTGATCCCCAAAACCTAGAATCAAAATTTTCCAAATTGAGGGTCAAAATTACATTTAAAAGCCATAAAACCACAAAATTTATGTAACCACCTTAAAATCGATGTTCCAAATCTAGTGGCATAGTCCATTTTACCATCTGTCGCATGGATAAAAAAAATATCAACTAAAATAAATAATAAGGCTCTCAAACCCACCAAAAACGACATAATCTCAAAAATGGCACCAAAATGCTTTGAGAACCTTGACATTCATTCCCCCCCCCCCCCCTAAAATTACACAATGAAACCATGGTGAAGGATAAGATAATCAAATCACATAGGACATATATTTCATCAAAATTCAGGTCGTTACATCATCTGCCACAAAAAATCTAGTTCGTCCTCAAACTAAGATAAAGGAAATACCTGAATCACCAAAAAGCTGGGGATAAGAACTATGCATATCAGACTCGACGTCCTATGTAGCCTTTTCTGCAGGTTGATGCCTTCACTAGAACATAACCATAGGAATAACTCTAGAGCACAACTGTCTAACATCCCTAGCCAAAATAGAAATCGACTACTCAACAAAAGACAACTCTCATCTAACTTAACTGACCCACAACGGATGACAAGGGACTCATCCAGAATGTAACATTTAATCATAGAGACATGAAAAATTTGTTAAACAGCTGATAAAATTGGGGGTAAAGCTAACTCACAAGTCACATCACCAACACTCCGAAGAATATCAAATGTGATAATATGCATTGGTATAAATTTGCCCCTCTTCCCAAACCTGATCACATCATTTATGGGTGAAACTTAAATTAAAACACAGTCACCAAGACCAAATCTTAAGGTATGAAATATATGGCCAACATAGCACTTCTACCTACTCTAAGCGATACAAAGCCTATCTTGAATGATTTGAACTTTATCCAAAGACTCACGAAGTAAGTCCATACCACGAGACCTAAGCTCAAAAACCTCAAACCAACCAATTGCATAACGATAATGCCTACCATAAAATGCTTCAAAATGATCCATATCAATACTAGAATTGTAGCTATTATTATAGAAAAACTACACCAAGGATAAATGCTGCTCCTACTGGCCACTAAAATCCATCACACAATTTTGAAGCATATCCTCCAAAATCTAGATAGTCCACTCTAACTGATCGTAATTTTGAGGGTGAAAAGTTGTGCTAAGATCATCCCGAGTACCTAAATCATCCTGAAAAGTCTTCCAAAAGTGAGATGTGATCACAAGACCTTGATCCAAAACTATAGAAACCGATACATTATGAAGACACACAATCTCACGAATGTAGATACGGGCCAACCTCTCGGCAACAAATGAAATCTAGACCAAAATTTAATAAACAAACTTGGTGAATCAATACATGATGACCCAAGAACTATCAGAACAATGAGAAGTGTAAGGGAATCCTGCAACAAAGTCTATAGTGATTCATTCCCATTTTCACTTGGGAATTGGTAACCTCTGAAAAAATCCACCAGGTCTCAGTGCTCGATCTTCGACTACTGGCAACATAAACAATGAGCTAAAAACTTTGCTACATCCTTTAGAATACCACCCAACAAATAATATTGACTAAATTCAAGATACATCTTAGTCACTCTAGATGGATGGAATAACTATAATAGTGGGCCTCCTCTAAAATTGATCTGATTCAATCACCAGCCCTCGACACACAAATTTAGCCCACAATTCTAAAAACACCATTGTAATCAAGTGAGGCTTCCTTAGCCTCACCACTCAATGCATTATATCGAATTGACATCAATCTCACATCATCAAACTGATTCGATCTAATCTGTACCATCAAAGAAGGCCGAGCCTCTACAAATGCCAAAATATACCCAGGTGTTGAAATATCAAGTCTAATCCTATGGTTAGCTAAAGACTAAATCTCTAATGCCAAATGTCTCTCGTAGGCCAAACGATATGTCAAGCTACCCATGCTAGTCGACTTTCATCTCAAGGTATCTACAATCACATTAGCTTTTCCCGAATGATAGAGAATAGTCAAGTCATAATCCTTTAGAAACTAAAGTCAATAACACTGCCTCATATATAATCTCGCTATGTGAAGAGGTACTTAAGGCTACAATGATTTGAGAAAATCTCACAACGAACTCCATACAAGTAGATCCTTCACAAGTTCAATGAAAAAACAACAACACATAACTAAAAATTATGGATAGAGAAATTCTTCTCATGGTGCTTCAACTGACAAGAATCATACACAATAACCTTTTTAGCCTCCTAAGTTTATGTTTTAACAATGACAAACTAACAAGTGTATCCTTGCATCTTCTAGTAGTGGAAAGATAAAGGAAGTTGGTTCCAGAAATAGAAGGACATCAAGAATAGAAAGTAATCCACAATATCAAAGGAAAATCAATCACAACAAGAGCAAATAAAAGGAGAACCACAGCTCCAAATATCACGAAAAATCATTTCAAAATATTAGAAGATATGAAAGATCACGACATGGCAAATGGAATGGAAAAATAATTCAAGAATATTGCAAACAGATCAATCAAATATCACAGAATTAGAAGAAGGATCACAATCTCAAAATAAAGGCAAACCACATCAACAAGGAAGAAAATATCACGAGCACACTTGGAATGAAATAAATCTCTACAAAACCAAAAAGAAAAATATGTCACAGACATATCTAATATGGACGTAATCCAAAGCCATATATGGACATATTATATCGCTATATTCCTCAATCAAGGAATCAATTTACATTTTTGATTGAGAAGAAATATCGTGGGTTTTATTATGATGAGTAGCAGTCGAAGACTATAAAAACTAAAGACTCAAGATAGAGACTTTTCACCTAACTTCAAGGAGAAAATTCAAGGTCTCTCATTCTTAGTCTTACAAAGCTATGTAGCTTTAGTTTACAATATTTATATAAAGGGTAGGATGTAGTAAACTTTGTAACATCAACCAAAGCTGTGTCATAAGATCTGAAGAGAAAAATAAGTCTTTAAAACTGTTTCCTATTACTGTACTCAATCAAAACATCAATGATCTAAGGAAACATTGAATCCCAAGGGGACTGGAGGTAGGCACTACATTGGTGTGTTGAACCAGGATAAATATTTGTGTTATTACCTTACATTTTATTATTTACTTACTTAGTTGTTCTAAATTTAATCTTTTTATGAAGTGTTCAGATCTGCAGGCGAGTCGACTATGAGGAGTTAGTAGTTGACTCACAAAAGAAAATATCAATTCACCCCTCTTGAATTTCAATTGGTATTAAACCAAGTCTCACAAAAAGAATTGCTTTACCATAAGTGAGAAAAGATCAAATGGCCAATTATCAAATTCCTGGTGCTCTCCTTCCGAATGGTCACTCCTCCATAGTACCACCATATTTTAATGGACAAGATTACTCCTACTAGAAGAACAAGTTTAGAATCTTTGTCCCTTTAATTTACTTCCAAGCTTGGGCTATCATCAAAAAGGGTACAAAGCGGATTCCAGGACTCAAGGAGAAGTCAAAATAAAAAGATAGAGAATCTTGCAGTTCTGACATAGAGGACCTTGAAAGGTTTGAGGTTACCAAAGAACAGAAAGAGGTAATTAAAACTAACACATAGGCTATAATTTTACTTTTGTGTGCAGTTAGCGGAGAAGAATATAACAAGATTTAAACATGTGAAATCGCAAAAGAAATATGGGACAAAATGGAGGTAACCTATGAAGGAACCACCAAAGTCAAGTAGTCAAAAATTGCTTCTCTTGTAAATGTGTATGAGTCATTCATTGTGGAGGAAAATGAGGATATTGAAACAATGTTTGCTAGATTCATTAAAATTGTGTGTGAACTAAAATCACTAGGGATGATTTATCCTCATAGCCTGCAAATCCAAAAGTCGGTCCAAAGTCTCCCAAAACTTGGGAAACCAAGGCATCAATTTTTGAAGACGGTGATCTTTATAACATTACATATGATAAACTGTGAGGTAACCTTATTGCATATGAGAAAAATTATATCAACAGGTTTCACAAGGATGAAAAGAAGAAACCATTAGCCTTCGATACTACTCCAACTAGAGAGGAGAACATTCTGGTAGATCCTAATAGAAAAGGTGTAATTCCCCAACAACCTATCCTCAGACGTCACACGGTGCTTAAGGCCACATGTGGCCTCAATCTAACACTCTAAGTTTGTTATCACTTCCAGAACTCACTATAACACTAATCATTTTAAAAAGATAGGAAAGAATAATCATGTGATGAGCATACTGTGATACAAAGAAATACTGTCATGTACAAATAAAATACTGAAAGTTCTATACATACTGGTACTCTAGTCTGACAAAGCCTCTACTACAAAAGACTGAGGAGCCATTGGGAAAGATCCCCAACTGACTCGCCTGAACTGAAAAGAAGCAACCATTTACTATCAAGGCAAAAAGAATCAAGGACATAGGTCCTCAAGCCATGAGGACTCACCAACTATAATAATGTAGATGGAGGTACTCAAAGATCACTATTGTTGCTGAGACTAAGCGCCTGAACCTACATTACGAGAAAATGTAGAACATAGAAGAGTATGGGAATCAGTACTTGGGATTGTACTGAGTATGTAGGGGTGTATGCAACACTATTAAACAATATCATTAATGTAAAATAAAGTCATGCATGCTGACAATAATGACTCTCTTCACTTGAATTCCATAAAACATAATTTCCATAAATCATTGATAATAACCCATGTTTCACAAATCTCATAAATCATTGAACTCAACTCAAACTCTTTAACTCATGAGTTAGAGTGACTCGGTAACTCAATAAAATTAGACTATTATGCACTTGGGAGTTTCTTATAACAGACATAAACCATGTGAGCCCTATGGAGTCTAACGTTTTTCCCTCCTAAGGAAGGAACCCCACATTGGCGGGAGCGTTATACTCTTGCCAGGGAGTATATCCTCAAACGTATCTCTGTAATCATAACTCGTCTCTTTGGCCATCAAATCTCAATCCTACAGTGGAACGTAGTTCTGGGGAAGTAGGATGCACTAAACCCACACTTCCCACTCGGTGCTAAATACTCCTCCTAGACTTTGCTCAGAACGCGTTAGGAAATCCACCTTAATCAACTCAAAGGTCTATCATGAAAACCAAATCATAAATATATCTCATCTGTAAATCATATACAACTTGTGGAGTCCTAACTCGACTCAAACTCAAACAGTCTTTCTCAACATCAAGTACACTTGCTTATCAAATCATATCAAGTATCAAAAGCTTCAAGAAAACATCATAGGACTTATTCTTGACTCTCAAGCTCAATATCGATAAATATATTCAATACTCAAAACTTCTTATGGAAAAAACATAACTCATGACACTTGTCTTAAATCGCTTAGAAATCATCAATACACAATGACAATATACAACTCATGGTATAAATTCTCAATTTAAGAAATGTGATGGTAAAATAATCAATAATATCAATCTTATTCACCTCAAATCTCATAAGTTATCAATAAAGAAATTTGGGTGTAAACCCACTTGCAAGGATCATGAAATTCCAATAGTAAAAATCAATTCTTTGGGCACTAGAATGAAAGGATATTCTTGTTCAAGCCCCACATACCTCGGATTATAATTTTAAGATGAAAAGACTTGATTGCAAACTCTTCTTCATACTTTTGAGCTAAGTTTCTTGACATCTTTGACTTAGAGAACTTGATTCTTGAACAACTCAGTGAAATATATGGAAGATTCTTGGATTTTCTTGGAAAAGATTTGGATTTGGAATTGGAGGAGAGAAACCCTAGCTCTAGATATTTCTTTGAAGAGATTGGAGAGAAAATTAATTGCTCTTCTCTACTTAGATATACATATATATAGGCCAAAATGGGTGGAAATAACCAAAATACCCTTGAGCAGATTGTAGAACTAGAGCCCGAGTTTTGGCCTTAGTGCGACGCGCCAGGATCACGGTCCTTCACTAGAATTGGACAATTGAGAAACTGCTTAGTGGTGCGATGCGGTGAAGTCAGATTTTCCACCTTGGTCGTGACCTGAAAGGGCACCGTAACATGGTGGAATCACATTGGCACACTGGAATTTGACAATCCTAAAATTGAGCCTTGGCGCGATGCGTCAATATCGTGAAGGCTCACTGAAAAATAACAATTGTCATTTTGGCTGGCTCCGCGACGTGTTAAAGTACCAGGTGGCATACTGTCTCACTAAAATGGCTCTAAATCTTCACCCGAGTGTCGGATTTGGGTGACTTTGGTATAAACATCAATCACTTTTGAAGTCATCCATATTCACTCAAAAGGCAGATATAGGCTTAAGAAACGATCTGGGTATTACAACAGGAATGGCCCTCATAAATTATGGGATAAGGCAGATCATGAGACAGAGACAACAAAGATCCCAAGTATGCAAAAATAATGAGTCCACTAGAAATGATGATCTCCTATACTACTTAGAAGGCCTGGATATTTCAAACAAACTGTCCAGAATTAAGATGATGATTGTCTAGAAAAAATCAAAATTTTTTAGCTTGGAGCGATGAAGATGAAACTAAAGAAGAAATAGAGAATGCCAATATGTGTTTTATGTATACAAGTGTACCTAGTGAGGTAAGATCACATGACTGTCATAACTGTAAAACTCTTGAGTGTGATCTGGATATGTTAACCGATGAACTACAAAAAATCATAGATGAATATAATAAGCTTACTTAAGAGAAGAAAAGTTGTGAAGCTTGATTTAAATAAAAACTCTTAGAGGAACGACAAAACTGACAATAGAAATTGAAGCATGTCAAGTTGAAATTGACTTGCTTCATGAAGAGCTTGGTAACACAGAAATAAAATTGAACAAACTTAAAAAAACCCCAAACTACAGTTTAGTAGGAATAAACTCCTTCAAAAAGGATCCAAGTTCCTTCTCAAGGTCGTTTAAATTAGCTAAGACATCCTTCTCTTCTTGAGGATCCATCTGATTTACTTATGGAAAGAGAGGGCATAAATCCTATAGATACAGGCATAAGACAAAAAGTATGTGGGTTTGGAAGCCCAAAGAAAGCACATCTAACCCGAAAGAGCCCAAGACCACTTGCGTACCTAAATGAAATTAATTTTCTTGTTTTACAGGAACAGGTCTGCAAGAGCTATAGAAAAGGAATGTGGTTCATTGACATTGGATATTCCATATATAGGACCAGAGTGACAGAGAACTTTTATTCCTTAAAGAAAGTAGATGGGGGATCAATAGATTCAGTGACAATGCCAGAGACAACATCATTGGAGTCGGCTCAGTGAGACACAATTCATCATGCTAATTCACCAAAGTATACCTAGTATAAAGTCTGAAACACAACCTGCTCAAAATCAGTCAACTATGTGATGCTTCATTTGGAGTCCTCTTGAGAGATAAAAGATGCTCTATCAAACACAACAAAAGAAATATCTCCCTTACCGGTGAACGCGTTGATAACATTGATGTTTTAAATAGTCCTAATTTTTCCACTGTAAACTGCCTTACTGGACAATCCAATGATACTTGATTGTGACATATGAAGCTCTGGTATGCTAGTATGCATATTAATGAGAAATTGCCAAGACTTGATTTGGTGAAAGGTTTGCCAAAACTCAAACTTGAAGAGGATCACATCTGTTCTGCCTGCTAACTGGGTAAATGGACTAGAACATCTTTCAAAGACAAAGACATTATCTCTACTATAGGCCTCTCCAAAAAATCTATATGGATTTGTTTGGTCCCACCATGACCACAAGCATTGGTGGAAAAAGATCTGTTTTTGTCAGCGTTTATTATTACTCACGATTTTCTTGGGTTATGTTTCTCGCACATAAACATGAAGCTTTCCAAAACTTTAGGAATTTTTGTAGAAAAATACAAAGAGAAGATGTACACCTCATCACCTATGTTCATAGTTATTATGGAGAAAAATTTTAAAATAAGGCGTTTGAGGAGTATTATGGTTAGAATGGATAATCTTAGAACTTCACCGCAATCTCCTCAACAAAATGGTGTAGTGGAACAGAAGAACTGATCCCTCCAGGAAACTGCCAGGGCAATATTGTTAGAACATGATCTCCCAAATCAATTTTGGGAAGAATCAGTTAGTGCAACATATCATATCATCAACACACATCTTATCAAACCTATTTATAAGAAAACACCTTATGAACTCTAGAGGGGAAAGAAGCCAAACATTGGCTAATTCTATCCCTTCAGTTGAAAATGCTTTATTCACAACAATGGTAAGAATATCCTATGGAAATTCAATCCACGAATTGGCAAAGTTATTTTCCTTGGGTAATCTCCCACTATTCGTGCTTATAGGGCTTTTAATAAAAGAACTCTATGTGTTAAGGAATCTATACACATTGTTTTTGATGAATCTAACCACCTCCCTATGAGTATAAGTATTGATGAAGAACAAGTGACTAATAGATAAACTAGAGAAAATCACAACACAACTCCAGAGCCCTCACAAGATAAGTCAACTACACCTTCGACAGAATCGACTCCCATAGCAAAAATAGTGAAGCCAAATATTCCAAAAGAGTCGAAGCATGATGCTAGCTGTCCAAGTGAACTCATCATCAGAAATCTAGAAGATAGAGTGAAAACTCGAGTGTCATTAAGGAGACAAGAAATTTTCCTTGTGTCCCAAATCAAATTGAAGAAAACTGATGAAGTACTCAATGAGGAATCATGGGTTGAAACTATAAATGAAGATCTAGAACAATTTGAACGAAATCAAGTTTGGACTTTTGTTGAAGGAACACGAAATTACTCAGTAATTGGAACCAGATAGGTCTACAGAAATAAGGTAAATAAAGAAGGTAAAGTTATCAGAAATAAAGCCAGGCTCGTAGCTCAAGGCTACTCTCAATAGAAAGCTATTGATTATGATAAAACCTTTTCCCCCGTGGCAAGGTTAGAGACAATACAAAATTTATTAGCTTCTGTCATATTCAAATATTGTAAGCAATATCAAATGGACATAAAAAGTGTTTTCTTTAATTGATTTTTTCATGAGGAAGTTTTTCTAAAACAACCTCCTAGATTTTAAGGTCCTTCATTTCCAAATCATATTTTCAAGTTATAAAAAGAACTCTATGGCTTCAAATAAGCTCCAAATACTTGGTATGAGAGACTAAGTACTCTTCATCTAAATAATAATTTTTAAATAAGTAAAATTGACACGCCTCTGTCCATTCAAAAGCCTGATTTAAATCTCCTTATTATGCAAATTTATGTTGATGATTTCATCTTTGGTAGTTCTAACATCTCTATGTGTGAGAATTTTGCTAATTTAATGAAAGGAGGATTCGTAATGAGTCTTATGGGAGATCTCACATTCTTTCTGGGATTACGAACCAAACAAACTCCAAAGGAAACCTTCATCAGTCAAGCCATTTACATGAAAGAACTTATCATAAAGTTCAACATCGAAAAGGGAAAGGACTATGGAATTCCCATGATCCCATCCACAAGCATTGATTCAGGATTGGATGGAAAAGATGTTGATGAAAAAATGTATCAGGGGATGATCGAATATCTACATTACTTAACTGAAAGTTGGCCAGATATTATGTTTAGTGTGTGTAAATGTTTTAGATTCTAGTCGACTCCTAAGCAATATCATCTCACTGTCGTTAAGCGAGTCATCCGATATCTAATAGAAACTCAATACCTTGGTCAATGGTATCCCTTCTCCTCACACTTTGATTTAACTGGATATTCGACTGTTGATTTTGCAGGAAACAAGAGTGACAGAAAGAGCACTAGTGGAACATGTTAAATTCTTGATGATTCCCTTATCTCAGGGCATAGCAAGAAACAAACTTTCATTGCTCTCTCGTCTACAAAATCTGAATTCATAGTTGTTGGAAGCTGCGACACTCAAATATTATCGATTGTGCATCAACTCTAGACTTTGTCTAATATTTTGAATTTGTTCCTATTATGTGTGATAACACTAGTGCGATTAGCCTATCTAATTATATTGTCCATCACTCTAGGGATAACATTTGATATCAAGCACCATTTCATTTGACACCATGTCGAAAACGGTGAATTTTGCCTAAAATTTGTTGACTATGAAAAACTACTAGAAGATATATTTACAAAACTCCTGCTTGAAAAAAGACTTTACTCATTAAAAAATAGCCTTAGAATTCTTAGAATTCATGATATTTAAAATCTTTCTACTTCATTTTTATAGTGCATTCCTCTGTCTGCATATTGCTTGTGTATTATTTCTTTTAGATTATATCAATAGGGAGAAAGGCAGGAACATTAGAATAGACTTCCAGTCAGGGAGAGCAGAGTAAGTTTACATGTTAGCTAATACTTACACAAGTCAGGGGGAGCAAGCTGAAAGACAGGGAAGTCAATTGATGTTTACTCTTGTTAACATTATAAATAAGAGGGAGATTGTTAGCCTCATAAGTTTATGTTTTAATAATAACAAACTAACAAGTGTATCCTTGCAGCTGCAAATAGCCGAAAGATAAAGAAAGTCACCTCCAGAAATAGAAGGACATAAGGAATGGAAGGACATCCACGGTATCCAAGGAAAATCAATCACAACAAGAACAAATGGAATGAGAATATCATCTCCAAATGTCACAGAAAATCATTTCAAATATAGAAAGATATGGAAGATCACGACATGGCAAATAGAACGGAAAAACAATTCAAGAATATGGCAAGCAAATCAAACAAATATCACAAAAATAGAAGAAGGATGAAAATTCCAAAATCAAGGAAGACCACATCAATAAGGAATAAAAGATCACAAGCACATTTAGAAAGAAATCAATCTCTACAAAACTAAAAAGAAAAGTAGATCATGAGCATATCTAATATGGAATGGATCTAAAGCCATATATGGACATATTTGGTATGGACATATCATACGGCTATATTTCTCAATCAAGGAATCAATTTACATCCATGATTGAGAAGAAATATCTTGGGTTTCCTTATGAAGAGTAACAGCCGAAGACTATAAAAGATGAAGACTAAAAGAGACACTTTTCACACAACTTCAAGGAGAAAATTCAAAGTGTCTCATTCTTAGTTTTACAAAGCTTTGTAACTTTAGTTTACAATTGTTATATAAAAAGCAGGATTGAGTCAACTTTATAATATCAACAGAAGTTGTGTCACAAGATCTAAAGAGCAAAATAAGTCTTTTTCATATCATTGTACTCAAGCTAAACATTCAACTATTCAAGGAAACTTTGAAACCCAAGGGGATTGGACGTAGGCACTACATTGGTGTGCCAAACCAGGATAAATCTTTGTGTTATTACCTTATGTTTTTTTATTTACTTATTCTACTGTTCTAAATTTAATATGTTTGTGAACTGTTCAGATTTATAGGCAAGTCGATTGTGAGGAGTCAGTAGTTGACTTACAAAAGAAAATTTCAATTACCCCCCCTCTTGAATGTCACACCTTACCATCCTTTATTAACACATTACCTAACTCAGCACCGGAAGCATCACAAAAGAAGGTGAAACCCACACCCTTCTTAGGCAAAGTAAAAATAAGAGCTGAAGTTAATAATTCATTGAGTTTTTGGATGCGTGCCTCACAAATATCAGACCACTGAAAGGAAATCTTCTATTGAGTCAACTTGGTTAATAGAGCTGTAATAGAGAAAACACCCTCAATAAAATGCAATAATAACCTACCTATCAAATAAAACTCTGAATCTCGGTGGGTGAAGTAGGCCTATCATAATCATGAACTGCTACAATCTTTGTTAGAACAACCATAATACCCCCTTTAGTCACCACATGACCCAAGAAACAAATAGAATCTAACAAAAAATTGCACTTGAAGAACTTGACATACAATTTCTCATCCCTCAGTCTCTAAAGCACAATCTACAAATGCTCCTCATGATCGGCCTTACTCTTAGAATAAACCAAGATATCATCTATAAATACACTAAGAAAGGATTCGAGATATGGTCAAAACACTCAGTTCATCAACTCCATGAATGCGGCTAGGGTATTGGTCAACCCAAAAGACATGACCAAGAATTTAAAATTACCATATCGAGTCTGAAAAGCTATATATGGAATAAATGAAGATTTAATCCTCAATTGATGATACCCAGACCTCAAATCAATCAATGAAAACACTACAACACCCTAAAGATGATCAATAAATCATCAATAATAGGAAATAAATACTTATTCTTAACTTTCACCTTATTCAACTATCAATAATCAATACACATAGACCCATCCTTCTTCTTTACAAACGAGAAAGGTTCATATCAAGGTGATACACTAGGTTGATTGAATTCCTTTCCCAACAACTCCTGAAACTAATCCTTCGAGTCCTTCAACTCTGTGAGGGCTATCCTATAGGGAGGAATAGAGATGGACTTGGTTCCCAGCTCAACATCAATAGCCAAATAAATATCGTGAGCCAAAGGCATACTAGGAAAATCCATAGAGAATACATCAATGAGCTCATGGACAATATGAATAGAATCAAAAGAAGGAGGTAAAGTAGCACTAGTATAACGAATATGTGCCAAGTAAGACAAACATCCCCTCTCAACCAATCATTGAGCCTAAACATAAGATATGACCCTCTTAGGACCTGAATAAAGTGCACTCTTTAAGCTATCTCAGCATACTCGACAAAGCTCAAGTCACAGTCATAGGATAACAATCTAGAACCGCATGGTAAGGAACCAACCAATCTATACACAAGATAATATCAAAATCAACCATATCTACCACACACAATTCTACCAAAGTATCATGCCCAAAAAAAGTAATAATACAAGATCAATACATCCGATATACCACTAAAGAATCTCCTACAAGGGTAGATACACAAATATGCATGACAAGAGACTCACTAAAAAAATTAAAACTCGAAGAAAAATATGCACACACATAGGAGAAAGTCAATCCTGAATCAAATAACACTGACCAAACCTAAAACAAATGAGGATGATACCTACGATCACAAATTCAAAAGCCTCTACCTCTGGTCTAGCGGGTATAACATAGAACTATCCATGACCACCAACTGACTGAGTAGCCCCGCGACTACCACCACGAGATCCACTACTTCTATCTCTCAAACTTCTTGTAGAACCTCTACCTTTAACAGCTAAATTATGAGTAGCTCTAATCACATAGCGGGAGATGTCCTTCACAAAATAGTAAATATCATCATAGACAAAGAAACCTCTATAGCTCGACACAATAAGAGAAGGCATCACTGGGCTCGGATGACCACCCTGAACTGCTATACCAAAAGATCTACTACTCGAACTTAGCAAGGCTACCTAAACTGGTCTACCATGATTCCTACGCAAACCTTTGAAATCTTTGCCTTGAAAAGCCTAACCTCTAAACTCACCAGAATGGTGCATCTTCTTGGAGCCTTCCAAAGATGCTAAAATGATACCCTCAGTCATTTTAGTATGATCAATTATACTTCAAAAAGATGCTTCAAATATAACAATATGAGATGTATCCAACTGAAGAGAAACATCCAAACCCTTCATAAACTTATGAATCTTCTAAGACTTAGTGGAAATGCTGGCATAAAAATATCAAGACAAGGCATGGAAGCTTGCCTCATACTCTGCAACAGTCATGAAGCCTTTCTCCAGGTGATTAAACTCATCACTCATTTGATCCGTCAGACTATATGGCACAAATATCTCAATAAAGGTATCGACAAACTAATCCCAAGTCATCTCGAGAGAATCAAGAGTTCTAAAACTAACAAGTGATCTCCACCAATCGCCAGTACCATCCCTCAACTAATATATCATATAAGCAACTCCAAGTGACTCAAGCCAACCTAAATTATGCAAATTCTCCTAACAATTGATCAAGACATCATAAGCATCCTCGCCCACAGAACCGCTAAATTTTAAAAGACTCAAATGAGTAAATTTCTCAAACCTCTTCTAATCCTCAAAAGGCAGAACTATACTAGAACCTAGAAAAGGCATGGTGAATTTAGCGGTCTGAGATCCCATCTGGGGAGGCAAGATAAATATAGGCAGAATTCCGAATCTCAGAATACTATACTCAAATGCCAACATTGAAATAGCACTACTACTCAGGGTTTAAGACATACCAAGAGTTGAAGCAAGTGAAATTAGAGGATGCATACTCGAGAGTGAAGAAACACCAAGCACTCTTAAAGGAGTACCCTCTAAATGAGTCAACAAGAAAAATAACATCCCCTTCAACACTGGTTAGAAGAACTCACCAGAACTAAAGTAGGACCCAAGCCTTCATTATGCACAACACAAGGCTCACCAGCTGTGCAGAAAAGAGTGAAATATGACTTAGAATACAAGTTATGAAGGAAATTCACATTATAAGGAACAAAATAAGGAAAATTTCTAAAAGACATTATATAGACTATAGAAGATACGTATAGGCGTCTACATACCGATTAGACATCCCATTATTACACTATTGATATAAAATATTAGGATTGTGATGGCGCTTGTCAGGACAAACCTTGACAAGTAAGCCTATCATACAAAGCCATGCCACATTAATATAATAAATGTAGAAAGAAAAATGCCTAATAATGCAATGTCCCAAAACCTGGCATCACAGTGTAAGAACTTAACTAGTACAACTTGAAGACAAATACAAAAGACATCCAAAATAAGATATAACTCTATCTCTAAAATACAACAAAGATATGGTCTAATAAGGAAAGAGGCCATTAGACTCCGGATGCCTAAAATCAACCACTACATTAAAAATCTCCAAATGACGTCGAAAATCAAACACCGTTAGGAGCACCCAAACCTAAATCTGCACTGAAAAGGTATAGTAGGAGTATTACAATCCATTTGTATTTAGTAGGTATCATAGGCCGACAATGCAAAGTAGAAAATAAAACATACAAAATACATACTAAGGACACGTCACCTACAATCAGAAAATTTTCCACAATGGTAGCCCACATAGCTTGCACTAATAATTCAATAATATCCACATATAACATAGCAAAATACTAGAAAGGAATTTAAGTATACTTTTACACCACATATAACAAGGAAAAGAGAACAACATACATGGGAACATCAATTACAAGTAAGGAAAGATAGAACAATTCATAAGTAAAGAGTGAAATAGAATATATAATCAAGTCACAAGCATATTAAAGTAAATACAATAAGATAAATGAGGAGGAGGATGTTAACGTAATGAATGAGGTTGTTGAACAACCTCCAAGATCATCGTATAATCTCCGTATATACCTACATAGCTAAAGCTAAAAGATTTATGACGGATGAGAGGTTCGTCAACTCATATACAATCCAAATATATCCAGATATCCTCCCCGGCACATCCCTTGGGGAGGGATTTATAAGTTGCCATAATTTTGGTCAGAAAAAAGTGTTGTTAGTGTTTCTCAATATTATCATCGTGGTACCAATGTTTCATATATGAGTTTGAGGATGTAATATTCACAACCAATGACAATATGTATTTACACTACCAACCACAATGAGTGTTTCCATAACCAACCACAATGAGTTTTTCTATGACCAACCAATATACCATAATGTGATCCAAATATCCACTCATTATTTCCAACCATCCATGAATTCCACCATGATTCATATCACAATAAAGTATGAATATATCACAACAGACAATTTTTAAAAAAAAATGCATCTCATCAATTAATATATAATTATCATAGTACATACAAGGCTATCAATATCACATAAGACCCCACATGGTCAAAAAAACCATATAATGCTCCAAGACCACCACATAAAATCACACATACACCTCCACACGGGCTCAAAAAATTAATATATCCATTTTAATGATTAGTTTCCACACCCTTAACATGTTATTGTATCAAAATTAACTACCCAGCCCAGTCTTAAAAAAAATCAAGCCAAACCTACCTTGAATAGAAACAATCAGGACAAAAGACTTCAATATAAAATCTCACCCCATATGAATGGACCCAAAATCAACTAAACATCAAAATATAGAATCTCCACATCAAAAAAGGCCAACGATAACTATACTATTTTAAAGTCCGGGCCAAAATGGATCCTCAAAATAGATTTTCAAAAAAGAAGGGCAAAGTTGTAACTTTATTTAAAAAACATACTCCCTATATTCTTAGGAGTCTACAGCTGAAAAACCAAGAATAAATGAGTTAAAAACAAGGTCTAAATTTAAGAAAAAATATTTTCAAACTATACCGGGTAAAATCCCCGAAGTCCATTTTAAACTAAAGAATCAAAGTTCTTTCGATGGTGAAATTATGGGGAAACTGATAATTATAAAGTTAGAAACTCATCCAAGTTAAACGGGTAGAAATTGGGGTTTAAATTCAAGAATTACAATATTTAGGTCTTACGAGCTAAAATCCCCAAATTCCATACGTATTTGAAGTTTTAAACAACTGTTTGATGATATAAATCTAAGAATACTATTGAAAAGTGTGTAATAGAGCTTACCAATCTTAGTAAATGAGGAAATAGCTCAAAATCACAAAATCCTAAACTCTAAGTCTCAAAAATGGTGAAAATGATGAAAAATAGGTATTTATATACCCAGGCTTCACGATTGTAGACCAGGGTTGTGATAGCAGTACCAAGCCTGTCAAGGGTATCATGATTGTGGATAGGGTACCATAATTATAATACTACAACTGCAGGCCCAATCATGATCACGATAGAAATATTGCGATCATCGGTACACCAGTTGAGTGGTGCAATATCTGGGGACTTGGTGCATTTCAAATCTCCTCGGTCCCCTCAGGATTTTTTTGGAATCTAACGATTGAGAGAGAACTATGCTACCCTATAAAATTCAATACTAATAACTCAATGACAATATCATATTTCTTAAAAGACACCATTTTCACAAAGTTGGATCCAAAAATCCAAAATCACAACTTTCCAAACCAAGGTTCAAAATGAGATTTAAAAGCCATAAAATCACACCAACCATGCTAACACCCTGAAATCGATATTTAAGATCTGCTAGCACTGCCGGTTTTGCCATCTACAAATAGATCAAAAGATATCAAACAAACTCAACTTTAAGGTTCTCAAAGCCACCAAAATCCACAAAATCACATAAATGGAACCAAAATGCATCAAGAGTCATGCTAATCACCCCCACAACCTAGAAATATCACAACACAACAATAGGGTGGGGTAAAATCATTAAATCATATAAGAACACATTTCATCAAAATTCAAGTTGTTATGGTTTCCCAACCTTATTAAATATTTTTTCACTTTAATTCTAAAACTTAAAGTGATGGGATTATGACATGATTTAAGCTCAAGATTTTAATCTCATCAAAGTATTAATCTTTAGACGGAGGTTAGTAACTCCAAATTCTTGTTATCAATTCCGTATCCTATTGTTCACTACTATTTTCCAGCGAGTTAATCTGAGGGCTTGTTTAAATTTTGTAACCATTAGAATTTTATTAATATAAAGGAATTATTAATATAACGATAAAGTCAATCCAAATTCATCAATACATTAACTCTAAAAGTGATTTTCCATAAAGGATTCCACTATCCTAGGTCTAGTGTTTTTATCCATTCATGGTAATAAAAGAGATCAAACAAGTATATTTCATAATGTAAAGACAAAAACCATACAAAGGAGAAATAAAGATTTCCAATCTTTAGAAAGAACTAAGAAGTTGTGTTTTTCACCCTATTCAATTCTCTTGAGAAATAAGTGTTACAAAAATACTCAAAGTATGTAAGATGCCTATTCTAAACCCTAGAAAAGGTATCTATAGGATATAATAAAATGGGGCATATAATATTTGAATCTCGATTGTCGCTTCACCCTTGACATGTCGTCTTATGGTTCGCTTACAAGGTGATGGTTAATCGCCTAAACTATAACTTGAATCTACTTAAGTACATATTATGTTTGAGCTTGGAGGGTTGGGTTATGGTTTGCTATGGACATAACGGCATATTGCTAGATCCATCACCTGATGTCACCTTCTAGCTCATTATAATTTGGCCATAATGAATAGGGCAATGATTCTCCAAGGCCCCAATAGGCCATCAGCTAAGTAGTCCCATGAATTTAATTTCATTCAAATTCTGGATTGTCTTTATAGGTAATGTGAACATCATTTTATTAGATAAAGTGAAGGTAGATTTGGTTATAGGTTTTGATGCTAGTATTTAAACAAAATTTCAAACTTTCACCCATTGATTCTTTCGAATACCTAATAGGTGTGTTCAACAATTTGAAACAAAACCTCAATTTAGGGATCCCTATTTATAGGATAATACCCACGGTATAGTCAATTTAACAAATCACCCTTATGTCTAAGATAGTGATAGATTGGAAAACTATAAAAATAATTGTCTACCATTGCTTTGGTATCCACATCCCTCTTTCAATGATGACATGGATACCTAAAGTTAACCCAAAACCCTTCTTTCGAAGAGAGCCTTAAGCTTTCCAAGGTTTGGAGCTTTCACCCATCAAACCCATATTGATATTAGGGGATTTCAACCCTAAATCCCAATCAAATTGGTCAAGAAATAATAAGACCCATCAACATGAACTAACAACTAGAAGCTAACAATACAAAACCACACACAGTTTAATCCTTATTCTTACATAACCTTAAGAGGGAAATATAGCTACACATAAGATAAATAAATAAATATATACCCATAATCTCCATTGAAATGATTTATTGAAGACTAAGTGAATGTTAGTTCTAACTTTGGACACCCACAATCTCCAATGGAAGTGAGCTCTTCTCCATTAAGAGGCAACTCTAATGTATTCTTTATCCAAAATTGTATATAATATTGTTTTCTCCAAAAATTGAGGTTATGAACTCAAGAATAAAACTTAACTATTGAGGAGGATGGAATATAATGAATGAATGAATTCCCTAGGGATTTAGTCCTCATTTGTCAAAAATTGGGATCAGCCGCATGCATTTCTAGTTTTGCCCTTGGGCTGCAATCTTCTACTAATCTGCAATCGCACCAGCTTAGCTACAACTACGGCTACCACAACCGCGATTAGCTTAAGCGACTAATATTGATTGACCATGCTTGACTTCCATGATTATGGTCATTAGACCATGACAATGGTAACTGAGGACATTCTACTCCAGGTCTTTAGCTAGACTTCTTGCTTCCTTTTGATTATTTTTAAGCTTCAATCTATATATTTCAAGCCAATTAACTCTATACCTGCAAAGTGTGGGTATTAGTGTATTTAGTAAAAATTATGCCTCATTTATTCACTCAAAACAAGGTAATTTTCTTGAATGATGAGTGCGAATGAATGGTAAATTCACCACTCATCAACACCCCTAACATAAAGATCTTGCTTTTCCTAAAGCAACACTACCTCATATCATGATACAACAATTATCTATGCCCATCTTTAGGCCTCAAAGATCACAATGACTTTAAGCTTAGTCACTACCACAAGTATCTCATTTCACACGGGCTATGTTTTTTATTGCTTCACCCCTTATCATGGAATGCCATATCTAAAGATGCATAAGACTTCGAAGGGCCACTAGGAAACAAAAACCAATACTCTAGAAGTGACTCCCTTTTGACCACAAATAAGCTATACTCTATTTGCCTCAATGCTTGGGAGATGACAAAATTACCCACCTCAACTTCTTTTCCTGCCAACTTCACAAGAAAGATAATTCCAAACATCTAGCTACCAAGTACTCGACAAGGAATTTTAAGTGAAAAAACTCTCTCCCTCACAAAAGAAATCTCTATGCAATAATTGTCATACCATAGGCTTTCCCCTATTTTCAGTTGCCACTACAAAGAAAGTACAAGGTCAGAGAACTCCAAGGACTTTTTAAGTTTGTAACGTAGTTTCGGGTTAGGGTAGGATACCACTGTGGACCAACATGGCTACATCCATCATTGAAAATCTACATCACACTATTTAATCCTTCTTTTTGACTATGGGACACTACTCTTTGTTTTTTATTTTTTAATATGTCTATTTTTAGCTTCTTGTTCACCACTTTTCTTACATTCCTTTTTCTTGCAACTCTCATGCACTTCTTTCCTTTGTTGTACTCTTTTTCTTCTATTCATTAGTTTTCAAAGTTTAGGTGTGTTAGACATTTCACCATCAACTTTGTATCCCAAAACTCTCTTCCATAATTCTTCACCATCTCCAACTTAAGATTTATCATCAAGTTGCATTTTCAAGTTCAATGAGGGTATGGTTCAAAAGAGAGATAAAAAGAATAGTTCTTGGGTTGTAATGTGTTTTCCAAAGAAAAGTCCAAAAGCTCAAAGTGGGTAACTAGGGATTATAATTATGCTTGGGTAGGTTTTAGGATAATGTGGCTTCCAAAATCGCAAGGGTGGCCTAAGGTCATTTCTCCAACCATACATATTCAAAACTAGCCTTGAGAGACAAATGGGAAAAGTTCTAGATACCACAAGTATACAAAAGATGAATGCAAAATCTCACCACGCATAACATGCAAAAACTCTCCAAGGAGGATCAATTTCCCCTCCTGTGAGAGGCAAAATTAGAGTACCTACCATTATTTACAAGTCAAAAACTTATGGAGTCAAAAATAGACAAAAAGTTTTGTTATAAAGTTCTTCACGTCCATGCCCTTATTTTTCAAAAAGTTTTGGACGGAGGGGGTTGTTCATTTTACATTAGCACCCTGCATAATTTGCAAAACATGATAATAACCGAAGCCTTAGTCTTACCTTTTGGCTCAAAATGGGAAAACCAGTGATATGACTACTCATACTTTGCCAATGGTGTACAGTGTTTAGCTAATTTAGAAGTAACAATGCTGAAGGTACTCAGACTTCCCTTGGATTTATGACACTTATGCTACAGGTACACAAAATTCCCTTGCATCTATGTCTCAAAACCTAAACACGACACTTTACCCTTAAGAATGTCATCACTCAATTTATCATAAGGAAAAGCTAGCAATGCATCACCAGAATCAAAATAAGATAAAATTAAGGGGAAAAAACTAAAAACCATGATTATCCATACAATGTGGGCATCATAAGAGTGCATAGAATAATATCCAAAATATCATCCCAAAACAACATCAAAAGAAATATCAAGTAAGACATCACCAAAACAATATAGATATGGGGGCACCCCCAACTAAAAGGAATATGGTGTCCTTACTACGTGGTAATAATGCAAGAGTGGGAGGGGTCTCTCTGAATCTACATCAAGAGCTATACTCTTGCTGACTCTATACCTTCACTACCATCTTCATCATCTAACTAATCAGTAGGGGCCTTATTATCACTATCCAACCTCGGTGAAGGCAGTCACTCATTAGGCTTGAGAACCCTAAAGATGCCCTTTACTCCCTTCCACAACTTCTTGAAGAACTTCTCTGTTCTTAAATCTCTTTACCACCTTCTTATATGAGTCCCTGAGGTCCTTATGTGATCCGGTTAAGACTGATTAGGCTTTCTTAAACTTGGAAATAATGACTTTCTGCTTCTTCTGCTCCTTCCGATAAATGTCATTATCCGACTGAGTCACATATGAGTGGCGAGGAGTGAGGGACTCTCCTAGCCCCTCAAGAAATTAGGACACTATCTCCCTAACCTCCAATATATAGACTGAGATGTCATCAAGGGGGTTGGCTGATGAAGGTCTATAAGAATCTGTGCCCTCCTAGGTCGACTTACCTGAGTCCACTTTCTACTTTTTGCTCTGACCTAGGATACCCTTACCCCTGAACTTGAGTAGGAAGGTGAGGAGGCCTAAGAGTACCTAGATATCTGTAGCATATTTCTCTATGTTTGCCCTCCTACATAGCTCTGCGATTAGTTAAGGGAGAAGAAGATGTGTACCTCTATGATTTTTAAAGTACCTCAATCTTTGAGTGAACAATTTTGCCCACATTCAGGACAATTCCAAAGAGAAGATAGGCCATTATCTAAGCTCTTATATCTGTGAGAATGGTCATATGAGTGCATGTTGATACTCGGCAATAGATGATATTTAACAAAAGCCTAGCCTCAACTATGAAATCATTCAACAAAATGTCTATCTTGGTGGTACCCTAGGGAACCAATATTCCAGGACATAAAATATTTGCCATCTAGGTCTATAGCTTGCATGATTTTGCATGGAACTACTCCATGACAGTATTTGGGAGTCCATACACCTTGGTTATCTACTCTGTCCTAAAGTTCACTTGGTTTTCTATGATAGTAATTACTGGGTTTGAGAAAGAAGTATCACCTAGGTTAGTATAAAACTTATATACCCATTTCTCATTTGTCGAGTAGGGGTCTGGAGAAAAACACCTCAACCCAGTTTTGGTGATTCTAGTATGGAATCGTTGGTGCATGCAAAGGATTGAGAAAATACTTGGATATGCAACACAAAGCCAAAATTTGGAGAAAATTTTTAGAGAATTTTGAAAGAGGTATGTGTGAGAGATTTGCATTCGGATGGTCACTTAAACAAATTTGACCACGATCACGGTCCTAGTTCCATGATTGTGTATACTCGGCCTCCGCAATCAGGGAGGCACAGGCCTTGGTCGTGGTAACTGAGATAAAAAATTAGGTCTCCTGCACTCTTCTGATTAGTCTTAACATGCCAAGTTCATAACTCAAATTTTTTAATTTCCATCAAAATTTCTCCTAGCGCCACCATTTTGTGGATTATGCAAGAACAAATGCAAAAATAAAATCTATTCTACTATGCATAAATTAAAGGATACAGGCCACTTTTCGTGGCATGCTGAGGTACCTCCTATTGCTCACTTAGTTTAACATCGTGGCATGATGTTTCCTCCTTGTCCTTTTGTGCTTCCACTTAGAAGATTTGAATCTCTATTTCAACTTTCATCCACTATGCAATGAGTGCCAGAGGCACAAAAGATTCAGATTTCCAAGATGAAACTTGGAAGATGCGATAAAATGACAAGGGAAATTTGATCTCTCCATTTTGAAGACTTGAACCATTTACCCAATTTGGGATCAAACTTTTTATTTGGATTTTTGAGAAAAGTTGAAGACACTAATAGGCCACTAGTTGCACATCGGATGTTGAAGTCCTTGGCAATTGATGGTGGGGCTTCTATGTGCTCTTTTGGTGTGTCAAATTCCAAGATGTAGGGATTGTACTCCTTCTCTTCACAATCCCCTATTGGCCTAGGTAGATGGATTCTCAAAATATCTACAAAGCATAATGTTGAAGATTGGTTTGAATAAGACCTAACCCCTAACTCCATAATTTCCTCCTCCATAGCACTTTCACCCCAAAATGAACTATAGTCTTAATAAGATATGTGCCTTGATTCTTTTTTTGACTATGATACCATTTCTTTTATTTGTAAATCTTCCATACCATTTGATTTAGTTTATTGGGAAATCACCGAGGATTCTTCATTACCAATTTCATCAACATAGCTTCGTTTCTCTTCTTGATTAGCATTCTCTTAGGAAATGGGCATGGTAATGATATTTGTGAGGTTTATTTCCTTGACCATTTAATTTGTTTTGACGACTTCCCTTTCAAATGCCACATGGGATTAATGTATGTCTTGCTTATTCTCACCCGTTGTAGCTACCCGGTTCAAAATATTTTTAAGCATTGCTTCGAGACTAGTGGACCCGATATGTTGCTCTTCCTTTTCCTCATCATAAGACCTATTAAACTCATATGAAGAACTAGTAACTCAGTTAGTATAATAGGGGGAGGGTGAATTTGGGGAATCACTCTAATGTACATCTCGACCACCACATAAAGAACAACCATACTCCCAATAGGATTGAGATGGTGATTTCATCTCTCTCTGGGAGAGCATAGTTATAATCTCTCCTGAAGTGGAGTCCATCACAATATGGACTTGGTTCATCAATAGATGACTTAGAACTACAAAAATCATATTTGTCAGAAGATGCCATGGATACAAGTAAAAGAAAATAAAAATCTACCGAACACAAGAAACAAAATCAAATCACAAAAAAAATATTTACATGCTAGAATTCAAGAAAGTAAACTAAAATTACAAACTAACTTAATATGCCAAATTGTTCCCTAACAACAGTGCCATTTTTTATAATGCTCAACTTACACGACAATTTATGGGCAAGCAAGTTGTTGTCAATATATTTACCCAACTTTGGAGTTGGGGTCGAATCCTCGATGAACAATGTGAGTTGCAATTAAGTTTAATTCGAAATAATAGGTACTTGTTAAATTCAAACCAATAGTAAAAGAAGATAAAAGTTGGGGAGATAGGTATCTACACTAATGTTTATTTTTAGGTTTTTCTAGTATAAAATTTAGCGCTACAAATAATTAGAATTTTATGAATTACGCATGGATCTTGGGATTATGTATTACCAAGGAGAGTGACATATGTATGCTAATAGTCAACATTATTTTTGTAGATCAAGTGAGGGTAGGTTCGATTATAGGTTTTGATGTTACTCTTTCAATAAAACACCAAACTTTCACCCATTGATTCTTTCAAAAACCTTATGGGCGTGTTCAACAATTGGTAACCAAACCTCAATTTAGGCATCCCTATTTCTAGGATAATACCATGGTATAGTCAACTTTAAAAATCACCCTTTTATCCAAGATAGTGATAGATTGACAAACTCAACATATAATTGACTACCATTGCTTTGGTCTCCATATCCCTCTTTTAATGATGATATGGATTCCTAAAGTTCACCCAAAACCCTTCTTTGGAAGATAGCCTTGAGCTTTATAGAGTTTGGAGCGTTCACTCATCAAACCCATATGTATATTTAGGGCTTTAAACCATAAATACCAATCAAATTGGTCAAGAAATGATAAGACCCATCAACATGAACTAATAAGTAGAAGCTGACAATAACAAACCACACACACTTTAATCCTTATTCATACATAACCCCAAGAGGGAAATCTAGCAATACATTAGCTAACTAAGTAAAGATATACCCATAATATCCATTGAAATAATTTATTAAAGACTAAGTGAATAGTAGTTCAAACTTTGGACTCCCATAAGTTACAATGGAAGTGAGCTCTCCTCCATTAAGACGCTACTCCAATGTATTCTTCACCCAAAATTGTATACAGTATTGTCTTCTCCAAAAATTGAGGTTATGAACTCAAGAATAAAACCTAACTATTGGGGAGGATGGAATATGATAAATGAAAGAATTACCTAGGTTTTTAGTCCTCTTTTTACAAAAATGGGATCAGCCATGTGCATTTCCAGTTTTGCCCTTGGGCTGCAATTTTTTACTAATCCGCAATCGCACCAGCTTGGCTGCGACCACATCTACCACTACCGCGGTTGATTGACCATGCATGACTGCCACGATCATGGTCACCAGACCACGATCATGGTCATCAGACCACGACCATGGTAACTGAGGCCATTCTACTCCAGGTCTTTATCTAGACTTCTTGCTTCCTTTTGATCATTTTAAGCTCCAATCTAGATGTTTCAATTCAATTAACTCTATACCTGGAAAATGTGGGTATTAGTGTATTTAATCACAGTTATGCCTCATTTATTCACTCAAAACAAGGTAATTTCTTGAATGATGAGTGCAAATGAATGCTAAAATCACAACTCATCAATATCCCACCCTTAAAAATCTTGATTGTCCTTAAGCAACACTACCATATATCATGCTATAATATTATCTATGCCCATATTTATGCCTCAAAGATCACAATGACTTCAAGCTTAGTCACTACCACAAGTAGCTCATTTCACACGGGCTATGCTATTTTCACTACACCCCTCATCATGGAATGCCATATCTAAAGATGCACAAGACTTCAAAGGGGCACCAGGAAACAAAAACCAATACTCTAGAAGGGACTCCCTTTTGACCACAACTAATCTATACTCTATTTACCTCAATGATTGGGAGGTGACAAAATCACCTACCTCAACCTGTTCACATGCCAACTTCACAAGAAAGATAATTCCACATATCTAACTACCAAGTATGTGACAAGGAATTTTAAGTGCATAAGAAATCTCTATCCAAAAGCTATAATACCATAGGCTTTCCCCTATTTTCAATTACCATAAAAAAGTACATGGTGAGAGATCTCTAAGGACTGTTTAAGTTTGTAATGTAGTTTCGGGTTAGGGTAAGATACCACTTGGGACCAACATGGCTACATTCATCCTTGAATATCTATATCCCACTATTTAATCCTTCTTTTTGACTATGAGCCACTCCTCTTTGTTTTTTTATTTTTTCATATGCCTATTTTTCGCTTCCTTTGTTCACCACTTTTCTTTTATTCCTTTTTCTTGTAACTCTCATGCAATTCTTTCCTTTGTTGAACTCTTTTTTTTCTATTTAATGGTTTTCAAAGTTTAGGCATGTTAGGCATTTCACCAACAACTTTGTATCCCAAAACTCTCTTCCATCATTCTTCACCACCCCCAACATAGGATTTTATCCTCAAGTTGCATTTTTAAGTTCAAGGAGGGTATGGTTCAAAACAGGGATAAAATAAATAGTTCATGGTTGTAATGTGCTTGCCTAACAAAAATCTAAAAGCTCAAAGTAGGTAACTAGGGATTATAATTATACTTGGGTAGGTTTTAGGATAATGTGGCTTCCAAAATCACAAGGGTTGCCTAAGATTATTTCTCCAATTATACATAATCAAAACTAGCCTTGAGAGACTAACGGGGCAAGTTCTAGATACCACAAGTATACAAGAGATGAATGCAAAAGCTCACCACAAATAACATGCAAAAACTCTCCAAGGAGGATCAATTTCCCTTCTCGTGAGAGGAATAATTAGAGTATCTACCATTATTTACAAGTCCAAAACTTATGGGGTCACAACCAGAGAAGAAATTTTTTTACAAAGTTCCTCACGTCCATGCCCTTGTTTTTCAAAAAAAATTTGATGGAGGGGTTTGTTCATTTTACATTAGCACCCTACACAATTTGCAAAACATGGCAACAACCGAAGCCTTAGTCTCACCTTTTGGCTCAAAATGGGAAAACCAATCATATGACTACTCAAACTTCACCAATGGTGTACAATGTGATCCCAAATTTACCAGTAACAATGCTAAAGGTACTCAGACTTCCCTTGGATTTATGATATTTATGCTATAGGTACACAAAATTCCCCTAAATCTATGTCTAAAACCCCAAACATGATGTTTTACCCTTAAGTACCTCCATTTTGAGTACACAATCTCGCCCACATTCAGGGAAATGCCAAAGGGAAGATAGTCCACCATCCAAGCTCCCATGTCTTTGACAATGGTCATATGAGTGCATGGAGATACTCGGCGACAAATGATATTCAACTAAAGCCTAGCCTCAGCTGTGAAATCATTCATCAGAATGTGTATCTTGGTTGTGGCCTAGGGAACCTCTAAGCTAGGACATAAAATATTTGCCATCTAGGTCTATGGCTCACATGATTTTGCATGGAATTGCTCCATGTCCGCATTTGGGAGTCCATACACCTTGGTTATCTGCTCTGTCCCAAAGTTCACTTGCTTTCCCATAATTGTATTACTGGGTTTGAGAAATAAGTATTACTTAGGTTAGCATAAAACATATGTACCCATTTCTCATTTGTAGAGCAGGGGTCTAGGGAAAAGCACCTCTACCCAGTTTCGGCGAGTCTAGCATGGAATCGTGGGATCTTCTCCTCTACCTTGTCTAAGATGATACCCCTTTCAGGGAGTAATTTACTCGTGTGCAAGTTGGCATAGTAGAGGTTTAATTATTATACGTCCATGAATGTATTGTCATCAAAATCTTCCATCTATGAGGCTTAGGACCTATAAGCAATGCAACTTAGACCAATATTAAGATTATCAAACCAAAAATATGTTAGATCAAACAGATAACCTAATGTGGCAGTGTTATGAAAGGTTTTGGGGGTAGCAATGGGTGTGCAGAATTTTGGATTCCTACAGACACTACCCTCAGGTACGCCAATCACATTTTAGTAACCATGACCGCAATGCCACGATCATTGTCATCGAGACCACGATCGCGGTATCTGAGACCTTAGTTAGTAGATTTTGTACCATGCTTAAAACATAATTTAAAACCTCAATTATTTGATTCAACTAGGCATATTAGCATTATAAGCAAAGAATTTAAGCCTAGAATGTGCGATTATAGCCCAAAGTTTAAAGAATTTAAAATGAACTCATCGAGGCATTAAATAAAACACATGGTGTATACGATCATTTCAACCATTTAAAGCTTAAATCTGGGTATTCAAGACTTATCCATTAGTATGTACATCAACTACAACATCTAACCACAAAAATAATCACAAAAAGCATGCATTTAGTAACAAAAACGTTATTTTAGGCCTTTACCTAAACTATAGGTTCCAAGCATGCGATTATATCAAAATCAAGAAAGTTCCGATAACTTACCAAGTTAGAGGATGCAACACAAAGCAAAAATTTAGAGAAAATTTTAAGAGAATTTTGAAAGAGGTGTGTGTGAGAGAATTGCATTCATATGGTCACTTAAATAAATTTGTCCATGATCATGGTCCTAGTTTAGTGATCACGAACACTCGGCCTCCGCAATCATAGGGGCACGAGTTATGGTCACGGTAATTGAGACAAAGAATTTGGGAGATAGGTATCTACACTAATATTTATTTTTAGTTTTTTCTAGTATAATATTTGGGGCTACAAATGATTAGAATTTTATCAATTAGGCACATATCTTGGGATTATGTATTACTAAGGGGAGTTACATGTGGATGCTAATAGTCAACATCATTTTAGTAGATCAAGTGAGGGTGGGTTTGATTATAGGTTTTGATGTTAATCTTTCAACAAAACACCAAAATTTCACCCATTGATTCTTTCGAAAACCTAATGGGTGTGTTTAATAATTGGTAACCAAACCTCAATTTAGACCTCCCTATTTCTAGGATAGTACCATGGTATAGTCAATTTCAAAAATCACCCTTATGTCTAAGATAGTGATGGATTGACAAACTCTACACATAATTGTCTACCATTTCTTTGGTCTCCTCATCCCTCTTTTCGTGATGATATGGATTCCTAAAGTTCACCCAAAATCCTTCTTTTAGAGATAACCTTGAGCTTTATAGAGTTTGGAGCATTTACCCATCAAACCCATATGGGTATTTAGGGTTTTCACCCATAAATCTCAATGAAATTGGTCAAGCAATGATAATACCTATCAATATGATCTAAAAAGTAGAAGCTAACAACAAACCACATACACTTTAATCCCTATTCGTACATAACCCCAAGAGGGAGATATAACTGCACATAAGATAAATAAGTAAAGATATACCAATAATCTCCATTGAAATGATTTATTGAAGACTAAGTGAATGCTACTTCAAACTCTGGAGTCCCACAAATCTCAAATTGAAGTAAGCGACTCCTCCACTTAGAGGCTACTCCAATGTATTCTTAACCCAAAATTTTATATAGTATTGTTTTCTCCAAAAATAGAGGGTATGAACTCAAGAAAAAAAACTAACTATTGGGGAAGACGGAATATGATTAATGAATGAATTCCCTAGGGTTTTTTTCCTATATTGTGAAAAATTGGGATCAGTCATGTGCATTCTAGTTTTGCCCTTGGGCTGCAATCTTCCGCTAGGCTGCAATCGTACTAGCTTGGATGCGACCACGGCTACCGCAATCATGATTAGATTATGCGACTAAGGTTGATTGAACATGCTTGACTACCACGATAGTAGTAATCACACTGGGACCGCGGCAATTGATGACATTCTACTCCAGGTCTTCCGCTGCACTTCTTGCTTTTTTTTGACCATTTTAAAGCTCCAATCCACATCTTTTTATCCAATAAACTCTATGTCCGCAAAGTGTGGGTATTAGTGCATTTAATAACAATTATGTTTCATATATTCACTCAAAAAAAGGTAATGTACATGAACAATAAGTATGAATGAGTGGTAAAATCACCACTCATCAATTATCTTTCCCTTCTTCTCCCATCAATTTCTTTTTCTTTATCCCTCCTTGTATGCCCCTACACTTTAGTGGGTTGTATAATATGTCGTACACTTTTAATTTATCATGAATATCCTTAGAAATGTCCACCCTATTCATTAGTGCGGTGATCAAGGAATGCAAGAAAAAAGCTCTTGCGGAACTCTCTATAGCATATACGTGCCACCACTCATCCATATTATGCATGTCCTAATTCATATTAGTAGCTTGATGAATGCTATAATCATAATATTTCTTGAATGAAAAATACTTCAAGACACGAACTACAATAACACCTTGGCCTTAAACGAGAAATAGATGCTATTAGTCCCCTTTTTGTTGGATAATTTTACCTCATTATCTAGACCCTCTAGTGCCAAGACATGAGCAACCTACTTCTATTTTGATTCTCTAACCATTACTTCAAATACAGTTTCTAAGGTATTGGGTATCCTCAAGGAATTATTTATAGTGGTAGTATCTATCAAAACTTTGGTTTTTTAGATACAAATATTAGGGATAGGAACTGACCACTCAATCAATGGGGGGATAGCTTAAAACCCCAAAACTATAGGCATGTTACATTAGGGACAGACTCTGTTAATATTTCTTATTAAAAAGTTTTCAACTTATTGTAGAAGTATGTGGCCTCATTTTTTTCATCCCTTAGAATCAAACCTTTTTTGTGAAGGAAGTCCTTATTGTGCTTCTCTTCCTCATAAAGAATGCAGTTAGTATTGTGGGGAAATCTACTGTAGCAGGGTTGGTGGTCCATGATAATCCTTCAAACATCACAATTATAGGGTTATAAACCATATTTGGATGCTAAAAAGGGAAATAGTTTAAAAATTACAGTAAAATAAAAACCTAGGAAGATGCTTCTGAGTATGTCATCAATGGTTTATACCTGTTAGTGGTATTAATATGGTGAAAAAGTTGCCATTGTAGTGGTTCTAACATACCTATCCCGTTAACCTCTCTTTCTAAGGTGGATTTTTAACTTTTCAATGTACTTTGAGATTTAGGGATAGATCAGGCTTGGTGAATTTCACATAAGGCTTTTTACACTAAAATGGGAGTTTATAACCCTCATATTCCCACCAAATTGGCTAAAATAATTAGGCAATACAACCTTTCACTTCTCACATCCCCCATGCTCAAAATCTTTCAAGAACTACATGAATCATATGACAAAAATAAAGTAGGAGAATTGTGAATGTACATAAACCTAACATGCATATCATTCATTCAAGAACACCATCAAAATTTGAGTTCTACAAGAAAGAGAATTGTTCACAGTCATAAATTACAATGCTCTTATCTGAGATTTTCACCATCAAAAGGGTGAAGGGGCCGGGAAGGGTTAAGCTAAGTTTTCACAAGCATGATTGTACACACCAAAAAAGCATCAAAAAAGGTGAAACAAATATTTAGCTTAATCTACACCAACCAACAAAAAGGTCCCTCAGCAAAAGAGGATGGTCAGATTGAGCTTCAAGAACCTAAAGAACATATTACTTTCCAAATATTTGTGGTTCCGAGCATCCCAGTATCTCCATACCAACCATATCTATAGATTAGGGGTGGAAAGAGTAAGCAAAACAACAGTTTTCAAAATTAGCAAAGGGAAAGATGTAGAAATTAACTTACTTGGAAGAGGTAATAGTGTTCCGTTCACTATATCCCTCAATGCATCACAAAAATCAAGACAAGGTCCCATCTAATGGAGAACACAACTGAAAATGGCAAACATATCAAGGAAATACAATAACAGAAGTTAACAGACAACAAAGGGGAAGAAACAGAAAGAAATTACTTATCCAAGCTGGAAGAAGATCCATGCATGATCGATCAAGGCACAGTGCAAATGACCCAGAGCTGAAGAAGGGAAAATATTGATTGACAAGGAGAAACATTGCAGAGGCGAAGGCAAGCAATGAAGAAGACTAGCTCATTTTGGAAACCCTACTATACTTATATGTATTTTTCTTTCTTTTAAAAAAAAAATGAATTGAACCGAGTAGGGGCTTTAGTAGTAGGCTTTTATTTTCAGTTGGGCTTTTAAATGGATGGGTTGGTCCATTCTTGTTAAGACCTTTTATTTGTTTGATTTTTGATTGATAAAATCTCCAAAATTTAACCCAAAAAAACATGGTTTAGGGTTAATTTCCTTATAATTAGGAATAATCATATTAATATATTTGTATTAATTTAAGAATTTTAAATATTTTCTTTTATTTAGGATATTGAAGTTAACCAAAAAAATTTAAATTTTAAAACAAATTAAATAAAAATATACTTAAATTAGAAAAAGTATCTAATATAAGTTTTATTGATAAAATTGAAAAATATCTTGAATAAGTGTAGTTATTGAAAATAAGTATAGATATCTTCTACACTGTATTTGTCTTCATTGATAAAACAACGTGGGGCAATCTAATAACTCTATTTTCAATAATATAGTTATTGAGTGGATATATGTCTGACTAAAATTGTCATAAATAAATCGGAGGGAGAAACAATTACAATTAATATGGAACTTACATATAATTATTATTGTGCATAAGTAATATATATATCAATGAATAAAGTTGCATCAATTAAAGTCAGGTTCGAAGTTATCATATTTAAAAAATTCTATAACTTCAAGTTTTTTTTATAAAAAAAAATAAAAAATTAGGAGAATGGGGAAGAGGATTACAATGTAGGGAATCGAACTCTTACCAACAAGGTGGAAATTCAGGTAACTAGTCAACTAAGCTACTATGATTCTCCTATAACTTCAAGTTTTTAATCTTTTAAAGAAAGTTCAACTATGTATAGCATTTAAAATTTATCATTACGAGATTAATTTTATACCACGTATTTTGGGATAAACATACAACTCATATATCTATATCTGTAATCTATAATCTATATCAATATCTATAATATATATTTATAATCTATATCTATCTATAATATATTAAAAGTGTGAAGGGTTTAGGAATGTTTTTTGAAATTTTTGCCCTTCACTAAAAGTATTTGTTTTAGAAAAAAATATTATTTTACTATTTTTTTAACATTTAAGAGTTAAAAATTAATTAAATATATTTATGGTAAAACCTTTCCTTATTAGAAGTCATCAGAATTAATGACAACTAATATTTTTTTTAATTAGTTTAAGAATTCTAAATCAACTAAATTTAATTTTTAAGAAGATTTGAAAAATCTAGAAATAAATATAAAAGCGTTAGAATAAGAAAAATTTAAGAAATACCAAATTTTTAAAAATTATAAGTACGTAATAAGAATGTAATCAATGATTTTTTAAAGCTTTGACTTTTAAAACAAGTAAAGATTTTAAATATAGAAAAAAATAATCATACCACAAATATGGTTCAAATTGATAGATCTCTTTTAGCCTCTGACAGCAAGGGAAAGAGATACTACATGGCAAATGTAAAACTGATGATCCAGCAATGGCTTGAAATTTCTGATGGTAATATATATATATGTGTTACACTAAAATATGTGTTTAAATTATTATATTAAAGTGTGAAGGATCTTTGAAAAGTGATTTAAACTTTTTACTCTTCATTAAAAATCTAAACAATAGATAAAATTATTTAATTTTAAATAATCAAGCATTATACGTGTGAGATTGTAATACCCCAGGAAATTTTTCGTTAAAATTTTGTGCGTAAATGTATGGGGTTCTATCTTCTAGAATGAATTATAAATTTTTCGTACAAAATGTCTTAGATTATGACCCACCATTACGTAGAGTATCGAATAAGCTTTCCAATGATATGTAGATCATCCAAAACGAACACCTGAGCGACGAGTTATGAACATTCCGATCGAACCGTGAATAGTAGTAAATAGTAAAACATGCAGGAAAAAAGTACTAAGGCCTGGCGTATTTTTGTTCCAAATTTAAATGATCATAACTCCTTGTACATAATGATCTGGGTGATCTACTATATATCAACGGAAAGCTCTGCAAGTCCTCTTTCTAATGAAATTAGTTTCATCCAATTTGTCTATCGGAGCAAAAGGTTATGGTCGATCTACTTCATCCTATCAAAAGAAAATTTTTAGGTCAACTTTAAACAATCATAACTTCTTGTACACAATGATCTGGGTGAGATACTATATATCAACGAAAAGATATGAGAGTCCTCTTTCTAGTGAAATTAGTTTCATCCAATTTGGATATTGTAGTAAAACGTTATGGTTGATCTACTTCAGGCTATCAAAAGAGTCCACCAAAGGACAGATTCGAGAATTATTTAATTTTTAGGGGCGTTTTGATCCAACCAGAGATGTTATATTTCATCAAATTACCTCAAAAATAAAACCCTAAGCTCCTACATCCAACTTCAAGAACCTCCAAAGTTCACCATTAATTCTGCAAATTTATTCAAGATTCCAAGTTCCTAGTTCAAGAACTCTAAGAACCATCATTCAAAGGCATGATTAACATCTCAAAAATGAGTATTATTCTAAAGTTCATCATTCAAGGTATTTGGGGTTTTTCAACAAGAACTCTCTTTCGTTCTTGTGCCCAAAAGTAATTTCTCTACAAAGGCATGATTTTTATTTGATTTTTATGAATTTTAAGCATGAACCCATATCTTATGATGATCATTATGAAATCTTGATGTTTATAATTTTAAAATATGAATTTACATGTGTGGAGATATAAAGCATGAATCTTGAATGATATTTATCATGATTTTGATATTTGGGTCGTGAATCCCCATTGGAAATAGTGTTTTTTTAGAAAGTGTGTGTTATAAGTACGTTGATGTTGAAATTTGAGATATTTTAAATGATTTTACCTTTTGGTTTTAATGGAGTTGTTTTGAACTCGAGCATGAAAGAAATTCACAACGTGGTTGATTTTGATAGATGGGAAGCATGATGGCTCCCGATGTATATTTATATATTACTAAAATTGTTTTGTTATGGATTGTCTTTGAAATGATCCTAGCTAAGTCTGTGAGAAATCTTTAGCATCGAGTGGGAGGTATAAAGCGACCTTACTTCCCTAGAACTACATGCCCCCATAGGAGTGAGCCTGAGGCTGATTTATATAGTGATCACTAGTTTATGTGGATTTGATATCGATAGTCCTACTCTGATGGCAAGGATAGGACGTCTCTCCCCAACGTGGGTTGTACGTTGGACTCCATGTAGCTCATATGGTTTATGTCGGTTATAGGATCTCCCAGTGTGTGTGTGTTTCCTTGTGTCTATGGTGAATGGTGAAGTGATTTGAAAGTGGAATAGTGAAAGTTATTCTTTCGAAAGATTTAAATGATATTTACATTATGAGAATTGATATTCTTGACGAACTGAAAGTGATTGACAAATTATATGATGACTCACATGTGTAATTGTACTTATTTCATCCTCTCATGATTATGATGATTTTCTTCGGGCTATGTGAGTATTTCATATATCCTGCATATTTCTTATAAATATTTATGATGAGTATGTTTATACAACTACATACACCCCCATATACTTGGTTCCTTTCCATAGTACTGACCCACATCTTTGGATGTGGGCTGCATTTTCTCGAAATGTAGGTTCAGGTGCTCAGTTCCAGGTTTGACAGTGATTCTTCGAGCACGCTGTTCTACATCCTCTATTGTGGTGAGTCCTCATGTTCTGAAGACGTGATGTATGATGCTGGTTTCATGGAATTATTTACATTTGATAACTGAGTATAAGTCACTTGGGGCATGTCTTAATGGCTCGCTGGTTTTATTGATTTTCTTAGAGTCTAGTCAAACTAGTATAGATGTTGGGAGTTGACTAATAAGTCATATTTTGTTATCTTTCTGAAATTCTTTTATTCTTGGATGATGATTACTCTGTTGATATTTGAGGGTTATTTATGAAAACCACGTTTATTTGTGTTGAACTGAATGAAAATGGCTCAAAGGGTTAGCTTGGGGCTACTCATAGCCTCAAGCACCGTGTGACGCTCCAGGACCCATTTTCCAGGGCGTTACAAGCTTGGTATCAGAGACTAAGGTTTTAAGGTGTCCTAGGGAGTCTGACAAGCCGCACTAAGTAGAGTCTTGATCATCGGTGTGTAGCGCGCCACATCTATGAACAAGAGGGTACAAGACATTTTAGGAAAAAGTATGATTCTTTCTTTCAGAAGTCTATCGTGCTTAAAGTGTCTCTCTCTGCTATTGATTCGTGCTCTCCTCTTTTAGAAATATGCCTCCACGTCGAGCAAGAAGAAATAATGATAGTCAGCAACCTCAACCCGCTAACCCATTGAATAAAAATGTGTCTTATGTTGAATTTTGGGCAGCCTTTCAGGCGCTGTCCCAAGCTGTTACTATAAATGTTCAGGCCAACCCGGCCTCGGCTCCACAGCAGCAGGGAGGTGATTTAGCTGCTTCCAGGATCCGTGACTTCATGCGGATGAATCCATTGGAATTCTATGGGTCCAAGTTTGATGAGGATCCACGGTTGTTTTTAGAGGAGATTCGGAAGATTACTCAAGTGATGCATGTATCTAAGGAACATAGTGTGGAGTTGGATGCGTATAGGTTGAAAGAACTTACTTATGACTGGGTTGTTTCTTGGAGAAACGGTAGAGGTGAGGGAGTTGTCCCTACAACTTGGCAAGAGTTCCAGGATGCATTCCTCGATAAGCTTTTCCCTTTGAAGATGTGGGAGGTAAAGGTGGAAGATTTTATGAACCTGCGACAAGGCTCTATGACTGTTAGGGAGTATTGTCTAAAGTTCAATCAGTTGGCCAAGTATGCTCCTGACTTAGTGGCTGATAGTCGAGCTAGTATGAGTAAGTTTGTGACTGGAGTGTCTAGTTATGTGGTTAAGAAGTGTAGGTCTGATATGCTAAATAGTGAGATGAATCTTTCTAGGCTGATGACTCATGCCCAACAGATTGAAGCAGAAAATATTAAGGAGAGAGATTAAATGAGAGGGAATAAGAGAGCTAGGTCCAAGCAGCACGAACAGGGTCAGACTAGATCGCAGAGAGGGAGTTTCCCTCAATATCAAGATCATTCATCTATACCAGCACCGTCATCTTCTAGTGCTCCCGTGCCTAGAGGTAGGCAGGATCAAGGTAACAGGTCATATGTATCCAGATCCAAGTACAGTGTTGGCAGTAAGCCAAATCGTCCCCTATGTCCTAAGTGTGGTAGAGCTCATTCGGGTGAGTTTTGGGGTGAGAAGAGGGGTTGTTTTTGGTGTGGTGACATGGGTGATAACGCTCAATCTACAGCTCTCGTGGGAGTGTAAAACGGTTATTAGCAAATATAGAACCCAACCTGGGTTGGGTGTCGATCCCACAGGGAATAGCTTGGTTAACAAGTAAGCAAGGATTACTAGACTTTTGGTGCAAGTCTCGTAAAAAGGGGGGAGTTTTGTCGTGCAAATAATGTAAACAAAATAATAAAGTAAAAGCTGAAAATAGCAAAGTAAAAAGAAAGAATGTTTAGTATGTTGTAAAATAATGAGAATTGAGGAGTTGGGGGTATGTCCACCTTATGAGTTATACGTCTCTATTGACTATGAGTGTGTGGAATTCAGACATGCATGTGCTTATAGAGAATTGTATTCGATGGTAAATCCAGGCGTCTTTCGACCTATTCGAGGATTATTTCACTTTAACTCTTTCGAGCTTAAAGCGTGTCTAATGGTACGAATTCTCCAAGAGGTTAATCCAGTTACGGTACTAACTTTTTAATAGGGGATGGGACCCTACTACCTTGACATTATCTCTTTTACAGACAAATAACCTTTCTTTCAAACACGTTAAATGTTATACTGGCGTATTCTTGCATTTGCAACCACAAAGAATGTAGATTAAGATGAAGAGAATAATGATATAAGCAGCATACGTGTCACGAACTCACAAACTCATAGCAATAGATAGTATCTCATTCGGCTTCCATAACCCCAACATAGAAGTTTAGTTACCCATGAGTGCGAAGGAAATCACAATCGACATTGTTATTATACCACAATAATGATTAATTTCGTGTAGCACAAGAGTGATAGGCGTTAGGCGTGATTTCTTGCAAAGTAACGTTTCTCTTGTTGCGGAAATTAAGAATAGATGAATAGAAGAAGAAAAATAGAATTAATGGAAAGATTTGAAGAGTTGTAATTGATAGAAGAAGAATGTATTAGAGGATGTCTGTAAGAATATGAATAAAAATCTCTAGCAAGATAGGGTATTTATAATACCCATATCCTATTCCTACTAAGTTAATGAAATAATTAACCAAATCCTACTAAGCTAATGAAATACTTAACCCAATTCTACTAGGTTAATGTATTATTATCCTAATCCAAATAAACTAATGAAATACTTAACCCAATTGTACTAGGTTAATGTATCATTATCCAAATCCAACTAAATTACTGCTAGTCCCCAAAGTCTTTAGAAATGTTGTTTTAGCCCGGGACAGATTTTCCATGCATCATTTTTGGTCCTTAGGCGTCCAAGCTCCCTTTTCTTCCTTCGTGAAGCTTTCTTTGGCGTCAAGTAATCCATAAAATGCTGAATTCTGCATCATTTATGCCTGAAACTTTGGTAATCATGTTCGTTAGCTCACTTACAGGAAAACGTACTAAAAGTGCATGAAATATATAATTTGTTCTCAAAACATGGCACAAATATGGGCAAAATATATTGATATAGGCGCATAATATCGCCTATCATCAACACCCCACACTTGAAGCTTTGTTCGTCCTCGAACAAAATATCATGTCCTTCTACTCATCAACTTAGGGTTTCACAGCAACAACACAAAATATTCGTCATGACAAGCACAATAATTATCAACAAAGAGTAGTTTTTCGATCATTAGTAGAAACCATTTAACCTCTAGCATAGACTCGTGATGGTGGTTAACTCATATTCAAAAGTTAAGGCACAAGGAATCATATACAACTACCCAAAACTCATCAACCATGTGTGTCTCACAATATAGTACCCATAATCACTCCCAAGTATAGCATATTTTTCAAACATGGGTATTAAAATATCCTTGCTCTCGTTCTCACAAAGAATTCATATGTAGTAACTGATGACCATAGGCTTTCCCTTAGTGTAATCCTCCACTAAATGTCAGAATGCTAAGTTTAGGATCAAATAGGTCTTTTGATGGTTGTAATGTAGGCTAAGGGACGGGTAGGACTATTTTGGCCAGAAATAGTGACTAAGTTCCTAAGCGCTTTAATACATCACATTATATCATTGACACTTTTTTTCTTTCAACCTTTCTTCTTTCTTTTATTCTACCACCCCTGTTCTCCTCTTTTGTTTTTTTAATTTTAAGCATAACTCGCTTTTCAGCTTTCTTTTCCTTTTTCTTTTCATAACATACCTCTTATGATAGCACTTTCTTTTTCATAACAATTTCAAGCACCATTACAATTTAAAGCATCATACTCACCCAATTTCCTCTTATTTCGTCACATGACTTTATACTTTTAAAGCACTTGGGAATTTGGATCAAATTACGGTCTTGAAAAAAATGGATTAGGCTTACATACGAGGTTGTCAAAGAAATAGGCTAAAGGCTCAAAAGGGTTAAACTAGGATGATGTCCATGGGTAGGTGAAACAAAGGTAAACATGTATAGGTTGCCAAAGAAATGCCTAAATCATCTCCTAAACTTACACTCCTGATTTTCGCTTTGCATACATACCAGGCAAGTTTTAGCATCAGCCACAAACATAGAATATACTATTAATCTCACACACACAAGGCATATGGTCGACTTTATTGGAAGTAATATAGACTCTTGACCCAACAGGTGAAGGAATTGAACCACACAATATCACATAATGAGTCACAACTAGAGCCTAAACGTCTCAATAGTCACAATTGTAGCACATACTCTTGTTATAATCTCATGCTGCCTATTAGAATAATTTCATGCGAAGCTAAGTTAAAAAAAATTACTACTAAAAAACTTATAAAAAAACGAAACACACACAAAAAAAACGAAACAGAAATAAAATAAAGTAAACAAACATAGATACGAATAGAGAAGTATAGCATGCAATACCGCCACCCCACACTTAAATGGGACACTGCCCTCAGTGGAAAATAAATACGAAGAACCTGGTCAGTCAGACTCTTCCTCAATGTCGGGGGTGATACCCCCTTCTTCGGAATCATCATAAGAGTCGTCGTCAGAGTTCTCCTCCATGTCGGAGTCTGGCAAGCGTCGATCATCATCGGTCGGCACATCATCATCTAGAGGTTTCTCAAAGTATGTGCCTACTCCACACATCTCCCGTGCATGCATATTCATTGGATAGTAATGGTCCAGCTGTTGGAAATCTGCAACAGTTGGAACACGACCTCCACTCATCATTGTGAACCGTGTCATTCCATAAAGATGACGGAAGAAACTCCCATCTCGAGCATGTCTCTCCACAGTAGTAAGGTTGACACCATGTGTTGTTTCAGCATCTTTGACCTTTCTGAGGTCAACCTTCTTCAGGTTATGTGGGAGTTTGTGATCAGCTGGTTCCTCTTCGATATACTCCTTCCGCACGATTGCTGTCAACAGATTACCAAAAGTGAAGTGGGACCGCTTGTGTAGTCTGGCTTTCCGCATTGTAGAGCGAATGATTTCCCCAATGTTGATAGGGGCATTCGTCATCAAAGAATAGACCAAACACACTCTATCTCTTGTTATTTTAGTGTACTGAGTCCCAGGAATAAGGCATGAGTTGACAATACGCAACCAGATTCTTGCTTTCCTATTCAAAGGAGCATAGGGGAAGGTGTTGTGTCATCCGGTGTCTTGGTGTCTGCTTCACTTTTCCATGGATCTACTTCCACAAAGGGTGTGTCGAATTGCTCTATAAGGAGGTCTGCTATACAACTCGTTGAATGGTGCTGGATCGACCGAAGGTAAGCCAAGAAAGGAGTTGATCAAATCCGCGTTGAGCTGTAAAACTTGGCCCCGAATCTTGTCAAATCAAGATTACACTCTCCCATGTCGCGGAAGATGAAATCCAGATTTAAAGCCATGATTTTCGCCAACATACGTGTCTCCTTCTTCGCTAGGCTGTCCTTGTTGATCAAGTCAACATGAACATATTTTCTTTCCTTGTTGTTCCTATACCATTCTTTGGCTTCCTTCTCAAGAACCCATTTTATTCCAAACATTCGGCGGGGTAATTGCATTGAGGATGATTCTCCTTGGTCCTTGCGACCTCTCTTCTTGCCCTTTTGGGAGGTGGTAGCCTTATCTTGTCTCGCTTTAGGGGACATTGTTCCTGAGAAAATATTCATGTTAGCATCAACTCAATGGAAACAATCTATAAAAAAGCCATCGGGGTACCACCCCACACTTAGTTTTGTTGATACAAATCAGTGAAGTGAAAGTGGTCGATTACTTAGACTTCATCGACATACGTTTAAGGAGCTATATTCCGACAAGAAAATTAGTGATGTATCACTTCTTGTGACCTTTGCAATACTTTCATGTTAGGTATAACAAGACTACTACATAGGGGTTTCATCATGGTATAGTTTCTATCAACAATCACAACCTCCTATATCGGTAGGCAACTATAAGTCTTATTCCGATGAACGGGATAGTCTAACATGTAGGTATGCAAGTGACAAGATTATGCAATGTTCATAACCATAGCAATTCCGCAAAGAGTATAACAATGCAATTAAAACCAAATTCAAGTCGGAAACAAGTTAAGATCATCCTAACGTATATGGTCACTCATATGATTTTGTATCAACAATCCAAATACATTAACATCACCAATATTCTTTCAAGATGTAGCAATTCATAATAGACATAGCAACGTAGTACTTACGAGAAATAGATAAAGAACAAGAGAGTACTTACGTGATTGAAGCCTTTGGAGATGTTCTTGTGAAGTGGGAGAGCAAAAAGAAAACTTTTGAGATGATTTGGAGAGGATGTGCGGCGCCTTAGGTCAAGTTTCAATGTGCTTATGTTTCAAGACTAAGTCCCCTTTATATAGGAAAATAATGGGTCGGATTTTGACCCATTTAAAAACGGTTTTGGAGATAAAAAGGGACCATAGGCGGTGCCTTTAGCTTTGCCTATGCATGGTATAGGCGGCGCCTAATGCAAAGCATAAGCTAGCATAGGCAGCGCCTAGTGCAATGCATTTAGGGACCATAGGCGGCGCCTTTAGCATGGCATATGAGATACTGAGACCAAATGCTTTAGCATAGGTGGCGCCTATGCTATAGCATACTTGAGCATGGGCGGCGCCTATGTCTTTGCACACTAGATTCCGAGACCTTAGGCTATAGTATAGGCGTTGCATTGTTCGTGGCCTAGTTTTACCTAGGCCTAGCCTTGTTCGATGCCTATATTTTCATGAGCAATGCTCAATCCATATCCTTTTGCATCTTCATTACTAACTTACCACCTTTACCATGCAATACGTCCAAATCGCAATTTGAAATCGATCTCCTCATTTTATACCTCTTGCACCTACATTTGCTCAAAACCAATGAAAACGATTAGTACGATGGGTTGCCTCCCACCAAGAGCCTTAGTTTTGGTCGTGGCACGACTCTTGTTTTTTTGATTTTCATTTATCAAACGCAAAACAAGTACTAGAATGAAAGAAAGAGAAAACGATAAACGATAAGCGATAAACGATAAATGATGGGTTGCCTCCCATCTAGCACCTTATTTATTGTCGTGGCTCGACATAGTTACCTCGAGTACTTAGACTTTGTCGAGGTAAGTGATGGACATATAATTCATCGAGTCAAGCGGACCGATATAAGGTTTGACACGTTGGCCATTCACTTTGAAGACAACACCGTTATTGTCTTCCAATTCAACCACTCCAGACGAGTAGACTTGGATAACTTTGTATGGACCAGACCACTTAGACTTTAACTTACCTGGGAAGAGCTTCAATCTGGAGCTGAAGAGAAGTATTATATCATCCTTTTGGAAGTTTCGTCGAACAATCCGCTGATCATGATACTTTTTCGTACACTCCTTGTATAGGTCTGACCTTTCATATACATGGAGACGGAACTCATCTAATTCGTTCAGCTTCTCCAACCTCAGATTCATTGTATCATCCCAATTCAAATTCAATTGCTTCAATGCCCACAATGCCTTATGCTCGAGCTCGATGGGTAAATGACAAGCCTTTCCATAAACTAGTTGATAAGGGGACATGCCGATGGGTGTTTTGAATGCCGTCCTATATGCCCATAGTGCATCATCTAGCTTCCGAGACCAATCCTTCCTATTAGCATTTACCGTCTTTGCAAGGATTTGCTTGATCTCCCGATTGGAAACCTCTACTTGTCCACTAGTTTGGGGGTGATAAGACGTGGCTACCTTATGTTGCTTGACACCATATTTGGCCAACACGAATTTGAATTTTTTGTCGCAAAAGTGAGATCCTCCATCACTTATGATAGTACGTGGTACTCCAAAGCGAGAGAAGATATTCCTCTTTAAGAACGCTACAATACGCTTTCCTTCGTTGTCAGCCAATGCTATAGCTTCAACCCATTTCGAGACATAATCTACAACAACTAAGATGTACTTCATTCCAAATGAATTCACGAATGGACCCATGAAATCAATGCCCCACACATCAAAGAGTTCTACCTCAAGAATTTTTTACATGGGCATTTCATGGTGTTTTGAAATAGCACCTTGTCTTTGGCATTGGTCGCATCTTCTAACAAAGGCGTAGGAATCTCTAAATATCGAAGGCCAATAATATCCACTTTGCAATACTTTTCTTGCCGTCCGATTGCCTGCATGATGTCCTCCAACTTGGGAAGTGTCGCATGCTTCCAAAATATTTGGCACCTCTTCATGGGATATACATCGTCGAATGATACCATCCGCGCATCGTCCAAACAAATATGGCTCATCCCAATAGTAGTGTTGTACGTCATGCATAAACTTCCTCCTTTGGTGGTAAGATAAATTGGCAGATATCACATTACTCACCACAAAATTTGCAAAGTCGGCATACCATGGTAATTTTTCCATTATTGTCTCTAATATCTCCTCGTCGGGGAATGCATCATCAATCTGAATTTTTGGTTACGCCACATGCTCATTCTCGAGTCTAGATAGGTGGTCGGCCACTTGGTTCTCGCAACCTCTTCTATCTTTGACCTCGAAATTGAATTCTTGCAGAAGCAACACCTATCGAATTAACCTTGGTTTTGCATATTTTTTTGTCATTAGATACCTAAGAGTTGCATGGTCTGTATGAACGATCACCTTAGTACCCAACAAATAGGCTCGAAACTTCTCAAACGCATACACGACCGCTAGGAGCTCTTGTTCAATAACAGTGTAGTTCCTTTGAGCTTCATTTAAGACCTTGCTTGCATAGTAGATAGGATGAAATAATTTCTCCTTTCTCTGACCAAGCACAGCTCCAACGGCTACACCATTAGCATCACACATGACTTCGAACGGGAGAGACCAATCTGGTGCTACCATGATAGGGCCTTCAATGAGTTTTCCTTTGAGGCATTCGAATGCCTTTAAGCAATCTTCATTAACGTCAAACTTCGCATCTTTCTCCAAGAGTTTTCACAATGGACTATCAATTTTGGAGAAGTCTTTGATGAACCGACGATAGAAACCTGCATGGCCGAGAAAACTATGAACTTCCTTCACTGAAATTGGAGGCGGTATCTTCTCAATGACCTCTATTTTTCCTCGATCAACCTCAATTCCCCTTTCGGAGATTTTGTGTCCAAGAACGATTCCTTCTTTTACCATGAAGTGGCACTTCTCCCAATTCAGCACTAGGTTGAACTCTACACATCTTTCCAATGCCATGCTTAGGTTTGCCAAGCACGCTTCAAAAGACTCACCAACAACTGAAAAGTCGTCCATAAATACCTCCAAAATGTCTTCAACCATATCAGAAAAAATAGACACCTTACAACGTTGAAAGGTGGCTGGTGCGTTACATAGCCCGAATGGCATGCGTTTGAAGGCAAACGTACCATATGGGCATGTAAATGTTGTCTTCTCTTGGTCTTTGGAGGCAATACAAATCTGATTATAACCTGAATAACCATCTAAGAATCAAAACCATCCTTTCCCTGCTAATCGATCTAGCATTTGGTCCATAAATGGCATTGGGAAGTGATCTTTGAGTGTCCAAGAATTCAGCTTTCGGTAGTCCATGCATACTCTCCATCCAGTGATGGGTCTGAGTGGAATAAGCTCATTCTTCGCATTCGCGACCACCGTCATGCCTCCTTTCTTGGGAACACATTGTACCGGGCTTACCCATGTACTATCAGAGATTGGATATACAACTCCTGCATCTAACCACTTGATAATTTCTTTCTTCACCACTTCTTGCATAGGTGGGTTTAGACGTCTTTGATGCTCAATGGTGGGTGTGCAATTTTCTTCAAGCTGAATTTTATGTGTACAAATCCCAGGTGGAATACTAATAATATCCGCAATGGTCCATCCAATGGCTCTAGTATACTTTCGTAGAGTAGCAATGAGAGATGCACTTTGTTGCTCACCCAAATCGGCTGCCACAATGACTGGAAGTGTGTTTCCGCTTCCTAAGAATGCATACTTTAAATGACTTGGCAGCTCCTTCAATTCTAACGTGGGTGGCTCTTCCATAGATGGCTTGGCTGGTGGTGTGGGTCGATTCTTGAGATCAAGGTCCAGCTTCTTAGGAGCATAGCGATATGTCCCTAATCCTGATAGAGCACAAACAACTTCTTCACAATTTTCAGCATCCTCATTCTCTCCATTCATGAGCACAACCGCCAAAGGGTCATCAATAATTTGCTCTTCTTCAAATAATTCTTTCTCATCATCAAAGAAAACATCAGCCACCAAAAATACACTTAGATCTTTGGGTTGCTTCATTGATTTGCACACATCAAAACGAACTACCTCGTCATTTATTCAGAATGAAAGCTCATTAGCTCTCAAATCAATGAGCACACTTCCTGTAGCAAGAAAAGGGCGCCCCAAGATTATGGGAACTTCTGAGTCTGCCTCACAATCCAAAATAACAAAGTCTGCCGGAAAGATAAATGAAGAAACCTTTACCAATACATCACATAGAATACCAACAGGTCATTTTACCGCCCTATCCGCCATGACAAGCCTCATGTTGGTAGGAGTAGGATCACCCAACCCCAACTTCTTATAGATTGATAATGGCATCAAATTGATGCTGGCTCCTAAGTCACATAATGCTTTGGCAAAATTCAAAGATCCAACGGTGCAAGGAATAGTGAAAGCTCCGGGGTCGGCCTTCTTCTTAACTATCGATCGGGTAGCGATTGCGCTGCAATGATGAACATCTTCTTTCAACTCATAACTTGCTGCCCGCTTCTTTGTCAAAAGATCCTTCATAAATTTCGCATACCCAGGCATTTGTTCAAGTGCCTCCACCAATGGAACATTAATGGTCAGCTGCTTTAACATAGTCATGAATTTGCTGAACTTTGTGTCATCCGCCACCTTCTTCAATCTTTGGGGAAAAGGTGGTGGTGGGTATGGAATTGTTCTCTCCACGACTTTCTTCTCCTCTTGCTTCCGTTTTTCAGCTTTTTCAGGTTGCACGTTGTTGGGTGTGACGTCAATGTCGATAGGATTAGTTGCTGCGGCATCTTCTCCTTTCGCCATATCATCAATGTCCACTACTTCGTCAACCACTTTCTTGCCTTTTACTGAAGTTTCCAGCACCTTACCACTTCTGGTAGTGATAGCCATGCATAACCCATCATTCCTTGGGTTTTGCACCGTATTGCTAGGTAAAGTGCCAGCCTTTCTTTGATTGAGTGCTGCTGAAAGTTGGCTCAACTACTGCTCTATTTGCTTGATTGAAGTGTAATGTGAATCAACTAATTGTTTCATGGAGGACAACTCATTAATTACCTCTGTTACTCCTGCGCTTGTTGCTTCCACTCCTTTCAATAATTTAGCCATCATGTCTTCCATACTTCCAGAACTAGATGTGGTGGTGTCACGTCTTCCAGGGGGAACGTACAAAGCACTCTTTTCATTCTTGTTCTTCCAACTACCTTGGTCCTTGTTTCCAGATTTATCATAATAGTTCCGACGTTGGTTTCCTTGGTTATTCCCACGGAAACCCCCCTGATTGTTCAAGTAGTTGGCCTTCTCTTCTGAATCAGATTCGTCTCTTCCTTTTGACGCAATATCATTGATTTCATGTGCGCCATATCTTTATCACGTTGTAAGAAGATCCATTTGTGTTTTTATGTGCGCCATATCTTGATCACGTTCTTCTTGTCTTCTCCTTTGGTCTGTAGTCATGCCAATAGATAAAGTGGGGCTTGCTACCTCAGAATCCCTGGTATGCCAAGCTCTACTTTGCTTTGTCATCCAATTTAGCATATTGCTTTCTTGCCCAAAGGTGAGATCCATAAATGATCCTCCAGCCGCATTATCCACCACTGGTTTAGTTATTGAATTCAAGGCTCTGTATAATATCTCCATTAGGTGAACATTAGTCATGTGATGGTTTGGGCATCTCGCTAGCTTTGTCTTGAACCTTTCCCATGTTTCATGAAGAGATTCAGTGGAAAGCTGACGAAAGTTGCTGATTTCATCTCTCAATTGTGCTCTTTTGGATGGAAGAAAGAATCTTTCTAGAAAAGTGTCTCTCAATTGCCTCCAATTTGTAATAGAATCAGGAGTCAGCCCATTCAACCATAGTGTTGCCTCCCTAGACAGAGACAATGGAAATAAGCGTAAGCGAATTGCATTCTGACCAACACCAGGATTGTCAAACGACTTGCATGTAGAAATAAAGTTGATGAGATGCATATTCGGATCATCGCCTGCTAGTCCACCAAATAATCCCTTGAGTTGCAATAACTGAATCATGGTGCTTGTGAAGTTGAACTTGGCTTCGGGCGCTAATGGTGGAGGAATAATAGCGCCTGTGGCTCCGGCTCCATCAAGATCATCATCATCGTCGTCGAAAGCTGGTTGCATGGGTTGGCGATCATACCTAAACCGAGCTTGTCGACCTCTTCTGTTGGCAGGTGTTATGATTTCAGCATTACGCCTAGGGTTTAGTAACTCGTCATCACCTAAATCCCAAACTTGATTGACACTCGTATTCCCCGGCAACGGCGCCAATTTTTGATAATGCTCAATCTACAGCTCTCGTGGGAGTGTAAAGCGGTCATTAGCAAATATAGAACCCAACCTGGGTTGGGTGTCGATCCCACAAGGAATAGCTTGGTCAACTAGTAAGCAAGGATTACTAGACTTTTTGTGCAAGCCTCGTAAAAAGGGGGGAGTTTTGTCGTGCAAATAATGTAAACAAAATAATAAAGTTAAAGCTGAAAATAGCAAAGTAAAAAGAAAGAATGTTTAGTATGTTGTAAAACAATGAGAATTGAGGAGTTGGGGGTATGTCCACCTTATGAGTTATATGTCTCTATTGACTATGAGTGTGTGGAATTCAGACATGCATGTGCTTATAGAGAATTGTATTCGATGGTAAATCCAGGCGTCTTTCGAACTATTCGAGGATTATTTCACTTTAACTCTTTCGAGCTTAAAGCGTGTCTAACGGTACGAATTCTCCAAGAGGTTAATCCAGTTACGGTACTAACTTTTTAATAGGGGATGGGACCCTACTACCTTGACATTATCTCTTTTCCAGACAAATAACCTTTCTTTCAAACAAGTTAAATGTTGTACTGGCGTATTCTTGCATTTTCAACCACAAAGAATGTAGATTAAGATGAAGAGAATAATGATATAAGCAGCATACGTGTCACGAACTCACAAACTCATAGCAATAGATAGTATCTCATTCGGCTTCCATAACCCCAACATAGAAGTTTAGTTACCCATGAGTGCGAAGTAAATCACAATCGACATTGTTATTATACCACAATAATGATTAATTTCGTGTAGCACAAGAGTGGTAGGCGTTAGACGTGATTTCTTGCAAAGTAACGTTTCTCTTGTTGTGGAAATTAAGAATAGATGAATAGAAGAAGAAAATTAGAATTAATGGAAAGATTAGAAGAGTTGTAATTGATGGAAGAAGAATGTATTAGAAGATGTCTGTAAGAATATGAATAAAAATCTCTAGCAAGATAGGGTATTTATAATACCCATATCCTACTCATACTAAGCTAATGAAATAATTAACCAAATCCTACTAAGCTAATGAAATACTTAACCCAATTGTACTTGGTTAATGTATCATTATCCTAATCCAAATAAACTAGTGAAATACTTAACCCAATTGTACTAGGTTAATGTATCATTATCCAAATCCAACTAAATTACTGCTAGTCCCCAAAGTCTTTAGAAATGCTATTTTAGCCCGGGACAGATTTTCCATGCATTATTTTTGGTCCTTAGGCATCCAAGCTCCCTTTTCTTCCTTCGTGAAGCTTTCTTTGGCCTCAAGTAATCCATAAAATGCTGAATTCGGCATCATTTATACCTGAAACTTTGCTAATCATGTTCGTTAGCTCACTTACAGGAAAAAGGACTAAAAGTGCATGAAATATATAATTTGTTCTCAAAACATGGCACAAATATGGGCAAAATATATTGATATAGGCGCGTAATATCGCCTATCATCAATGGGTCACAGAGTTAAAGATTGTCCACAGGATGGACAAGGGCGTCGTGACTATCGCCTTCAGACCCAGACTTAGACTGTTAGTACTCCAGTTCCAGCGACTCGCCCATCCCTATCTTAGGGCACCTCTTCTAGAAATGCTGGCGAACAGCGCCAGAATAGATTCTATGCTTTACCGTCCCTCCAGGAATAGGAGGACTCTCTCGATGTTGTTACTAGTATACTTCATATATTTTAGTTTGATGTGTATGCTTTATTGGATCCTGGATCTAGTTTCTCATATGTTACACCTTTGACTGCTGCAAATTTTGAAATGAGTCCTGAGATTATTCCTGAGCCTGTACTAGTTTCTACCCCAGTGGGTGATTCGATTGTTGCCCAGAAAGTGTATAAAAAGTGTCCTGTTACCGTTCTTCATAGAGTCTTGTTGGCTAATCTGATTGAGTTAGACATGGTAGATTTTGATGTGATTCTGGGTATGGACTGGTTGTATTCTTATTATTCCTCTATTGATTGTCGGACCCGAGTGGTCAAGTTTTAGTTTTCGGGTGCATCCGTGTTTGAGTGGTCTAGGAATTCTGTGTCACTCAAGAGTCAAAGACACTATGTCTGAGACTCCAACTCTCCAGTCTGTTAACGTCGTCAATGAGTTTTTTGATGTCTTTTAGAATGATCTCCCAGGGATACCTCCTGATAGAGAGATAGAGTTCGAGATTGCTCTTTTTCTTGATACTCAGCCCATTTCTATTTCTCCTTACCATATGGACCCTGCAGAACTTAAGGAGTTGAAAGAGCAACTCAAAGATCTACTAGATAAGGGTTTCATAAGGCCCAGTATTTCTCCTTGGGGTGCTCCTGTGTTGTTTGTAAGAAAGAAAGATGGCTCTTTGTGTATATGCATTGATTACCGCCAACTGAATAAAGTCACCGTAAAAAATAAGTACCCCCTTCGGACAATAGATGAATTGTTTGACCAATTGCAAGGTGCAAGTTATTTCTCAAAGATATACCTTCGTTTCGTCTATCATCAACTCAAAGTTAGGGAGTGTGACATCCTAAAAACCATTTTTCGAACTCGTTATGGCCATTTTGAGTTTCTTGTTATGTCTTTCGGGTTAACTAATGCCCCAGCATCTTTCATGGACCTCATGAATCGAGTGTTCAGACTATATCTGGATATGTTTGTCATAGTGTTCATCGATGATATACTGGTGTACTCCCGTAGTGAGGATGAACATTTTGATCATCTCCGAACTGTCTTGCAAACCATTAGAGATCACAAGTTGTTTGCCAAGTTTAGTAAGTGTGAGTTTTGGCTAAGGTCAGTTGCTTTTCTGGGTCATATCATTTTTTTCGAGGGTATTAGAGTTGATCCCCAAAAGATCGAAGCTGTTAGAAATTGGCCTAGACCTATTTTTTGACTGATATCCAAAGTTTATTGGGTTTAGCTGGATATTACCTCCATTTTATTGAGGGTTTCTCCTCTATAGCGTCTCCTACGACTCGGTTGACCTAAAATAAAGTGAAGTTCTTGTGGTTCGAATCTTATGAGAAGAGTTTTCAGGAGTTAAAGACTCGACTCACTTCAGCCCTTGTTTTGACTTTGCCTGATGGTTTTGTGGTGTACTATGATGCTTTGACAGTTGGTTTAGGTTGCGTATTGACAGAAGGGTAAGGTGATAGCTTATGCTTCTAGACAGTTAAAACCCCATGAGAAAAATTACCCCACCCATGACCTTGAGTTAGCTGCTGTTGTGTTTGCTTTGAAAATCTGGAGACACTATTTGTATGGTGTCCATGATAATATTTTCACTGATCATAAGAGTCTGCAGTATGTGTTTTCCCATAGAGAATTGAATCTTAGGCAGATACGATAGTTAGAATTGTTAAAGGACTATGATATGAGTGTGTTGTACCATCCGGGCAAGGCCAATATTGTGGCGGTTGCCCTAAGTAGAGTGTCCATGGGTAGTGTTTCGCATGTGGTAGAAGGTAAGAAAGTGTTGGCTCGTGATGTACATTGTTTGTCTAGATTGGGGGTTAGGTTGTTTGACTCTGCTGAAGGTAGTATAGGGGTTCAGAGTAGTTCCGAATCCTCCTTGGTTTTGGAAGTGAAGGAAAAGCAATACTTAGATGCTAGTTTGGTCAGACTGAAGGAGTCAGTCAAGGACCAAAAAGCAGAGGTTTTCTCCCAATGGGGAGATGGTATGTTGAGATTGCAAGGTAGATTGTGTGTCCCGAATGTTGATGTTCTGAGACAGAGGATTATGGCTGAAGAGCAAGGGGCACGATATTCTATTCATCCTGGTGCCACCAAGATGTACCGAGACTTGCAGGAAATCTATTGGTGGAGTGGCATGAAGAAAGATATAGCAGCATTTGTTGCTAAGTGTGCAACATGACAATAGGTTAAGGTTGAACACCAAAGACCTGGTGGTATGATGCAAGAGTTTAGTATTCCCACCTAGAAGTGGGAAGAGATAAATATGGACTTCGTGATTGGTTTACCTCCTTCCCGATGCCATCATGATTCCATTTGGGTTGTGGTTGATAGGTTGACTAAGTCTGCTCATTTCTTGCCTGTTCATACTTCATATACTGCTGAGGATTACGCTAGATTGTATATCCGAGAGCTAGTCAGACTGCATGGAGTTCCCTGTCTATCATTTCGGATAGGGGTACTTAATTCACTTCGTAATTTTGGAAAGCTTTTCAGAAGGGACTTGGTACCCAAGTGCTTTTGAGTTCTGTTTTTTATCGGTAGACCGATGGTCAGGCTGAGCGAACCCTCCGTTTGAAGCCTTATATGGGAGGAAGTGTAGATCACCTATAGGTTGTTTCGAGGTGGGTGAAGTGGCTGTGAGTGGTCCTGATTTGGTATTTGAGGCTATGGAAAAAGTTAAGTTGATTAGGGAAAGGTTGAAAACTGTGCAGAGTCATCAGAAGTCATATGCGGATATTAGAAGGAGAGATCTTGAGTTTGAAGTTGGTGACCTAGTGTATCTGAAAATTTCACCCATGAGAGGGGTGAAGAGATTTGGAAAAAAGGGGAAGCTTAGTCCCTGTTATGTTGGTCTATACAAAATTCTTAGTTGTGTTGGTAAGGTAGCTTATGAGGTCGAGTTGCCTTCTGAGTTGTCCTCTGTTCATCCAATATTCCATGTCTCCATACTTAGAAAGCATATTAGCGATGTTTAGGTAATGGATTCCTCTGTGAGTGCTGACATTCAAGAAAATCTTTCTTTTGATGAGATTCCTGTTGAGATTCTTGATTTCAGGGTCCGAAGACTAAGGAACAAAGAAGTTCCCTTGGTCAAGTTGTTGTGGAGAAACCAATCTGTTGAGGGTGCAACTTGGGAAGCTGAGGCGGATATGCGATCCAAGTACCCACACCTATTTTCCACGAACTCCGATCAAGCCGAAGGTACCGTTCTTTCCTAAATCATGCACTTTTGATAAAAGTTGCAGCAGTTCAGCTGTCATTTATTATGTGTTCAGCTGTAGTTTCTTGAATTTATGTATTCTATGTTGCATTCGGCGTGAGAAACGGTGTGGTGATGAGTCTAACGAATGGTTTCAGATGTATTCTCTATTACCTATCTAATCTTGGCATGTCTAGCATCATTCGAGGATGAATGTTTCTAAGGGGGGATGATGTAAGACCCCAGGAAATTTTTTGTTGAAATTTTGTGAGTAAATGTGTTGGGTTCTATCTTCTAGAATGAATTATAAATTTTTCGTATGGAATGTCTTAGATTATGACCCACCATTGCGCAGAGTATCGAATAAGATTTTTAAAGATATATGGATCATCCAAAACGAACACCCGAGCGACGAGTTATGAACATTTCGATCGAACCGTGAATAGTAGTGAACAGTAAAACGTGTAGGAAAAAGTACTGAGGCCTGGCGTATTTTTGCTCCAAATTTAAATGATCATAACTCCTTGTACATAATGATCTAGGTGATCTACTATATATCAACAGAAAGCTCTGCGAGTTCTCTTTCCAATGAAATTAGTTTCATCCAATTTGTCTATCGGAGCAAAAAGTTATGGTCGATCTACTTCAGCCTATCAAAATTGAATTTTTGGGTCAACTTCAAACGATCATAACTCCTCGTACATAATGATCTGGGTGAGATACTATATATCAATGCAAATATATGAGAGTCTTCTTTCTAATAAAATTAGTTTCATCCAATTTGGATATCGAAGTAAAACGTTATGGTTGATCTACTTCAGACTATCAAAATAGTACACCAAAGGACAAATTCAAGAATTATTTAATTTTTAGGGGCGTTTTGGTCATTCCCCCTCACCCAAAATGCGTCCAAACCCTATATTAAAGCCTATTAGAAGCATTATATGTTATATTTTATCAAATTCCCTCAAAAAGAAAACCCTAAGCTCCTATATCCAACTTCAAGAACCTCCAAAGTTCACCATTAGTTCTGCAAATTTATTCAAGATTCCAAGTTCCTAGTTCAAGAACTCCAAGAACCATCATTCAAAGGCACAATTAACATCTCAAAAATGAGTATCGACCTAAAGTTCATCATTCAAGATATGTGGGGGTTTTCAACAAGAACTCTCTTTTGTTCTTGTGCCCAAAAGTAATTTTCTTTACAAAGGCATGATTTTTATTTATTTTTTATGAATTTGAAGCATGAACCCATATCTTATGATGATTATTATGAAATCTTGATGTTTATGATTTTGAAAAATGAAATGATTATTATGAAATCTTGATGCTTATGATTTTGAAAGATGAATTTACATGTGTGGAGATATAAAGCATGAATCTTGAACGATATTTATCATGATCTTGATATTTGGGTCATGAATCCCCATTAGAAATTGTGTTTTTTTGAGAAAGTGTGTGTTATAAGCACGTTGATGTTGAATATTTGAGATATTTTGAATGATTTTACCTTTTGTTCTTAATGGAGTTGTTTTAAACTCGAGTGTGAAGGAAATCCACAACATGGTTGATTTTGATAGATGGGAAGCATGATGGCTCCTGATATATATTTATATATTACTGAAATTGTTTTGTTATGGATTGTCTTTGAAACTATCTAAGCTAAGTCCGGGAAAAATCTTTAGCACCGAATGGGAAGTATAAAGCGACCTTAGATCCCTAGAACTACGTACCCCCGTAGGAGTAAGCCTGAGGTTGATTTATATAGTGATCACTAGTTTTCGTGGATTTGATATCGATAGTCCTACTCTGATGGCAAGGATAGGACGACTCTCCCTAATGTGAGTTGTACGTTGGACTCCATGTAGCTCACATAGTTTATGTCGGTTGTAGGATCTGCCAGTGTGTGTGTTTCCTTGTGTCTATGGTGAATGGTGAATGGTGAAGTGATTTGAAAGTGGAATTGTGAAAGTTGTTCTTTTGAAAGATTTAAATGATATTTACATTATGAGAATTGATATTCTTGACGAACTGATAGTGATTGACAAATTATATGATGACTCACATGTGTTATTGTACTTATTTCATCCTCTCATGATTATGATGATTTTCTTCGGGCTATGTGAGTCTTTCATACATCCTGCATATTTCTTATAAATATATATGATGATGATGTTTATACAACTGCATACACCCCCATATACTCGGTTCCTTTCCATGGTACTGACCCACATCTTCGGATACGGGCTGCATTTTCTTGGAATGTAAGTTCAGGTGCTCAGTTCCAGGTTCGACAGTGATTTTTTGGGCACGCTGTTCTACATCCTCTGTTGTGGTGAGTCCTCATGTTCCGAGGATGTGATGTCTGATGTTGGTTTCACGAAATTGTTTACATTTGATAACTGAGTATGAGTCAGTTAGGGCATGTCTCAATGGCTCGCCGGTTTTATTGATTTTCTTAGAGGCTTGTCAGACTAGTATAGATGTTGGGAGTTGACTAATAAGTCGTATTTTGTTATCTTTCTGAAATTCTTTTATTGTTGGATGATGATTACTCTGTTGATATTTGAGGGTTATTTATGGAAACCCCATTTATTTGTGTTGAACTGAATGAAAATGACTCAAAGGGTTAGCTTAGGGCTACTCGTAGCCTCAAGCACCGTGTGACGCTTCAGGACCCTTTTTCTGGGGCGTTATAGAGATACGTGCTCTTTAATTAGTATCATTAAAAGTAAGAGTATTCTAAAAGTAACGAGAAGTACATTTTTTAAAAGGATAAAATGCTCACTCAATATTTAAAAGGGTATTTTCGTAATCTAACTTTCAATTAAGAGTTTTTTCGATCTAGGAGAATCTTAGCTCATCCTATGTGGCATGCCTTAGAGACCTCTAATGTTATTTATCTTTTTTGTGATTTTTTTAAACATTAATTGAATTTCTCCTCATTTTAAATATTTATATGTTTAAAGAAAACTCAAAAGTCAATGTATTTAACTCTATTAATTATATAATAAAAGAAAAAAATTATTTGTGTGTTTAAAGAAAGCTCAAAAGTCACTATATTTAACTCTATTAATCTATCTATCTATCTATCAAGAAATAAAGTTACATTTTTTTCCTCTTATTTGATGTTCAAAAGATCTTCAAATAATAATAATAATAATAATAATAATAATAATAATAATAATAATAATAATAATAATAATAAATACACCTTGTTCATGTCATTCTATTATCATTCGTTACTGTGAAAAGAAAAAATTGCACCCATACCCTCTTTACCAGAGCGGTTTGGCTCTTTATCACTCATGTACTTTTTTTATTTTATCTTTTTGTACACCGACACTTCTTTTAAATTAAATTTTATTTATTTAATCATTAATCAATATATATATATATATATATATATAGGAGGTTCATAGAAAAAGTGATATAACACCTCTCTATTACCTCCGTTTTTATTTATCTTTTTTCTTCCTTTTTTTGAATTTTTTGATTCATTTTTCACTAAGCAATTTTTTTATTAATTAAAAAAAAACTCTATCATAATTTCTATATCTAATAATATCTAATGAGTTATAAAAAACTTTCATCTATTTGCATTCTCCACTTAAATGACATATCTTTTCAACTTCATTCTACTTAATTCTTATGAATTAATCAAATCAATAAATATCAATCATCTATGAAATTGTTGGATACTCATTTGCATTTTCTCCTTCTTCTTTGATAGTAATTTTTTTTCCTATAAATCTTTTTCATGTGACAATATGGTAATCATCGTTTTGATGAAGATCATACAAATATTCTTTATGATTTGTTCTTGTGTAATAATAGTCAAACCCAAGTTCATCAAGATGAAGAAGGATGTTTGTTGGTGGTATAAAATTCATCAAAGATAGAACTAGTTTAATTTGATACAGATTTATCAAGATAAAGAAGGAAATTTAATGATTTTGAAAGATCCATCAAGAGAGATTATCAAATTAATTAGTTTAGCAAAGTATAAATGTTTAAATGATACACACACATATACAGAGAGAGAGATATTTAATTGCTTATTTTAGTATTTTTAATTAACTATTTCATTAAATGCAAGAAATATACCCTTCAATAACTAGACTTTATTACAAAGTTTTATACTATTTCATGGGAAAAAATATCTTCAATTTTTTTTTATTATTATCTTCAGCTTATTGCTTTGTTGATAACATAGAATTTATTCGCTCATAATTTTTTGGCCAATGATTCATCATTTTGGATCTTTTCTTTACTTTTCTAATCTTATTTTTTGTTTGATTCTCTCTCATTCGGATGTTATATCACTCGATTTTCAAAGTAAAGCTTCTTAATTAAGTATTTTTTTTCTTGAAGTATCAACAATTAAAAAAAAATGTCACCCAACAACCTAACATGAAAATATGTCAATCAATAAAAAAGTGTGTGTGTGTGTGTATTCTTATCGTTGTCAACAATTCATTTGTATGAATAATCTATTGGCAAAATGACATGACAAAAGCTCACGACATGACAAATTTATTTTTCAATATTTAAGAGAAAAAATGCTCGATTAAAATTTTAAATGTAAAAATTGAGTTTTTGATTAAAAAATAAAATAAAAAATAAGAGAATTGGAATGAATTAATGAAAATAAGAAAAATAGTGAAAAAGGTCAAAAAGGATGAGTTCTTTTAATTATCAATATGAAAAAGATGTTATTTTTTCTCCTTTTCTCCCCTTTAATTTCTTTTATTTTATTTATGTACTATATTAAAAATAAAAATAAAAAGAATATCTTTAACACTCTTAGTTATTGTAATATCCCGGAGAATTTTTCGTCGAAATTTTGTGCGTAAATGTATTGTATCCTATCTTCGAGAATGATTTATAATTTTTCTGTGTGTCATTTCTCGGATTTCGACCCACCATGTCTTAGAGCATAGAATAATATTTCCAACGATATGTGTATCACCCAAAACAGACACTCGAGCGATGAGTTAGGACCATTCCGATCGAACTATGAACAGTAAAATTTGCAGGAAAAAAAATACTGCAGCCAGGCGATTTTTTTGGTCAACTTCAAACGATTATAACTCCTTGTACATAATGAACTGTGTGAGCTTCTATATATCAACGGAAATCCCTGAGAGTCTTCTTTCCAATAAAATTGGTTTCATCCAATTTGGACATCGACGTAAACAGTTATAGCCAATTTACTTCATCCTATCGGATAGATCACTGAAGGACAGATTCGGGTTTTATTTTATATATATATATATATATATATATATCAAGTTAGGGTTAGGGTTTTGAATTGGGAGAAATTAATTGGAGGCTTTGATTCAAGAATTCCTTCCATCAATCTCTTCCGGCCACGAAATCTAAGGTATGCAAGTGTTTATCTATGGACTCCTTTCGTCCATAGAGTGCAGGAATTCCTTTTTGAAAGTCCAAGTTATGTATATATATATATATATATATATATATATATATATATATATATATATATATATATATATTCTAGACTTTGATGATGTATATATATATATGTTGATTGATATTTGATGGTTGAGATATATATGAGGATTATGTATGTTACTTGATATATATATATATATATATATATATATATATATATATATATATGATGATTATGCATGTTGGTTTATATATATATGTGTGTGGTGATGGTGTATGTTGGTTGATACATGCATGTAATGATTATGTGTGTTGGATGAGATATATAGGGTGGCGGAAAACATGAGAATTTGACGAATTCACCAATGCCTAAAAGTGCATGTAAGGTGTTTGTGGAATTGTCTAAGAGGCTATAAATTTACGTTCTAAGGATATAATAAGTTCTAAATGACTAGACTACTTTCTATGTATACGTTCAACATGAACTCCATGTTATTGTCTAAAATTGGGGATGTTGTTGTGGAAGGCTTATGCTATGGTTGTAAGTGCGGACGAGGGATTTAGTTGGTATAATTAAGATGAATGATGGTGTTGTAGCACATGTAATTGTTCATACTAACCTATGCCTAAATGGTGCATGCAAGGTAATTGTATAAATGCTAGTTGAAGAAGAATGGATCGTATGACCCCTTGTGATCGAAGTGATGAGTTCATACCATACTTGCATGCTACGTATTTACTATGATGCTTGAGGGAAATGGTAAGGCCATTAGGGCACGCTAAGTGTGAAATGTTTAATTATGGGTCGAATTGCATATATCAAGATCTTAAAGGAAAGAACCTTGAGAAGTGAACCATTATGTGTTGAATGTATGTTATTTGTGTGTATCCCGATTGGATGAACTATGTTATGTTGTATTCTTCCTTAAACATATGCACCCTTGTTGAATGATCTATGATGTAATGGCATGAGATCCCAATACTTGTATATGAATATGATCTTCAAATGATTGGTGTGAGTTGTTAATGAATGCATGGTGCATGATGGCCTATGGGCATGTGAGTATGCGTTGTTATATACTACGTATTACTTATGTTATTGATTGCTAGGGGTACATATGCCCGAAATAGTCTGCTGGTCTAGAGCTGCGTCAGTTCCATGATAATCTTAGTCGTGCTACGATCGATGAATTTCCGATGATTTGAGAACTTAACATAAATTCCGTGAGAACTTAGTATGTGGGGTTTTGAATAAGAATATCTTTTCATTCTTGTTCTCAAAGAATTTATTTTATCATTGAAATTTCATGATTTTGTAAAGTGGGTAAATATCGAAGATGTTTTAATGACGAATTATGAGGTTATGAAAAATATAAATTGTTTAAGCTTTGATGCACATGATTACTTTATTATTCCCAAGTTATGATTTGATATGGTGAATTTCATATTTCTACCATGAGTTGATATTTCAAGTGTTTTCAAGTTATGATTTATGGAACTTTGAATCATCCAATATTGGTATATATAATAACCTTATTATCTTGTTTTTCTTGAATTGAGATTTTATGCCCTAAATTCCATACCACTACTATGAAATTATTTTTTTGAGGATTCTTGATATAAGATCCATGATTTGAGTTACATTACGACATACAAAATCTTACTATGACTTGAAGATCTTAACTGTTTTTAAAAAGTTATTGTCATGATTTGAATATTGAAATGAAAGAATGATTATTTAAGAATATTGATTTGCATCCGCAGAGTCGGGATGATTTATATTGATTTTAAGCTCGCAGAGATGAAATACTTTGTTATTGATACCATGTTGATGTTGAGGAAAATTAAAATATTTTGAGCTAAAATGTGTTGAGTTAGGAATCCACAAATTGATATGATTTGATAAATGAGAAAGAGATTTGATTTGGTCTTTATGATAGACCCTTGCGATGTTGTGATGGATTTCCAAAGAGATTTGATTTGGTCTTTATGATAGACCCTTGTGATGTTGTGGTGGATTTCCTAACGCGTTCTGAGCTAGTCGGGGAGTATTACTTAGCACCGAGAGAGAAATTTGGTATTTCCCCAAACCTATGTGCCACCGTAGGGTTGTTGATGATGATATTGTTGGTCAGAGAGATGAATTGTAATTATGAAAGCTTTAAGGTTGTACTCTCTGGCAAGAGTACAACACTCCCGCCAATGGGAGTGCTCTCCCTAGGAGGGCAAACATTGGTATTCCACGCGGTTCACGTGGGGTTTTTTGTTATAGGAAACTCCCCTGTCCATAAGAGTATGTTTCTTGAACTATCGAGTCGCTCCGAGTCTTGAGTTGATGAGTTTGGTTGACTATGATGAGTCATGAGAATTTATGATGAATATTGATGATTTTATGATGATTTATGGGATTTTACTTATGTTTTTCTCTCTATAATATTATAAGAAGTATAGATAATGAAATTCAAGCCATGTGAGTCTTCATTTTTCGTACGCATGTTTTATGAAATCAAAGATATTATTCAAATTATTGTGTGCACCCCTAAATATTCAGTTGCTTATGAGGAGTCATGGTGAGTTATGTAACTACTTCCCACGGTTTCTGTGTCAGTATAAAACTTCAGGAGTCAGGGGTGTGAGTGTATTCGATTGATCAGTGTTGGTATCCTGTGATTCAGTAATGCAGTAACCCAGTACAGTAGTGAGTTCCGAGGACAATAAAGTGGTATCCGAGCTGTGGTATCTGGAGTCGTTATAATTGTTATAGTGGTTGTGAACTCTGCATTCATATATTTGTACTTATTCATTATTTTCATGATTATTCTGTTGATTAAATATTCATGCATAAACCCTTGCATTTAGCCTTCCTTACATGCATACTCAGTACATCTTAGTACTAACGCATTCGCGCTATGGTGTTCTTTTATTTTGGGGCACCATAGGTTTAGAGGAGTGAAACTTGGAGCATCTTAGAAGTCACTTGTATAGCAACAATGGGTGCAGCAGTGAGTCCTCATCATCCAAGGATGTTGTTATTACAGTATTTGATTTTAGTAGACGGAGTTAGTGGGGAGAATTTTTCCTTCAACTCCACAGTTCAGGCAGTGTAGAGGCTTTTCGGACAGATGTATTAGTGTGTGATTTAAGGTATTGTATATTTCTAGATGTTTGAACCATATGGCAAGTGTTAGCCAGTTTTCGCATGTATTTTATTATATTATGCAGTGAACAGGTAAAGATATTAGAAAAAGGGTTAGCTTGTGGTCCTTTGGGATCATAAGCACCGTGTGGCATTCCGGTTCTTGAGAATTGGGGCATTACAGTTATCTACTAATAACTATCTTAAACGTGCTATATTTAGTTCTTTCAATAAAACTTATAAGAAAAGAAAGCATAGACAATGCTAAATGACTCCAATTTTAATATTTCACCTTCTCTGTCGGTTTTTTTTATTAATGATTAATTAATTAATATTTTGTCTTTCCTCATTTTTCTTTATTTATTAGATACTTTAAAGATAACCTAACATTTCAAACTTTCCTCCTCTTACAATTGCTTATTTATTATAGTATATATTAACCTATCATTTTATGCCTATATTTATTTGGTTATTTGATTATCATGTTCAAGCCATTTTCTTTTAAAATTATCTTTTTTTTTTCTTATATTTTCCTCAAAAATATTTGTATAAAATTAAAATAACTATATCAATAAATTTATGTCCACATTCATTGCTTAATTAAAGAGAAAGAGAAAGGTGATGTGATACTCTTCAAAGCTAAAATTTCTTTATTCTTCTGATTTATTTACATATCTTTTTATTATATTCTTTACTTCTCTTTCTCAATTATTGAATTTAAAATGGTGTTTAATATAAAATATTTCTTTCATATTATATTATAAATGTTCTTAAGTAACTGTAACTGGGTGTTAAATAGCCGAGCAATTGGTAATTTATTTCTCATCCTCTATGTAACATATGAACTCGTATTTCATATACTCCCAAATGCATCCCTTTTACGATCATACATGGTATAACTCACCACATATTGTAAGAGGTGAAGAAAATATAAGTTTACAACCTCCTTTTTGAAATAATTATGAAATATATTTTATTTTTGATATTTTTCTTCAATGGGATAATTTTCTTAGTAAATTTGGACAAATAACGGAGTTTCTCAAATTATATATGCTTTGACTCTACAAAATATATGGATCTCAATATTAAAAACTATATGTTGAAGAATTTTGTGTTAGTTACACATAATTTAATGACGAGGTACGTAATTAATTTCAGTCTTTTTATAGTATTTTTTGCATTAACATTTTAAATTCTGACAATCATTTAGGTATTAGTTTCAATCTCATGTTTTTGATTTATTATTCATACAGATCAAAAGAGATTTACACGATTTGAAAGCTTGAGGCAGGATAAATCTATAAATTATGAAATGATCAACTCAGACTTTAATTAACTGTAAATTGTTAATGTCCATAAAGTGAGATATTTATCATAAACTAAAATATCTATAACCATTATTTACTTGGTGAGAAGGACATGGTATTATAGTATTTATATGAGTCCTCTCCATTCTTAACTAGAGGTCTTAGGTTCGAACCGTTATGATTACTATGAAGAAATTTTATTGAGAGTGACACCTACTAGAAATCAGGCGGAAAATAAAATAAATAAACATATGAGTCTTCTTTTTTATTTTAAAAAAATATTTTAAAAATAATTTTATCTTTATTGAATACGATTCGGCTTAAGAACAAAGAGTAGTAATGTTTCTATCCTATTTCATTATGTCTGACAAGGAATTATTCTAAAAATACACGACTAAAGTAATAGCAAGTGAGAAAAGAAATAATAATGATCTTTTTAAAAAGAATGTTTTAGCAAATTTAAGGAATATTCTGTGTTAACGAAATACCTAAGGATGTAATTAGTAAAGATACTAAGAAATTCAATAGAAGATACGTAAAAATATTATGTTATTTCTTTCGTCCTATTTTATGTAGCACAATATGTATTCGATGTGAGTTTGAACATATAAACTTTAAATTTTTAGCAATGAAATTTACATGTTTGAACTACATACAAAATATTATATACAGGAAAAAAGTCAATATACTAATAATATGAGAAATTAAATAACAACATATCTAGTGTACTCCCACAATGAGAAATTAAAATAATATAATATTTTTAAAACAAAGAGCGATTTTCAAAAATTATGTTGAAGTGAACTCAAATGAGATGGAGTATTTTTTGTTGTTGTTATTTTTTCTCAAAATAAAAGGAAGTTGATAATATTTTTTATAAGTGAAAGTCTCAAAATATTGTTAAAAAGGCATTTTATTTCCTTAAAGCTATAACATTTGTGAAGAATACATGAGTGTCCTTTTTTAATTTAAATTAATAAGATTTTAATAATCGTGTGAAGCGCGAATTAATTCCCTAGTTATGCAATAAAGAAGAACAACCATAAAAGGATGAGAAAAAGAATAGGGAGATCAGACTGATGCCAAAGTCCAGAATAATTTCATGAACAAGGATCATTTCAATGGAGCAGTTTTAGATGCTGCGATTAGAGAAACAAATGTCGGTGAAGAAGATGCACAAGTCAAAGTAAGTTGGAATATGAGTGTATGTACTTACATTTATATGAGTTTTTATTTTGCACTCATGTTAATTATTGATAAAATTTATGCATTGTTCTGCTTTTTTTACTTTGTGCATTATATTTTAGGCATGCAAAAAATTGATGAATTGACAAGTTTTGGTGCAAAGGAATGTCAATAGTCAAAGAAAAAAGCTTTGAAATGATACCAGGAGATTTCGAGAAAAAATGAACTTAAACTCGAAGATTTTGTTCATGACTTATTATTGCACTGGACTATTATAGTTATTTTCAATGGGGGAAAACTCATATTTTGATTAGACATTTTTAGATCAATATTCAAATCATTTCTTTTTATCTTTTTGGGTCTAAAATTCATTTCATTTAGGGCCTTCATTTGTTGAAAAAATTAGCGGGTTTCATGTAAACCTTTGAGAGCATAAGCCGTTGAAATCTCTCATTAGTTGTTGAGTGTAGTATCTAGATCTATTCTCATAAGTCACAAAGATTTTTCATTTTCATATTTTTGAAATTGTATTTTATTTTCTTAATTTGTGAAGATCAATAGTAGTGGTCCAGATATGAAAAATATACAAGAAGATCGGATTCCTATGTTTAAAATATCAAAAGGATTCTAATTTGTCTTGAAATGTGTCGTGTTATATTTTATTTTATTTTTATAATATTTTTGCATATAGTTTAAGCAGTATGAGTAATAACATTTTTTTTGGCAGTTTTAGTAAAATCGCTCGCTCATATCACTATACAGTTAAGATTTTAAGAGTTGAATCACTAATTTAATATTGATTTATTTTTTAACTACTATTAGTAATTGACTCTATAACTTCTTCAATAAACGTTCTTTTTCCATCAAGTTTTGAATGACACAGGAATGGTTCTTTTTTATTTTTATTTTTTTATGTTGGTATGACAATCTAAAATTAGAATGCAGTGTATATTATTTAATGTCAAATACTTTATTGTGAACTAAAATAGATGTAAAGAATAGAAATACATTTGAAATTCAACACAAATATTATATTAACTGGGAGAATCATGCATAAAAATTATATTTGCTATATGTATTTGGGCCTATATATAAAAGTATATTTATTTAAAAATAAGTTCACTTGAACTCAATTATTGAGTAAAGTGTAACATTTCTAAATGATTAAAGGTACAAGAGGCATTTTGAATTTCAAGAATCTGAAGTAAAACTAAAATATTAGTTATTATTTTCATATGGTTAATCAGAACCGCATGAAGCGTGACCAAGTTTATTAGTTATAGAATATGTATGATATGATCTTCGGAGATAGACATGTGTATTTTTAATTATTTAGTTCTACTCTTGTATTAGTAGCTCTTATACAAGTGAAATCAGGTCTTGGGGGATTATTTTGTATATTTTGTCATTTCCTTCATTGCTTGTGGTCTCTTATTATATGTATTTAAGTATATAGTTGGCCTTGTTTACTTTGTTGTTCATTACTTCTTTTATTAGCCTGCTACATATTATTTTCGGCTATAAAGTGCATCTTATTTATCAGCGGGTTATAATAGATGTTATCATGCTTTGATTTTATATCGTGATTGTCAAAGATAGAAGGCCTTTTGTTATAAGTAATAGGTTCATCTTTTATACTGACGTAGTTGTTTCTCACCCTCTTTATGGAAATGTGATATGCTCACTTACATCTTAATATGATGTAATGTGGTCATATGACAAATAGTAACCTAAATTATAGGGGTTGAGTCCCATAGAATAAAATATAATGACGATCAAGCTAGTCTAGAATTTTCACCAACAATGTTAAGACAGAAAAATTAAAAGATAGGGGTTGAGATAAAACTATGTCCAAATAGTAACCTAGAAAGAAAGCCAATTGTTCAATGGCCTTAAGCAAGAATACTTAAAACCACATGTTCAATTAATGAAAATGATGAAGTATCTAAATTCTACATTCAATCCCCATATCACCACTCAATATTTCACAAACATTGAATGATTTATCTTGATATGATCTTTCCTAATCTATATAAATTGTTTAAATAAGAACAACTGATCATGTGTCAGGTAAACTATTAGCCTTAACGAGTGCTATTAGATGAGAGTTAATGCCCTAAATTCTTGATAACTAACCTTTCTAGTAACAAGTTTTCTTTATCATGTTTAATGAGAAGTATATGAAAAAGTCCTAAGATTAGACAATCTTTTTGAAAACATTCAAGAACAAAAGTAATCAACAAAATCAAGAATTCACTTAATTATGAATAAGAATCACGCAAAATATAAGCATGGCAAGAGTGGCAGGAAAAACTAAAAAAAATTCATAGATAGATTCATGTTTTTGAATACAAAATAACTATAAAAATAATTAATTTCTAAATAAACAGAAAAGAAGAATACAATCAATCTTTATGGTTGTGTAGAAACCTTTCCTCAAGACTTATGTTTTTTCTGATTTCGACACCCAATCAACCACAAAAATGTAATACTATTCTAGTAAAACCGAAAAATATCCATTTTTCCTAAAACTTGGGTGCCTTTTATAGATGTAAGATCAAGAAAATTATAAAATTCTAGACTTTATGAGCAGACCTCATAATTGTGAGATCGACTATCACAATTGCAACGTCGGAGGCTAGTTCTGTGATTTTCTACCTTTACGTCTTTTTGTTTGCTTTTGTTTGATTCCACATCTTATCACCTCAAATCTTCTTCCACACCAAATATGTCTGAAATAATGGAAATTATTATTGTCTAACGCACACGTAAGTGCACGCGATCGTACAAGTAATATAGTGACTAAGATAGTCGAATATCGTACCCACGAGGACTACATAACTAGCAATTCACCCAAGTATCAAGATGAGTGTGAAGTTTCAAGTAAAATTATAATTAATAAATAAATAACACTATGCAACAATAGCAATGTAAACAGGACTGTAAACAGTACTAGTGAGAATTCCAGGGTTAAGACACTTTCAACAATCTTACAAATCTCAATTCTTCTCGTAGATTAGTTGATTATCGGGTTATTGATTCATAGGGTTTAGAGTATGATCATGGTCTCTTGATCCTCTAATATTCTACCTAACTGGAAATTACAACTATATCTTTGAGCGGAGATACAATAATTCAATTAGACGCATTAAGATGTCATCCTGCAAGTGTACCAAACAAGGCTTCTTGGAATATATCTATCTTAAAAGCTAGTTCAAATCCCTTATTTATAAAAGAATAAGAACCTTTCTCCTTAAACTCTTCGTTCTGACCTATGATTCTCCACTCGAATTCACAAAAGAATATAGGTGTATTTTAATGGTGGTCAATCATCAAAATAGTATTCACAAGAGATTAAGAATAACCCATATGATACAACAACAACAACAAACCTAGTATATTCCCACAAAGTAGGGTCTGGAGAGGGTAGAATGTACGTAGTCCATACCACTACATCTGAATAACCCATATGATAATTCAATAATAAACTAAGAGAGAGGATATCAAAGTGCAATCATGTTTTCTGCCTCAATCCCAGAACAAGGGTATTTAGCCACTCATGTTCAAATTCAACATCAAAAATAAATAATAAATCATACGAAAAAGTAATCTTTGAATAATGAAGTTCAAAGAACCATAAGAGAAGTATTGACAGTATTTTGGACTCTATTATACGTTTCCAAAGTAGTCTCAATTGTGGTTAAGTGTTCCTTTTATAGTAGGACAATTTTAGCCTAGTGAGGAACCACTTCTGCACTGCATTGGTTATTCCAAGGGAATGGGGGTTCACGCGTGTTGGATATTCTAAAGGAATAGGGTTCATGCCATGGGAAAATCACGGAGCCTCACTAGAAATTACATTTGGTCAAAAAATACATGGGGCTCTGCGTCGTGTTGTCTATTCCCTCTCTAGCATCATTGCTTCTTTACTTGTTTCCGCATCCAAATGCATGGTTTTTGAGCTCAATGCACTTCTTATAATGTCCATAAAATCAATTCCAAAGCTTCAATCATTACTCGCTTCTCGTCAAGCATCCGGTTGTGTCCAATTTCATCAAAAAATCAACCCTGCATCACTAATCATGTCCATTATCTAAATCATGCAATTACACATCAAACACAATAAGAATAATAGATTTTAGCTTGTAGAACAAGTCCCATTAAGGGTAAATAGTGACGCTTGGACATATAAATACGCCCAAGATCAGAAATACACACCATAACATTTTTATGCTAACGGCGAAGGACCAAAAACTAAAAGAAGACCCCTCATTATTTCTTATACAAATACATTTCATTTCTCAAGTGGTCAATACTAAATATATGACCTCAATGAATGACATCACATTTTTTGCTCAAACATTTATAGAAGACTATATTCAAGAAGTTATTTATTTCACTATTTTTGTTCAAGTGCCTTCACCTAGACCAAAGAATGTACCAAAAACACTCACATATATATAGAATGAACTAAGGAAAAAAAAATGAAATTGGAAGATAATACACTCAACACTCACAAAGAAGCTCACATGCTACAAATGCAAATAACATAAGCTTGTCCTTATTTTCAAACATCATTATCATCAGACTCTTTGATTAAGTTCACATAAGGACTTTTCTATGCTTGTTCTACAGGATTGGGAATGGGTACAATACATATGTAATAAAATAGTGAATCTTCGTAAACACTGCATCAAACTCTCATGTTTCTTTTTTTAAAAGTTAATTCTCCTTCTTCTCACCATTATACTTCAAATGACCCTGTATTGATGTTTTCATCTTATTTCTAAGCCTTCTTTTTTTCCTCATGACTACTAGAGTAGTGTCATGATCCGAGGGTACCCCCTAGTCGTGGCAACAGTACTTACAGTCACAAGTGACGACAAGTGAACCCATGAGGTGGTACCTGCTGTGAGCATTGAATAAAGTAACAAAATACATATGCGTGGATGTAAAATGTCAATGCCATAAGGTTTTAAATATTGATAAGATAATGTAAAACTGGATACTAAAATACGTATCAAAACATATCTAAAAATATCTGATAAAACCAACTGGATATCTAAATGACTAACTACATGTCTGAAAAGCCTCTAATTGACTGACTGAGGAGTTGATGGGACAAGTCCCCAACTAACTCTGACTGACTGAATAATGTTGAACTATTGAATAACTGAAATAAACCATCATGTCCTCAAAAGATGAGAACTCACCACCACTACTACTGAGTAACGCTGGGATGTCTAACTACGGCCGGGGAACTAAACTTTTGAACCTATGATATTAAACATCATAGCGTGAAGAAAGTATGCAGTCAGTACTTTGAATGTATTGGTATATGAGATGAGATTAGGCTAAAATGCATAGGTTCATATGCATAAAATAATGACCGACTGAATATCATAAGATAATGAATGACTGAATAACATGAGATAATTGATGCATAATATGCGTGAAAGCTATAAAATTTGAGAATGCATGACCAAGAATATAACATGATACTGAAATAGTCTATAAAGTGAGATACTAAAATCTGGTAATTGAATAACTAATAAAATGTATGCTATGGTCATGAAAACCTAAATTGATATCAGTACTGAATACTGAACTGCTACTGTAGGAGGTATCATCTAACCGACATGCCCTAATCTGAGCTAATCGGGGTCCAACCTGTAACCCCAGTTAGAAGGGTGTTAGTACCATGCCACAGGTACTAGCAATGGTTGTGTGGACCCACTAAAGAGTCACCCTCAACTGGCATGTTCTCTAATGAGATATGTGTTACCCTCAACTGGCAGGTAAACACTTTATCTACCCTCAACTAGCAGGTTAATATCTGTAACCAACACTAGCTACGTAGTTTTGGAACTAATGGACTGCTACTAAAGGTCACACCCTCTGCTGACAGGTGAGCCTCTATCCCTAGGTTCGCTCGGTGCTAAATTCTACTCCCAACTAAAAGGCACTGATTACTAGGCTGAATTAAACTAAGCTTAACTGAGTAAACAACTGATCATAAATAACTGACTGAATAATAACATTCATGGTTTATCTGAAACCATTCTGGAAATACTGAAATTATGTAAATAGCTAAGTATCGGGTTTTCATAACCCTCCAATACTAAACATAAATAGCCATAAAGGCATGTAAATGCTTCGAAAAAGAATAATGGAGAATCTTTCTATAAAATCATTCTCTTTGGCATTTCATCAAACACATAGAGATTAAGACCTTAACATGGGGATGCTTTTAGACATGATGACATAGCATGATTACATGAGAAAAAACATAAATTGAGGGTTTATCCTAAATTGCATGAACATGACATGGAAACTTTCAATATGCAAAACATACTATAATTTATTCCACTTGAAAATAATTGTAATCTTAACTTAAAATCAAATAACAAGTAATTCATGGAGATAATTCATTTTAAACTTGGAAAACTCATAATTGCTTATTAAAAAAGGATTCTTTGACTTCATGGTGAAGGAAAACCATGTATTAACATCACACATACCTTGAATCTTAAATGTTGAAAGTTTTCTTGAAGTTCTTGGATTGGGAGACCTGAATTATTTATTTTTCTTGAAGAGAATGTAATTGAATTTGATGTTCTTGGTAGAGGGTTAGGGTTTATTTGATATAAAATTGGAGAATAATGGACAAATAACGCCCAAATTATTGATATAAGTCGGGTTATGATGACCTGGATTGAGGGGAAAAGACGCTACTACCCCTCAAACATTTAAATTCATAATTAGAACATCGATTAAAGGAGCACCGCGACACTCCAAGCCCCCCATCTCTATACCCACCGCGATGCATCACTATTGCAGTGAGGTTCTAGAATCGAAATCTAAATGTGCCCCAATCCTTATCTGAATAATCTAAAACTTCCCCGAGACATGCTCCTTATACCCTTGAACATAAATTAACTCAAAAAACAACATCTCGTGGTTGGGAAGACTCATTTACAAATCCTCAAAGTTAAGAGGCCAAAAATAAGACTAAGTCCCCAAGACTTAGTGAAATTTTCAGGCTTTAAGCCTCTTAAAATACAACTAGGAGCTGAACTGAGCTAAGAAAAGTACGAGGTATTATAATATCTCCCCCTTAGGAATATTCATCCTCGAATGAGACTGATTTAGCTGAGAATACTGAAGAAACTAAGATCATATACTGAACATGCATAACTAAAAGCATGATTACATGACTAAGCCTAAAACATGATACGTGAACTGAATATTATGAACTGAACTAATTCCTTGAATGCAGGCAATGATACAAGAATGATTGTAAGGCTGGTATAGAAATGAGAAAGTCAACTTATGAGTACCCATAGTTTATGTTGTATTTAGTTTCATAAAAATAAGTTGAGAGATTTAGTACATGAAAGCTCGGGGGTATTACAACATCTCCCCTTTGGGATAGTTCGTCCCCTAAATAATACTGACTTAGCTGAAATACTAAGGAAGAAGGAGATGATGCCCGAGACACTTACAAACTGAATTATGACTAAATATCTGGAATCTGAAACTAATGCATGAACATAGAGTATCCACGTCTTGGATTCATTATAGAGATAAAAACTGAGGATATACCTTACATAATCTGAATTTTGCTGATCATTAGGAGAGTAGCATGAGTATTGAAATTGAACATACTGTAAAGCATGAGTACATGAATCATGAGTTGTGGGGCCTGAGTTTGAAGTTTATAAGTTTTATGGAATATGATTCATACAGCTGAGCAAACTGGAACTCCTTATACTAGAAACTGGAAACGTACATCATTCTATGGAAAGTGCACGAATATGAGATATGATCATGGGGATGACATGTAAGGCATAAGTATATATATCGTGGGGACTGAATTACAAAATTTGCATTGAGATAATAATGGGTTGGACGTCTTCCTTCCCTACCGATGTTCCACAACATACTAGCATCACTACTGGAATCTGAGAGCCTGACTTAGTTACTTATACTATTATCTCTCCCTTAGCTATAAGCCATCACTCTAAGTCTGTGGGACCCTTTTGATAAAATCTAAACTAAATTACAACCACTTTACTCTAAAGTTCGAAATATGACAATAATCATCAGTAATAAATTCACCTTGAAAGACTACACTTGAAAGTATAACTCTTAACTTTTTATAGCCTCAATAGTCATTATATAATATCTTAACCACTGACTAACTTAGAATTTCTAGGATTATCACCAGACCATGAGTTCACACCATCTCAACTCTACTTTTATTAGCTCAATCTTTAAAGATTCAAACTTAGATTCCAACATTTAACATGGATACCCAAACCTTTAAGGAACCACACTAACTTCTTTCACTGCCTACTAATATCATATCTCTAAGTCACACCCACATCATCATACTTAATTTTGAATCAATTAACACAAATTCTTCCATACTCCATTTCAAGCCTATTGATTCACCTTTCATACAACTAGACCCATGGATACATAGTCTACTAGATTTAGATAACACTATCCCCACTTTACTGCTGCTAAACTTTTGGGTTCATGCTTTTAACTCTAGGCCATATGCTATCATAGTATTCTGAGAAGGGATCTGAAAACACATCTGACCCCTAAGCACTGAGGTACTACCCCTCTATTTAATGACTAGCTCATTGAGAAACTGAAACTAAATGACTCTATTTATTCTATCAATTAAGGCATAACATGAGTGGAGCCAATCTATGCTGAGAATGACATCAATCAGTCATATCTAACTTCACAAGATCAACTGAGGTAATTTTCTAAGATACTGCAAATGGGCAATTTCTACATACCCATCTAGTTGTAATTGATTTACCTACTGGGTTAGATACTGAGAGAGACTCTGTTAAAGATTTGGTACTGACACCAAAATTAATAGCTATATAGGGGGTTACAAAAGAACGTGAAGCTCCAGGACCTAACAAAGCATAAACATGAAGATAAAAGACATGTAATGTACCTGTAACCACATCAGGAGAACTTTCCTGATCATGTTGGTACTGGAGTGCATACAATCTATTTTAGCGTTTTTCATTGGTTGCACTAGGAGTAGTGACCTGCTGAGTCGGGCGACTAGCTGGAACTTGGGAACGACTGCGTTGACTATGCTGACCCACCTGTGGGCATTCTCTAACTCTGTGGTCTGGATATCCACATCCAAAACATACACCACTACCAGCCCTACACACACCCTGATGATTCCTACCATGATTCTCACAGAGTGGATTAGTATGACTACTATTCATGCTACCTTGGGTCTTAGAGCCTAGCACTCTATCCCAATTGTCATCCTGAATGTTGGCACAAATGCACCAGCTGGGGAAAAAGCTGGGGCAAAGAATTTTTGGTGGAACTGGGAATAGTTACCACTCTCTGACCTTGACTTAAATCTACCTGTTCTGGCCCTCTTATTCTTTCTCCCTTTCTCCTTAATCTTCTCCACCTCACTCTACTGAGCATGAACCATAAACCTAGATAGGACAACAACTTGCTGATCATTGTGAACAACTATTAAATGAGCTAAGAAAGTAACTCTAAATTCAGAGTGAGGGACATACTCATTGAGCGGATCTTCCTGAACAGGTGAATGTGCGGGCTGCTTCTCCTTCTTTCTTCTGTTATTTATTTTGGGAGGTATTATTTATAAATGGAAGGAAGAATGATTTTGAATGAGAGTTTTAAATAGAGTTTATGCTCATTAGCACGACATGAATTCTGAAAGAAAGGAAACTATTCCTAAAACATCTTGTAGCCTCTTTTCCATAAGTGTGGCGCGCTTCAGATACATGCACAAGACTCTACTCAACACGACTTTCAGACTCCCTAGGACACTATAAGATCTTAGGCTCTGATACCAAGTTTTTTCATGACTTGAGGCTACCCTCTAGTCGCGACAATAGTTCTTATGATCACAAGTGACCCCAAGCGAATCCATGAGCTAGTATCTGCTGTGAGCACTGAAGGCACGTAAGTTTGTCCCTCCCGAAGGTGTATTTTTACCTATTTTTCCCCGTCTTACCACGTACCTTCACCCATATGATAATTTTCACTCAATAAGAAAACCAATAAACTCTTAACCATTTTTGACACCTAACCCTAACAAACTTTATCTCATCCTAAACACATTTACCCCTACCCCCACTTCATGCCCCCTACCCCCCTTATATTTCATTTTTCTCTTGGGTCATATATACAAAATACACTCACTGCAATGGGGAATGGAATGGACAATTACATATTCACTCACAATACACACCCTTTACATAAATTCACACACACTGATAGCAATACTAAAAACACTCACCCCACAATACATCACTGATCCTCACTATCTCCATTAACACAGTTACACAATGGAACAATACACAATCATAGAACACCCATATATCACTCATCCTCACCAAAAAAAACTTTAATATACATATAATTTTTTTCACACACACTGTAATACCCCGCATTTTTGGACTAGTCTATGAACCATCGTTCTTGGTGTATAATCTATAATCCAAGTGATTCCCATGTGAATACAAGTTTCAAAATCTTTATCCCCATGTTTTATTTGCTTTTGAGGTTAAAAATGTTCATAGGAATCACTTAGAGCCAAGTTGATCTAATATCATTTGATTCGTTCAAAATTTGATATTCGATTCTACAAGGGTCTACTTTAAACATGTATAACTTTTTATATACATGAAATTTTACAGCTCAATACCCACCAGATTATAGATAATTTAATTAGCTTTCCCACGATACTAATATCTCCAAAATTCGATACCCGAGTAAAAAATTATGCTATTTTTTGTGTGAGGCAGTAAGCCGATGCGATCTCGAGGCGTCGCATTGACTGTGCCCCAACATGAAAAATTGAAGTGGATTCAAAGTTTTTTACATGTTAATTCAGTTCCTAAAAGGTATAGGAACACTTTGGTCAATTCCCCTCACCCAAATACGCCCCTAACACTTAATTTTAACCCCAAAAACATTAGATACATTATTAATCATCTTTTTTCTCTCCAACAAAACCCTAGACTCCTCAAGAACACCAAGAACTCCATGAAATTTTATTTAAGAAAAGAATCAAGAATCAAGTTTCCTAATTCAAGAATGCTTTTAAGATTGTGTTTCTCCTTCAAGATTAAAGCTTTAAGGTATGTGGGAGTTCATCCATTGGTCCTCTTTCACCCATGGAGCCCAAAACTCAAATTTCAAGTTTAAAGTTATAATCTTTACATGTTCCCATGAAATTTGTTTATAAATTTTCATGAATCTCAAACTTATATCATGTTTTCATGAAATTATGAGTGATATTAAACCTTACATGTTTGAATGGTATTGTTCGCCAAATTTAAACGCTAATCGATGATTTTAGAGGTGAAATCATGCTATTACTACTATTTTCAACTACTCCCATGCTTAGCCTAAACCATGAATTACAAGTGTTTAATGAAATGCCTACACGAATGATTTTGAACAAAGGCTCACATATCATGTCCTTAGAGTTTTAGTTTGATTCCATGGTGGATCTTATATTCAAGATAATTAGTAATAATTCCTTATTTTAAGTTCATTTTTTTCACATGTTTAATCCTTACATGTTGTGATGAAATGCCCATGTCCTATTTCAAGTGAATTTCATGTAATTTCTCCAATTCACAGTGTTGGTTATGAAGCCATGCTATGCTCCTATATTTTTAAGATATTCCCATGTCCAAGTATTAATCTCTATGTTCTTGATTGAATGTCTATATGAATTGAATAGGGTAATCATGACATGTTACCATGTGTTCTCATCCATGTACAAGTCCATGACCTCCAAGTGTTTGACAAAGTGTCTAAATGAAAGCATTGTTAACAATTGACTATTGTTATGCTATTATGATCATGTCATGCTTTACTTTCATGATATCAAGTCCTGGGGGTATTTAATACCTGACAATTTAGCTATTTACCTAGAGCCAGTGTTAGTTACAAAACAATATTAATCACGTCATGATTAGTAGTACTATCCGTCAGTTACAAAACTCAGTAGAACTCAGTTAGTTATAGACCTCAGGAAAATCTCAGTAATCTAAATATCAGTCCAATTCAGTTCAGACCTCAGTAGTATTTAGTATTCAGTTCATACCTCAGTAGTATTCAGTATTCAATTCAGATCTTTATAGTATTCAGTCAGTTAATAGGATTCAGTAGTATTTCCGTCAGTCAATGGAACATAGTGAACACAGTTTAGTTCAGTTAAAAAGTACAAACAGTAACAGTTCAGTCAAGCTCAGTATGAACTAAAAAATTAGTTCTGTGTCTATTCAGATGAGAGTAAGATTCCGCATCAAGTGAACCCAAGGAAGGGGACTCACAAGTTAGCAGAGGGTGTGCCCCTTAGAAGCAATCCTTGCATTCCAGAACTACGTAGTCATCATAAGTTAAGACATCAAAACTGCCAGATGAAGGTTGATGAGGTATTTTAACCTGTCCGTTGAGGGTTCCACCATTCTCATTAGAGTACCTGCCAGATGAGGGCATCTCTTCAGTTGTCTTTACTCGTGGCACGGTACTGACACCCTTCCAACTGGGGTTATAGGTTGGACTCCAATCAGTTCAAAGAGGGGCATGTTGGTTAGATGATTACTTCCTACAGTTTTAGTTTCAAACTCAGTACAGAACTTAGTTCGGTTCTACAGATTCAAGACTGTCAGATACAGTCACTCAACTCAGTACAAAACTCAGCATAATTCCACAAAAATAGGACTGTCAGATACAGTCTCACATTTATTAGTAATACGGTATCAGTAAATTCAGATATCAGTTAATCAATTATCAAAACTCAGTATACAATCTTAGTTACAGTCTTAGTTATAATCTCAGTCCCAGTCCCAGTTCAGTAATCAGATCAATAACTCAGCTATGTTTCAAGTTTGCTTGACCATCGCATACAGTTATAAGTTATTCAGTTATCAGTATTATAGTACCTCAGTTTACAGACTATTTTAGAATTATGTTATGCTCTTGGTCTTATATTCTTAGATAATATAGTCTTTATAAATTCATGCTCAGTTATCTGATGTTACTCAGTCAGTCTCTTTCTCATATGCATAATGCTCTACAGTTTCAGTCCAGTTATTCAGACTAAGTACAGTCCAGTTTTACATACCCAGTATTCATATAGTATCTATGTGTTGTCATATCTCAGCTTAAGTTATACTTATATCATTAATGTAAGTTTTATAGAAACTAAGTGTAAAGATTCACCAGCTTATCAGATCATATTTGTTTCTCATATTTTAAGATATTTTCATCTTTCAATTTATTCCAGCTTATTAGTGAGTCTACTTACACTTAGCATGCATGTTTTATGATTACGTATGAAATCAATTTTACTTATTTATTCACCCCTGCATACTCAGTATATTCTATAAGTATTGATCCATATATACGCCTGTGTGGCAACATTTTCTCATAATGTAGGTACCAGTTATAGCCTACGCATCATAATCAGACAGTTGTAGATTCCAGCCAGCAGGTGATGAATTCTCCTACTTTGGGAACTCCAGACATTTTTTAGTTCATGTACAGTTCATTTACTTTTATGTGTATTGATTAGTGGTAGTTGGAGGCATTTTCTAACTATCTATAGTCAATATAGTAAAGTCTTTATAGATGTCAGTCAGAGTCAGTTATGTAAATTTTAGTTTCATCCTTCAGATTTATCAAATTGTAAAGCTTCATTAGTATTGTATCTATTTTAGATCTTTAGTATGACTATGTTTCTGCACAATGAATAGTTATTTATTATGCCATATTTTAGTTGCTTAATAGTATGTCAGTTCATGGGTTAACTAGGGATCATTTATGGTTCCGAGCGCCGTATGATGTCTTGCGACAAATTATTGGGGCATTACAAGCTTAGTATTAGAGCACGGAGTTCAAGTGTCCTAGGGTGTCTATGAAGCTGTGTCTAGTAGAGGCTTGAGGAACGGTACAGAGATGTCTGTACTATTCTTTGAGAGGATACATGGCATTTAGAAAATATTTCTGTTCTTTCAAATCTCAGATTGTGTAGTAAAAGTATTATCTAAGAAATTTATGCAAATCCTTATCTTGCTCTATTCACGCTAACTCTGCCTTAGTTTTGAGGCGATTAAAATGGTGAAGCTTAAGTCCTTACAGACAGTGTTTCCTCAGCCAATCCCTACGGATAATTCTAGGATTGTATGTTAGCTCAGAAAGTATCCCACCAGTGCCTTATGTCCTAAATTTTGAAATATTTCATTTATGTTCATGAAAATCATGCATTAATCCAAAGTCAAATGTGCTTTCAGATTTCCTTCTCAGAATTCCTTTTTCAGTATGTGATTTGAAGTTAGAAGTATTAACCCAGAAGTTTAGCAGTAGTAGAGTTGCGATAGCATTATACAAATTGAGCAGATTATATATATTCACGGGGCTAGTTGTACAAAAGGTGAATTAGTAGGATTGAAAAGTACATGTTAGAAATTAAGTTTATTGATTTGAAATTAGGTATAATGGTATGGATGTGAATTAGAAGATGTGATATTAGTAGTCTATGAAGAAACAGAAATAGATGATGTGTTTAGTGAGGCAAGTATGATGTGTTCGCAAACCAGTTTTAAAGAGTCAAAAATCATTTTGTAAAGGATTTCCAAAGGTGATTTGGCACATCAAATTATGCCAAGTAGCGACTCTTCCCCTTAACCCCCCTAACATATTTTCTTTTCTTCTTAACAGAATGATACACACAATATAATAATTCTCACACACACTCATAATTCTGGATGAAGAGAACACATCATTATACACAGAGCAACACACTCTTCATTTTTTTTGCTTCATTGGAAAACTCACAGGATTCATACACCAGACACATGCACACTCTGATAGACGCACACACTTACACCTCATCGAAAAAAGAAAAGTTTATACACATCCACAGAAAATAATGAGAAAGAGATAGAATCAATCAAAAAGAAATCTCTGACAAGGAAGAATGGAGAGAATACTCTTATACATATACTGTATTGAGAAAAAAAAGAGTGAAAGAGAAAGAAAATTAATGAACAGAGGGAGATAGAGTGAACGGAGTAGGAAAGATCAAAAGAGGGAGAATTATGTTGGAGAAAGAGGTTGTTTTTGGTATGGTATCGCTGAAAACATCACTGATGTCAGTTTTTCTTAGTTCTTCATCACTGTCGAAGCTCACCGGAGTTCTAATACGATAGGAACCACGACCCCAAATCTAATCTGACTGGACTGGACTAATTTCAGTCAGATTCTGGTGATCTATCAGAAAATGGTCAAAACAGAAATGAGTATATATTAAGGTTTTTCATTGGGATTAAGTTTTTTCATTGGTTTTTGAATCTGTTCAATTTGTGGTTCTTGATGCCGAGTTGAATTTGGTCATTTTTAAGCTTTGATTCGGGGTATTCCTGTTGCAGTCGTCAAACAATTTGAGGATTGAAATAAAATTTAGGTCCATTTGTTTAACCCTATTCTTTGTTATTTTATCTTGATGTGGTGTGTTGATTGCTATAATTGTGTGATTTGTATGGTTGATGATGTGATTTAGAAATGTATTTTGAAGTGTATTTGAGTTTCTATAATTATCGTGACTTGATTAGTTGATTTTCTATCAAAATTGAGTAATCGTGTGGTTAAGAATGAAATTGGGGGTGTGGATTGAAAATTGAGAAAAGGTGAATATTGATTATCGATTTGTTGATGATTATTTAATTCATAATAAACATTGATTATTTCGACCTTGATAGTATCATGTTTTATGTCAAGGAGGAATAGACAAATATATGTTGGGTAGGCAAAGTTTAGGACTCGTGGTTGTGTTGAATGTTTGAAATTTTGTTGAATGGTTTGGTTTTCTCGCACTAAAAAAATGTATTCATTTAGCCGGGGAATGCCCCGAGGTCATTAGTATTTATTCACCAGGAAATGCCTGAAGTATCTTGTACCTAGAGGATTTTTATGATGAAGGCTCAAGGCGTCGGGTTGAGCATAGTCTAGGATTAGTTTAGAATAGGATTTATATTTCAATATATTTCTATTTTTAGGACTATATAATTTGGACTGGACATTATTTTGATTCTGAATTTTGTTAGATTTGTTTGTTTGCTTGGTTTGTGCGTTTTGTTAGGTTTATGCATTCTATAGTGTTATACTAGTCGATATACTCCATAAAGTGACCGTGGTCGAACCACTAGACCGAGGGATGCCAAACACCTTCCCCTTGGTCAACAGAATTACTTAACCAGAATCTCTATTCGTGGACCAATTTTGAAAGAGTCAAAAAATCATTTTAAAAAGGATTTTCAAAGGTGACTTGGCACACCAGATTATGTTAAGTGGGGACTCTGAATTTTGATTGTAAAAGGTACTTTTCAGAACAAAGTTTCATCTTTTGTCACTTAATAATAAAACCCTATTGAAACTTAAAATCTATTTTTTGGTAAAAAAGGGGTGTGCCAAGCACTGAATAATGTAACTAAATATAAATGCATTGAAGTAAACTGTCAACTCCATAAGGTTTTAAATACTGATAAGATAATGTAAAATTGGATACTGAAATACGTATCAAAATGTGTCTGAAAACATCTGTTAAAACCAACTGAATATCTAACGGACTGATTGCATGTCTAAAAAGCCTCTAACTGATTGACCGTGGAGTTGATGGGACAAGTCCCTAACTAACTCCAACTGACTGAATAATGCTGAACTACTGAATAACTAAAATAAACTATTATGTACCTGAAAGATGAGGACTCACCACCACTGCTATTGAGTAGCGCTGGGATATCTAACTACGGTCGGGGAACTAAGCATCCGAACCTATGATATAAGACATCGTAGCTCGAAGAAAGTAAGCGGTCAGTACCTTGAATTTACTGGTTTATGAGATGAGTTTAGGCTAAAATACATAGGTTCATGTGCATAAAATACTGACTGACTAAATAGTATGAGATAATAACTAACTAAATAACATGAGATAACTAATGCATAATATGCGTAAAGGCTATAAAATCTGAGAATTCATAACCAAGCATATAACATGATACTGAAATAGTCTGTAAATTGAGATACTAAAATCTGGTAACTGATTAACTGATAAATTGTATGTTGTGGTCATCTAAACCTGAACTGATATCTGTACTGAATACTGAACTGAGATTTTGGGAGGTATCATCTAATGGAAATGCCCCAATTTGAGCTCTCAGGGTCCAACCTATAAACCTAGTTGGAAGGATGTCGGTACCGTGCCATGGGTAATGACAATGGTTGTGTGGATATACTAAAGAGTCACCCTAAACTGGCAGGTACTCTAATGAGATGTGTGTTACCCTCAATTGGCAGGTAAACAAACACTTTATTAACTCTCAACTGGCAGGTTGATATCTCTAACCTATAATGGATACGAAGTATTGGAACCAAGGGACTGCTACTAAAGTTCACACCCCCTACTAAAAGGTGAGCCCCGATCCCTAGGTACGCTCAGTACTAAATCCTACTCCCAACTGAAATAGACTGATTACTGGGATAAACTAAACTAAGCCTAACTGAGTAAACAACTAATTATAAATAACTGACTGAATGATAATGTTCATGGTTTATTTGAAACCATTCTAGAGATACGCAAATTATGTAAACAACTATCGAGTGTCCATAACCCTCCAGCACTGAACGTAAATAGCAATAAAGGCATGTAAAAGCTTTGAAAAATCATAATGGGGAATCATTCTACAAAATCATTCTCTTAGGCATTTCATCAAACACGTGGAGATTAAGACCTTAAAATGGGGATGCTTTTAGACATGATGAGATAGCATGATACATGAGAAAAACCAAAAATTAATGGTTTATCATGAATTGCATGAACATGACATGGGAACTTTCAACATCTAAAACATACTATAGTCTATTCCACTTGTAAACAATTGTAATCTTAACTTAAAATCAAAATAACAAGTAATTCATGGAGATAATTCATTTTAAACATGGAAAAACTCATAATTTAATATTAAAAAGGGATTCTTGGACTCCATGGTGAAAGAAAACCATGTATGAACATCGCACATACCTTGAATCTTAGATCTTGAAAGCTTTCTTGAAGTTCTTGGATTAGGAGACTTGAATTATTTATTTTTATTGAAGAGAATATAATTGAATTTGATGTTCTTGGGAGAGGGTTAGGTTTCTTTGATAGAAAATTTGAGAATAATGGACAAATAATGCCCAAATTGCTGATATAAGCCGGGTTATGACGACCTGGATTGAGGGGAAAAAATGTTACTGCCCCTCAGACATTTAAATTCATAACTGGAATGCCGATTAAAGGAGAACTATGAAGCGCAAAGTCCCTCATTTCCATACCCACTGCGACTTGCCACTATCTCAGTGAGGTTCTAGAATTGAAATCTAAACGTGCCCCAATCCTCGTCTGAAAAATCCAAAACTTCCCCGAGATATGCTCCTTACACCCCTAAAGATGAATTAAGTCAAAAACCAAAATCTCGGGGTTGGGAAGACTCATTTAAAATTCTCAAAGTTAAGAGGCCAAAAATAAGACTAAGTCCCCAATACTTAGTAAAATTTTCAGGATTTAAGCCTCTTATACATGCAACTAGGAACTGAAATGAGCTAAGAAAAATATGGGGTATTACAAGTAGACCTATTAATTTTCTTTTCTTTTCTCTTTCCATCATACCAATAATCATGGTCTAAAAAATATTACTTTCACCCCAACTTAGGTTTCTTGCCTTAACTTGACTACTAGTGTCAAAGAGGAAAGGTGCAAAAATAGAACTATTAATTTTATTCAAAGGGGTTAATATTCATTATGACTAGCTGAGAAAAAGTTTAAAAACTCAAAGCGGGAGATTAGGAAATTATATTAGTAATGGGTCAACTTATATAGGCAAATAAGGCTTTGATGCAAACAACCGATATGCATCTCTGCAACAAATTTTCATTAGATAAATGGTATGACTAACTTGTAAAGTTTGAGCTTACAAGTATATTTTTGCCTTGCAAGGAACCACCAGGAGTCAAGAGATTAGGTCCCTTAACACACAATCACAACAAACAGTAAATTAAGAGAGTTGATACATAAAAGTAAAATGTACACAATAATTATGTTGAAATCTCATTGCTTAAGGGGGATAAGAAATATGACCTGTCCACAGGATTTCTCAACTCTCCAGTAACATGATTTGGTTGTTCAACATATGTTGAATAACTCACTTCAACCCTTTTTTATCCACATAAGTCTTTTTGAGATGAACATTTATATCATAGTAAGTACACAGTAAATTGTCAGACACAAACATGTATTTACTGTGGGGATTATCTGGGGATAAACTTTTTGACTCCTTAGAATCTTGTCATCATTAGATCTCTGACTAGTTAGACTAGCTAAGATTGGAGATGAGCCGGTTCATTTAAGAGATTTTCTAGGTTCTTTCTTTATTTGGACCAGGCCCGTTCTTGTTCAATATTTCTCTCAAGTGAGACTGTAAGGTCTACTTTGGGCTTATTTAGATTCTCTTCAAGTTCAAGTGGAAGACCGTTTGCTTTATTTTTGTCTTTTCTTATACATTTAAAGCGTTTTCTCAACTTCTTCTTAAGATCACCATTTTCATAGAGCATTACATAAAGTTATTCCCTAAGCTCAGAAACTTGAATTGTTAGAGTAACCTTTTTATTTTGAAACTTATCAATACTTTCATTTAAAATATTGAGTCAATCAATAAAATAGCTACACTCTTCAATTTCGTCAAGGAATAGTCATTTAAGTTTTATTTAATATTAAAGAGGTGTACCTCTTCATCATCTTCATCTTTTGATTTTGCCATAAATGCAAAGAGAGAGTTAAAAGCATCATCATAGTCCTGCACAACCATCCTGGATAAATCTTTCAGATGTTCAAATTCATCAAACTCACTAGATGAGTCCCTCCAAGCAGCAAGAGCTTGCTTGACAACATTATCAGCATTAATTTTTTGGGGGGATATGGTTCTTCTATTTGCCTTTATCACTACTACACTTGACATAATCGTTGTATTACATTCTATGCATTGGATAGTCTTTGATGAAATGACCTAGTTTGCCACACTTGTGTGACAGATATCATTTGTATTTGCAGCTCTTCTTGAGTTTCCCTTCCTTAAAATCCACTTCTTCTTATCACTTTGTGGAATCTATGATTTAGATAATCCATGTTCTCATCTTCTTTACTTGATTTGTAGCCTTAAAAGCCAAGATATTCTTCTTTGGCTTAATTTTCCCTTGTTCCTACATTTTCTTTATTTGGTGAGTTTTTAAGTTTCCAATTAACTCATCCACATTGAGAGTCTTTAGATATTGAGCTTCCATTATTGCATCAACTCTACTCTCCCAGGAATTAGGGAGAATGCTCAAGATTTTTTCACTTGTTTGCTTGGCTTGATCACTTCTTAAGGATAGTGCAACTCATTTGTAATAGAGGTGAAACTTGTATGCATTTCTTGGATGGATTCAACTTTCTTCATAGTGAAGGCTACTGATCAGTGAACATGTCTAGCTTGGACTCTTTGACAGGACTTGTTCCCTCGTGAAACGTTTTCAAGTAGTCCCAAATCTCATTTGCTGATTCATATACAGATATTCTATTGTATTCATTCAAACCTATTCCACAAACAAGAAACTGCTTTGCTTATTAACTTTTTTTATATTTTTTTCTATCAGCTTCATCATATTCCTTTCCTGTCCTAGGGACCAGATTTGTAACACTTCCTTTCTTGACTTCCTTCTTGGGAATATATGGTCCATCATAGATAATATCCCACAACTTGCTATCTTACACCCTTATGAAATAATGTATTCAAGTCTTCAAATAACCATAAAATTATCAGTTAAAGCAAAGTGGTCTGGTAGTCGACTGAGCTTCTTCCAAGTTTAGTGGAGCAACAGTTAGAGTAGGATCTTCTCTAGGTGTTATCCTAATAGAGAGTACTTACTTTTATTCCAATTTTTATCATGTAAAGATCCTCCGCGAGTCAAGAGGCCAGGTCCCTTGATACATAATTACAATGAACAATATAGTAAGAGAGTTGATACAGAAAGTAAAAAGCACACGATGTTCACATGGAAACCTCCTTCCTCAAGAAAGAAAAAAACTAGGACCTACCACACAGGATTTCCCAACACTCTACTAATTCCAAGATGTAATGTGATTACAGACTCCAGTAATCACAAGATTAAACTCTTAATCCTAAACCCTTGTAACAATTATTACAAAACTAATGTAATAATCTATAGCACCAACTCGTCAACTGTAACTTTAGTTGACAACCATAGGCAACTCTACCCAAGGTAAATATCAAACCAATGATAATAGAAGACTTGACTAAATACTTGATGAGATAATATAATAACACTAATTTATAAAACTAAACTAAAAACTTATACAAGAAAATAATTTGCTGACCAAAATCACGAAGGCATAGATTTACATAATAAGAACAAAAGATACAAAAAACTCAAAGATACGAAACACTAGATTAGGTCCCTTGTAGAGAACGAGAAATGTTCTTTCGAGATAAAATGGCTTTTACTTTTTGAGTGAAATCTTAATGCCAAAAAAACTAGGATATGCTCTTGCAAAATATTCCTTATATAAGAAGGAGCAAAACCTATGTAATATCCCATATTTTCCTAGCCAATATTAACCCTCAGTACATGAGTTATTCAAAATAAAATTTTTAGAATACTCTGTAATATTTAGATTTGAGCCTGCCATTGCGTAGGAAATTCAATTAGCTTTCAAATGATATGAAGTTCGCCTAAATCCAATAATCGGGTGAGAAGTTAAGGTGATTTTATGTTTCAGTCGTTAAACATCGTCATTCAGGACAGTAGTGTATCACGGAATGAGTTAAAATAGCAGTTGCCAATTTCCAGTGTTGCTTCACAATATTAGCAAGTCATGAAATAGACCCAATTCACAATTGTCTATTTCCAGTGTGCCAATACGATCGCATCGCGTCACAGTGCACTTCCAATTCACAACCAAAGTGGCAACGCGATACCACCGCATCGCGCCACCATGCAATTTCTCAGTTGTCATTTTCCAGTGTCTTGGCGCGATAGTGGTGTATCACACAAGGGGTCTAGATCAAAAAAAATTCTTGAAAACTTAAAGTTGCACCCAAGGTTAAAATAGTCTTTTCCCATGATTTTATTCTTCCCAGATGTAGGATTTAAGCCCTAAAAACATGTAAACCCTTTCATTGTTCACTTTCCCTTAAAATTAAAAGGTAACTCTCTCTTAAGAAAACAAACCCTAGCTCTAAAGAATCAATGTCAATCCCAAGAATTTCTCCAAGAACTCATCAAATTAAGGTATGTTAGATGTTCATCCATGGATCCTTACTTTCTATGGAGCCCAAGAATCCTTTTTAAATATGCAAGATCTCAGATTTATGATTTTTATGTTTGAATTTATGTTCATGATGTTGTTTGAGTTTTAATCCATGATTTTAATCACAAGTTCTAAGAATTGATTCTAGTATGTGTGGAATTACATGATAATCATGATAAACCCTACAATTTGCAAGTTGATTATTGTAACCATGTTAACCCTAAGTGTTTATGATTTAATGAACCAAGTATGTTTCCTATGTGTTTGATAAATTGTCTATGAGAATGAAAAAATGCCATTATAGCATGCTAAGATGTATTCCCCATTCATGTACAAGTTAATTCATTACAAGTGTTTGATAGAATGTCTCTATGAATGAATTATGACCAATGGAACATTGTTATGTTATTCAAGATTATGCTTTTCTTTACCTTTCATGCTATCGAGTCCTGGGGGTATTTAATACCCAACAACTTAGCTGTTTTATTAGAGCCAGTGTCAGTTATAGAATAGTATCAGTCATGTCACAATCAGTAGTACTCTCAGTCAGTTATAGAACTTAGGAAAAATTAGTAATCTCAGTGAATTCAATCCAGTTTAGTCCAGTATAACAGTTCAGGGTCTTTTAGTTGGGAGTAGGATTCAGCACTGAGTGAACCCAAGGATGGATGCTCACCTACCAGTAGAGAGTGTGATCCTTATAAACTATCCTTGTGTTCTAGAATTACATAGCCAGCGTAGGTGGAAAATCACACCTACCAATTGAGGGTTGATAAGGTGCTCTACCTACTAGTACAGGTTACTACCGTTCTCGTTTAGGTAACCTCCTAGTAGAGGGTTACTCTTCAGCAGTTTTCGTTACCCGTGGTATGGTACTAACACCCTTCCAATTGGGGTTGCAGATTAGACCCTAGCTCAGTTATCTTATCTTATTTGGGGCATATCGGTTAGATGATTACCTCTTATAGTTTCAATTTCGATCTCAGTCTTCAGACTAGTACTCAGTTCAGTACTACAAAATCAAGACTATCAAATACAGTTACTCAGTTAACAGTAATTTAGATTATCAGTGTTCCTAAATTATCAGTATATTCAGTTATCAGTTATCAGATTTAGTTCCAGTAAACTCAGTCACAGTAGGTACAGTATGTTCAATAGTTACAGATTCTCCATGTATGATAATTCGGCTCTTGTATATCATTAAATAAGTTATTAATCATGCATATAAACCCATGCATTCAACCTTACCTCATTTAGCATACCAGTATATTCCCAGGTACTGACCGCATACCCATTTATTGTGCTATGATATTTCATATCATAGATCCGAACACTCGGGTTCTTGAGCATGCTTAGGCAAATTCAGCCAATAGTAGCAGATTTAGCACTGAGTCGTCATCTATCAAGGATATGCTTTTATTTCAGTACTCCAGCTTAGCAGTATTTTATTAGATAGAGTTAGCTGGGGGATTGTCCCATCAACTCCACTTTAAGATAAATTTGGTTAGAGGCTTTTTCAGAATAGATTTTCAGATAGTATTTAGTTTTACAGATGGTATATTTTCTCAGTATTTTAGATGTTTTGAACCTTATGGAATTCCAGCCCATTATTCCGCATTTATTTTAGTATTATTATTTTGTGCTCACAACAGATATCATTCATGGGTTAACTTGTAGTCCTCCAGGGTTGCAAGCACCATATGATGACTAAGGGGTAGTCTCGAGTTGTTACAAACTTGGTATCAGAACCTAAGGTTCAATAGAGTCCTAGGGAGTCTGAAAAGCCACATCGTGTAGAGTTTTGTGCATGGGTATATAGTACGCCACACTTATGGATAGAAGTGAGAGAACATGAGCTCAAGTTAATCTCTCAGTATAATCTGCTTCTTTATTTTGTTTACAGAATATGCCTCCCAAAAGGACTAACAAAAGAAGAACTGGAAACTAACCAACCCCTCAGCCCATTCAGGCAGATCCCTTGGACGACCATGTCTCACATAGAATTCAGAGCTGCATTCACTACTCTAGCCAATTCAGTAGTAGCTCAAAATGAATGGCCAGCTACTATTCCAACCAACCCAATGGCCAATACTACTGCAACCAAAATTTGGGACTTCACACGAATGAATCCTCCTTCTTTTACGTAATCTAAGTAAGAAGGGGATCTATAAGAGTTTCTCGATTAGGTTCAGAAAGTCACAAGTATCATGGGAATGACTTCTAGTGAGAGAGCTGAGTTAGTCGCTTATCAGCTATAAGATATAGCTCATACGTGGTTTAAGCAGTGGAAGGTAGACAGGGGTATAGATGCAGAGCTCATAGAGTGGGAAGAGTTTTCTACTGCCTTCCTAGATAGATTCTTTACCTTAGAGCTGAGAGAAGCCAAAGTGTTAGAGTTCATTAATCACAAATAAGGTAGTATGATGGTAAAAGAGTATTCCCTTAAGTTTACTCAATTAGCCAAGTATGCTCCCAATGTAGAGGCAGATAATAGGTCCAGAATGAGCAAGTTCATATCTGGGGTGTCAAATAGTATGGTCAAGAAGTGCAGAATAGCAATGTTAATTAAGGAGATGGACATATCAAGGCTTATGGTCTATGCTCAATAGATTGAGGGGCAGAAGCTTAAGAAAAAGGAGAGAGAGAATAAAAGGTATAGAAAAGGTATCTTTAATATCAATCACCCTAAGTCAGAAGGCGTTAACCATTCCCAGTTTTGTCCAAAGTCTTCAGTCCCAGCTCCATCCTCAGCCAGTGTACCAATGACCTAGGATACCGTAAGTAGTATTCATACTAATCCATTTTGCAGGGAGTTTGGTAAGAATCATAAGGGTGTATGCAGATTGGCAGTGATATTTGTTTCGGGTATGGAAAGCCAGGCCACAGAGTCAGATATTATCCTCAGTTAGGATCTCACGGTTAGTATAGTCGTCCTTCAGCTCAGTCAGGTCCCCCAAATCAATAAGGTGCCGCTTCCAGTGCTACCAGTGGGCAATGCCTAAATATGTTTTATTCACTTCAGTCTAGACAAGATCAGGAAAGTTCTCCTGATGTGGTCACTGGTATGTTACAGATCTCCCATTTAATATTTATACCTCAGTTTCTGATCCCAGATATTCAGTCACAATTTAGTTCGTAGGTGCCACATGCAACGTCTCATGCTTATCCTTAGTATCTCAGCGAAGTCAGCATTCTCAAGGGACATAGTATCCCAAGGGAGAGATGCACTATAACCCCCGATCTATCATGATCTAAACCTTCTATTTTCTCTTCACGTAGCAAATCCAGTTGAGGTAATGGGAAAAAAAACCTCAAGTCCCAATCTCAGTCGTATGAGCATCCCTATATTATGAAGAGTATACAAGGAATTAGTTTAGTTCATGTATCATGATTCAGACTTAGTCATGTCCTCATGTTCCCGTTCATGCATATTCAGTCACGTATTCATTAATCCATTCAGACATGTATTAATGCATCAGACATGCATCTTCAGAATGGAAGTTTAGTCTATCATACCAATCATGTAATTATGCTTTAGGTGTGCAAGTTTAGATCAGTACGTAAACTCAGTCTGTCCGTACTCTCTGAGCTTAACGAGCCACATTTGAGGATGAATATTCCCAAGGGGGAGATATTGTAATACTTCGTATTTTTCTAGCTTAGATTAACCCTCAGTACATGGGTTATCCTAAATAAAAATTTTGGAATACTCAGTAATTTTTAGATTTGGGCATGCTATTACGTAGAAAATTCAATTAACTTTCCAACGAAATAAAATTTGCCTAAATTTGACAACCGGGTGAAAAGTTAAGGTGATTTTATGTTTCAATTATTAAACATCATCATTCAGGCCAATAGTGTATCACGGAGCGTTAAAATAGAAGTTGTCAATTTCCAGTGTATTGGCGCATCACGCTATAGAGCCAATACACAATTGTTAATTTTCAGTGTGCCAACACGATCCCACCGCATCGCGGTGCACTTCCAGTCCGCAACCAAAGTGGTAACGCGATACCACCATGTAGTGCCACCATGAAATTTCCCAGTTGTCATTTTCCAGTGTGTTGGCGCGATAGTGGCGCTTCGCGCCAGGGATCCAGATCGGGAAAAATTCTCAAAAAATTAAAGTTGCACCCAGGATTAAAACAATCTTTTCCCATGATTTTATTCCGCCCAGATGTGGGATTTAAGCCCTAAAAACATGTAAAACCCTTCATTATTCACTTATCCCCAAAATCAAAAGGTAGGAGTCTCTCAAGAAAACAAATCCTAGCTCTCAAGAATCAAGGTCAATCCGAAGAATTTCTCCAAGAACTCATCAAATTAAGGTATGCTAGATGTTCATCCATGGATACGTACCTTCCATGGATCCCAAGAATCCATTTTAAATATACAAGATCTCAGAACTAAGATTTCCATGTTTGAATTTATGTTCATGATGTTGTTTGAGTTTTAGTCCATGAGTTAGATTACGAGTTCCAAGAATTGATTATAGTATGTGTTGAATTACATGATATTCATGATAAACCTTCAATTTACAAGTTGATTGTTGTAACCATGTTAACCCTAAGTGTTTATGATTTAATAAATCAAGTATACTTCTTATGTGTTTGATAAATTGTCTATGAGAATGAAATAATGTTATCATAGCATGCTAACATGTATTTCCCATTCATGTACAAGTTAACGCATTACAAATGTTTGATGGAATATCTCTGTGAATGAATTATGACCAAGTAAACATTGTTATGTTATTCAAGATTATGCTTTTCTTTACTTTTCATGAGATCAGGTCCTGGGGTTATTTAATACCCGAAAACTTTGCTATTTATTTAGAGCCAGTGTTAGTTATAGAATACTATCAATCATGTCACGATCAGTAGTACTATCAGTCAGTTACAAAACTTGGGAAAACTCAGTAATCTCAGTGAATTAAGTCCAGTTCAATCCACTATAATAGTTAAGTGTCTTTCAGTTGGGAGTAGGATTCAACACCGAGTGAACCCACGGATGGGGGCTCACCTACCAGCAAAAGGTGTGATTCTTAGAAGCAATCCTTTCATTCCAGAACTATGTATCCTACATAGGTGGAGACATCACACCTACTAGTTGAGGTTTGATGAGGTGCTCTACTTGCTAGTAGAGGGTACCACCATTCTTGTTTAGGGAACCTACCAGTAGAGGGTTACTCTTCAGCAGTGTCTTTACAGTGGCACGGTACTGACACCCTTCCAATTAGGGTTACAGATTGGACCCCAACTTAGCTATCTTATTTTATTTGAGGAATGTCGATTAGATGATTACCTCTCACAGTTTCAGTTTTGATCTCAGTCTTTAGAATAGAACTTAGTTAAATTCTACAGAATCGGGACTATCAAATACAGTCACTTAGTTAACAGTAATTCAGATTATTAGTGATCCCAAATTATCAGTATATTCAGTTATCAACTATTAGATTCAGTTTCAGTAGACTCAGTCACAGTAGGCACATTATGTTCACTAGTTGCAGATCCTCCATGTATGCTAATCCAGCTCTTGCATATCATTCAGTTAGTTATTGATCATTTATATAAGCCCATGCATTAAACCTTACCTCATTTAGAAAACTAGTACATTCACATATACTAACCGCATACCTATTTTTTGTGCTATGATGTTTCATATCATAGGTTCGGACGGCCAGGTTTTGGATCACGCTTAGCCAGATTCAGCTAGCAGTAGAAGATTTAGCAATGAGTCCTCATGTATCAAGGATATACTTTTATTTTAGTACTTCAGCTTACCAGTACTTTATTAGATGGAGTTAGTTAGAGGATTGTCCCATCAACTCTACTTTCAAATAGATTCAGTTAGAGGCTTTTTCAGACTAGATCTTTAGATAGTATTTAGTTTTACAGATGGTATATTTTCTCAGTATTTTAGGTATTTTGAACCTTATGTAATTCCATCCCATTATTTCACATTTATATTAGTATTATTGTTCAGTGCTCACATCAGATATCATTCATGGGTTAGCTTATGGTCCTTCAGGGTCGCAAGCACCATGTGACGACTAGGGGGTAGTCTCGGGTCATTAAAAACTTGGTATCAGATCCTAAGGTTCAATTAAGTCCTAGGGAATCTGAAAAGCCGCATCGCGTAGAGTTTGTGCATAGGTGTGTAGCGCGCCACACTTATGGACAGGAGGTTAGGAGATGTTTTTAGGAAAAGTTTCCCTTCTTTCAGTATTCATGTAGTTTGAGTGAGCATGAGATCAAGTTAATCTCTCAGTCTAATTTTTTTCTTCCTTTAGTTTACAGAACATGCCTCCCAAAAGGACTAACAAAAGAAGAATCAAAAACCAGTCAGCCCCTCAGCCCGTTCAGGCCGATCCCCTGGACGAACATGTCTCTTACACAGAATTCAGTGTTATATTCACTACTCTAGCCAATTCAGTAGTAGCTCAAAATCAATGACCAGCTGTTGTTCTGGACAACCCAATGGCCAATATTGTTGCAAGTAGTGTTTGGGACTTAACCCGAATAAATCCTCCTACCTTTATGGGATCTAAGTCAGAAGAGTATCCATAGGACTTTCTCGATCAGGTTTAAAAAGTCACAAGTATCATGGGAATGACTTCTATTGAGAGTGCTGAGTTAGCTGCCTATTAGCTACAAGATGTAGCCTATATGTGGTTTAAGCAGTAGAGGTTAAACAGGGGTATAGACACAGAGCCCATAAAGTGGAAAGGGTTTGCTACTTCCTTCCTACACAGAGTCTTTCCCTTAGAGCTGAGAGAAGCCAAAGTGTTAGAGTTCATTAATCTCAGACAAGGTAATATGAGCGTAAAAGAGTATTCCCTCAAATTTACTTAGTTAATCAGGTATGCTCCTAATGTAGTGGCAGACAATAGGTCAAGAATGAGAAAGTTCATATTTGGGGTTTCAGATAGTGTGATCAAGGAGTGCAGAACAGCGATGTTGATTAAGGAGATGGACATGTCTAGGATTATGATCTATGCAACAGATTGGGGGCAGAAGCTTAATTAGAAGGAGAGAGAGAATAAGAGGGATAGAATAGAAAGCTTTAATTTTAGTCAGCCTATGTCAGAAAGAGATAATCGTTCCCAATTTTGTCCAAAGTCTTTAGTCCCAGCTCTGTCCTCAGCCAGTATACCGATAACCCAGGATAGCATAAGTAATGGTCGTACAAATCTATTTTGTGGAGAGTGTGGTAAGAATCATAAGGGTATGTGTAGAGCTGGTAGTGATGTTTATTTTAGGTGTGACAAGCCAGGCCACAAAGTCAGAGATTGTTCTCAGTCAGGTTCTCAGGGTCAGTATAGTCGGCCTTTAACTCAGTTAGGTCGCCCGAATCAACAAGATGTCTCTTCTAATACCACCAGTGGCAGCACCTAAACATGTTTTACGTACTTTAGTCTAGACAAGATCAGGAAAGTTCTCCTGATGTGGTCACTGGTATTTTACATATCTCCCATTAATCTATTTATGCTTCAATTTTTGATCCCAAATATTTAGTCACGATTTAGTTCATAGGTGCCCCGTGCATCATCTCATGTTTTTCCTTAGTGTATCAGCCAACTTAGCATTCTCGAAAGACATAGTATCCCAAGGGGGAAATGCACTATAATCCCCAAGCTATCATGATCTAAACCTTCTATTTTCTCTTTATGTAGCAAATCCAGTTGAAGTAATAGGTCCTTATAGTTGACCCTCAAGTCCCAATCTCAGCCGTATAACCATCCCCCTGTCATGACACAGATCTAAGGAATCAATTCAGTTCATGAATCATAATTTAGACTTAGTCATGTCCTCATGTTCCCGTTCATGCATGTTCAGTCACGTATCCATAAATCCATTCAGACATGTATTCATGCATTAGACATGCATGTTCAGAATATAAGTTCATTCTATGAGACCTGTCACATAATCATATATTTGTTGTTCATGTATAGTTTAGTACGTAAACTCAGTCTATCTGTACTCTCTCATCTTAACTAGCCACATTCAAGGATGAATGTTTTCAAGGCGGAGATATTATAATACCCCATATTTCTCTAGCCTAAATTAACCCTTAGTATATGGGTTATCCTAAATAAAATTTTTGGAATAATTAGTAATTTTCAGATTTGAGCCTACCATTATGTAGGAAATTCAATTAGCTTTCTAACGATATAAAATTTGCCTAAATTCGACAATCGGGTAAGAAGTTAAGGTGATTTTATGTTTCAGTCATTAAACATCGTCATTCAGGCCAGTAGTGCGTCACGGAGTGCATTAAAATAGCAGTTGCCAATTTTCAGTATTACTCCATGATATTGTCGCATCACACCATTGACCAAGTTCATAATTGTCAATTTCCAGTGTGCCAATGCGATCCCACCGCGTCGCGGTGCACTTCCAGTTTACAACCAAAGTGGCAACGTGATACCACCACATTGCACCACCATGCAATTTCCCAGTTGTCATTTTCCAGTGGCTTGGTACAATAGTGGCGCATCGCGCCAGGGATCCAACTCAGAAAAATTTCTCAAAAAATTAAAGTTGCAGCCAGGGTTAAAACAGTCTTTTTCCATGATTTTGTTTCGCCCAGATATGGGATTTAAGAACTAAAAATGTGTAAAACCCTTCATTATTCACTTTTTCTCAAAATATAAAGGTAGCTCTCTCTCAAGAAAAAAACCCTATCTCTCAAGAATCAAGGTCAATCCCAAGAATTTCTCCAAGAACTCATCAAATTAAGATATGTTAGATGTTCATCCATGGATCCTTACCTTCTATGGAGCCCAAGAATCTTTTTTAAATATACAAGATCTCAGATTTATGATTTCCATATTTGAATTTATGTTCATGATGTTGTTTGAGTTTTAGTCCATGATTTAGATCACGAGTTCCAAGAATTGATACTAGTATGTGTTGAATTACATGATATTCATGATAAACCCTTCAATTTGCAAGTTGACTGTTGTAACCATGTTAACCCTAAGTGTTTATGATTTAATGAACCAAGTATGTTTATTATGCGTTTGATAAATTGTCTATGAGAATGAAATAATTCCATTATAGCATGCTAACATGTATTCCCCCATTCATGTACAAGTTAGTGCATTACAAGTGTTTGATGGAATGTCTCTATGAATGAATTATGACCAAGTGAACATTGTTATGTTATTCAAGATTAAGCTTTTCTTTACTTTTCATGCTATCGAGTCCTAGGTGTATATAATAGAGAACAACTTAGCTATTTATTTAGAGCCAGTATCAGTTACAGGATAGTATCAATCATGTCACAATCAGTAGTACTCTCAGTCAGTTACAGAACTTAGGAAAAATTAATAATTTCAACGAATTCAGTCCAGTTTAGTCCAGTATAACATTTTAGTTTCTTTCAGTTGGGAGTAGGATTCAGCACCGAGTGAACCCAAGGATGGGGGCTCACCTACTAGTGGAGTGTGTGATCCTTAGAATCAATCCTTGCATTTCATAACTACGTAGCCAATGTAGGTGGAGACATCACACCTACCAGTTGATGGTTGATAAGGTGCTCTACCTGCCAGTAGGGGTTACCACCGTTCTCGTTTAGGGAACCTACCAGTAGAGAGTTACTCTTCAGTAGTTGTCTTTACCCGTGGTATGGTACTGACACCCTTCTAATGGTGTTACAGATTAGATCCCAACTCAGTTATCTTATCTTATTTGGGGCATGTCGGTTAGATGATTACCTCCCAAAGTTTTAGTTTTGATCTAAGTCTTTTGAAAAGAACTCAGTTTAGTTCTACAGAATCTGGACTATCAGATACAGTCACTCTATTAACATTAATTTAGATTATCAGTATATTCAGTTTTTAGTTATCAGATTTAGTTCTAGTATACTCAGTCACAGTAGGAAAAGTATGTTCAGTAGTTACAGATTCTCCATGTATGTCAATCCAGCTCTTGCATATCATTTAGTTAGTAATTGATCATGCATATAAACTCATGCATTCAGCCTTACCTCATTTAGCATACCAGAACATTCCCATGTACTGACCGTATACTTGTTTCTTGTGCTATAATATTTCATATCATAGGTTCGAACTCTCAGGTTCCTGACCGCGCTTAGCCAAATTCAGCCAGCAGTAGCAGATTTAGCAGTGAGTCCTCATCTATCAAGGATATTCTTTTATTTCATTACTTCAGTTTAGCAATATTTTATTAGATGGAGTTAGTTGGGAGATTGTCCCATCAACTCCACTTTCAGACAAATTCAGTTCGAGGCTTTTTTAGACTAGATTTTCAGATAGTATTTAGTTTTACAAATGGTATATTTTCTCAGTATTTTAGATATTTAGAACCTTATGGCATTCCAGTTCCACATTTTTTTCAGTAATATTGTTTAGTGCTCATAGCAGATATCATTCATGGGTTAGCTTGTGGTCCTTCGAGATTGTAAGCACCGTGTGACGGCTAGGGGGTAGTCTCAGGTCATTACAATATAGGATACATGCCCCTAGTCGAGGTTGTTCTATTTTGTAGTGCAACAAAGATTTAGCAAAAAGTACAATTTTCTATTGTACCTTGTTGGCTTCTTTTGAAGTCCACATTAACACAGACTAGGTCTCATATTCATTAGTTTGTCATTAGATCAGGTCCCTAGCACACTAGTTTGTAAAACATCAAAACTTTAGGATACAACATTTTCCTCCTTTTTGATGATAACAAACTATTCCCTCTATTATTTAGATCCATTCTAATTATCTTCCCCTTGTGTCCCAAATAACCAAACCAGGTCCCTGTGCAACCCAGTTCCCCATATTGATAACATCTTCCCATTTTTGGAATCATTAAAAAGTAAAATGGTAAACCAAGATAAGGAATATGCAATTCAGGTTAATTCATGTTATTGAAATAACGTTTACATGAATGAACATATCAAATAAAGAGAGCAGATGGTAGAAAAGGCTAAAAGACTTTCTATTAAGCATGAAGAAAAATATCAAACATATAATGATAATAATAAAAATACAAAATAAAGTTGTTCCTAAGTATCCACATGAATACAGAAGAAAAATAAAGACAAGAGATCAATAAGTATTAGAAGGGAGAAGGCTTAGTGGCAACGGAGCGGGGGACCAAGTCCATGCATACACTTTCATCCATGTGCACATTAAGAAGTTGTTTTGTAAGTTCCTTCACTTTCATATTAAGTTCCTTAACTTCTTTAGTGAGTGTAGTAACTTGTGCCTTCATACTGGCATTTTCTTCTTTTAGAGCATCTGTAGTACCAGATCCCTTAGATAAAAGTTGTTGCACTTTCTCCTTCAGGTGAGATATTTCAACATCTATTTTGGAAATGTCACTAACATTTACTCTAAATTTATAGTCAGTCTTTTTAGCTTTCAATTCGCTCTGACACTTGTGAATTTAACTTAATCCTAACATTTTCTTCGACACAATTATTTTCAATCAAAGTGGCCATGGTGAAGGTTTAATTTAATGAACCTACAACTATGTTATCACACCCAACTTTGAACTGATCATACACCTTATTAAAAAGGTAATCATACGACATCCCATGTTTTCCATCTTTAACATGCATAATCTTGTGCATGTGTTCAATCATGATGGCTGGAAGATTTATTAACTCAAACTTACTGAGGAACTTCATAAGGAACAAGTTTGTTGTATGCTTTTCAAAGTGTCAGTAGGAACTTATTGACCAGTTCGTATAGTAATTGAAATTCCCCTTTTAGGAATTTCTTCCTCACTCCAGTCTCGATTTTTCATAAACTTTGCAAGCTTCCTACACAAACTCAAGATATGGAACTTTATTGGTTGTGGACTTGATCCCTTCTACTGTGACCTGAAAAATATATCCAAGCATATATTTATCAAGATAAATATCAACACATCATACCACAGCATTCAAGCTCAGACAATCCTCAAAGAATTTTATGGTGTAGTAGATGTGCCTCACTTTCTTTATATAAACTGCAGGGACTGGAAACTAAGAAAAATGAAGACACTCTTGACACTTCAAATGTTCAACCAACTCACACATCCCTAGACTTCCAAAAATTCTTGGATAAAATACTCTTCCATTTAACACTCTTTGAGTTGTGAGTGCCTGGGTCCTTTTCTCCCTAGTGAGGACATTTTCAGCCTTTTGAACTTTTCTTTAATTTGAGGAGGTGCATGATATCTTAGATTATTGAACCACTATTTTAGTCGAGGTGTACTCAGTATCAGGACCAGGTCCCTCAGGAATGTTAACTCTCTTTCTTTTGACTGAGATATGCTTCTTTGGAACAACACCTTTAGGCTTCGTCACAGATGGCTTAGCAGGCTTTGACCTACCTGCTCTCTTATTTCTCTTTTCCATCATAGTACCTATAACAAAATCTATCTCACTATCCTTCCAATCCTCTTTCACAACCATACCCTCTTGTGGGAGCTTTCTCTTTCTCTATCACATAACCTTTCCTCAACCCTTTCTTGAGAACAGCAACAAACTTATTTTCTTTTATTGCATCATCCATGAACTTTTTTATTTCTCCCCGATTTACGTAGGACTTAACCAACTTATCAATAATAACTATCTTTTCCTTTCCCTTGGAGCCATACTATCTGAATCTTTTTAAAACCAAATCACCATCTTTGTCCTTCTCTACTTCATCCTCTTTTAGGGGCAAGAATGGTTCCTTTTGAATGAGGACTGAGGTTGGGGTTCTATAATAAGTTGGACAAGGTGATTGAAATGGTGAATCATACAATATGTGTTTGATAGTCTCATTTGGGATCTCGTTTGTCACCATCTAAGAGAGTTAAACTTTTTACAACCCAGACTACTCGTGCTACTATACTATTTGAGGGAATATTTCTTTAAACTTTTAAATCCCTATTAAACATATGTTCATCAACAAAAATAAAGGTTGAAGGATTCAAGGCACCTGGTCTTGAGAAAACTCTGTGCTCACTTCAGTACATGGGGGACTAGGTTGATATTTAGGAACTAACTCAATGAGGGGTTCAAACATCACCAATATGGTGAATAGTTGTTCTTAAACTACTATAGAAATAGTTTAAGAAAGTGTAGAAGAAGAAGTGGAGGTTGTTTCACTAACTGGATATATAATGGAAGTATCTTTTTCCACCATGGATGAGAAAGTTTCTTCAAAGAAGAGATTATCAAAGATTAAGAGAATATCAGTGTAAAGTGACCCAAATTAAGGGATTTATCCTCAAGAAGTTTCTTACAAGAAAATTAAGGATGAGATATTATGAGATGAAGAAGGTGGATAGAGGAGTTTTTTTTATCCAAGGGTCAAGAAAGATTTAGGGATATTAAGGATATGGGAGTTTAGGTTAAGATCTAATATTTAAAGTAGGAGAAGGGTTGTGTCATTTAGGTTTAAAGATAAAAGACATGATTGATCCCTAATGGAGATGCCTTTTATTTTTTCAATGATGTGATAAGGGTTTAGATAGGTGGGAAGAGAGATATGGCATTAGATTCTATCATTTTAAAAAATAGCAATATATAGGATACTAACCTCATAGGAGGGTCCTAGTCCCCTCCTTTTATTTTGATGAAAAAGCCTTGCTTATGTCTAGTCCACCACGGATGTACACCTGTAAAATGTATAGAGTTGAATTAGACATGTTAATTGATAAGTTGGTAATTTTCTAACTTCTAGCACTTTTAAGGTTAAACTATCCCTTAATTTTTCTTTTATTCGAGGTAATTCTCATGTTAAATTGCTAATTATACGAAGTTGAGCTAACCATACGAGTAAATTAGAATGAAAAAATTTAATATAAGGAGATCAAATCAACACCTTGGAATATTATAAGCCACATGTACATACAGGCCATGAGGTGCACACACAGGTGGCTAGGCAGATGGAGAAACTTGTCACTAGAAGACACCAGCATTGGTGACCTATGCACACAGTCCATCTACCTGAGCTGACACCAACGCCAACAGATGACCAATGGGGTGGTATTTTTAAAAAATATAACACGAATATGGGGCTTTATAGGGGGTGTCAGCTCTAGAACTCTATCTTCGTACTTTTTCAAGATTTAGAAACATAGAGTGACACCCTAAAAGTGAAATTAATGATTTTATTTTGATTTTTATTGAATTTAGATCTCAAATATTTTGATAGCATTTGATTCAATGGAGCAATAGGATAGGAATTTGGGTAATTTTCCTCTTTCTTATAACCCTTATCATCCTTGACGAATGGGATGGGGGTGGGGAGTAGAAGTAAGTAATAACTTGATGTATGTCATTTAATAGTATCTTCTAGATGTAAGGATGCTAATATAGGTGTTATATTATTTATATAGATACACTTGTATGGTGTTTAAAAGAACCCACTTGTTAGATTTTGGTGTTTGATTGACAAATTAACACTAAATACCCGTAATCTAGCCTACCCATGACTTTTAGCTAAATTTAGATAAATACTCAATTACCCATACATATACTTATACTTACAATAGCATAACCTGAAGTCTCATTCTACACTTAACTTCAACTCTATTCATCTTCACTTTTATTTTTATATTTCAACTATGAGTAACTTGATAACTACAAATTGTATGAAGTAAACCCCCAATTTTATTTTATCATTTGATTTTCATTGCGTTACGAGCTAAATTCTAGTCACTCCTAACACTTGAGATTAAATTCAATGTTCTCATTTCTTAAGGATTCGACACCAACTCTTGTTAGGTAAATTATATTGACTACGATCGCATATAAATTTAAGGTATAATTTGAGCATCATCATTTATACAAACCACCACTTAGATACTAGATCCCTAGTCATAGACAATATATAGAGAGATAAAATCAACTTAGAAGACTCCATTCATTTTTTTAATCCCTACTTGAGTCTATTTTTCTCAAACTGGTCCATGTTGAGTGCTTTTGTAAAAATGGCAGTCACTTGATCTTCTGTCTTGCAAAACTTCATGCAACTGGTTTCCTTCTTCATAGTATCTCTTAAGAAATGATTGCTCACATCAATGTATTTTGTTCTCTTGTGATGCATAGGATTCTTTGCCATATTAAGAGCACTGGTGTTGTCACATAGCAATGAAAAGTGTCTGAAATTATCCCAAAGTCCTCCAATTGTGTCTTGATCCACAACAGTTGAGCACAACATAAAGCAATAGGAACATACTTATCTTCTGTTAGGGAAAGAGCTACTAGGTTTTACTTCTTAGTTCCCCATGAGATCAAATAAGCTCCCAGGAAATGTGCCATCCTTAATGTGTTTTTTCTATCAACCAGATACACTGAATAATCTGCATCAATATAACCAATTAAACCAAAAGAGTGACATGAAAAATAGTATAAGATCGGGTTCCTTATATCCTTCAGGTATCTTAAAATTCATTTAGCAGCCTCCAAATGTGATTTCTTTCAGCAAACCTAAAACTCCCACATATTTACACAATGAAAATAATTCCATTTCTGCTGATAGTAAAGTATAGAAGGTATTCTATGATTCCTTTATGGATGGTATCATTTACCATGGGAACAGGTTCATCAGCATCCAACTTTGAGCTAGTACCAATAGGAGTATTAATGGGCTTGGTATAATTCATATGGAATCTCTTCAGGAGTTCTTTGATGTATTTTTCATGGCAGATCATAGTTCCACTGGAGTTTTGCTTAATCTGCAGGCCTAAGAAATAGCGTAGCTCCCCCATCATACTTATTGCAAATTCACTTGTCATTAGCTTTGCAAAATATTCAGACAGGAAATCTGAGGTTGCTCCTAAAATAACATCATCAACCTGGAAAATTAGAGGATTTTCTCTATCTTGATTTTTAATAAAACTGTGTTGTCAATTTCCCTCTATTAAAACTATTTTCAAGAAGGAATTTTGAAAACCATTCATACCATGCCCTTAGAGCTTGCTTCACTCCGTAAAATGTTTTATCCAGTTTTAGCACATGCATGGGTTGATCAATATCGTCAAAACTATGTGGTTACTTCACATAGGACTCCTCCTTCAGATATTCTCTTAAGAATGAACTTTTCACAATCATTTGTAACAACTTGAACTCCATGTATGCTGCAAAAGCAATGAAATTTTAATAGCCTCTATCCTTGCCACTGGTGCAAATGTCTCATCATAATCAATTTTTTCTTATTGATTTATCTATGTACTACTAGCCTTGCCTTATTTCTAGTGATGGTGTCACATTCATCACGTTTGTTTATGTATACCCACCTGGTCTCTATGATGGTGTTGTCAACAAGTCTGGGGATCAACTGTTATACTTTATTTCCTTCAAATTGGTGAAGTTCCTCCTACATGACTTCTACCCAATCAACATCTTTAAGTACTTCCTTCACATTCTTTTAGCTCAATGGAGGATATGAATGTTGAAAAGGAAAATAGATTCCTTGCTGGAGCCCTAGTTTACATAATAGAGTCCGAAGGTGATGTGTGATTATAAAGAAGATGAGATGACTTATACATCCAGTCTAAACCCTTTAAGTTGGTTGAGGTTAACTGTTACCATGTCCCTCAACAATATGGTTTACTGATTTTTGAGTCTATGAATTATCAAGTTCTGATAAATCTCACTGAGGACCTAGTACTTCTACTACTTCAGATCAGTTGCACCCTCCTTATCACTTTAATTTTCACCATCATCTTCATTGGCTTGATAAATAATACTTTTATCATCCAAGCAGTCTTTCTGAATTTAGAGAAGTTTTTTCAAATCTACATCATCATTGTTTTTAAGATCATCCATGTTTCCATATTCATCAAAGATGAAATGGACACTTTCTTTAACATAGAGGGTTTTTTAATATCCTATAGGCCTTGTTGGTTGATGACTAACCTTCAAATATCCTTTCATAACTCTTGGAATCAAATTTCCCCTAGATCATCTTTTCAATTGTTCAATATTAAACACTTACACCCAGAAGCCCTTAAGTAACTTAGCATAGGCTTTCTATTATTCCACAATTCATAAGGTGTTCTATTGAGGATTGGTATGATTATGAATTTATTTGTAACATAACATGCAGTGTTCAATACATCAACCCAAAAGTTCTTTAGAGGAGCAGCATCAATCAATATAGTTTTTGCAATGTCTACTAGGGTTTTGTTCTTCCTTTCAACAACTCTATTTTGCTGAGGATTCTAGTAGCTAGAAAGTTATGACTAATTCCATTCTCTACACATAACTTATCCATTTTGGTATTTTCAAATTTTGTTCCATGGTTGGACCTCATCCCTGCAATTTTGCCTTCAAGCTTGACATGTATTTTCTTTGCAAAGATCTTGAAAAGGTCAAAGGTTTCATCCTTGTACCTTAGAAACATGGTCGAAGTAAACCTTCAAAATCAACCATGATAAACAAAATATAATTATTTGCCCCTCTACTTGGATCTTGATAAGTCAACAAAGGTCCATGTGATGTAGCTCAAGAGGTCTGCTGGTATTAACTTGTTTCTTCTCCTCGAATGAGGACCTAGTCTGTTTTCCTTTAACACATGCATCATAGATCTTAGTTTTAGGAAATTTGATCTTTGGAATTCCATAGACCAGGTCCTTAAAGACCAAATTGTTGAGTAGTGAAGAGCTCTCATGGCCAAGTCTATGATGCCACAAATCTACACTATTACTTTGAGCACTGAGACATATGAGTCCAAATTAGCAACATACATGTTCTTACATATTTTGGTAGTCAAAATAACTTTACTAGACTTAATATTTGACACAGTGCAACATCTGACATAAACTTCACTTCATTCCCTTTATCACAAATTTATGATACACTAAGCAAGATATACTAGAGTCCATTAACAAAATATAAATTTTCAATCGCATGATTAGGAGATTTTCTAATATTTCCTACACCTTGTATGTAACCCTTATTTCTATTTTCAAAAGAGACACCTCCTCCATAAAGTTCCTTGAGTGAGATGAAGTTTTCAGTTTTTCTAGTTATGTACTTGGAGCATCAACTGTCTATGAACCAACACTGACTACTTCCTTTTACTCCAAACTGTACATAGAATCATTTGCTAGTTTTGACAACCTACTTAAGTTTGAGTTCCCAAAAAAGGGAAAAAAGAGTAATCAATGATTTCTTGGCCTAGCCAGGCATCTTAATTGTCCTTGCTTTAATGACAGGACATGGTCCCTTCCTAACATAATTTTGTTGTTCAACATAATAGTTCTCTTCAGCATTTTTTGGGGCTTCACAAGACCTTTTGAGATGACCATTTCTATCACGGTGAATACACGATAAATTGTTAGATGCAAACACGTATATGTTGTAGGGATTATTTGTTGTAGGGATTATATGTGGGATTAACCTTTTGACTCCCTAGACCCTTGACATCATTGGATCTGTGACTAATTAGACTAGCTAAGATTTGATATGAGTCAATCTATTTAAGACATTTTCTAAGTTCTTCTTTTATCTAGACCAGGTCCATTCCAGTTTAGCATTTCACTCAAGTGAGACTTCAAGGTATACTTAAGACTTATTCAAATTTTCTTCAAGTTAAAAATGACTTGCTTCACTTTTGCCTTTTGAGGCACACTCAGAGTGTTTTCTCAACTTCTCTTTAAGATCATCATTTTTAGAGAGCATTACACAGAGTTCTTCCCTAAACTCAAAAACTTGAATGGTTAGAGAAACCTTTTCATTTTTAAACTTATCATGACTTTCATCTAAAATATCTTTCTCTATAGTAAGTTCACACAAGGATTCAATAATACATTAGCTAAACTCTTTAACTTCTTCAGGGAATAGTCATTTAAGTATTGCTTAATGTCACAGAGGGTTGCCTCTTAATCAATTTCATCTTAATATTTCTTCATAAATGCAAAGAGAGAGTCAAAAACATCATCATAATCATTCATAGACATCATGGATACATTTTCCAGATGTTCAAATTCATCAGACACACTATATGATTCTCCCTAAGCACAAAAATCTTGCTTGACAACATAGACAACATCAACTCTTCTTTTTTATTTTTTTTGGGATTCGGTCCTTTCGTTGCCTGTATCACCACTAGACTTGACATAATCCTTGTACTCCATTCTTTGCATTTGACAATCTTTGATAAAATAACCTGGTTTACTATGCTTGTGACAGAGGTCATTCGCATTTGCAGCTCTTCTTGAGTTTTTTTCTTTAAAATCCATTTCCTCTTATAACTTTGTGGAAGATAAGCCATGTTCTCGTCTTCTTCACTTGCTTTCCAGATGTAAGAGCCAAGAACTTCTCCTTTTTGAGCTTTTTTTTTTCTTTGTTCCTATATTTTCTTTAGTTCATAAGTTTTTAAGTTTCCAATCAACTCATCCATAGTGAGAGTCTTGATATCTTAAGCTTTCGTAATAGCATCAACTTTGCTATCCCAGAACTTATAGAGAATGAACAATATCTTTCTCGTTTGTTTGCTTGGATGGATCACTTCTCTACGACAATGCAACTCATTCGTAATAGAGGTGAACCTTGTAGGCATTTCTTAGATGGTTTCACCTTCCTTTATAGTGATGGCTTCATAACAAGCAGTGAGAATGTGCACCTTGGACTCTTTGACTTGACTTATTCCCTCATGAGCAATTTTCAAATTGTCCCAAATCTCCTTTACTAATTCACATATAGATACCCTATTGTATTCATCCAGACTTATTCCACAAACAAGCAGCTTCTTTGCGTTGTAACTTCTTTTGATCAGCTTCATCATACTCCTTTCGTGTCCGTGGGACCAGTAATGTTTCCTTCCTTGATTTCCTTTAGGGGAATATATAGTCCATTGCAGATAATATCCCATATCTCTTTATCTTCCACTATTATGAAATCATGTATTCGAGTCATCCACCAACCATAAATCTATTAGTTAAAGTGAGATGGTCTGGTAATCGATTGACCTTCTCCAAGTTTTGTGGAGCAGCCATTTGAGTTGGATTCTCTCTAGGTGTTAACCTTATAGGTAATTACTCTAATACCAATTGTTATCTAGTAAGGATCCACCAATATTCAAGAGACTAGGTCCCTTGATACACAATCACACCAAATAATAAAGTAAGAGAGTTTCTAAAAAAAGTAAAATGCACACAATGTATACATGGAAACCTCCTTCATAACAAAAAAAAGGACAACCCGGTGCACTAAAACTCTCGCTATATATAGGGTCCGGGGAAGGTCCCCACCGCAAGGTTGTATTGTACACAGCCTTACCTTACATTTTAGCTAATGGCTGTTTCCAAGGAAGGAAACAACTATGCCCTATCTCACAAGAATTTTCAGCACTCCACTACCTTCAAACAACAAAGTGATTACAAACTCCAGTAATCACAAGGATAATATAATAACTCTATTGCACCAATATGTCAACTAACTCTAGTCGATACCCCTAGGCAACTTTAACCCAAGGTAAAAATCAAACCAATGATAAAAGAAGACTTAACTAAACACTTGATGGCTCGATCAACTAACTCAAATTGATACGACTCAGCTAAGAACTTAGAAAAGAAAATAATGTACTGACCTTAATCAACCAAGCATAAATTTTGCATAATAAGAATGAAAGACACAAAAGACTCAAAGACACAAATCACTGGATCAGGTCCCTTGTTGAGAATGAGCAATGTTCTTTTGAGAGAAAATGGCTTTTGCTTTTTTAGTGAAATCTTGATGTCGAAAAAACTACATTTTTGTTGAAGATATGTCTCAGAAATAAAATAGGAGTAGATAATTTTAGTAATTTTAAATTATTAGGGTCCTATGTGACTTAGGAATTAGTTGTCCCTTTATTATTTAAATAGGAATTAGTTATCCCAATTTAAATTGGAGTGTAGTTAGAAATTTAGCTATAAATATATATTTTGAGTTATTAATAAAATAATTCCCTTTGACAATACTATTGCGGTATTTTATTTTTCTCCAACTCTTTCTCTGTTACTTCTCCAATTTCAAAGCTAAAAACCAATAATTGGTATCAAGAGCCAGTTTCGTGAGGGATCTGTAAGAAAGATGAATTCTGTAAACTTTTCTCAAATAGCTCCTCCTGTCTTTGATGGTGAGAATTACTATCTTTGGGCAATAAGAATGGAGACTTATCTTGAGTCTTTAGATCTTTGGGAGACCGTGGAGGAGGATTATGATGTTATTCCACTGCCCGATAATCCCACGGTGGCCTAAATCAAAAGCCAAAAGGAAAACAAAATCAGAAAATCAAAGGCAAAAGCAACTTTGTTTGCTAGTCTGTCTCCAATAATTTTCATGAGAATTATGGCCCTTAAATCACCAAAAGAAATTTGGAATTATCTGAAGGAAGAATATACCAGAGATGAAACAATACGAGGCATGAAAGTATTAAATCTAATAAGGGAATTCGAATTGCAAAAGATGAAGGACTCTGAGACCGTCAAAGAGTACTCAGACCGTCTTCTTGGAATTGTTAACAAGGTAGGATTGCTTGGGACAAAATTTAAAGATTCGAGGATTGTTGAAAAAAATCTTGTTACTGTGCCTGAAAGATACGAAGTATCAATAATTACTTTGAAAAACACAAAAGACCTATCCAAGATTACCTTGGCAGAATTGTTAAATACGTTGCAGGCGCAAGAGCAAAGGAGGCTTATGAGATAGGATGGTATGGTTGAAGGAGCTTCGGCGATCAACCACAAGACTCAAAGTAAGGGTAATAATTACCCACCTTGCCAGCACTGTGGCAAAATAGGTCATCCTCCATTTAAATGTTGGAATAGACCAGATGCAGAATGTAAGATCTGCAATCAACTTGGCCATGAAGCTGTGATTTGCAAAAACAAATCTCAAAAATGTGAAGCAGAAGCCCAAGTCACCAAAAAAGAAGAAGAAAAATATCACTTATTTGTGGCAACATCTTCAACCAAGAAATCTGATTTTGGGATGATTGATAATGGTTGTATAAACCACATGACATATGAGAAAACTCTTTTTAAAGAGTTTTTGCCTTTGAAAAATAAGAAAATCAGAATTGGGAATGTTGACTATATTCCTGCAGAAGGAAAAGTTAATATTGCAATCAAAACAGTTTCAGGTACAAAAATAATTTCAAATATCTTTTTCGTGCCTGATATTGATAAAATTTTGTTAAGTGTTGGTCAAGAAGAAGGATTTAAACTATTGTTTGGAGATAACTATTGTCAAATCTTTGATTCCATTAATCTTGAGATTTTACAAATTGATATGAGAAGCAAAGGTTTCTTATTTAATCTAAGAGAAGATGCACATAAGTCATGCAAGAACAAAGACGAATTGGCAGATTTATTCAAGAGGTCAAATTCAGCCAAAGCCGAGACAATTTCTGATCCAAGGAGGAGTGTTGAAGATATGTCTCAGAAATAAAGTAGGAGTAGATAATTTTAGTAATTTTAAATTATTAGAGTCCTATGTAACTTAGGAATTAGTTGTCCCTTTATTATTTAAATAGGAATTAGTTATCCCAATTTAAATAGGAGTGTAGTTAGAATTTAGCTATAAATATGTGTTTTGAGTTATTAATAAAATAATTTCCTTTGACAATACTATTGCGGTATTTTATTTTTCTCCAATTCTTTCTCTGTTATTTCTTCAATTTCAAAGCTAAAAATCAACAATTTTGCTCTTGTAACATGTTCCTTTTATAAGAGAGCGCAAACGCTAAGACCATGCCATTGGTCGAGATTGGCCTATTCTGCAGTGCCTCTGCTGCAGTTCCACCAACCTTTTGCAGAATGTACAATTTCAAGTTGTACCCAGTTGACTTCTCATGAAGTCGACATACCAGGTCCCATATTCACTAGTTTGATGAGATCATGTCTCTAGCACACTAGTTTGTAAATCATCAAAACTTCAACAATACAACACATAGTAAATGAAAACATACTAATTACTCACAACACATGTGTACATGGATATCATTTAACTTCATTCGACTCCCAAACAAGCAACACGAGTAGTTATAATGTTAGAGAAAGACTCCGTATGTCAATACTACCATTCAAAGTTCAAACAATTCTGATTTAGAGGGGGGTCATTTAGCTTCATTCAACTCCCAAACAAGCAACACTAGTAGTTATAATGTTAGAGAAAGACTCCGTATGTCAATACTTAACCATTCAAAGTTCATATAATTCTGATTTAGATGGGGGTCTGTTTTAGATCGAAACACAGTTTGCATGTCATAAGTTACTGTATCACCACTAAATAAGTCAAAATACTCTACTCTACTAAAGGACACAAAAGACTACTTTCCTTAAGAATCTTGCCTAGCAATCTATCATCGAGAAAAGTCACTACTACTATGCTTGACTACCGAAACATGCTCGATTCAACATAAACTAAACACCTCCTAGGAAGAACCATGGCTAAGAAACTGACAAGGAAAAAACTGCTATTATAGATAAAAATAAACTCCTATAAATAAGCTCTACAGCTCAAAATATCAATGGTTAGGACAAGAAGCTACAATCCACAACTACAAATATTGTCATATCCTCGTGCAATCAAACGAAGGAATAAAGTAAAAAGGGTGCAGAATGCTCCTTGAATATTGAAAATATTCTTAAGGAAAGTAGTCTTATGTGTCCTCAACTACAAATATTGTCTCCTCTTTTTCTTCTACAACCTGCTCCTTCTCTGCAGATCAGTTAACAGGGACATTAGTTGGATCATGTTTCCTGGAGGCTGGAAGACTGCAATGCATCACTAGGATTTAAAACCTTCCACATTCCCCTCATGCCTTTCCACATTCGGATGAAGATTTTTTCCCGATTTTTCTCTCTTGTTCACATGTGGGAGTGTGACTTTGCTAGGGAATCATGTGCAACCCTTAAATCACCATGCTCTTTGGCTGGAGTAGTGTAAGTTGTTTCCAACTTCTTGAGGTGGTCTCCCTGCTTATTCTGATCATCGAAGTATTTTTTTCATCTATTTCTTGATCACACCTGTAGGCTGCTCTGCTGATGTCTGCTCGGGACCATATCGGGCACTCCTGGTCCAGCCTAGTGTTAAAAGGATCTACCTCTACTCCAGCAAGATTGTACAACTCCGTGGTCAACGATGGAAACATTAGAGATGGACTATTCCATTCCAAGTATTCCTTCAGCTCCCTAATTATGAAGGCACCTACACTTAGGGTGGGCATCGTATGGTATATACCGAATACCATATTGAAATAGAAATTTTTTATACCGCGGTATGGATGTTACGGTATTTGGTAGAAGTTTTAAATTATTATGATATTTGGTACGGTATTTGATATTTATGCAATAAATACCGAAATACCGTATACCGCATCGAAGTTTTTTAATAATATATAAAACCCAAATATATTATATTTAAGATTATTAAATATATGTATACGGCATCCATTAGACATTTGAACATAAAAGTAACTTTTATTCAGAAATAAATTTTTTGGGAAGCTTCTTATTTCGTTGTATAGATGATTAACAAAGATAGTTGTTAGTCTGATATGATTGAGACGTTTTTAAGTTTTAAAGTTATAGTTTTTTTATATGAATATATGTAAATCCAAATCAAATAAAGTATGGTTACCGAATTACCGTATCATAAAATACCGAAACCGAATTTAAAAATATCGAACCATACCAAACTAATTTGGTACGGTAATGGTATTGTTCTTTTAGATACCGAAAATCGAAGTTACCGTACCGAAATTTAAAATACCGTATCGTACCATACCATACTCATCCCTACCTACACCGAAGAAATTTGGAAAATATCATTGTAGGTTTTTTCTAACTTGATTGTTGATGAAGACAAAGTGGAACCACTGATTTTTGAAGTTTGGGTTGAATCTGGCAATTGATCTTTCATTGATATCAGAACATTGGGTGTTAATGTGGATTTGATTTTGAAGCAAAAACATATTGGTGAAATTTGTCAAAAACTTCTGGTGATCCATTGAGACTTGTGAAAAATTGATTTCAAAATTGCCACACACATTGTATTGAAGTCCTAATGATTGTACTACAGTACTAGCTTACCTATCTGTCAGAAGTTCAGGTTGATCCATAAGAACAATTTGTACTAAACTTTAGATAATTGTCAAGAGTTGCATGCATACAAACTTATGGTAATCCACTAGTACTTTACGGCAAAGTTACAACTTGTAAGCTATTTTTGCAGAATTTATTCAGGAGAGTTAAACTTTTGTGGCATAAGAATAACTTATTTGTGCAGATCTTTCATTTTTTGATGGGCTAGCCCCATCTTATGATAGTGTTTTAGAGCCTGTTTGGGTTGACTTATTATAAGTGTTTTTAAGTCAAAATAACTTTTAAGCATTTTACTCTGAAAGGAAAATGAACTTTACGTATCTAGGTGCTAAGTGTTCTCATCACGAGAAGAAAAGAATATTGCATATCACGCGAGGTGATAAAAGTAGAGCTTAATAATTAAAAACAAAAAATTAACAAAGCTATGATGCTTGCTTCTTGTCAGATTGCATAAGAGATCATCAGAACACTACAAGAAAACATATTGTGCATTTCTCAATCTTCTAACACATTTCTGATACCCAATTCAATACACCCAAGATACAAAGTAAATTAGTCAAGCAGCACTCTTTCTAGAACACTCAAAAGTGATAGAAGTACTGCCAGATGAAAAGAAAGATACGTGTGAGAAAAAAGAAAAGAGAAACCAAAAGAAGTAAAACCAAAAAGTAAAGGCTATACAATCCCTAACCCAAAGCAGGTTTACAAGTTCCCCACCTCAACCAGCATATTGACAGCATTCCTTTTTCTTTTGTACTTTTCATTAAAAAATGACAGGTTAATGAAGCGTCTCAGTTGGATCTCCTGAGCATAAATGTACTGTGTTTTCTCAATATATTCAAGGCTCCATTTTTGGAGCAAAAGTCATGACAGCATCTGCCACAGTGAGGAAAATCTTGTCTTCTCCAATCCTGTCTGGAAAACCAGATGCATGAAGCTTGTCTATCACCAATGTCCCCGGATTTGCAAGAACAAGCTATAAACACATCAAAGTGTAATTTAAATATGTGAGCACTGTTTTTACACACAAAAGATTGGTACTAGTATAAAATTTTTTGCTTACTTCAACATTTCTTTTCTGGAGGGACTTAAGCAAATCTTCTAAAGCGTGAATTCCACTAGTATCGATATCAGTAACAGCTGCAAATAAATCAAGATGTAAGTTACTCAATGAAACCTAAGGGAGAAGAAAGCCAGAGAATTTAGTTTTTGGAGGATTCCTCACGTGACATCTCAACTATCAAATACTGGATCTTTTGTTGATTAGTTTCTTTCAGCATTTCTTCTTCATCAGTTAGCCATCTTAGTATCCTGCAAATCATTGATTTTTAACATGAATTTGGGTCCGGGATTTTAAGAAAAAGATATCATTAAGCTAATGAAGTAGTAATTACTACCTGTCCCTCATGTAATTGGAATTGGAAAAGTAGATAGCAGAATCAACTCTCACAATGAGAATGCCAGGGACCTTTGTTGCTTCTGGATATTGCTGTATATTTCTGTAAACAGTTGTCCTTGGGACCTTGCCAAGAACAGCAATCCGAGGCCTTGTAACTTGGAGGAGGATTTTGGCAAACGATATAACAACCTATAGTCAATCATAATCTAGAAGTTCAAAAACTGCCTTACTATATGATGTAATGCAACCAATCAAAAAAATCAACTTAAACAAGTATTGTCCAGCTTGTTTACCGCGATCAAGAGGCCTATTTCAACAGACTGGAAGACCACTCCCAAGAAGGCTCCCATACAAGCAAGGAAATCAAACTTATCAATCTTATATAGAAGAGTCATTGCCTCGATATCTATCAACCCAATAACGGCAGATATGATGATGGAAGCCAGTATGGCATTCGGCGTGTATTTGAACAACGGTGTGATCAATTCTAAAGTTAACAACACAACACAAGACATGATAATATTTGAGACTGCCGTATTGCATCCAGCCATATAGTTGACTGCTGAACGAGAAAAGGATCCTGCGAACAATTTCAAGTTCATGTGCAATCAATTTACTGAGAAAAATCCGCCACCAATTTATTACTGAGTATTTATAGGCTTGTTTTCTCTGTTTTTTGACCTACCGGTAGCCACATAGCAGGATGCCATTGAGCCAGCTATATTCATTGTTCCTAAAGCTATCATTTCTTTGTTTCCATCCAATTGGTAGTCTTTCAATGCTGCAAATGTTCTTCCAATCGCTACAGCCTCCTATAATTTCAAGAAGTTTGTAATATACAAAATAAGCTTTTCTTCAAAGAATGATCGTCCTAGAAATGATGAGTTTGGAGCATAACTTACCGTTAGTGCTATTAAACCAGCAATCGCACCAATTCTGAATCCTTTGGATAAATATTCACCACTGAAATAGATCTCCTTCACTGATGGAGGATTAATCCCTCGATTGATGTGTCTTACCTTGATGTTACAATAAGATCAAATGTAAGACACAAGAAGAGAAAAATCATATACCGGTAACATAAGAATTATAACAGAGCAATTTTTTATATCAACACTCACAATTTGGACATCGTGTTTTTCAGCATGGAAAATAAACACAAAGAATGTCGAGAGGATAACAGATATCAGCGGAGCAATTGCAGGCACCCAAAAGTATTTCTTGTTCTTCTTTCCCTGTTCAACAATAGGCAAAACAACGAGAAATAAGTGGCAATCAAAACAACAAAACCATGATGGTTGTACTTAAAGTCCAAGGAATTTGATTTGATTCTTACAATAAACTTTGCGACTAGAAGGAAAGCCAAGAAAGATACTCCAATCACAATAGTCTGCCAATTCCACTGGTATTCAAAGATAAAGATAGTTAGCATAAAATGTTGAAGGAAAATGAAAAGGAGTTGATTGAGATTCTTGAATTTAATTCTCTTATTACCCCATGATGTGCTGAAACAAAAACTGATCTCATAACAGAAACAATATCAGTTTTCTTTGTGAATTTCTTAATGCCAAGCAGACCCTTCAGTTGTTGCAGGCTGATAGTAATGGCTGCTCCCCCCATGAAGCCAACAATGGCAGCATGAGATAGAAAATCAATCAAGAAACCCAACCTAAAGAGAAAAAAGAAGGATATTTTAAGTCAGTCTATTATAGTACGTATCAGACAGTACTACATGTTTAAGTATGTAGCACACAAAACATATATATATACTACTGTTCTATCCATTTCAGGAAGAGGAAATAACCTGAAGAATCCAAGAACGAACTGTGTAATGCCTGCAAAAAATGTAGCAGTGAAAGCAAGACGCTGATACTCCAGTTTTTGTTTAACAGGGTCAAGTTCTTGCTGAAGCATACTTCCAAGCAAGAGAGACACCACAGCCACTGGCCCTATCGCAATATCTCTTGAACTTCCCATGAACGCATATACCAAGGGTGGGACAAAGCTACTGTCTGTAATAAACAAGAAACAAAGCTTAAAGGTTGATCCAATGAGCGACCAGATGATTTCTTCGAATCGGCAAAATTACCCATCTTGCACAACAATATACTCACCGTTCCAAAAAGAATGACTGATTTTCTTTTTGTCGATTTAAAAAAGAATAACACTTGCTTTTTTTTGCAATACTTTATTTTTAACTTTGCACATGAATGTTTATAACCACAAGATTAAAGAACGAGTTGCTATATTTGACATAACTTTAATTTAAATTCACAAGATTCAAAATTCTTCATCATTTCTTTAAGACAAACACATTATCAGCACTCTAAATTTGGCACAAACTTTCATTTTTGACACCTCAACTAAGTATTGTTCATTTTGAATACTCAAAATAATGTTCTAAGGTATCATTTTGACACATTGTTGACAATTAGTAAAACAAATAAGGAGAATGTATGTGAAAAACAACAAATAAAATAATTACAATTTTATTTTCAACTATTTTAAAATCCTTTTAACACCACCCACCTCCCCGACCCCCTCCCGATCTTCTTCTCCATTCTTCTTCATTTTTTGAAAAATAATCCCACCCCACTTTCTTATTTATTTTTTCTCTTTTGAATTTCATTAAAATTCTGATTCTTTCAATTTGTTGTAGGTTTAAATTTTTTTCAAATTTAATTATTTCAAAATTCGATATTGGGTCAAGTCAAAGATGGTAAAATCAGCGGCAACATCATAACTTTTTGTGATGAATATTAAAATCGGGTGCAGGTAAGTTTGACGGTGATATTGAAATCACTTGTGGTGCAAAAATTTTGGAGGTGAATAATGAAATTAATGGTGATTGTGTGGTAAATTTTGTTATGGTTGTTCTTTATTTTGTTGTTGTAAGATTTTGTGCAACAATCATGAAAGATTTAAGAGAAGGATTTAGAATAGAGAAGAATTTGAAAGTGTATTTTTTGATGATATTACCATGGGGAATGATATGATATGATTCTTCGAATTCCGTTGTATTCTATCATATTTTTCTAGGTGATAGTTTGGTGGATGGTGATGGTGGTGATGTTTGAAGGTGGAGCTGGAGGAGGAAGAAGAATAAGATTAAAAAAATTACAAAAGAAAGAAAGCTTACCGATGGAAGCTAACGGTGGTGGAAGGGGGAGTTGGTAAAGGAAGAAAGAGGGAAGGAGGCTAAAAAAAAATAGAAAAATCATAAAAGAGCTCCTCGCCTAAGTTTAATGCAGTAAACACAATGTGTTATGTCAGCAAAAATATCAAAATGATACACTTGTTTAGCTGGTTAAAATAAATAATTGCTAATTGAGGTGTCAAAATAAAAGTTAATGTCAAATTTAATAAGATACAATGTATTTGGTCTTTCTTTAAAACTTCTGTGATTCTTTTTTAAATAAGGGAGTACAAAATATGTGAAAGCTAATTAGGACAACATAATTATTAGAGGAAAAAATTGAGGTGGGTATGGAGATGGAGGAAGAATGAACTTACATAGCCCATACTGAGGATCCAAATTTGCAAGTCTTGCATAGCCAATGTCCTGCAAGGACAAGAACTTGTTAACATAGAGGGAAAAGAGTGAAAAAAAAAAGAGAGCAAAGAAACTCCAAATGACTTGTTATTTACCTGAGGGATACAAAGACTGGCTATAGTAAGCCCAGCAATAAGGTCACCTTTAAACTTGGACAAATTATAAGACATTCCCCAATCAAGAATGGGGAAAACAGCTTGAATGCCAAGGACCAATTTCCTTGTCTTAGATTGGTCCTTAAAATTGCGCAATGGATCATCATGGAAGAAAGTTTCTTTCACAGTTTCAGTGATCTCCTTGAGTAAGTTTGGTTTTGGAGGAACTCCCACTTTGTGAACATATGGCAAGCCATTATCCGAATGCCTCCGTGACGAAGCCACTCTTGATATGTCCGTTTCCATTTCTTCGGGATTGTCAGTAACACGACGACTCATTCTTAATTAATTGGCTACGATAACACCTTCAAAATGCAAGACGAAGATTTCGATGTAATGAGAGAAAAATGAGTCAATAGAGCCTCCCGTCTTTAATTAAAAAAATGGGATAAGTGGGTCCCATATTAAAAAAAATAAAGTTTCTTGAACAATTGGAACAGTTGTTCGACAATTGCATTAGTTGTTCCAACAACTTCGCACAGTTGTTGAACAACTTTGCAAAGATATCGAACAACTATCAAAGTTGTTTTGTTGAAACAAAAAAAATTTAAAAAAAAAAAACTTAAAAAAAATCTATCCCTTTGACCTAATTTTAAAAACTTGAAGTACACTCATTTAATTGAAAAACTTATTTGTCTCACAAACAACAAGCAATTAAAAACAATATGTATCTGCTTTATATTTTGGATTGGCCCATCACTATTCTTGTCACTAATCCAACTGATTTAGAGGTCGTTTGATAGAGTATATAAGAATAATATAAAATATGATGTATTAATAATGTCTGTATTAGTAATATTTGTATTAGTTATGCTTGCATTAGTTATGCAGTATTTGGTTCGATGTATTTAAAAAACATGAATTACATAATTTCTGAAAAAAAAAATCCTTTTACATAATATCCTCAATATATATGTTGGAAAGGATGCGAAAATTTTTTTGAGGGGTAATAAAATTTTTAAGCATGTTAATGCATGCATTAGATTCATTGCATTACTAATGTCATGGATTTTAAGGTATTAGTAATACACACCTTAATACACAATAGAGTATATAACCAATGATTGCATTAGTTATACATAAAATAAAAAGGTATACCAAACAAAGTATTACTAATATACATTAAACTAATGCATGCATTAACATTTTACTACATTCTACCAAACGACCCCTTAGAATTTAGACATCATGCATTCTGCGTTGAGAAAGTAATTCTAAAATATATCCAAGACTACATGTATCTGTTTGTTGCCCAAATATGTCAAAAACATTTCGTTTTTTTTTTTTTTTGTCTAATAAGGGTAGATACAACATAAACCCAATCGAATCCAATATCTTTGTCATAAATCATGGATAAATATGTGAAAAATCACTACAATTTTTCAAAAAGAAACATACTTCCATAATTATACTCCCTCCGTCCAATAATATTTATTCACTGTAGCACATAAATTAAGAAACAATTCAGTAACAAGGGTAACTTAACTACATCAGTATTTGAATATAGTAAATCTAATATCTTGGAAAATTCATTCGGTGATGAATAGAATTTAATCCCAAAGATAGAAAAGGATAAATTAATCATTAATTTTCTAAAATAATGGACAAACATTGTTGGACAGAGGTAGTAAAAGCAGTGGTCTTTAGATTACTAACAATGTAACAAAAAGTAGCATATGAATTAACAAGAAGTAGCATATGAATATATTCAAGAGCCAAATTAAGAGTGTACCTAGGAAGGAAAGAAGGAAAGATGATGCTGATTATAGCAGAAAAGCTACTTACTGAAAGGGAAAAAGCAAGTGTTGCTTATATAGGTCTATAGGGTTTTCAAAAGTCAACTGTTGTATTTGATGCAAAAGCTCACCAAGGTGACACATTATGAACTTAGATCGAATGTATACCAAATACAGAGGGCGTATAAAAGGGCTGACCTAGTATTTAAGCATGTAAACAAATGCAAATTTTTCACTTGTTTAATACACAATTATTGTAGGGTATTTATATAGATAATCTAAATGCAAGCTTGAGCCGGAGTCATTACGACATAAGCCGAGCGATGGCAATTTGCCTCTTTTAGGGGGTTGACTTAAATACTCCCACCCTTTAAAAAAAAAATGACCTACTTTATTTTTTAACATACTTAAAACAGAATGATCATTTTTTTAACAATATTTTAATTTTAATTTTTCAAATGACAAATTTAAGGCTATAAAATTAAAAGACAGTTTTACTGTTTTAGTATATTTCACATAATTTTAATTTAGGACCACAACATTCAAAAAAAAAAATTATTTTCTTAAAATCCGTGTTAAGTTAAACTATATCATTATTTTTTAAATGAGTGGAGTAATCTTTTTTTTTAATGTTTGATTTATTCGCTTCTTTTATAATCTCTTCGTTCGAATTTACTTGTCACATTTTGACTTAACATATCTATATTAAAAAATTAATAATTGGTATAATGACTTTACCAAATTATCTCTATTAGTAATGTTTAGTAAAAAATAATTTAAAAATAAGTAATTAAAACATGAAAAAAATTATCTTTTGTTAATTTATTACAAACAAAATAAAATGATAATCAAATTAGGAAAATGGTCATTAATAAATCCTAACGAATGCAGAGTTAATTCCTTATATTGTCATTGAACTATTGACAATATCACATAAAAGTCACTTTTATTTTTTTTATGACAAAAATGTCACTGAACTATTATTTTATCTCTCAGATTGTCATTCTAACATTTTGAACTACTAAACTCACTTAATTAAGTTTAAATCTAATGACAATTCATTAGATTATACCACCCCAAGTACATAACAAAAAATGGTCTAATATAAAAAGTAATAAAATCCACCAAAATGAAATAAACATTTTAAATAAACAAAAATTAGATATATTGAGATGTTGAAATTTAAAAAAAAATACTTGAAATTTTATAGGACCATTTAAAAGAAAAGTATATTCTCTCCATTTCATATTATTTATAGACTTTTCTCTTTACGTGTTTCACTTATGAAATTAGAATTTAAAGTTTATGAATTCTGAATTTTTTATTAATATGTATACATTTAATAAATTTTAAAAACATATATAAAAATTTTAAAACATATATATTAAATTATCATAATTTATATTTTAATTTTTTACTTATTTAAGAACAAGGAGAGTATTAACTAATCTTTTTGTTCCATATCTTCTAAGTTACTTATCAATTTATAAGACTGAAATTAAATTATTATTATCCATATATTAATTTATTTGAAAATATAAATATAATAAAGTTTCCAAAAAAAAATTTATATTGTTAATATTATTATTTACGAAGACATTAATAGAATGTATTAAAAAAATTACAAGGTAAATTAGTAAGCTATCCTTCTTATTTATAATATTTTATGGGATGCGTTGAGAAAAATGGATAAATAATATGAAACGGAGAGAGTAACTTCTTAAAATAAATTTTTAAAAAAAAGGGTCCTATAAAATCTCATATATTCTTTTTAATTTTTAAAATTATTTTCATCATGTATAATTTATCATTATTTAAAATCTATTTTATTTTGGTGAATTTTATTGTTTTTATAATAAAATTGGATAGATTTTGTTGCCTTTATACTAAAATTATTTTTTGTTATGTATTGAGTTGTAAGTATATTTTAATGAATGTATCAATGAAATTGAATTTAAAATATCATTTAAGAAAATTAAGTGAGTTTAGTAGTTTAATATGTTAGAATGACAATATGCGAGATAATGTAATAGTTCAATGACATTTTTGTCATAAAAAATACAAATTTAACTTTTATGAGATATTGTTAATAGTTCAATGACAATATGAGGAATTAACTCAACAAATGGAGTATATAATCAATTCAAAGTCTTCTCTGGCTTGGCTAGCCGCCACTAAACGAACACCTGAAAAAAATATGTAGATAAGTTTAAAGTGAATTCCAATAAACAAAGTAATTGAATATCAAGTTGTTCGAATGGTAAGTACTCCTATTTTAGTTTGAAAATTATGAGTTTGAGTAACCAATAAAAAAAATAAAAAAAAAGGTAGAAATTCCTAGGAAGGAAAAAAATATATCATGTAGAAAAGTAGAATTAAAAATTGTCTAAAAAAAAGATACTCTTTTGTACATATTTTGGACTTTAACAAAATTCAAACCCTCTGGTCTTTCGATTGAAAAAAAGAACTCAAGGAAATACATCAAAATTAAAATGAAATGCTCCAATATCTAGTTTATATATCTATAATTAGGGGTGTACAGATCAAATCGTCAAGTCAAATCAAAACGACGAACCAAACCAAACCGAGAAAAAAATCGACTTATGGGTTTGATTGGTTTGACGTTAGAAAAAAAAAACGACCATTCTTGTTTTGGTTTGGTGTTGACCAAAAAAAAATCAACCCGAACCCGAATCAAACTGATATATATATATATATATATGTAATTCAAACTTTTTTATACATAAAATATTAATTATAATCTACTTTTTAAATACTTTTTTAACTAGTTTTAGTAATTTTCAATAATTTGAAAGTAGATGTAGATATATATTGGAAAAAATTTGGGTCTTTAAGTTGTAATATTTGTCCATTAATTGCTAATTAAATAATCGAAAATCCAATATAAAGTTAAAACCTAAACTTTTCACTCTTCATCTCACTTTTTAGTTTCAAGAGAGTTTTCCGCTCCTCATTTTTTCATCATTATGGTTTTTCATTAGCACATGAGTGAAAACATATTTGATCTAATCTTTGATCACAATATAATTATAGAAAATAAAGATTATAAAAAAAATGAAAAACCCCAAAAACCGACTAAAATCTAAACCGAAAAAATCAATTTTATGTTGGTTTGATTTGGTTTATAGTTTTAATAAACCGACATGATTGTTTTTTTTTTTAATAAAAATCGAACCAACCCGACATATGTACACCCCTATCTATAATCTATCTATAATATATTAAAAGTTTGAAGATCCTTAGAAAAGTGATTTGTACTTTTTACCCTTCATTAAATGATGTTCTTTAGAAAAAATTATCTTTTCACTATTTTTTTAATTTATTATTTAATTATTTTTTATTATATTAACTAGACTTCCTAAAATATGTGGGACTCCTAAAATATATGGTAGGAGAATTAATTAATATTTTCCTTTCAGCTACACTTCTTAAAATATATGGGAATCCCAAAATATATGGTAGGAGAATTAATTAATATTTTTCTTTCTATTGTTCGATTAGAAAAATACTCCTAAAATAGAATTGGATTAAGTCAATACTTCTATAAATATTGAGATGTACGTTAAACTAGAGAACAAACCGGTTTGCCTATTGGGTGAATAAGATTGATACTCATCTAACTTGATTCAATTGCATGTCTAGATTAGTGGATGCTTGATTTTCTAACCCTCAACTTCTTTACTATTTTTGTCAGCATAATAAAATTCAACATATGTGTATATATATAGCTTCTTTGTTTTCATTCAAAATCATTCTTTAGGGTCAAAATTTTCGCTCAGACAAGAATCAATTGAATCAAAATCAAAGCTTTGTGATCACTATTAAATTTTTTTAATAGTTTACAGGTCGTAGATGAATGTCGCTTGACTTTGAAAAATTTCGTGTGTAAAGGTTAGGTTTAATTATATTGTTTTGATATCTTTATTATCTTATTATTTTATTATTTTATTTTGATTTGCAGATGCTAGATGAATGTGGTCGACTTTGAAATTTTTTTTACGTAAAGGTTAGATTTAATTGTATTATCATAATATCTCTATTAGTTTGTTATTTTGTGGTAGTTTATAGTTCGTAGATGAATCTCGATCGGGTTTGAGAAATTTTTGTTTGTAAAATTTAAGTTTAATTATATTGTTTTGATATTACTTTTATCGTATTATTTTGATGCAGTTTACAGGTGATAGATAAATGTTGATCGACTTTGAGGAATTTTTTTATGTAAAGGTTAGGTTTAGTTGTATTATTTTAATTTCTCTATTATCGTATTATTCTGTTATAAAAAAATAGATTGAGACAAAGAAAGTATACTATTAATGAAATTATTATTAATAAAAGATTTAAATTCTATGCTCTTTTTTACTTTGCTATTTTATTCTGTTAAATAAATTTCTGTTATATATTTAAATTTTTTTATGTAATGATGGTGCAAACTAGCAAACACAAATACAAGTGCGAACTATAAAATGTCAATAAAAATGCGAACTATAACATACAAATACAAATGTGAACTATAAAATACAAATGAGAATTATAACATACAAATACAAGTGTGAACTATAACATACAATACAAATGTGAACTATAACATACAATACAAATGCGAACTATAACATACAAATACAAGTGTGAATAATAAAATATAAATGCGAACTATAAAATATATACAAAAACAAGCGTGAACTATAGAATGCAAATACAAATATAATTGTATCAACGAATACAAAAATATAAACGATGATGTGAATACAAATACAATGAGCAATTGTGACATTTTAGTTATTATTCGTGACCTGTACTCGAGGAGCCATATTTTTTGAAAATACAAAAAATATAAGATAGCAAAAAAAGATTTAAAAAAAAAAAAAAAGAAAAGAAAAATAGAAGATAGTGATAGAAAAAAAGAAAAATCACGAAAAGAAAAAAAGCACAAATATAAAAGAAAAGAAGAAAAAAGAAAAAAAAGAAAATCACGAAAAAGAAAAAATACAAAAACTGAAAGAAAGAATCGAAAAAAAAAAAGAAAAGGAAAGTAGGAAAAAAAAATCAAAACAAAGAAAAGAATAAAATAAAAAAATAATGGTAAATACAAATATAATGCGAGGTTATGATATTTCCGTCATCATTCATGGCGTGTATTCGATGTAGTCATATTTATTAAAAATAAAAAAAATATAAAATGTGATTAATGTATTTATGTTTTATATGAATACAAATGTCACGACCCAAATGACTATGAGTGACACCCACACTAATCTTCTTGTGGGAAAACCATCTAAGTCGAATCATTACCTAATCACTTAGTCAATATTAAGATGATATTGTCATAAAATCAACATAATAACAATAATTCAGGACTAATCATTATTAATGCGGAAGTCAAACAAACTACTTATTAAAATTCCCAAGATCCAAAAGTCATTGTACAAGAACTACTAACAAAGATCATGTCTAGAGAGATATTAAAAAATAAAGTGACCAAAGAATGTTTCATTGCCTGAAAGATGGACAAGAACAAATAAGATGACCCATGGCAGTCTGGAGACGGAGTGTTCACCCTTGGATCATGATCTTCTATCAAACTCTATAGGTGAGGTCATGTCTGAGCCTGTGGAACACTTTCTGCGCTCAACAAAAGAAGAGTACAGGATAGTATCAGTACAAATCACTATGTACTGGTACGTATCATAGGTCAACTCAATTTAATAACATGTACACAACATAAATCAAATAACAAGTAGACAAGCATCATCACACAACAAATACTCAATGAATCAACAATAACATATCTAACAACGCTCACAAACAAACCACATAACCATCAAGAGTATCAATCATATTGTAAACATCCACAGACTCAACACAAATATGTAAACACATGCTGTGGGACTTATTTTTTCTCAAATAGTCATGACCTGTAGGGAATAATCTATGTTCATGTACTGTACCGGCGTGGTACGCGATCCACCTTATACATATCCATACCGGCGTGGTACCCGATCCAATATATACATATTTGTATCGGTGTGGTACCCGATCCAACATATACATATCCGTACCGGCGTGGTACCCGATCCACCATATACATATCCATACCGGAGTGGTACCCGATCCAACATAGCCATATTCGTACCGGAGTGGTACCCGATCCAACATATCCGTACCGACGTGGTACCCGATCCACCATAAACAAGTAATATCAATATTAAATTTACGCTACCTCACAACATACAATACTATGTACCAAGTGTACAAGTTCACTTAAAGTCATAAGACAATTTCATAAAGTAAATTTTCAAGAATCATTTAGACACGCCTCAACAATCCAAACTTCATCAATTTCAAGCATATCCGAATACCAATCAACAAGTATCCAATTTAGGAGCATACACACAATTAAATCAAGTTTAAACTCCAATTAAACCATAACCTACCTCAACCAAATAAATCAAATGCAAACTAATCTGCAAGGGTCTTACCTTTCCGTAAAGCTTCTAAATGACTATAATTTATCCAAATATATAATTTCCAAAAGAATACGAATCGAATGACCCATCTCTTAAATTCTTACTCTAACAACCATATGCCTAAACCTAAATTTTTTAAATCATAGCTATAGAATGCTAAGAAAATAAATATACTGATATTTTTGAATTTCTACGGAATAAAAACATGAAACAGTGCACATGCACCGTCAACTTTCACCTATTGTCATTACATATTCATTATGTTCTCTCTCTATATACTATTAATTAAGGTTATTGACTGTCATCATTATTTCTCCACTAACTTAACAAAATTTACCCTAATTTGTTGTAACAATGTTACCGGAAATAGTAGCGGTGATACAATTTAATACATACGCCAAACAAAATCCTTAACTGCTGCTAATCTATCCTTAGCCTATTGATTAGCAGCATTCGTTGTCATTATTCTACTAACTAACCATCACAAAACCATTAAGGATTAATCTAACCTGAAGATTTCAAGAACTCCTTTCAAAGCCACGATTGAAAAGAAACGTAATGCTAACCATTCTGCCCCTTCTCGTGGAAATATTAGATTCTATATATATACATACACACACATATATATATATATACATATTTATCTTATACATAGGTCTCAAGAGTTAAGAAATATTGATTTGTCCCAATAAACACCAACTAAAATAATATCTAAAATATCCGTTAAATTTTTGAATATTTTTTGGAGCCTCGAAAAATAAATTAAATTTCTACATTGACTAAAAAGTATGTTCTGAACCTATTGAAAACATCAACGCATAAATCGAGGTCGTCTTGACCAAAGATTGCCTGTAATCAACTTAAATTTATTAAAACTCAATAATCCAACTAATGACTTCAATAACTTCCGAACACCTCAAGAATTGGTACTACTCATCCCGTGAGTCATAATCCACGTATACAAACTACGAAGAGAGATAAAATAGAGAAGATGAGAAAATTTCACAAATGAACGAGAGGCTCGTTACATCAGATACTAATTAAATAACCATTCGTCCCCGAACGGACAAACTTAAGACAAGAAGGCAAAACAAAGAATTACCTGAATCCGCAAAAAGATGTGGATACTTGCTACACATGTCCGCTTCTCTCCCAAGTGGCCTTCTCAATAGGATGATTCTTTCACTGGACCTTCACCAACACAATCTCCTTAGTCCTCAACTTACAGATATCTCTATCAATAATAGCAATTGGTTCCTCTTCATATGAGAGGTTTTCATCTAATAAGACCGAATCCCAACGAATTATGTAGTTACCATCACCATGAAACTTCTTTAACATAGAAACATGAAATACAGGGTGAACACCTGATAAACTTGGAGGCAATGCCAACCTGTAGGCCACCGACCCTACGAGCTGAAGAATCTCAAACGGTCCAATTTATCTAGGACTGAGCTTACCTCGCTTCCCAAAACACATGACACCCTTCATGGGTGAAAATTTAAGCAACATTTGCTCACCCCCCATAAAGTGCACATCTCTAACTTTCCGATCCGCATACTCTTTTTGTATGCTTTGAGTCGCTATAAGTTTCTCCTGAATGAACCTGACTTTCTTTAACGATTCTCTCAACAAATCAGTACCCGACGGTCTCACCTCAAATGCATCAAACCACCCAATGGGAGATCTACACCTCTTCCCATACAAAGCACTAAACGGTGCCATATCGATACTCAAATGATAACTATTATTATATGTAAACTCGGCCAAAGGTACAAACTGATCCTAATGATCTCCAAAATCCATCACACACGTACGAGGCATATCTTCCAACACCTAAATCGTTCGCTCGGACTGCCCATCGGCCTGAGGGTGAAAGGTTGTACTAAGGTCCAAACTTGTCCCCAACTCCTTATGCAACTTCTTCCAAAAGATAGAGGTAAATTGAGTAACCCTATTCGAGATAATAGAAATCGGGACTCCATGCAACCGAACAATCTCCTTAAGATAAATCTTTGCCAACTTTTCTGCATTATAAGTCATCTGAACCAGGATGAAATATGCAGACTTAGTCAACCTATCGAAAATAACCCATATACAATCATACTTTTCCAAAGTTTAGGGAAGACCAACAACACAATCCATAGTTATCCTCTCCCATTTCCATTCAGGAATGGGCATCCGCTGAAAAGTACCACAAGGTTTCTGATGCTCGTACTTTATCTGTTGGCAACTCTAATATTTGGCAACAAAATCAACTATATCATGCTTCATTCGGCCCCACCAATAATGCTGCCTCAAATCATGATACATCTTAGTCGCTCCAGGATGTATAGAATACTTTGAACAATGAGCCTCAGCTAGAATAGTAGGAATCAAATCATTAACACGGGGTACAAAAACTCGACCCTTAATCTACAACACATCATTACCATCAAGAATGGCCTCTTTGGCCTCACCTTGCAAAACCTTATCTCGAATTTTGCTCAACTTAGCATCCTCAAATTGTTCATCCTTAATTTGATCAAGAAATGTGGACCTTGCCTCAGTGCTGGCTAGATTCTTCCTCTCTCAGTCACCTCAAGTCGAACAAACTTGTTAGCTAGAGTCTGAATCTCTCTAGCCAACAGATGCCTGCTACCATTTAAATAAGCCAAGCTACCCATACTTGCTAACTTCCTGCTCAATGCATCAGCGACCACATTAGCCTTCCCTGGATGGTAGAGAATGGTGATATCATAATCCTTAAGCAACTCCATCCATCTACTATGTCTCAAATTCAAACCCTCTGCGTGAACATATACTCTAAACTACGGTGATCATTGAACACTTCACAATGAGCCCCATACAAGTAATGCATCCATCTCTTAAGAGACAAAATACAACAGCTATCTTCAAATCATGAGTGGGGTAATTCTTCTCATTGGGCTGCAATTGCCTCGAAACATAAGCAATAACATTCCTTTCCTGCATCAACACAACACCTTAACTAGAACGTGAGGCATCACAATAAATAATAAAATCCTTACTCTCTACCGACAAGGCAAGAATAGGAGTGGAAGTCAACAAGGTCCTAAGCTTTTTAAAGCTCTCCTCACAGTCATCAGACCAAATAAAAGGTACATCTTTCAGAGTCAACCGTGTTATATGAGTAGTAGTTGAAACAAACCCCTTTATAAACTTGCGGTAATAACTTGCTAAGCCAACAAAGCTACGAACCTCCGTCACTGAAGTAGGCCTAGCCTAATTCTTAACCGCTTCAATCATCTGCGGGTCTACTATCACCCCTTCCTTCGAAATCGTATGCCCCCAAAAGGATACAAAAGCCAATTAGAACTCACACTTAGAAAACTTTGCATAAGGTTTTTTCTCTTTTAACAAACCCAAAACAATCCTTAAGTGATTCTCATGCTCCTCTTTACTCTGAGAATAAACTATAATATCATCAATAAAGACAATCACGAAAAAATCCAAGTAGGTTTTAAATATCCCATTCATCAAATTCATAAAAGCAGCTGGGGTATTAGTCAACCCAAAAGAATTACAAGAAACTCATTGTTCCCATACTTGGTTTGGAAAGTAGTCTTAGGAATATCGTCAAGCCGAATCTTAAGCCGATGATACCCAGACCTCAAATCAATCTTGGAAAATACGGATGCACCCTGCAACTGGTCAAATAAATCATCGATACGTTGCAAAGGATACTTATTATGGATCATAACTTTATTCAACTGTCTGTAGTCTATACACATACGGAGACTACCATCCTTTTTCTTCACAAACAAGAAAGGAGCACCCCATGGAGAGGCACTCAGATGGATAAAACCTTACTCAACAACTGATCCTTTAGCTTCCTCAAATTAGCCGGAGCCATCCTATAGAGAGAAATAGAAATAGAACAAGTACATGGCTCTAGATCAATACAGAAATCAATGTCACGGTCTATTGGCATACCAGGAAAATCTGTAGAAAAATCCTCTTGGAACTCACACACCACATGAACCGACTGAATAGATGGGATCTCTGCAAAGTATCCCCAAGATGTGCTAGGAAGGCCAAACAACCTGTTCTAATTAATCTCTTTGCACGCAGAAAAGAAATAAGTTTCATTGGAGCAGGACTATAATCACTCTCCCACTCAATCCTATCCATTCCAGGCATAGCCACAGTTACTGTCTTAGTATGACAGTACAGTATAGCATGATATGGAGATAACCAACTCATACCCAAAATTATATCAAAATCTAGCATGTCTAGAATCACTAAATCTACCCAAATTTGGTACCCAATAAATATTACAGAACAAGAACGATAAACTCTATCAACAACAACAGAATCACCAATAGGAGTAGACACGTGAATTGGAAAGTCAAGCAAATCACACATCATGTCCAATCCCACAGTAAAATTAGCAGATATGTATAAAAAAGTAGATCCAGGATCAAATAATACAGTGGCCATCTGGTCACAAACAAGAAATACATATAATAACAGCGTCTGATGCCTCGACCTTAGGTACAGTATAGCATGATATAGGAACTACCACAGTCCGAACGTCACCCATGCTAAGCTGAGAACCACCTTGCTGGGGCTGATTACCACCCCTACCTGCCTTATATCCACTACGACCACCCTGTGGACGACCTTTACCATTACTACCACCTCTCCTACCTACTAGAACTAGAGCTCTAGGAGCCTTCTGCTGTCTAGATTGACCAAACTACGTTATATTAGGACAAAACCTCCTAATCTGATC